>OX104067.1:37275003-37377726 GCA_944474145.2 Dicrocoelium dendriticum | reverse complement strand
TCTCACGTCTTCGTTCGCCCTCAGTCTGCCACCGGCTGATCCCGTGATTCGTCATTGCATATGTTCTACGACACTGGACTCACTGTTCTGTGCTCTTTCAGAGCCTATTGAGTAAACATTTCAAACGAGTTTATAGGTCGCTGAAACATATATCTCGATGCAGTGGCATTTCTAAACCTTTTAACCTTAGCTATTTACTTTAGGCCCTGAAGCCTGTATTAATTACCTTTGATGCACTTTTCCTACCATCTGTAGCCACCTTTAGTCATCGATCTTGACCTTTCAAACACCTAAGAAATCAATCCCAGCCCGATTTGACGCTTACCCCACATAATCCGTGTCATGTAAAAGTTGGTCTGACGAGATTTTACCGAAAAGATGTCTTAACCCTGAACTGTTTTCTGGCCTTGATTCATTTGATTTCTAAACCAACCTTAGTTCAACACATTGTGTCTGCTCACGTTAATTCATGCTCAAAACTTGCTTCGAAAATACTCACTGATATCATCCATTTTTTACATAGCGTTTTATCCAACTGCAAATCTAGTTCCTCAACGCGACGAAACTACAGAGCCATATATGCCCGCACGTAGGCTTACGGCTCATCTGTCACACCTTAATTAGCTAGATTTCTGCCTGATCTGAATGTTATCATTCAAGAACTAAACAGCAAATTATGTTAATGATCCAGTACCCCACATGAAACATTGTTTTAGCTGCTGCTTTTTTTTGGTTTTTGCGTGTATAAGATTGTTTTTCTTTACCGTTTCGATCACATGTGCGTTACAGCTGAAAATTCACTCTTCATGGGTGCATAAAAGCGAATGCTTGACTTGAACTAGACATTGCGGTTGGTCGCCCGCGAATGAAAAGATGGAAGTACCAGGCAGATAAAAACGGCAAAAGATAACGAAAAGAGAATCGAGAGTCGATGCGCCCTTCTGCGGCACCCTTGGTGAAATCAGAGTTGTTAGCTTGATGGGGCGTTTGTCGAGATGTTAATAACGAATCGATCGGATGAAACGTCAGCGACAACTGGTTGACGAAAGCCGTACAGCCCAGTGGACCTGGCGACTTACAATACTAGCGCCCACAGTAAGTGTATTCTTGTGTTGTGATCTTTTAATATGTAGTTTCTCTATACCGAAGAAACGGGTCAGCCGCTGCTTCGGTCCGGAATACACACGGACGAACCGTGATGCGGAAAAAATGTTGATATCTATTACGCCAAATATCTGTGGACCAAATGACCATCCACTTGGGTTTATAAACAACGACTGAGTATAAGGGGTAGAAAAAGTGCCTTCAAGAAAACAAAGAGGATTCAGAAACAAAAGTCGAGGCCCCGCGACGCAAGAAAAGGTCGCACGGTTCCCCGACATGCAGATTGTAAGTGAAAAGAGCATAAGAAGTAGGGCACACTGTTGTTAAACTGTTTTTCGTCTAATAGACACAGTATATCTTGGGAGTATCATAAGAGAAATATGAAACTCACTGGGACACAACTTCCGCTATTCGTGAAAACTCTTCACGAGGGTTGTTCAAAGCAGCGCGACGAAGCGGTGTGTTGTAAAATAAATCCTCAGCTAAAATTGTTGTTCCCTGGTTTCCAGCGCAAGCGATTGCTCTTTCTGTGGGTTTGCCGTTGCGATAAGACACGCGGTATGCGCACTGTTCGTGCGCAGTTCGCGAAGTCACAGTGAGCAGAGAGACATGACTTAGGCTTGCCAAAGCCTCACCTCGGAAACCAAAAGTGGTCAGTTTACTGAGGTCCTCGAACTCCTTGATGAATGAAAAATGAAATACCGAACAACAATGACACAAATGCATGCAAGTGAATTGAACACACCCCCGATTTATCCAAATCCCTTGGGCATCAGCGAACATTGACTGGAACATTTTCAACCAGATATGGACGCTGGTGCCATAAGATTGTACTTGAGAATGGTATATACATGGTTCACGATTGCAATGTAGAAAGCGAGCTAGCACACTCCATGTCAAGAGAAAGTACGACCCATAGGCAAACTGAACACAGACGGCACTCATGAGTCGTGTAGTTCAAAAACTGTGGTGTGAACTACTTATGGCGGGGAAATGAAGACGACTAGAAATAGATCTGTCATATATCCTTCAAGATAGAAAGTCGACGCCCTATGAGGGGTTGACGTGTCACAGTTTATCAGGTAAACCAGTCACAAAGTCGGACTCTGAAAGCTTCCAGCTAATTAGAAGTACCTAACTTCATGGTTGACGACATAGTAGATACAAATCCAAAGGCGCCACGGAAACAGCATTACCGCTCAGGATGATGCAACGTATACATTGAGACATAATATTTCCAGTAAACCAGCTAGAGGATAGAACCGTTTACCGTCCCGACAGGTGTGAGCGGCTGAAGTTTTTTATCCAACAGTACCAGTAGGATAATCACTGGACGGAAAGAATGTATGCAGTCATGGTATCACATACGGCTAAAAGATGGGTGCCAGTATTGACGCAGAACCGAGGCGGCATCGGATGAGCTGATTAGCGATAATGGTTGAAACCATGGTATCTGGCGACTCGAGGAAAATGTGAGTAGTTATCCAGGGGCGGAACCTTCAGCCAAGGATACAAACCGCACGTAGCAGTGTTTATGGAACGCAGTCCAAGGTATCCATTGAAAGTGGATACGAAAAAAGGCAAGGATCAATAATTAGTCAAATAAATGTCGACTTCAAATGACGTTAAGCGGATTAGACTACAGAAAGGAACGAATACCGAGTGCACCTATGCTACACCGGCCAAAGAAGTCGGCGAGGAGGTAGAATCAAGGTTTGTATGGGGCGAGTTGTGTCAAAAACACCTTTTTAGAGATGCCTCTGGATCGTAAAAGGTAAGTTAGTAAACCGTAACTAAAAATATTAGTACCGGGTATTTCAGTAGGTAAAGGCGCACAGGTTGGATTCCTGGGAAAAAGTAGTCCGCTGCACCGTGGCATTTTTCGTGAGGAGTCACGAACTGGTTGAATTGCAAAGTCTTGTTTCGACAAAAGCAAATGTAAGTTAGCTGTCCTCCAATAAAAATCGGAAACTAGTTCTATGGACATAGCATCGGGTCAAACAATGCGGGGTCGATGTTGGCGGTTGGAAAGCAGGAATGACGTTGAACGGAAGTGCAACATTTGCCACACATACTTCGCTTGAGATGCACTAATAGTGAAAGGTGTGCAGAGAACAAATGACCATTTATTTACAAGTATGAGCACAGACAACTGTGCCATTACACCAAGTGCGGGAATGGAAGGAAAGAGAGCCAAAGAGAGGACAACAATATCACAAAAGGAGGCGGTTCGTTTTTGGTGCTTCATACATGCCTGTCTTTTGTTAAAATTAAACGGCAGATCAAAAGGAAACGGTCTAAAAGCTATAGTAGATTGGTGATTTTGGTGTTGTCCAACACGCGGATTGTATATAACTGATGGTACGCAATTTCCAGTGCAAGGAACGGAACACGGACTGTCCCTGAGCGTCGTGGACGCAATGGTGCCCAAAAAGGAAACTGACACATAAGTAAAGTGTTGACAAACAAGGTCTGTATGTATGTTTTGCAACAGACACAAGATGTGCCACCAAATGGTATTGGGGAGAGACAGAGAGAGAGAAGTGGTCAGGAAATAAGCTACCTGCTGTGACGCAAGTAAAATGTGTTCATTGTGGATCGTGCACAAGACGATCTGGGCTAACAAAAGTGGATAGAAAGAGCACAACTGCGGGACACCAATTGCTAAATTAAGGCCGGATGTAAAAAGGTATGTAGCAAACACCAAGCTTTACCATTGGAACACAGCAGAGAAGATGCACGACTTAAAAATTTACATATTTGTATGGACGGTAAATAAGGTACACCGACATCGAGTAGTCTTGCGAAAAAGTTCCACGATAAGAAAGAAACCAGTGCTTGGATGAGCTGCGTTATCCCTTAGCTCAGTTAATTTAGGTAAATAAGTAAAAGTTTGTTTTCAAAGGTATCACGCAGCAAGGAGCTAGAGATTGGAATGAAAGTAAGAGTCTAACGTGGTCCAACGTGTCTTCATGCTCAATGTCCTTTAGTATAAGCAGATAACATGACCATTGTTGAGTGATGCATAGAAACAGCCAGCCGCCATAGTGGTTGAATAACGAGAGAGAGGACTCGAACTCAATTAAGAAATGGAATCCCGATAAGGCAGCACCGGTGGCCTACGACAACCAGTATAAAGCGCCTTTAATCAACACACAAAAGAGATAGTCGCTTTGGTTCTGCGTGATCAATAGCGAAGCAGATAAGCCTGATATTTCCTGAAAAATACTATAACCATCAGCGAGTGAGGCCAACCAATGACTGACGTGATCCAATGTGATTCGTCCCGATAAAACAAGAACATAAGCAAACGGATAAGCGCATAATTCGAAAAAAGCTAAAGACAAGATGAGACCAATTTTGGTCGATATGTTGAGCGAAGACAAGGATCAATGTGCTTAGGACTAGGAAACAGCATCATTTTACACTCCATAACAGGTTTTACTAGGAAATAAGTGAAAATGAAAGATCGTTGGGGAGCTCAGTCAATGTGTATAGAAACTTGAGGAATAGATCAACTCATTGTGCCGTGTATTTTAGTGCAATGTCTCAATTCAAAGTGCAAGGACTCGGTGATGCATCTTATGATTTCACTACTTCGAATAACTAACTGCAGATGGTGGGTATAACCTCTGTGATCATCAAGTCATCGAATATTCCGAAACCAACGTGAATGCTATATAAGCAATGCAGTGTATCGATACAAAGAATCCCGTTCTCACTACCGTAGTGGGCTGAAGCAATTCACCGGTCCTGACACAACAATCAGACGAGTGCACCGTCATATTGATCCTTCCTTCAAATTATCTTTTGCAGCCCATCAGTCTCCCCTTTCCCTACCCTTTCAACCAGTACTACAACGACGACTACAAGAAATATTGAAAATTGAACCACTACACTTTGACCCATGGATCATAGATTTTTAGATGATGTAAGCAGTGAGTAGCAGGATCGAGAATGTTGAATATCAGGCTGCGCCTTGCAAAATCAGTGATCTTCCATGTTCAGTGCAGTGGTAACAATGGTGCATCGTGATCACGAACACCCCTTCGAAAGATGGAGGTCACGGAACACTTTGTGGGAGCAAGTCCAAATGAGTAATCACTGAGACTTGATCAGATCCCGGGTTGAAAAAGGGCTACGATTGGAGACTTGCAGTGTACATCTGATTCAGGTAATATACCAGCTATTATTGCCAGGTCAGAAAGTCAAGTAGGCCGGCACGCTGCACCGAAGCTTCGCTGCCAAGCGACCGCCAATGGTTGTGCGTGGGCTGAGTATACCGCGAAGAAGCCCGCTCCTACGCGGATTCGAACCGGTGACCTAAGGATTACAAACCAGGCATGCAATCCTTTCGGCCACCGGCGAGCACCGACAGACTTGAGTACCCCAGGTTCTTTCCTCCCTGGGATACATTAGCTGCGAAGAACCCTAAACGCTCTACTCATGAAAGGAGTCAGTTAGTCAGCCAGTCAAGAATGCGTTTTTGTGATCCCATAAGGGGGGAATTTTCAGCCGTAACACATGCTATCGACATGACAAAAAGTCAATAAAAAGCTGCGGAACAAACCGCAGAAGATCCAATGAAAAAGATAACCTCTGGCAAAATTTACCGACCAGTTAGTTCTTGGGTAACAGCGTTCCGGTCAAATAGAAGTTTGGATAAGTAAGGAATGACAGGCGAACCATAAGCCCTCGTGTGGGCATATACTGTTATACAGTTGAGCAGTGCATTGTGAATATGGTAGCTAATGTCCGCGAGCATTTTGGAAGCAAATTTAGTGCATGAGTTAACGTGTGTAGACACAGTTGTTTGAGCCAAAGTTGGTTTTTGGAATGCCTTTGCAGTGAAACTGGTGTTTCAGTGACCTGCCAAATAGCTTGAAATGCTTACACAGTAGACATGGAAGTCACAGGGAAGAAATAAATCCAACGTGGGAGAATGCACGTAGTGATGAACTTTAGAATCAAATTGTGTGGTTCGCAGGATGGTTGTAATCGCGTGACGTAAAACGAAGCTCGCCAGGCTATGTTAAAAATTTGAGTTACGTGGAGTAACCACGAGAAATTGTGGCTCAAAATGACTCTAAGATTCTTTACTAAGGTACGGAAGCTCAAACTGTCACCATCAATTTAAAGTTTGGGACGTTCCGTGACAAAATCCTAGAAAGGAGCCGCTTTAGGTAGAGGAAACATAAAGCCATTACACTTGGATATATTCGGCTTCAAGCAAGCTTGCAGTTTCGATGAGGAGACCGAGGTTTTATGATTCACGAGTATTTATCAAAATAGCTGCTTCTGGGACAGGTAAAGAAGTAACGTAAGTAGAGAATAAGAATGGTACCTAAATAGCTCCTTGAATTTGTGATAAGGGGCGAGGATTTTTTGCCGCCAAGTTTAGTGAGCTGAGTACGTTTTTCTAAATAAACATCTAGCAAATATTAGGGATGATCGAAAACTAGATGTCCGTAGATTCTGCAACAGTAATTTACGGTTAACACAAGCAAAAACAGTAGTCGTGCAAGCAGACACATGTGGAGTCGTTTTTACTGTGTAGCGATGACAAGAATGAATGCACTAGACAAGCGCCACTGCGTCTTGTGTGGACCTTGAACTCGAAGCAAACTGATATAGGTTATCTAAAAAGGGACTGGGCCGGAAATTTTCTCAAAAAGCTTCAAAGCGCCTCACCAACAGGAAAAGAAGCCCAATGAAAAACATGACCACAATGGCAAGTGGAACTGATCAGCTGAGTGTCAAACAGAGGTCAATGGGATAAAATATCTGTGGACGTTCTATCTCTCTTATGATAAAAAGTTTCCGATTGTGGTAGCCACCGATGCAAGCGACTATGGTATCGGAGCAGCCATATCCCACATTTTCCCGGATGATTCTGAGAAGTCTGTCATTCACTTGGCCTGATCAATAGCGACAACAGAGAGAAATTACTCTCAGAGAGAAAAGGAAGTCATGGATATCGCATTTGCTGTTCAAAAGTTCCAGAAAATGGTGAAAGGTCGACGTTTTACGAGACTTACTAGCCACAAAGCTTTACTTATATTTAGCCCTCAGAAAAATATCCCGAGAACCACCACCAGCCGTCTACGAATGTAGGATCTATCGCGACTAGCCTACGACTTTAGCATCAAGCACAAATGGACGACGAATTCGGGGCAAGCCGATGCTCTGTCACAGCTAAGTGCTGATCATCCGGCCGACAGCAACAACACGGTGATTGTTATTATTAAAGAGGGATGGGGAAATCAATCGTTTGGTCCAAGATACCGCAAAATGTCTTCCAGTTCCGCTGATGTTTATGCGAAACACATTCATACCACACTTCAAGTCAAGTCAAGAAAGTGCCTTATGCACCCACGACGGGTGAATATTCAGCCGTAGGACACACATTTTCGGCGATGCCGCATGATAAAAATGCGATTCAAAAAAGGGGAATTAGTATAGGGTAAGACACAATACTACCATAGTCGGTCGGTTAGCCCTCGGAAAACTTTGTTAGGGCGTAGCGAAATTCGCACTAGATAAGGAAAAAGTGACGGACAGTAAGCTGCTATTCGGGCACATACGCATTAGTACTACTGGTTGGTTGACGAGGTCGACACACATTTTGACAATACACAATGAAAGGGATTGCTTGTATCAGCAAATGCTGTTGACGCTAGTCTCTTGGAAGAACCAGGATGTTTGGACACAAGTATATTAAGTTTTGACACACTGCTACATCGCGACAAGTGTTTTAACGGTCACAAGATTAATCTGAAATGTTTACCCAGTAGAGCAGAAAAAAACACTGGAGAGCAGTAAGTCTAATGTGAAAGAACACAGGTAGTGATAAAGCGAAGTATCAAATCATGCGGGGATTTGTAAGGTAATGAAGCATATGAAATAAGGCCGGCCAACATAATAAAAGATTCCGTACTCATCCCACAAAATCTGTATCAGGGCAGTTTATAAATCGTTGTGCCATGTTTAATTTGCGCGACGCGTTTGGTGACCAATGTGCATTCTACTCCACAATAGGGCATCAAAGGTATCATCCGAACCAAAGCGCCAGTCGGAAGTTACATCTATGGGCCGAAAATGAACGACAATATCACACACCCCTGTAAACCATGTGAGCAATGTGTGATAGCGCAGTCAGCACCCAATTGATTGGCCCCTCTGTCACAGCATGTGTAAGCTGCATTTTGTCGGCCCAGTTAAGAGTAGATTACATCTCACTGCGGCTGACACACATTCGAAGTGGTCAGACGTCACACAACCACCACAACCAGGACATCAGCCACAATTAAACAGCAGCTCCAGTTTTACGGTCGTTTTGGTATGCCCGAAACACTAGTGTCAGACAATGGGTCACAGTTCATGTCCAGAAAGCGTAACACTTTCTCACTACAATATTATTACGTACATGGGAACGTCATCTTCCCAGTCTCATTCAAATGTGCAAGTTCAGCGATTTGTTGATATGTTCAAACAGCGACTGATAATAGCGTGAGAGAATGACTCCATGGACAAGAACATACAAGTCCTTCGCATGGTGTGCCGTATCACTCTACACCCCGTGTGCAATTGAAAGCCATATCAGATGGTAAAGACAGACAGAACAGGTCTGTTTGAGACACAGACAATCCTAAACGAGAAGACAATTGGCAGACCGGACTAGTACGTACGTGTCTCACCACAAGAAGGTGCCGTCAGGAATCTTAAAACCAGTGAGCTAGTGTGGGCTAGAGATTATCGCCTGGTGAAGTTATAGGATGAATTAGCAGTTACCCACCTACTCGATGTCTAAGGGGAAGTCTGGCGCCACCACATCTAACAGTTACGACTCCGTGGTAACAGCGATTAACTGCAATCACAATACAGATTATCCTTACTACTTGAGTTGCCGCTGTCGAAACAAACGGATACAGACTCGGGTGCAGCAGAATATGCAAAGCAAGAGGCGTTCCCAGAGTTGGATATGATTCACAGACAACCACAAGCAGTGGGAGTGACACAGTGAATCTAGTCGTCCATCCCACGAAACGGAAGAAGTCTGAGACACTGTGGCAGTGTCATAGCGGTTGTAGATCGACGACACGTATACCAATCGGCTATTCTAGTGAGAGCGAATGTATGGGTCCAGAGAAGTACGTGAAAAAAGGACCACATTCTATGTACTAAGCTTACAAAAAGTAATATCAGGATATGGGTACGGAGTGCCCGAAATTTGGATGAATTCACGCGAAGAATCTAAACACTGTGATTCGGCGCCCGCGTTAGCTTTTGGATGCACAAAGCTGGAAGAATGAGACACATTGTAGGCAAAAAGGAAAAACGAGGGGACGAACAGCTGCGATGGGAGTTGCTAACCATACACTCCTCCTAGTGAAGTCGACGGTGTCTGGAAAGTTGCACCAAACAAAAATGGAGAACACATCGATTTGAAAAACACTGACAAAAAGGAATAAAACTAGCCGGCAGTTGGGAACATAAAAGTGAAACCCACTCTGAGTTTGCTGGTTGTAAATCGCTCGCAAAGAAGCGGTAAGTCGGACACGCGGATCCCACTGCCATTGTCTTGCACCTGAAGCAACTTTAACCCTCCGGATCGAACCGTTATCTGTGCACAGGATAATAGTAGGAGATATTAAGACCGGAAAACATGAAACGGCTTCGTCACATGCCAAAAAAAACACAAAATGGGCATTAAGAGAATGGGCACCTTGCGTAAGCAACTGCATCGGATGAAAACAATGAGGTGCAGGGAACGAATTATAGCGAAAACAATGTCAATCAAAAAAGAATACCATGGCAATTAATGTGCAAATACATGGAAGAATCAATTGAAGTGTGCGGAACGCGTCACGTGGTTAGGGAGGATTAGTTTTGGAAGACAATGTGCCAAAGAAGCTTCTACACTGAGTTCGTAAGAAGATCACAATCACACAAAGCATAAGGGATGATGTCATCATCAGCATCATCATACACGTTAGCTAGAGGTGGGGAACACCTCACTTACTGTGCCGCAATACACAGAAAAAAGGAGAGAAAAATGCAACTGGTGCAAGCTGGCTGAGCTACCGGTAACGGATGGGCATTGTTCCGCTAGGCTACCAGCCGGCCACTGTGTATCAAAAAAATTACTATGCAAAATTATATAAGACTAAATAATGAGATCGTGGTTGGAGGGGGAGGCTAAGAGGGATGGGGTGGGACAAAGAAACTCACTAAGGGATGATGTAATTTCCAGCAAACGAAAACAGTGCGTAAAATAGATCACAACCGTCACAGTGAATACACAAACGATAAGAAGCACACAACAACGATCCAGAAGAGGAGTCACGATAGCAATGGAGGAGGCAGGATTGAGTTGTGCATATATAAAAGGTAGGAGAGTAAATGTAAGCAAACAGCCAGCAACAAGTTGAATGCGCCGTGTGAAAAGTCAACACAGTGTGACTAGGTAGCTAAATAGAAATGAGGGTGGAAGCAGACACTGTGATCAAACAAAAAGCTGCGGTTATCGCGGAGACAAATGGCGGATATCGTATCGAGCCACAAGGATTTGTGTTTGTTAAATGCTCAAACTGATCACGGAATTTCAAGTGAGGAATATACGCTGTATATTGGAAATAAGAACAAAGTCAACAACGCATTCAAGTGGAAAATTAAGGGACAGGTTAACAGAAGTTTGGATCGTCACAACGACGATGTTGTTTTCCGATGAAACGGTGTGCAGCTCAGGACCACATAACAGTTTTTCGGTAAACTTGTTCCATGATCTTCTAAACACGAAATATCATTTCACACTGGGTCATTCAATGCTAGCAATTAGTGACAAGTTGGTAAACAGATAGCTCTCGCTGGAAGCCAGTAAGCGCTAACAGGTATCGTATACAAAACAACAAAGTTACAAGGCAGCAAATCGGCGAGCCGTTGATCATACCCATCCCTACAACACTATGAGGGAACGAAACACAGGAGAAAACGTGTTGCACATGGAGTCAAACTATGTTATATCGTTAACAAAGCAGCTAGGTCCGACCCAGAGAGAGCAACGTTGTCGGCACACTCTAAATTTGAGTCATTAACCTAACGGGATCTTTACTAGAGGAACGAAAGTAAACAAAGAAGCATGGGTTGTGGTCGTTTCCATAACAAAGTTAAAAATCGAGAGAGAGAGGGAGCATCTCTGACGCGCTCCGCTCCTCTAACTAAGCGATAGAATATGCTCCCAAAAACGTGCAAGAACCGCTGGAGGTGCGGTATATCGGAAACGGAAAAGAAACTTTTCTGCCATACTTAATAAAAGGAGTCAAGTTACTATAAACAGTCGTGATAACGTGAATAAAATGTACCCAACAGGAAAGTATGGTGAGGGTTAAGCACCTAGTGAAGTGTAAAAGGTCGTCATAATACGGTTGCGAAGCGACTCGCTTCAAATTCGGTCGCTGCTGCTCACATCGGAATATTATTTTACACTTTGCACTGCGGATTCTTTGTATTTACAGAAATTAGTTTACCCCTTAAGAATCTATTCCTTAGTCATTAACGTTTCAAAATCACACGAAGATTTGATTTAAATAAATAAAAAATATTGTATTCCCGCCAGTGTGAGGCAAGCCTGCGAAGGCATGACCATGATGATGCAAACACGTATGGACGGTAATCGTATAAAAATACAGCAAGTTAACCAGCAGCATACTTAATTGGTGTGTGGATATAAATGTAAGTATATGTGTGAGTCAGGCCTTTGAGCCAAAGCCTCCGGGCGGAGTCCCTCAAGCAAACCTCCAAACAACCCACTACCTTGTGGGGCAGGCCCTTGTGCCAAAGGCTCAGGGTAGAGCCCCTCAAGCAAACCCCCGAAGCACATCTGACAACTCGCGTGCGATTGCCCACCAATGCAATCGTATGCCTGCGCGCAAAGCACTCAGCATCGGGTGCTGGAACGTGCGCACACTACTGGACCGGAACTCCAGCGAGCGCCCAGAGCGACTCACTGCACTGGTCGCGATGGAACTGGCGCGCTACAACATCGATATTGCAGCGCTCAGTGAAACCCGGCTCGCTGAGCAAGTTAAGTTGTATGAAGCAGGTGCTGGCTACACATTCTACTGGGTGGGCAACGCCACCAAAGCGACACGTGAACATGGAGTCAATTTGCAATATCCAATCGCCTGCATAGCCAGCTAATGGGTGAACCAACAGGCATCAGCGCGCGACTAATGATTGTTCGCATATGATTCGGAAGAGGTAAGCTTACCACCTTTTAAGTACGTACGATTAGACCACGTGTTGGCCTGATGACACGCGTGCTCGCTTCTATAATCAGCTATCCTCCATGTTACTGTTTGTGCCGAGGAACGACCGACTATTTCTGTTGGGTGATTTCAACGCGCGCGTTGGCCATGATGCATCGGTGTGGACAGATGTTATCGGTTCGCATGGCATTGGTTCAGGGAATGTGAACGGTGACAGGATGCTCTCACTGTGTGCCACTCACGGCCTGACAATCACGAACACTCGGTTTGCACTGAGTGTGAGTGATATAGCAACTTGGACGCACCTACGGAGCGGTCACGGTCATCTGTTCGACTTTGTCATCGTATGTCAGCGTGATATATGGGAATTGCGCATGACGTGTACTGCGTGGCACTGATCATAAATCGGTGCGGACCAAACTTTACACATATTTTCGTAAATTTATGTATTGCACTCCTGCCGTGTATCGGCGTAAATTTAACATTCTCCACCTCGGTACTGGGGCGAAACATATTGAGCTGGAGAAGGCATGGCTGCACGCCTGTGTGATGTGGACTGCATAGCCACAGTGGGCGACCTGTGGCAATACATTCGCAACCAAGTGACAGCTGCTGCCGAGGAGACAATCGGGCGCACAAACTGTAAGCGGCCTGATTGGTTTGATGAGAACAATGCGACGATTGGCGCATTGGTGTCGGAGAAAAATGCAGCATTTGCTGCTCATGTGGCAGGCCCCAGTGACTTGGGGAAGAGTAGTCAGTTTCGCAAACTTCGACGGCAACTGACTCGAGAGCTCCGTCGCATAAAAAATGCATGGTGGACGGAGAAGGCGAAGCAGATGGAATGCTACGCCGAACGCCGCCAACACAAGGAATTCTTTGACTCCTTGAAGGCGGTGTATGGACCGAGATTGGAGCCGCTGAGGACGCTGATCGATGGTAGTTCAGGCACTAGCTGCACACGGATTACAGACATAATGCAGATCTGGCAAAAACGCTGACTGTCTCTTGAACAATCGTTCAGTGAACGACTGGCCTAGTTTGTACTGTCTTGAGCAGAACGATGTGAAGGTGAGTTTGGCGGACACCGACAGTGGATGAGACGCAGAGAGCACTTGCTCAGCGGCGAAATGGCAAGTGTGCCGGTGCCGACGGGATCCCGCCTGAAGGATTGAAACACAACGGACCCGCATCGGTGACTGTGCTGCACCACTTGGTGCAACACGTATGGATGGAGGAGGTGCCTCCAGAGCTGTAGGATGCCCTTGTGCTACCACTGTACAAGGGCAAAAGGAGCAAGTAATATGCCACGAATTATCATGGCATCAATTTGTTGAGTTATGTGAGCAAGGTGATTGCCCGAATCCTGCTCAAGCGCCTCGTCAGTCAGGTTGTGGATCCGAACGTGGCGGAAGAGCAGTGTGGATTCAGTTCGGGTCGCAGCACTATAGATATGGTGTTTGCGACTCGTCAGTTGCAGGAGAAATGCAGTAAATGGCACCAGCCGTTGTACTCGCTTTTGATTGATTTTACCAAGGCATTGGATACGGTGAACCGCGAGGCATTGTGGCTGGTATTGGGTAAGCTTGGTTGCCCGTGTAAAGTTTAAATTGAATATCTGCACAGTGGTATGTGGGCGAGGGTGCACCTGAGTGGACAAACCTCGGATGACTTTGCAGCTGTCTCGCGTGCGAAACGAGGTTGTGTTTTAGCTCCTGCTCTCTTTAATATATATCTTCATGCAATGATGTCTCGTGCTGTTCATACCGTATATGCTTACGGTGAATGTTTGGAGCACCCTTTTAATGGTGGGTTGATGAACATCCGTCGTTTCGGTGCGAGAACTCTAGTCTGTGAGACAATTATCCGTATGTTGCTGTTTGCTGACGACTGTGCGTTGTTTGCACACAGTGCGAATGAGTTGCAGCACATGACTAGTGTTCTGGCTTCGACAGCGGCCAAATTCAGGCTCATCATCAATACAAGCAAAACTGGCTGTCACTTTGAGGCTTCACCAGAGGTGCAATCTTTAATATTGCCGCGAATCAACATTGGTGCTGAAGTATTGGAAACCACCTCCCGCTTCAGCTACCTTGGGAGTGTGATGTCGACTGATCAGCAGCAACACAGTGAGCTGCGTATCCGCGTATGGAAGGCTGCGGCGGCATTCAGGAAGCTTGAGTATGGAACAAACATCAGCTTACCATTGGCACAAAGCTGATGGTGTACAAATTCAGGGTGCTGTCCATTCTTCTATACGGCAGTGAAATGTGAACGATGTACCGGCGGGATGTGCGATATCACGAGCGGTTCCATCAACAATGTTTGCGACGGATGGGGCGAAAGAACTGAGGACACAGAAGTGTTGCGTCGAAGTGGAATGTATGCAGTGGACTGCATACTTTTGCTGAGACACCTGAGGTGGCTCGGTCATGTGAGCCGTATGGATTCGACGCGGATACCGAAAGAACTCTTATACGGTCAGCTGAGTATTACGAAGCGGCATGTGGGGAAACCAAAGTTTCGTTATCAGGCACCATCAAAGTGAGTCTCTCACGTTCTAATATTGATTGCAGATCATGGGAATCTAAGGCGGTTGATCGGTGTGCATGGCACGATCTGATCACGAAGACAGTTACCGAAGTGTGGGAGAAAGACCGCACACATGCAGAGAAGAAGCGGCAAGCACCGATGGGTTGTACTCCATCGACATCGAGCGCATGGTGCTGTATAACGTGCGGTCGCGAGTGCCTGAGTCAGGCATGGCTAGTGAGCCATAAGCGAGCCCACTCGAAGCCACTGCCGAAGCGGCGACGGGTCCTGCAGAGAACGTAGGCAGAACCGGCGCAGCGTCTGTAGGTAAGCTGCATTCGATTTACTAACCGCGTGCTTGCATGCTCTATTTATTTCAGGTGGTTGGATTGCGATTTCGTTCTAATGCTTTTCTTTACTAAATTAATATCAACCTGAACTATCTACTACAAATTTGCACATGCCGCTAGAGCTAATTGTGGTTAACTTCGAGTACATTTTCGTGTTTGTAAGATTTTCATAAAACATATTTTCTGACCCCTTGAACTTATTGCGGATTCGTTCGTAACCAATCTATTTTATACGCCCAATTAGTGAAGAGTTATGCCACCGTAGCTTTGTGCATTATCCGATTTTTTAGTTCACCTTGTCGCTACAAGTGATTGGCTGTTGTTTGACATCCCCGGTGTGGCTGCGCTTGATGTGCATCTTGACAAGGTGCCTACCTATCTATTACCCACTACCTCGTCCATACTGGCTCCAGGAGACAGTTGGTCGTTTCTGGAGGGGTCGAGGTGCACCGTCCTTCTGGTCGTACTAGGCTCGAAGAGCGGTTTCATGCACTCAGTGTGGGGCGGACTACGGTCCAGCCACCGACTTGTGTGCACTTGATTCCCAAATACAGCGAGCTTGTCCTTGCCTGTGAAGGAGTGTGGGCCGGCTCCGTTGATGAAACGTGGCTCCCATCCACATGCCTCCCGGTCTTATTCCTTCGGTTTACACTGGATATGGGGTGTGTGATTGGAGCTGTGGGTGGTGCAGCGCAAGCCACCCATGGTCCCTCTGTAGGCGCAGGCGTCCTGTGGCTGGCCACAGTGACAGGCAAATCCGAAACCGGATGCCACCAACCATTTGTGTGAATGGGCCGCGTTACCACCTGGCTATCAAGCGCTTGCTGCTTACAATATTCCAAATTCTTCGTGCATTCGACTGAAGTATTCGGTGTAGTGATCAACAATTATAACTGGAGCCCAAGTACTCCGCAATGCCTCTTCGCGCTGGAATGCGGTTTGGAATATCGGGGTTCACGGCTCATCAACTTTCGTTGCAAGTGTCCACACGTTAGCTTGTCCGTGTAAACTAAACAATCCCGTTTGTGGTAAATTTGGACAAACGCATGTGGATCTGTTGTATTCGAACTGCCATCGGACACGGATGACGCCAATCCATGTATATATGTATACCGAATGAATTCGACGGGGATACTCATAGCGCTTTTGCACGGTCAACTAAGTGCAGGGAAGCGGCACTCGTGCAAACCGAAAATAACATTACCAGGACATGAAAAAGGTGAGTTTATGACGAACTAATGTTGATTGCAGGTGTTGCGAATATAAGGCAAATTTGATCAGTGCGAATTCTTTGGACTGATAAAGTGGGCGGTTGACCGGGTATAGGAGAAGGCACTATTGTAAGCCGAATAGAAGCATGATGCGTACGCTCCCATTCGATTTACTAGTCCAGGCCAATTAGGCGGCGTATATGGTACGTTTGCCAGCGTGATAAATATTCTTGCATTTCAGAAGATGTTGACTGAGCTCCCCGGTGTGGCTGCGCCTGATGTAAATGTTGACAATGTACCTACCTGTCTAATACCCTGGACCTCGATTGCTGGCTTCAGGAAACAGCTGGTCGTTGATGGAGAGAACGGGTTGCACCGTCCTCCTGAAGGTGCTAGGCTCAAAGAGTGGTTCCATCCTGTGTGGAAGGGCTACGGCCCAGCCACCACCTTGTGCACGTCTGGTGTGCATGATTTCCCAATTAGGCCTGAATGCTTCCGTTCTGTTTGTTGGAGAAGTGTGGGCCGGCTCCTTTGATGAAACGTGCCTCCCAGTTTTGTTCCTTTTGGGTTTACACCGGACACGGGGTGTGTAGGTGGAACTGTGGGTGGTGCAGCGCAAGCCATTCATGGTCCCTGTAGGCGCAGGCGTCCTGTGGCTGCCCCGGAAAACACAGTGGAGGCCACAGTGACAGACAAATCCGGAGACAGATGCCGCCAATCTATATGTGTAAGTGGACATGGTGAGTGAACTTGTAAAGTGTGACTAAATTCGTGAGTTTGTACCATATGTTCCATCTGCGTTCTCTCTGGCGACTTTAATAGGAGTGACAGAACTCATTATCCCATTGGACTTAGTCAATTTGGTGAAATTTCCCACCAGAGTCTAGGCGCATCTAGATTTAGCTTTCACTGACAAACGCGAACTGTTTTCTACACAAAAGCGTGTACCTCTTGATAATTCTGACCACTGCATGGTAAAGCTATGCCCCATGCTATTCTGAGGTCATCAGCAGTACGCCGCACACTGTACCGACGCGTCGCTACCAAGCGACCGCCAGCGGTCGCGCGTGAGCTGAGTATGCCGCGAGGACAACCGCTATGCAGGAGAGTCAACTGTTACGATCTACCTCTGTGGGATTCCGGTTGTATCGAACACCTCTGCTAGCTCCGAATCCCAGCCGAGAATCAGAAGTCAACGCTTGGAGGCAAAAGCGTGTTGCTCAACCAGCTACCGAAACGGGCACAATTAGTGTGGAACCAAGCGAATATTTATTGGCCAACTCAGGAAGGTTTGCGTATCGGAACGGCTAGGTCAGCTGCCCTGATTGGTACTTCAATTCCTCTATCCAATGGGGAGGTAGGTGCGTGCATCAGGTGGACTTAAATGTTCGCATTAAGAGCATTCAGACCAATACGACGCACGTACCTACCTCCCCATTGGATAGCGGAACAGAACTACCAATCAGGACAGCCGAGCTAGCTGTTCTGATACGCGAACCTTACTGAAACGTCTTGTTTCTTTGGTACGTCATTGGTTCGAATCGTTCCGCATGGAATTAATGAGTTTTCCTGGCAGATTTTACTTTCCCTGACACCAGCTATGCTGCGTTAACAAAAGCACCATCTGAAAGTATTAAACACTACCGCTCAGCAGATAACATCAAAAAATCCAAATCAACACTGCCCAACTGAGCTGTCAATTTTCACCAATGAGGATTCGTCAGCTCAATGCGAGCACCTATTAGACTAGATGAACTTCTGTTTTGATCGGTGTTGTCCCCTTGGGACAAACTATTTACGAAATAACAGATCTCCATCTCCATTGCGAATGAAAAAAGAACAGGTTTACAAACAAGCTAACTGCTCGTGTTAAACGTCAGTTCATAGCTATAAAAGCTGAAATAAGGTTAAAAACTCTGTACATTCAGATCGTATTCGGAAACCGTAGTTGTCGTGCTTCGAAGACAACTCTGGAAAACATTCCTTCAGAACACCTAATAGCGAGGATGTAGATGAACTTAACACTCAGTTCAACACACTCCTCCTGCCCTCTTTCACCACTACTGAGCCTCACACATTATTTGATTCCACATGTATTTACAAGGAGCTCACAATAGTGAAGCTAAACAAGGCTAGTGGATCGTATGCTCTATCATGCAGTTGCTCTGAAAGAATGCGCAGATGTTTTAAAAACACCTGTGACAGAGATCTTGAATCGGTGCTTAACGACTGATCTTGGACAGTTGGAAGTCAGCCAGAATAATATCAGTGCCTAAAAGTGGATCTCGGAAACATCGGCCAACCGCGTGCAGATCCATACTGCTAAAGGTGCTGGGAAATCTGCTAATTGCCCACATTTACAAAATTAATCATGCTGAGAATGTCAAACGGTTTGCTTATAAAGCAGGGGGCGCAACATTAGATGCCGTTTCTTATTTGGTGCATGTTACTGCATTAGCCTTAGACAATAGATGCAAGAGCATACGCCTCCTATTTTTTGATTAAACCAACGCTTTTGGGTTCCTTGACAGGTCATTACTACACAACATTTTGTCTGAAAATAAAGCCCTCCATACGTGTGCTATTGTGATGTGTGATTAGAAATCGCATCCACTTCACGCAGCTTTGTGGCAGAAGGTCTTCTGTACTCCCTGCCAACTGCGGTGTTTCGCAGGGAGCCATCCTATCCCCCTTTCTCTTATCCGCCTACATCGAAAATTTCCCTTTTCCATCAAAGTTCATAGGATATGAATGTGCTAATGAAGTCGTTCTGGGATGCATAATTCCAACTCTACGAAAGTTTAACAAGGGTTCGACGAACTGCGGCTTGGTGGGGCTCCCGGTCCCTCTCTCTCTCAAATCAACCAAGCGTTGTGACGTAACGTTCTCTTTTCTACATCCAAACCGACTCCACATATCACCCGTCGCATGACTGTGGATAAACAAAACATACCTCGCACATGTACCGTAGAATATTTTGGAGTTTTCCTATCACACAATCTATCATGGTCTACACATATTCTTAAAATAGTTAAAATAGTTATAAGGCTCTCTTTTTACGCCCGTGAGGTCAAAATGCTTTCCGTTCCCCGTGCTTTAATCCGAAGGTTTGCAACTGCACTATTTTACGGCAAACCATGGAAGAAGGTCGTTAAGGCCAAAACGACGAATTCCGCATTGGCATGTGAAAGATCAAGGTTGGAGGTTGTGAGTTAAGTAATCAGAGTAGGATCAGTTGAGTTAAGCAATGAATGCGATACATCAAGTTGGATGGATCGCGTTCCAGTGTTAAATCCAACATCAAAGCCGATGGGTTTAGGGAGCAAGCAATTATCTATATTGGTATCCACTGTCTCACTCAGCGGAGCGCTGCTCGATACTGTAGGAGAGCCTTGTGGTCCTCAGCATCTACTAACATTCCCAATTGATCCAAAGAAGCTTAGACTGATAGTCTCATTTGGCATGGAGCCACAACCGGTAGAGCGAAATCACGTAGCCAGTAATGTCTCTGCATCTGCTCACCTAACATCTGCCGTTGATTTTCCAACCGGAATCGCCTGTTCCATGTTTTATCCCAACAGGTGTTCATCATGTTCTCAGCTAAGTTGTAACCTACTTCCGCAAACTTTATTGTAATGGTGGTAGTGCTGCGATTTCAATTACTGTAAGGAGGTCCAAGGAACCCAAGTGTCTGCCTTATTGAATTTAACTGAATGAACTTAGTAACTATATCCGGTAGTAGTGGGTGCAATGAGGTGTCAACCAATTAGCGGTTGTCACACTGGCATTCAAAGATATACAAGCGACTAGAAGACGCCAAATGAAAACTATCGAGGTACAATGCACAAAAATTCACAATTCATCCATCTACAGATTTGCTCAAGGCTCAGTACTTACTATCGAGTTAGTTACTATTACGTGCTAAGGAAACGCCTACAACAAAGCTATCCGAGTCGGAGAACTAATCAACAACTTACTAGCTAATCCGAATCACAGAGCTTCTCATTTATAGTAAATTCACGACACTACTGCTCCACTCTATTCGTATGGTTCATTGGTTATCGGGATTTAATCCGTGAAACCTGAGCCGGCTTCTGCCGCTTAAAGGAAGCAGTAACCGCTATCATGCACTACCATGTACTTCAGACAAGTTCTACATGGAAAAGACACACGATGATAGCTTACTCTGACAAGGAGAACGCGTATAATCCACTGGATCGAATGTTTTCGTGTAGTATTTTGACTGCGAAGGGATGGTCTGGTATAATCCGATCTCTCCTTAACCCCATGTGTCGAAGTTCAGGGGGGGAGGGCATGTGATGATTCCGAACAAGCTCTCTGGGTTCAGCACAGTCAATGGAGTTCATTGTGGATACTCATTTTTTATCATTTCTTTTACAACTACGCGATTAAAACAATAATACATGAGTTCAACATAACCAGTAATAATTGAGTTTGAATGACCAACTAAGGTGGTGGGTGCATAACCCTCTTAAGGCCAAACCAACCTGCAAAGCAAGACCTGCGAAGTTTGGTATCCGTTTCGTATCACATCGAAGCTTATTGCACCGAAAAACATCGAGAAGTGATCGATCGGTTCAGTTACCTATTTAGATACATCACTTTCTCAAACCGAACAACCGAAGATGGTGCTGCACTTCTCCGAGGACCAGGAATGCACCAAATCATGAATAGTTTAA
This sequence comes from Dicrocoelium dendriticum, assembly GCA_944474145.2. Lineage (NCBI taxonomy): Eukaryota > Metazoa > Platyhelminthes > Trematoda > Plagiorchiida > Dicrocoeliidae > Dicrocoelium > Dicrocoelium dendriticum. The sequence continues at coordinate 37,356,562 of OX104067.1, read as the reverse complement.
TTTAAAATATGACAGTAGAATATACGGTGTGCATGCAAGGTTACAACGAGGCCTGGCCACTACATATACATACTTAAGAAAATTAAGTAGCGCGAAAGATGTCAACAGAGTGATGGTCTCAAATTACCGAAATATCGGAAGCAGTGGTTACGTTTAATGAGAAGGCCGGATGGGGAACACGGATTTCCGCCACAGATAGTCTGCTGGACACGATCATTTTACATCAATGGACAATATTCTCAGCAATGTAAAGCGATGGGCTAGCCAAGTGAGGATGTTTCAATATTGTACCCAGCTATACACAAAACCATGCAGTGAACGGTTAACGACATGACAATGCGAGAAGTGGACAGAACCGACAAAAAGGTAAGGTAGACACGCTTCCTTCTGGATAGCTGTCAGCGATTGGCTGTATCCTTTCCAATCGGTCCCCGCTTCCATCATTTAATTTCCAGCAAGAGATATGAAAGAATTTTGTTGATGCGAATTCCAAGTGACGCGTTCCTTTGCTTCGCTTCACCTTCAATTTCTTACGTACTCTAAAATTCCCGTTAGAGTGACGTTAGTCAAGGCAACTAGATCAAAGGTAGTTTGAGTCATTTGGCACACACGACCCGAAAAGAAATGACTAACTGGTTGAGCCTCCCGAAGGCAAATGCGAAAAAAGTGCACAGCAGGGATATCCGTTGTATCAGTGCATGGACGCAGTTCTCCACCTATCGTGCACTTGAAGGCACACATGTGATCAAGAACTCAAGGACAAGCTGATTATTTTACTGCGAATGAACCGAGAAGTGTGTGTCCATGGAAAGTATCCTATATTCACCGCGTCACAACTTGATCGCACCAAAAATCAATACAACAGCAAAAAACCAGATGTTTTGATAAAATTGCCAATGTTTGCAACGATACAGGGATTGCATACATCGTCGCTCGATACAGACGGTTCAGACATCCTGGTATTGTATGTCAGCAACGGTTGCTCCGTTTATAAGTACAATGCGAACGCTGTCCTTGATAGAAGCAAAATCGCTTCTTCTAATGCGATTCCGGTTGAACTAATTTTGCCTTCTGCAAACCCCGAATCCCGGTGAAAATCAGAAGTCAGAAGTGTGTTCCAAAAGAGCTACCGAAGACGGGAACAAGTAGTGTAAAAGCAATGGGTATTTATTGGGCAACCATGGAATGGTGATGTTTCGGAACGGCTGCCTGATCGGCAGTTCGGTTCCGTTAGCCAATGGGTAGGCAGCGCGCCATGCAATAGACGTGAATCTTGTTAAAACGACTTGATGCTCCGGCTGTACATCATTTTCTCAAATCGTTTTCTCATTGAAATAATAAAGCATGCTGTAGAAATGTTACTCTTTCTTACAGAGAAGTACCAAAGTTGTGGCAATCAAACAGCGAAAATAAGAGAGCGTGACAGATGGCGGTAGAACCGATGCAGTGCTTGTTGCTCATGCGGTCCTCCCATCATGAACAACACAGCGGAAACATTCATGGTCGGAAAATAGCCACATAATGCCTTCTGCGAGGAGCGGCCGGATCTCTGAACCGAAGATTAACAACAATGATCCCACCCCAACGTCACAACCCCATCGTTTCAATGAGTAAGGCCATGAAAAGCCATAAGAGCTCTAGCGATGCCGAAGACCGCCTGGGTAAAAACATTTTAATGCGCATCAGTAGCCCGAGCTCATGTTGTTAGTAAGTCAACGTCCCAGGCGCGTTCAGGTAACTCTCCTAATAATTCTGAAGCACCAGTCTGACTGAATTGCATTTAAAAGTGTTCAATCCGAAGTTCTAGTCGAAGTGACGAAAAGTGGACTAGTTGCCCGTCATCTGCAGCTATTGTTTCGGCCAAGACAGCCTTTCTTGTACCCATACATCGAATAAGCAGGGAAAACGGTTTGGTGTCCTATTGGTGTCGATCTTATCTATCTCGCAATCGCTCGCCATCCGCCAAGGCTCTCGGTCGATCCTCGCCCGTCACTTTCTCTTCCCATACATCTAAAGTTTAAAAAGACTTGCTGTGAAGGATGCGCTTAGTGGACTTGACTGCAACATCTACCTGGCCAGTTGGTCACGTTCCCGAACGAAGTCCCTAAACAACGGATAAAACGGCCGTGCCTCATTTCGTGAATCCAAGTTACATCCTTTTCTCCCTCAATGCAAGTGGAAATCCGGATACGAAAGGAAGTTGGAGCAAGTCAATTGCAGCAGAAGATTTCCAATCATCAGCTGGTCAGCCAAGGAAATCCATTTTCGCAAACATGACGAACAAATGGAAAAGCGCCACAGGCGACTGAAAATAATAGTATAGTCAGTTCGTGGGCAAAAATATTTCGAACGTATTAACACTTTCGCAATCGTGAATAAGCCGTATTGCAATGCAATTTTAACTCCGTCAGATCAATTTACCAGGTCAACAAGTGAAGAACACACACACAACTCACTTGATCACAAGCTTTCATGGATGTTTCCAGTTGCTTTGTTAAGACAAATCACAGATTAAGATAATGATCGACACTTCCCTGACTGTATATAACTGATCATGCCCTCCTGTGTGTCAGGTGCAAAATCGAAAATATACCTTATCTATTAAGACAAAGCTTCAGCGTTACGAGAACTTCGGAAATGACGTCTTGAGAATGTTAGTCAAACCCCAAGAAATCTAGAACGCACTCGGGCGCCTTGTAAGCAGTGGATAAGGGACATGAAGTGTTTTCTGCGTTACGCACTCACGACAACTCCAGTTCGCATTCGGTCCACTAATCGCCATCGTCAGTGAGAGCTGATGCTGTAATCCAGGCTGGTATGTCTGCTTCGAAATTTGTACAGTTGACGAGCGATTAACTTCGAAGTTGAATGATTAACTGGAATAGGAAGGGCGCGTTACACGCGTAAGCGTAGAGGCGTGGTCTAAATCGAGACAAGCGCCCAAAGGTTAAAGCACAACCCTGCAGTGACGTGTTATCCCTATAGTTGATGTGGTCAAGCTGAGTCTAGAGTAGAACGTCGTTCGAGTGCGGTAACACGAGTAAACCTGAACGTATGTACCGGAAAGCTGTGCTGCACAGTTATAAAAAGCGGTTCCTAGTGACAGTTCGACAGCATAAACCCCAAAACGGCTTCCTAGGCGATGCTCTAACTCTGATAAGCGACCGACTTAGGGATTTACGCACACCTCGTGCAACAAGCAAGACGTCCGTACTTTTGGCCATTCGGATAAAGGTGGAGAGATGCTTGTAGGGTTCATCTTTGACGGAGTCTGTGGCAGAGTCTCTATCTACCGAGTTCTGGCCTTTGTAGTCCTCGTTTAGATGAGCGCGTGACTGAGCAGTCAGACAGTCGCGATCACAGGGCAGCAAAGCAGCGGTACAACAGTGGCGACGCGAGATTCAATGGAACCCAGAAATGGTAGTCGGCTTCGAACAATTGCAGGCAATCGTGCAGCAGCACCATTTTCCGAACGGAGGGGAAAAGGCTATTGCGCACGCAGCACGGTCCCTAACGTCAGCTGAGAACTATAGTCAAATTGAAAAGGAAGCACTCGTAATCGTTTTCGCCATGAAGCGGTACAACAAGATGCTCTATGGTATGCAATTCACCCTCCTGACTGATCATAAGCCATTGCTGTTGATATTCGGCTTAAAGAAAGGAATTCCCGTTTTTTACCGCGAATCGGTTACAAAGATGGGCGACTATACTGTTGGCGTACGAGTTCAGTATACAGTATGGACCTACGCAATAAATCGGCCAAGAGGATGCTCTGTCTCGTCTCATCAATTCGCACCCAAAGGAGAACGATGATTGAGCGATCGCAGCCATCAAATTCGAATCAGAAGTCCTGACCGATAACATCAGAAGACTACCAGTGACTGCTGACACTATTCGAGCGTAGACTTCGCGAGACAGAACCCTAGAGAAAGTGACGCATACCGTGCAAACAGGTTGACCAAAAGGTAATATCTCTGCTGACTTGCGGCTTTTCTTCAACCGACGTGGATCACTGTCCGTTGTGAACAATTGTTTGATGTTTGAAGACCGGGTGGTGGTGCCAAAGAAACTGAATAAGCAAGTCTTACAGCAGTTTCATACCGGGTATCCAGGTACTAACCGTATGAAAGCATTGGCACGCAGTTTGGTTTATTGGCCCCAAATGGATTCAGAAAGGGAACAATTCTTCCAAAAACGTGAATCCTGTTGACTGGCAGCGAAGGCCCTTCCCAAAAGCCCCAGGCAACCTTGGCCCAAAGCAAAGAAGCCATGGCAGCGAATCAACTTAGATTATGCATGACCAATCGCCGATCAATCCTATCTTGTATTAGTGGACTCTTTCTCCAAGTGGCCCGATGCAAAGTATGACTGCATAGTACACGAAGAACGAGGCGGATAAGCTATTCCAGTATTTCAACTTACCAGAGATGATAGTGACAGACAACGGCACACAATGTACTTAAAATTCCTTTTGGGAGTGGTGCAAAGAGAAAGGAATTCAGCAGATGTTCTTACCACCCTATCATCCGCAATCAAACGGACAGGCGGAACGGTTCGTGGATACCTTGAAACGTGCTCTTTGTAAAGCCGGACAAAAGAAGGTCTCAAATGACGCGATCCAGTCTTTGCTGTGCATGTATCGGAATGCGCCAAACCCAAACGCCCCGGATGGAAGAGCCCCTGCCGAAATTTTATTTGGACGAAAGATCCGGACATTGTACGAGAAACTTGTGTCAAGCGATAAAGAAAAGCATTGTAATTGTCCAGTAGAGGAAAATCTGACAGACAGGCTCTGTCATTTCAAAATTGGTGACATGGTGTTCGCGCGAGACTTCCGAGGACCGAGGAGGTGGTCAACAGAAAGAGTGATCCGCAAAAAGAGCCGAGTCATTTACGAATTAATGGTAGGAAATGAGAAATGGGTCAGGCACGCCAATCAGCTGAGGCCGAATCAAGGCAAGACGCAAAGTTCCTCGGAACCACCATCCTTACCGTGGGACATTTTACTAGACACGTTTGGTTTGGATGAGGAAGCTGAGGAGTTACGTGGATCACAACAGAACCTGCAAGCATCAGCTGATACAATGTAAGCCGACCCGAAAGCGGAGACGACCACAATGGCTACAAGTTGATCCCAAAGCGAAAACCTATGAACAAAGTCGAGTTCGAACGGTACGCTGGCATACTCAATTCGAAAGGGGAGGTAATAGAGACGCAAGCGGAGCACGTAGGCTGTCTGCTACATGCAAAGGTCATCAGCACGGGCGTGGTACGACCTTTGACCTTTCCGCCGAATTTGGGAATCGAGTGCGAATTGATCGACCAGCAAATACAAGCCCGAGTCAAAGGAATCGAACTATTCCGTCAATATGATAAACCCGGGGAGCGGAATTCACTCACACTGACTGAAAACCAGACGCAGAAAAGTGAGTGAGTTTGACCTCCAAAATTTGCGTTTACCAATAAATAGAGTTGATCTATCCTGTAGATATACACTCTGTCACCGAATTCTGGCATTTGTATTCAATCGGTTGGCTGGGCGCGTGACTGAGCAGTCAGACAGTCGCAGTCTCACAGGGCAGCAAAGCAGCAGTACAAGACCTCCTATCCTCGGCTCAACAGCCTGTCTCATAAGGCGGATACACCAAGAACGAAGTGTCACTGGAAGTCGTCTGCCGATGTTTGTAACAATAATTAATCAAACTTACCTATCTCAGTAGTGGAAATCAAAGTGCCAAACACGAACAAACACTAGAAAAATGGTTTACCCATAGAATTCATCGATGGGCCTTAGTTAAACAAAGACAACCTTGTGATCAGAAAGAGAAGACCTTGCCCACATTAACCCTTCCTACCAGTTGGCTGAGAGAAAGGTACGATTACTGGCAAACGTGCGAAACCTTGGTAGCACGGTAAATGGTAGTCAAAGTCTATGCACAGTGCGAAGACCTGGTCGTCAAGCCAAAAAAATGAGAAATTGGTGAAACATCAGACCTAATCGACCGGTAACCATGCTATCGGATAAGTCACTGAATCCAAGCGTCACGACACTGATGCTATACGATGTAAAAAGAAAAGCCGATTAAGTTTATAAGTTTGTTGTTATGAATAGTAAATTTACCTCGATATGAGTGCTGCCGGCATCCAAGCAATTTTCTAACAATTCTTTGACAGCGTTCACAGGACGCTGAATAACTTCGCCAGCAGCAATTCGGTCGATCACCTCCTTGGGCAACCGTTGAATAGAACACACTTTTGGCGAGTCAGCCGGTTGACAATCGGAAATGGTGCAGGACACGGAATTTACTGTCAACCCGTCCATGGACTCCATTTCCTGAAAGGCTTGTGGAGACAAAAGGTTCCGGAACACAATACTCAATACAGCTGGTGCGAGCGACCGAGATAGATGGAGTAATCTGGAGCAATGAAGATGAGACGCTTGTACATCACAGTTTGTAAACGGGTTGTAAAAATGCACTTCAAGAACCTACCACCATTGAGTGCATAGGCTGCGTTTTCTAAGCAAGACAGGTGCGTTAAGCAGATGCAAAAGTAGGTAAGAAAAATAGTGCAAGCAGCCCGGAGGCAAATAAACTAAATGATACAGATCCCGTGATGATCCGTCTCGTCTTCACAGCCGTACCATGTTGGGCAACAGGCATCCCACGAAAAGCGTCGACGACGTTTTAGTAAGTTTTGAAAACGACCAACTAGTGTACTCAGTGGGTAATTACGTACTACTTCAGTTGGCCTGGCGAAGCCCCATACCAATTTATAGTAGTTAATCTTTCTGAAATCAAGAGATCTCAATCGGTGCCAAGTGTAATACAAGATGTACGTGACGCCGACAGTATGATCTGAGGTAACCAGATGCCTACGAAGTGAAAAACAGTATTCTAACTCAATTTACTGGGGTGGACACGCTTAGGATAGATATTTCGGTTTGGTTAAACTTATTGAGTATGCTAAGCATCGAAAAACAACACATGCGAAGAAGGAAGATGCCAGTCGAGGGAACAAACACGTGCTATGTGAAGCACAGTGTGCACAAAGAGGAAACCCCAAAAACGCAATCGGGAATGTAGATATGGTTGGGCGTGTGGTTGGATAAAAACGCGGATGAGGTGCAGAAACCGGAGCGACGACAAAGATGGTTAAGAGTGGTAGCGCGTCATCAAAATCATTACCAACAGCGACACATCAGCGGTTTAAGCTTATGCTTCGCTGCCGTACAACCATAACGACCTAAAAAGTGATGAGTAATAGGAGAAGGAAGTGGGGACCTAGTGTAACATCTAAACGCTCTAAGCAAACGTTCAGGCTCAAGACACCTACACCTTGTTGACAACATACGGTCACAAACAATGGGCTATCATGCGAAGGCGGCACTGGCGAGACAGCTTACTTGGAGCTTTTACTGCCTCAAGTTATAATGTGTCATCGCCTCTCAAATAACTCAACACTAGGCACAACTGTGAAACAAATCTGCTGAACCTCCCGCTGATGAGGTTGTTTCCGCATAGCCAGGACCGACGAATTTTGCCATTCCAGTGGTGCTGACATTCGGTAAAACCGCTTAAAGGTAACCCCAAGGCCCCACTCATAAATCAGCGGTGCCGAGTAAAGTAAAACCTAGCCGAAAGTGCTCCACATCCCGGTCTAGGATGACGGAAGGTTATCGCGCAATGCACTTTGTGTCGGCTGTGCTTAGCCAACAGAGGGCAGAAACGTTACAGCTAACGACACCGCATAATATAACCTTTGATACTGCGATAAATCCGAAAATAGGTTTTTGGGAATTGTTTTTGTGGACTAGGACTTTGAGCTCGGCTGGAATGAGATAATGAAACGCAAAGTCGAGGATAAATATCATGTACTCCTCGTGATGATGGTTCCGTGCAGCAAAAGTGGAAGCTGCGATGAGGAAACAGGTAGGCAGAGGACGAAGCCACTTAGTTGATTACACTTACAAACCTCGGGCGGATGAATGTCGATACAGGACATCCAGTGAATAATGCGTATGTGGCTACCGGAATGTTAAGTTGAGTACAATAGATTGGCTAAGGTCCAGTGAATGATTACCGTGAGGCTTTGCCATACTCGTTGCACATCTGGAATGCGGCACACTATTAGCACCACGATTTAGTTTAGTATGAACCCCTGTAATTCCGACCATTAAGATAGAATCCAAGGTGGAGATCATCAGTGTTCCTATTTCCCAACATCGCGCTTCACTAACGACCCAATCTTTGCTTGGATTCTTCAAGCGGAGATAACGATCTGAGGCAGTAAATCGAGAAACAAATACTGGACCGTTGGCGTTACTTCATAGCGGCTACATCAGCCTGGATGACCCAGTAGTATCCACATGCTAAGTAATGATTGATGACAAGCAACACAAACCTTTGCCTTGCAAGTATATGAAGTAAGAGGTCAAACAGGTCGAAATAGAATAACAAACTGAGGCAAAACAAGCGAGACTGGGAGGTCTTGAGTGAGAAACAGGTCACAGACTAAAAGAACTGAACACAGGTGATCGTAAGGTATAACACCATTTAACAAAAATAAAGACATCAAATGTTGCTTTATTGCTGCAAAATGTGTTTATGATAAGACAATGTAACTGTACAACAAATTCGATAAATGTCTGTAGGAAAGACGTCTAGGAAAGCTAAAACGGTGCTGTGCAGTTTCGTGATCAGGTGCTATCCATAATGCGGGGCCAAACAATAGGTGCTAAAGCAACGAGTGAATACAGCCGGTCCGTCCTTGTGTCTTGTAGGGGGGCATTTAAGGCGTTTCGGTCGTAGAGGCAGGATCGGGACATGGAAGGACTCGTTGGACCAGTTAGCGTTCGGCTCTGAAGTGAGATCAAAATGCCAAGCTTCTGCAAAGTGGCATACACGATAAGGGGCCTGAAGTACACTAGGACGTTGACCATTTGCACGACATAGGCAATCGATAGAATCGCCCCAAAGGTTTTGCTGTTCGGTGCCCGAAGATGAGACATAATCCTGCCACTCCTCTCGCCGAAAGTGAGCCATTGATTCAACCACTTCGTCTGCAGTAACTCCACCAATCACGTAAAGGGTGGAGCGGGAGACGAAAGCGGATGCGCAGTACCGCGGAAAGTCAAGTACAGTTATGGAACACCATGAATTCTAAGGAGTGGAATGCAAAAAGAATGAACGGCTACTCGGTTATGGTGCAACAAGTGAGAGATATAGAAGAAAGGGTATGGAGATAATGTGCCAAGTGCTACTAGAATAGGCTATCGAGAGCGTGGAAATCGTGCTTATGGATCCTCAATGTGGTAAGGACTACAGGTCAAACAGGTCAAGTAAACACAAAAAGATATGAAATAGAGATCAATCAGACTAGGTGGTCTAAGCAAATGTCCGTGACCAACGTTAGACAATTAATGCTGGAGCGGGTTTCTGGTCAGGTCAACGGCAAAGCTTGTACCAGAGTTCGCTGTTTGTACAGTTCTAGTTTCAAAACTCTGATTGCAATGGCGTCCGCGATGGTTAATATATAATTCTTGAGCAGTTTCGGGTAACTTCTAGGGATGGTATAGACCACTCTAAAGAAATCATTCACCCGAACTTCATGAACAGTTCCAATCAAGTGTTGTAGAATGGAACTATTGTTATTCTTCACTGTGACGCAGGACAGTGCTCAGCAATCCGTTTGGACAAGCAAATGGTCGTATATCCAAGGTTTCTTGCGCCACAGGTGCAAGTGAACTGGTATACGATGAAAGATTCGGACCGAACTGGGAGTGTGTGCTTTAGGTGCTGAGGATGCTGAGATCTGGTTTCAGCAACTAGCTTTGACGTTGCCCCGGCCATAAACCCGCTCCAGCGTTAATTGTCTAACGTTGGTCACGTGCATTTGCGTAGATCGCCTAGTCTGACTGAGCAAAAAAATATAGACCGTGAAGCTCAGTGCTGGAAAAGACAGCAGTCCGTTAACGTCTTCTCCGAACAAATGTGTAATTGCTAACAGAGATTTAAATCCGATTCGGAAGTAAGTCAGAACGGTCTTCAGGAAAACGGGGGATATTCATTGGATGAATTGAATGTAGAAAGTTGAGATGGGCGTAATGGGCATAAACAGTGGGGTGCACGATCGGGAGAGAAAAGCAACGATGATCGTGCTTCACCACTGAATGAAATGGATTACGAAACCAGAAAATAACATCTTACAGTTTTGTGATAAGATACCTGAGCAAAGATTGGAGAGAGTTTCAACAAAACAACTGGACACTTCTATTTCTAAAACCGCTAGTCTTTAGGACCAGAGATTTCTGGCACTGAAAATGCTCAGGCCCACGGTCATTGCAGAAAGGTTGGACTAGAGCAGTTGAGAACAGTACCGTAACTGTTCTAGTAACATAACTTCGTTCCGATTCGAATGAAAAAGTGATCCTGGAGCTTATCCAGGGTACATGAACAGCAAGATGCATTAGAAAGTGGTGCTTACCCGCTTCTAAGTTGTAAGCTAGTACTTGGTTGAACAAAAGCCCTGTGCACATATCTGATCGATTGGCGTGCTCCATGTCTGTTTTTCCACCACAAGCGAAAACGTATTCTTTGGAATCACTGTAAGCCAAGGCTACTCCGATAAGAGGGATTGGTAACCGGGAAACGAAGGTGAAACATGAGCTGCTTTCCTCCGAAGGGTCATACAATATCACGCTGTCAGAAACACGCATCTCTGCACCGTCTTCGTGAAGACCACCGGCAATCAGAACCAAACCTTCAAGGTAATGAACCGTCGCACCACGTTAAGGTCCAGTCTTCTTGCGACGGTTTCGAACGTAGAGTGGTGAATGTATGGAACGGCCTGCCGCAGCACGTAGTTGAGGCAGTCGGTGTCGGAATTTAAGAAGTTCCTGGACAAACACTTTGCCGACGCAAAATATGTTGAGCGCAACACAACATAACGAGTCTTTGTACCTGAGTGACATTAGATGCAACTACACAGAGCAACCTCTACTTGCTGCTTCCAACCAGTAATCAGCAATGCATCCACTTTTCCCTGTGGTCTGCAGAAGTCCGCCTTCCGGTCAACCCAAACAAGTTGGTATTCATAAGCCAGGGATAGGTTGGTATCAGCCGAACCTACACTTTTGACGACCAACTGCTACATCCCACACCTTCCGTGAAGGACCTAGGCGTGCTCTCACGTTGCGATTTGAAGTCCGTGGACAACAAGAACAGGCTACATCGAAACGGACTGCGCATGGTCTGGGCATTAAGGCGCAGCCTCTGCACCTGGTCTGAATAGGTTGTCACTCGCCTCTTTTTCTTTATCATAAGACGCCAGCCCTTAGCCTAAAGTATCACGAGCCTGCGTAGGGGACCGGGCGACGCTCGCAGTATCCGTAGCCCACACGCGACTGTTGGTGGTGGCGCGGCAGCAAAGCATCTATACTGCCTACCGGCGTATTGCTGATACCTTTCACCACAAGATAGTTGCGAGAGTGCGAGTCGCCTGTCTATTGCCCCACCACTCGAGACAAGACGCAGAAAATTGAACGGGTAAAACACCTCGCTAGCTGGCTCATCTCCAGTTTACGGGGTTTACCATACGAAGGCAGGTGCGAGAGCCTGGGGCTATACACCCTAGCTTATCGCCGGTTGCGAGTCGACTTCATCAATTCCTACCGCCTTTCTACATCTAAGTTGCTTCCCCATGCTGTACCCACTGCTGCAAACGCGGGTACCGGTATAAACTTTTGGTTCCAGATCTGAAGCGAGTTCATCTCCTGTGCTTTGAACGGCAAATGAAACAATTTGCCGGAACATACAGTGCAGTGCTTCAAAACATTGTTGGATGCACATTTCTCCAAAATTAGATTCCAAAAAACGGTTACCCATCGACATTTCAATTCACGAATCCCAATATACCGTGAGTTATGCGTTATTTTCTGCGATCGCGCATGAGAACTTGAAAAATGATCAGTGTGTTGGCAGCTCACAGATAGTTCCTTAACCTTGTTGATCCTATTGCGTTAGAGTTGTATGCATTAAACGTTCTACTTGTTTCCATAATACAGTATTATGTATCCAATGGCGCTCATGTTGTGCTTTTCTTTGTTCTTTTCTCTCCAACTACTTTCTCACTCTCGGTAAACATAACATACTATAACTGGTTTTTTGTCCCTTTTATTGTGCTGGTTACAATAGTGCTCTTTCGTATGTCTTGTCCATTTGTATTGCGGCTCAATGGCTGGCGTATTTCCCATGTGCCCGATGAATGATGATGATGGTGAGCTCGCCCATCCAAAGGCATTCGGATCGATTCACCCTTCGTTGTCGCTCATCTGATTGGTTGCACTTGCTTCCGCGTTCTAAAAACCGGTGTTCTGGACTTGCTAACTGTTGCGGTTGCTCATCTTGATTCGTGCTCGTTGATCACCGTTCGTCCTATGCGGCAATTTTCTACATAGGGTTGACTACATGTGTGTATATGCTTATAGTGCTTCACCTTGACTTTACATGTGCCATCCCTTGTTGCCTCAACTGCGTCAAACCAATTAGACCTAATCCGAGTTCGTTTTAGTACTTTTTGTTGTTTTATATTGTATGCTTTTTCGCATATGAGTGTACCATTATTCCGGAACCCAAACATCGGTACCGCATTATACCCCGTTTATGTTTTTTTTATCTTGTCGACTAGTTGCTTTTCGAACTCATCTTGCCCGACCAGGAAATTTTTATAAAGGTCATATCACCGTCATTTTGATTGCAACCCCCACTCGATGTAAACCGAGATTCGCATTGAAGTAATTCCTGTTCAACCTGGGTGTACAAAATGACCCTCAAATCAGCCCTTAACCCTTGTTCTAAGCCTGCTTGTCCGTCATGCCCCAGTGACTTAGGGGTAGAAATCCCAACTAACATCCCAATAACCCCGGGTTCCTGTCTTGCAATCTCTACGTGACGAGATCAAATAAGGTCTAAGCGCGTCATGCTGTGTAGTGTTTTCGGGCGGGCAACACCCAATTTCCTTTTGCTTCGAACCACTGTCCTTTGACAGACTTATATACTTGAGCGAGTACAGGTTGGGCTACCCACCCACTCTTGGCTGAGTGGCGATTATTTGTCCACTGCTGACGTTGGTAGTGTAAGCAACTGCGTCCACATCGATTATATAACCATTTGTTCGGGGATGCAATTATGGAGCCTCCTTGTAGATAACTGTCGGGAGATTGCAACCGCGATGGATCAACTCTAAATGATCGGTTTACACTCCGATCACCTAGCTCAATTGTAAGGAAAAGGCATAAGCAGTACACCGTTGCGTATATCCGAAGGTTTTCTTCCACCGACAGTTGGGTGCGGTTTAGGGAGATTGTGAAATGGCCCTCGCATATGCAAACACAAACCTTTTGTATAAACACTTAATTTTGCATCAAATCGCAGCATTAATTTTATTGAATGGGACTCATTGTCTGACAAGATGTAGGCTGAAAGTTGTTACCTTGTGCCAGTGCCCCCAAATCTTCGCGTCTGTTGCTTTTTAATTTTAGGTAATGCATGTACTTAGCATACTGATAAGATCGAACGACCAATACCACAATTCTGAACGAGAGCGCATAGGAACGGAGAGCTCTATAAGAATCATAGTCCAGATTAGAGAGGAACACAAACCTTGGCTCCCAGTCAATAGCCGCAGCCCCAATAACGAAGACATGACCTCTGCACGAGATCTATTGTGATGTCAACTCAGCTGACAACCGACGAAAAACTCGTGGGTACGTTTTCTAAAGGCCTTGTGACATCGGCCAACCACCGTCCTGGTCTGAGACGGGAACAAATTTGTGCCCGCCGTTCAAAAATCAAAGCAGCGGCTAGTAATAAATTTATATTTTAATTGATTCCCGTCTAGTTCTTAACAAATGTGACGTTTCCTATTACCTTTCTTTAAAAAGTTCGTATCTTGGAAGATATGGGTCCAGTTGCAGGGCTCTTGCTGGACGACGTTACCAATCGGTCAATTTTCTGGGTTACAGTGGTACTTGGTTACGTGGTACTTCTGTCAATAAGTTCAGGGTGAGCCCGAATGGGTCTAGCAGTATTTCAAGCGATGGTTCTCCATCAGTACCTGCGACATTGTCATTGTGAGGATGAAGTTAGTTTTTGCACCGTACCCAGTTGGGCCGTTCAACCGTCCCTTTATGCATTATGGTATCATGGTAGCTCACCACCATTGCTGTGGCTCACGATGTATGACGCTATTATCACGGACGTAGACCATGTCACCATTTGAGAATGTTGTCTCCTCAGAACGACGAGAACATTGCATCGCAGGTGCTGTCGTTCCCGGCCCCTAACATATTCGACAAAGGAGGATCCATTTGGTGTGGCCGGGCTTGTCGTTTTTGTAAAGCATATGGAAATCCTGGATGTTGTCGCCTGTTTCCTTTTCTCAGGTTTTTGAACGTGTCTATATCCCGTTCAACCAGACCGTTTGACTGACGGCTGTATGACAGTGGGAACGTAGTTACTAATATTAGAATAGCAGTAATCCTGGATGAGTGCCGGTGTAAATTGGGTTCCGTTATCTGAAACCAAGGTATATAGAAACCCGTGCTGGCTGGAAATTCTGCGAAGGGTAGTGGTGGTGGACGATGTTGCTTATGACATTGAGGTTTTCACGGTCCTCTTAGACGTGTTGATTAGGATTAGCTACGTCACGCTCTTAGTTGGGCTAATGAAATCAAAATGTAATCGCGGCCGTGACTTGGCGGGTCGAGTCCACGGTTGTGGGACCACACGTGCAGTATTCTCGATAAGTCGGCCGGTGGCCGAGTGGTCTGCGCACCTGGTTTGCAACCATAAGGTCCCCTGTTCGAATCCGCTTAGGGGTGGGCTTCTTCGCGGTATACCCAGCTCGCGCGCGACTGGTGGTGGTCGCGCGGCAGCGAAACGCCGTTACGACGTACAGCTGGCACATTATTATTATTTGATTCTCTATAACTGTCGGCAACGAGAACACTTGGACAGCGTTTCTATTTGTTGACCGATACCCGTCCAGTAGACGTAGCTTTGGACGATGGTCTTCATCCACCCTGCATCAAGGCGGTCTTCGTGAAACTGACACGGGGCGATAGGTTAAAGTGAAGTCATGCCAATGCATTAGACAAGAATCGATTATAGACAGGTTGGATCTGCAGAGATAATAGTGCCCCAGGTCCCTAGTTACTGCTGTCGTGGGCCATCGGTGGCAGACAATTAATTGCCTCCCACAGAAGAGAATCGAGGTTTGTGTACCTATCGTTGTCTCCAAAGATAACCAGAATTACACAGACAGCTGCAGCCATGTGCGCACAAACATCCGATTTCAGGAAGATTGCTGCGACGATAGAATCTTATGTCGATTTTCGCTAAGTAATCAGAATAGGGCTGCAGCCTGCTCAAAATCTTGCATTCACCGATAACATGTCATAATTGTAATTTTGTAGGAAGGTTGCCCAGCGCTGCAGTATGCTGAGGGTACTTCAGGATGCCTCTTTAGATTCTAAGGTTACATGCGACGGTTTGTGGTAGGTCAGCAAACGGAGTTGGCAACCCTAGTTTATGCTGCGGAACTTATTGACGGCGAACGCTAGTGTCGAAACTTCCTTTTAGCTTTAGTGTAATTCTCCATGACCGCCCATAAGTGTGCGAATAACAGGCATGCTTGCTTTCCTCGATCCGTCTGGAAGCACTTAGAAAATGAAGGCACCGACGCCGTAGCTAGAGGCGTCTTCCGTGAGTACGATCGGTAGCTTGGGATAAATAAAGCTTTTTATTCTCGACAAGGCGAGGCACGCCTTTACAGGCATGATCATTTCGACGACATATCAGTGCGTGATCAAGAATGTGTAAAAACCGGATATGTTTGCCATAACAGTGTATGTTTGTGTAGAGGTTATGTATGTAATTGTGCTTGTGTATGTAGCTGTGTAGTTTGTGCCTGTAATTGTGCTGCTCCATTCTTGAATGTTTGATATCGCCAGCAATGTGCGAGTAGAAGATTGGTGTCCGTGGATTGGAAAGGATTATCTGGACATCCACAAGGTTGTGACTTTATTTTGTGGTTAGTCGCGACCGCCACATCACAGTGTTGTTAAGCAGACATTGGTGGTTTTTTATACGGAGAACACTTGCCATGCGAAAACCCACCACCTCCTGGAACACTGCCTCCGAACTATTTGCTGGAACAGGTTAAACCCGAACCACCCAGCTGGCACCACGAGGAGGTGGTCCGGCTAGCCAGCCAAAACGTTCCAGAAGGAAGTCGAAATCAAACATCGTTTTATGGTATTTGAATACGCGTTTACATTCTGGTGACCACGACCAAACGCTGTTTTTCAGGCAGTTTATTCACTGTTATTCCGGTGAGAATTTACCGTAGTGATTCACGATTGTGGAATTGACACATCCTTCGGGGTGGGCATTTCTTGGATGACGAGCATATTTCGCCGCTCCGGACAGCGACCATTTTTGTCAGTAATGAAACTTAGATATTTGATTTCTGGGAGGAAAAGCTGGTATTTCTATTGCTGTAGCTGGAACTTATGTTTATCAACTTAGCGTCAAGCCTCCGCAATCCTTCTATATATTTCCCTAGTTGTGCGCCAGGAGAAAATAAAGCTGCTGTGCCGCTGCTTCTTTCCCTCTACTCTGCCACTGACAACTGTTGTGCTGCTGCTTTGCTGCCCTGTGAGAATGCGACTGTCTGACTGTTCAGTCACACGTCCAGCCAAACGAAGGAATACAGAAGCCAAAACTCGGTAGGCAGAGAGTGTATATCTACAGGATAGGTTTATTGGTAAACGGAACATGCTAATTTCGGAGATCAAAATCACTCACTCTTCTGCGTCTGGTTTTCAGCCAGTGTGAATGACTTCCGCTCCACGGGTTTATCATATTGACGGAGTAGTTCGATTTCTTCGATGCGGGCTGGTATTTGCTGGCCGATCAATTCTCACTCGATTCCCAAATTCAGCGGAAAGGTCAAAGCTGGTAGCACGGCGGTGCTGATGACGTTTGTATGTAGGGGACAGCCTACGTGCTCTGCTTACGCTTCTATTACCTTCCCTTTCGAATTTAGTATGCCAGCGTACCGTTCGAACTCGACTTTGTTCATAGGTTTTCGCCTTGGGACGAACTTGCAGCCATTGTGGTCGTCTCCGCTTTCGAGTCTGCATGCGTTGGGCATCATCTGCTGCTTGCATCTTATGTTGTGATCCACGTAGCCACTCAGCTTCGTCTTCCAAACATAACGTGTCTAGCAGGATGTCCCATGGTAG
Source organism: Dicrocoelium dendriticum (assembly GCA_944474145.2). NCBI lineage: Eukaryota > Metazoa > Platyhelminthes > Trematoda > Plagiorchiida > Dicrocoeliidae > Dicrocoelium > Dicrocoelium dendriticum. The sequence goes on along the minus strand of OX104067.1, from coordinate 37,339,254 downwards.
AGATGGCGGTTCTTGGGGGGACTTTGAGTCTTGCCGTGACTCTGCCTCAGCTGATTGGCGTGTCTGATCCATTTCTCATTTCCTACCATTAGCTCGTAAACGACTTGACCATATCTGCGGATCACTTTCTGTCGACATACTCGGTCCTCGGAGGTCTCTTGCGTACACCATGTTCCCAATTTTGAAATGCCACACGCTGTCTGTCCGCTTTTCTTCCGCGTGACAACTGCAATGCTTTTCTTTCATGCTTGGCACAAGGCGCTTTGCTCTGGATACTGATTTAGTGACTAACTTGAGGTTCAGGGCAGCATTGGTGATTCTGCAGCATTCTGGACCAGGTTGGAGTATTGCTTCATGTCGTTTATTCATCTGCGTAATCTGACTGCCATTGATTTCTACCGTCGCATCCTCAAGTCTGATGGACACATCAGATTTTGAAGTGGCTGTGTGGCAGAAGTGTTGCTCTTCTATGGCTTCCGAATTTGCGACGACATTTGTGCCAGGATTCAAGTTGAGCAACCTCTGGCATTCTGAAACAATTTCTGGCGATGTCAGCTTTAGTTCTGATTCCCACTCTACTTGAATGTTTAGTTGTTATCATAGTAGTTCGATCAACGGCCTCTGTGACTTTTTGAACTGCCGCTAAAAGGTCTGCAATTGTTCGGAGCTGACTGCGATTCTGGGTTCCATTGAAACTCGCGTCGCCACTGTTATAACGCTTTCATTCTTTCCCTCTGCTCTTTGCCACTAACAACTGTTGTAATGCTGCTTTGCTGCCCTGTGAGACTGCTATTGTCTGGCTGTTCAGTCACACACCCAGCCAAACGAAGGAATACAAAAGGCCAAAACTCGGTAGACAGAGAGTGTATATCTACAGGATAAGTTTATTGGTAGACGAAACATGCTAATTTAGAAGGTCAAGTTCAATCACTCTTCTGCGTCTGGTTTTCAGCCAGTGGGACTGAATTCCGCTCCGCGGGTTTATCACATTGACGGAGTAGTTCGGTTCCTTTGACGCGGGCTGGTGTTTGCTGGCCGATCAATTCTCACTCAATTCCCAAATTTAGCGGAAAGGTCAAAGCTGGTAGCACGGCGGTGCTGATGACGTTTGTATGTAGGGGACAGCCTACATGCTCTGCTTACGCTTCTATTACCTTCCCTTTCGAATTTAGTATGCCAGCGTACCGTTCGAACTCGACTTTGTTCATAGGTTTTCGCCTTGGGACGAACTTGCAGCCATTGTGGTCGTCTCCGCTTTCGAGTCTGCATGCGTTGGGCATCATCTGCTGCTTGCATCTTATGTTGTGATCCACGTAGCCACTCAGCTTCGTCTTCCAAACATAACGTGTCTAGCAGGATGTCCCATGGTAGAGATGGCGGTTCTTGGGGGGACTTTGAGTCTTGCCGTGACTCTGCCTCAGCTGATTGGCGTGTCTGATCCATTTCTCATTTCCTACCATTAGCTCGTAAACGACTTGACCATATCTGCGGATCACTTTCTGTCGACATACTCGGTCCTCGGAGGTCTCTTGCGTACACCATGTTCCCAATTTTGAAATGCCACACGCTGTCTGTCCGCTTTTCTTCCGCGTGACAACTGCAATGCTTTTCTTTCATGCTTGGCACAAGGCGCTTTGCTCTGGATACTGATTTAGTAACTGACTTGAGGTTCAGGGCAGCACTGGTGACTCTGCCACATTCTGGACCAGGTTGGAGTATTGCTTCATGTCGTTTATTCATCTGCGTAATCTGACTGCCATTGATTTCTACCGTCGCATCCTCAAGTCTGATGGACACATCAGATTTTGAAGTGGCTGTGTGGCAGAAGTGTTGCTCTTCTATGGCTTCCGAATTTGCGACGACATTTGTGCCAGGATTCAAGTTGAGCAACCTCTGGCATTCTGAAACAATTTCTGGCGATGTCAGCTTTAGTTCTGATTCCCACTCTACTTGAATGTTTAGTTGTTATCATAGTAGTTCGATCAACGGCCTCTGTGACTTTTTGAACTGCCGCTAAAAGGTCTGCAATTGTTCGGAGCTGACTGCGATTCTGGGTTCCATTGAAACTCGCGTCGCCACTGTTATAACGCTTTCATTCTTTCCCTCTGCTCTTTGCCACTAACAACTGTTGTAATGCTGCTTTGCTGCCCTGTGAGACTGCTATTGTCTGGCTGTTCAGTCACACACCCAGCCAAACGAAGGAATACAAAAGGCCAAAACTCGGTAGACAGAGAGTGTATATCTACAGGATAAGTTTATTGGTAGACGAAACATGCTAATTTCGGAGATCAAAATCACTCACTCTTCTGCGTCTGGTTTTCAGCCAGTGTGAATGACTTCCGCTCCACGGGTTTATCATATTGACGGAGTAGTTCGATTTCTTCGATGCGGGCTGGTATTTGCTGGCCGATCAATTCTCACTCGATTCCCAAATTCAGCGGAAAGGTCAAAGCTGGTAGCACGGCGGTGCTGATGACGTTTGTATGTAGGGGACAGCCTACGTGCTCTGCTTACGCTTCTATTACCTTCCCTTTCGAATTTAGTATGCCAGCGTACCGTTCGAACTCGACTTTGTTCATAGGTTTTCGCCTTGGGACGAACTTGCAGCCATTGTGGTCGTCTCCGCTTTCGAGTCTGCATGCGTTGGGCATCATCTGCTGCTTGCATCTTATGTTGTGATCGACATAGCCAGTCAGCTTCGTCTTCCAAACAAAACGTGTCTAGCAGGGTGTCCCATGGTAGAGATGGCGGTTATGGGGGACTTTGAGTCTTATCGTGATTCGGCCTCAGCTGATTGGCGTGTCTGACCCATTTCTCATTTCCTACCATTAGCTCGTAAACGACTTGACCATATCTGCGGATCACTTTCTGTCGACATACTCGGTCCTCGGAGGTCTCTTGCGTACACCATGTTCCCAATTTTGAAATGCCACACGCTGTCTGTCCGCTTTTCTTCCGCGTGACAACTGCAATGCTTTTCTTTCATGCTTGGCACAAGGCGCTTTGCTCTGGATACTGATTTAGTCACTAACTTGAGGTTCAGGGCAGCATTGGTGATTCTGCAGCATTCTGGACCAGGTTGGAGTATTGCTTCATGTCGTTTATTCATCTGCGTAATCTGACTGCCATTGATTTCTACCGTCGCATCCTCAAGTCTGATGGACACATCAGATTTTGAAGTGGCTGTGTGGCAGAAGTGTTGCTCTTCTATGGCTTCCGAATTTGCGACGACATTTGTACCAGGATTCAAGTTGAGCAACCTCTGGCATTCTGAAACAATTTCTGGCGATGTCAGCTTTAGTTCTGATTCCCACTCTACTTGAATGTTTAGTTGTTATCATAGTAGTTCGATCAACGGCCTCTGTGACTTTTTGAACTGCCGCTAAAAGGTCTGCAATTGTTCGGAGCTGACTGCGATTCTGGGTTCCATTGAAACTCGCGTCGCCACTGTTATAACGCTTTCATTCTTTCCCTCTGCTCTTTGCCACTAACAACTGTTGTAATGCTGCTTTGCTGCCCTGTGAGACTGCTATTGTCTGGCTGTTCAGTCACACACCCAGCCAAACGAAGGAATACAAAAGGCCAAAACTCGGTAGACAGAGAGTGTATATCTACAGGATAAGTTTATTGGTAGACGAAACATGCTAATTTCGGAGATCAAAATCACTCACTCTTCTGCGTCTGGTTTTCAGCCAGTGTGAATGACTTCCGCTCCACGGGTTTATCATATTGACGGAGTAGTTCGATTCCTTTGACGCGGGCTGGTATTTGCTGGCCGATCAATTCTCACTCGATTCCCAAATTCAGCGGAAAGGTCAAAGCTCGTAGCACGCCCGTGCTGATGACCTTTGCATGTAGCGGACAGCCTACGTGCTCCGCTTACGCCTCTATTAAAAACCGTCAAGGAAAATCCATTATTCTAGCAATTAATTGATTAACTTCGAAGGTTCTGGAACCTCCCATTTTTCCACGTGACCGCCAACATACTGAAGTTTAGCAGAGATGCTACTGATTGTACCAGTTGTCTTTAATTTTCTAACAGCCGAGGACGATTAAGCGACCTATACATTTGACCTAGATCTGGAACAGTGGCGGCGTTTGGTTAACCGGCTCTTTTCAGTCAAGATCGTTGAACTTTTGATTTTTCTTCGGCTGGGCTAGAATTCTTGCAGAGAATTTTGTGTTTAATTCAGATTAGTAAGGAATTTAGTATCCAATAAAGTCGACGGAGAAAACTGAAAGTGTGATGAATTTTTCCGCTGTATTATTTCAAAAGCTGCTTCTTCCGCAACTGTCGCAGATGGAAACAGATGAAACTGATTGAAAGTTTGACGCAATGCTTGAATGTACAGCAGCTACGTGGGACACACAAGCTCTTTCCTTTGATCTTACAAATTCCATCACTGAATTTCATTACGGTACTGATTTTGAATGCACTTCTTAAGCATTGTTTCAAACGCCGGGAAGATATGTTCCGGACGGATTTCAGCCGTCAGCATAATACTTGGAAGGTGAGACTTCTGCTGTGTAAGCTCGGTAACAATAAACATGCAAGCTTCGTCGAGCACATCCTGTCCAGAGAGCCGAAGTACATCACCTTCGACGAAGCATTGGCACTAGTCAAAGAAATTTTTGGTGAATCAGCGTCTTTGTTTAACATTCGTTATCAATGTTTGAAAATTGTTAGGCGGGTTATGGACGTTTATTGGACACTAACTTACATGGTTAACCGTGTGTGTGAACGTTTCAAGTTACGCTCTTTGACGGCTGATCAGTTTCATTGTGTCATAGTTGTCAGTGGTTTGCAGTCACCGCACGGTGCGGAACTACGCAATCGGCTCCTCGTTAAGTGGGATCAAGGTCACGACTTGACATTAAAGTCTCTCTTAGGTGAATGCAAGCGGTTGTTCACTGAAACGTGACACCGTCGTGATTGAATAAAGTCGCACCACCATAGTCGATACTGTTCATGCTGTGAAAAAGGCAAGATATGCTAACTCTAACAAGCCCTTTAACTGGGTTCCGAACAAGCCGCCTTGCTGATCATGAACGTTACTGCCCATTCAAACCTCACATCTGTGATAAGTGTCACAGACGCGGCCACAAGGATGAATTTTGAAATCAGTCCCGGACGAAGAATGTGGAGCATTCCTACCGAAGGAAGAATCTCCAAAAGCCTAATGCAGTATCCCTATCGGGGATTGCCGCTTTTCACGGTGATTCTGGACCACACCGCCAATTCATCACTGGGCTCATCAACGGAATCCCAACCAGACTTCAGTTCGTTACGGCTTCAGACATAACAGTCGTTTTCAAGAACACTTGGAATCACATAGAGGCTGATATGAGTTGGATCCAACTAAGTTGTCCATAACGCATCCGGTGGGGTGCTGAAGCTGGTCGGGGAAAAACCCGCAAAGCTGCTTTCAACGAAGTGAAACAGACCAGCATCTGTTACTAGTCGGATCGATCAAACTTAAACCTCCTTGGGCTCGACTGGATGAAGAAGCTACAGTCGTTTGACGTTCCGATGAGTCAGCTTTGCAACCGACTTTGAACGGACCGAGTCCTTGCATCATTGTCGATTGAAGACATGACGAGAATGCTGACGCAGAGATGTGCCTCGTTTGAAGATGGCCTCGGTCACCGCACTAAATTCAAAGCAAAGTTGTGTCTTCGCGAAGGAACCAACCCAGTCTCCAGAGCAAAAGGACCGGTACTGTATACAGCCATAGCAATGGTTGATCTGGAGCGCGCCCGTGTTCTCACACCCGTGAACTACTCTTCATGGGCTGTGCCAATAATTGCTGTGAGAAAGTCGAACGGTAAACTGCATGTCCGCACCGATTTTGTAACTGACCTGAATGCCACACTGGACGACCACCAGTACCCCCTCCCGATACCAGAGGCTATCTTTGCCAAGCTCAATGCTGTAAAGTGTTTCACCAAGCTCCACTTGTCGGATGCCTATCTCCAAGTCGATGTTGACGAGGGCTCGAGGGAATTGCTAACCATCAACACTCATCGCGGCTTATACTAGTATAACCGCCTCCATTTTGGAAGAAAAACAGCACCAATCATCTTTCAGCAGCTGATGGACACCATGCTCGCGGGAGTCACTGGAACCGCTGCATATCTGGATAGTATCAGTTTGATGGGCCGGACGGCGAAAGAACTATTTGAATGGCTCACTGAAGTGCCTGGACGCATCCAGCCATATGGTTTCGGGATCTGTGAAGACAAATGTACGTTTTTTTTACACCAACCACCAAGTTCCTCTTGTTTGTTTTCGCAAAAGGCGGTCGTCGCCCTGATCCAGAAAATATCCGAGTTATACAAAAGATGCCTCCGCCTGCGGACCTGCAATTTGTTGTGTTCATTCTGTGACATAATAGGTCATTACAACGTTTTTCCTCCAAACCTGGATCACCTACGTGCGCATCTGAATAGGCTGCTGAGCAAAGACCAAACCTGAAACTGCACGTCGGAATACCAGACTGTGTTCGAATGCGTCAAGTCATTGCTGACTTCAGACCTACTTCTGACTCACTTTGATCCGTTCCGAGAAATTGTCCTCGCTACAGATGCATCAATTCTAAGGATCAGTGCCGGAGTTTCGTATACTTTCCCGAATGGACTTCAAAAAGCGATCGCACATGCGGCAAGGACACTGACGAATGCGAAAGAAGCTATAGCCGTATCGAGGAGGCATTGGTCACAGTGTTTGCCATGGAGAAATTCCACAAGATGCTATACGGTAGCCACTTCACTCTCTTGCCGGATCACAAACCGTTACTGGCTATCTTCGGTTCGAAAAAGTGCATCCATGCCTACACATCCATTCGACTCCAACGGTAGGCTCTCACCTCACCGGGCTATGATTTTGAGATCCGTTAACAATCAACGGTTTCTATGAGCTAAGTGGATGCGTTGTCACGGCTCATTGATTCCCATCAGCAAGAACACGAGGACACAGTGATATCCTCAGTTGAGATGGAACCTGATGTCAAATTCCTGGTGAGCGATGTACTACATTGGTTACCACTTATTGGAGAAACTGTGCTGGCCGAACCACTTCTAGATCCAATCCCAAATTAGGTTGCACGCTTCCACAGAACCATCTGGCTATGTTCGTGTTCATCCGTCGAAATGCAGCAGTTCTATCAGCGGAGACATTCGCCCTCCATTGCGAACAATTGTATCATGTTTTCAGAGAAATTAGTCATCACAAAGACATCACAAGGAAAACGGTTACGGCAGTTCTATGCAGGACACCCAGGACTCAACCGAATGAACACGCTTGCCCGAAGTTACATGTATTGGCTTTTGTAGACAGACGGCTGGAACAGCTTGCCATAAGTTGCAGCAACTGTGCTACTGCTATAATTGCTCCACCGAAGTCCGAACTCCATTCGTAGTCAAAACCAACGAAACCTTGGAGCCGTGTTCATGCCGACTTCGCAGACCCAATCAAGGACCAGAACTTTCTCATTGCGGTCGATGCTTACAGCAAGCAGTCCGAAATGCTCCTCATTGGAAGCACGAAAACCAGGGCAACGGTCTCAAGGTTGCGACAAATCTTCAGCAGATTCAGCTGCCTAGAAACATTGATGACGCACAACGGACTACAGTTTACTTCACTCATATTCACGTAGTTCTGCAAACGTCCTGGCATCAAACACTTGCGGTTTCCACCATTCCACCCAGTCGAAGGGCCAAACAAAGAAAGTTGTGGATACGTTCAAACGCGCTCTCCTCAAATCAAGGTTTCTCCTGTACCGATCCACACAGAATCCACAAACCCCAGGTAGAATACCACCAGCAGGGCCAATTGTTAGGAGGGGCCCCTCCTAACGAACGGATCAGTGCACCCAAAGAGAATCCAAGTCCAGAAATCGAGCATGATAATCGCATTGATTGATCAATAAAATGTTCTCGCAAAATCTAATGCTGTTATTGGTAAGTAAAGAAAAGAACAGTGTGTGTTCAAGAATGTCGCTATGAACAAATGAATATCGTTACTTTACACTCTGTAATCATCTCGTGTCTGGCGGTCATTACACGAACTTGCCTTTTTGATCAGCCAATTTTGGGGGCAGGCAGGTTTTCAGCGAACAGCCAATTGAAGCGGCCGGGGCGACCTTTGAGACCATAACAACTGGGGATAGAAGTGGTAGTTTGATTGCCTACGACGAAACATGTCATTTTCAGTGGAACAGCTTACCGCAATACTTCAACATCAATAGAAGTAATTTGAAGAAAGTCAGATGCGATTACTCGAGAACCTCTTTCAGTGTTTCGCGGTTGAAGAAAGACCAAACAATGGAAAGCAGCAGTCATTGGCAGATGCGGTCGCGAACAGCATTTGTGAGTTTCAGTATGACTCGGATGCCGGTCTAACCACCGAATCTTAATTCAGAAGAGACGAAGACCTTTTCCAGTCCAAATTCGCTGATGCTGGCGACGGATGGAAGTGCAGACTGCTTTTGCGGGAAGCTGTCAATCAAGTTTCTCAATCTTGCCGAAATGCCCCAAAGATTTTACTTTTGACCAACTTGTGCCTCAGTTAGATGATATTTTTGGTGAACAGTCTTCCTTATTCAGCGTCTGATACAGCTGCATGAAGCTCGTTAAGTGCGCGTCAGACGACTTCGTAAATCACGCGAGTACCGTCAATCGTCATTGCGAGCGTTCCAGGCTAAAAGAAATGACAAACGACCAGTTTAAGGCCTTACTTTTCGTTTTTGGTCTCCAAGCGCCCGAGGACGCCGGAATACGCATGAAGCTGCTTAGCAAAATTGTGCAGGACCCATCCATCAGTCTAATGTCCATCAATTCCGAATACTAGATGTTAATCAACTTGAAGCACGACACGAACATGATTTCCCAAGGCCACAGTTCATGTCCCGTGGATGTGTTGACGGTTTCAAACCAACACGGGCGTTCAGCGACGGTCCATAGTTCAGTGAAGTCAAACAGACCACCATCCGCATGCTGGCAATGTGGCGAATAGCACTTCGTCCAATTCTGCCCGTTCAAGAAGCATCTTTGTCAGAAATGCAACAAATGGGGTCACAAGGCGGATCATTGCCGTGCAACCATTTTCAACAAGAACGTCTACACCAAACCTACAAAAACTTTTGTACCCACATCTTTAACAAAACAAATCTCAACTTTATCCTGTCTTTGCTACCTTCGATACAGGGGCCGCAAAACGCAAAAAGGTTCGTAACAGTGGTTGTGAACCAGGTGCCCGTACGCCTCCAAGTTGACACTGCCTCAGACATCATGGTCATATCCGAGGTAACTTGGAAGAAAATCGGTGAGCCATCTGTTCAAAGAACAACTCGGATTACAACCAATGCTTCAGGAGGACCGCTTGACTTGGCCGGTGAAATTTATTGCCCTGTAATATCCAAAGATTGTCAGTTCAAAGGAGTATGCTACGTAACAAGACATCCTGATCTGAGCTTACTCGGTCTCGACTGGATTGACAATATGAAACTGCTTGATGTTCCCTTGAATTCCGTGTGCAACAAAGTAAGCGACGCATCCGCAAAGTGGACGGAGTCTTTACAGAGGAAATATCCGCAGGTGTTTCAGGATGGTCTGAAATTGTGAACGAAAAGCAAAGGCAAGTTTATCCCTACGCCCAGACGCAAAGCCAGTCTTCCGACCGAAGAGACCGGTTCCATATGCAGTGGTTTCAATCGTCGACCAAGAACTTGACAGACTACAGTCAGCCGGAGTTATCAAACCGACCAATTACTCTTCATGGGCAGCCCCCATTGTGATTGTCAAGAAACCAAACGGGATGATCCGCTTATGTGCAGATTACTCTACTGGCCTGAATGCTGTCTTAGAAGACCACAAGTACCCTCTACCCCACCCTGAAGACTTTTTTGCACGTATGAACGGTGGCAAGTGTTTTGCCAAACTGGACTTGTCAAACGCATATCTCCAGATTGAAATGTCGGAGGAATCGCGTGAGTTGCTAACGATTAACACTCACAGAGGACTATTCCAGTATACACGCCTACCATTTGGCGTTAAGTCGGCCCCGGCAATCTTTCAGCAGATCATGGATACGATGCTACAGAGAATACCATATGCCGCTGCATACCTGGACGATATCATTATCATGGGATCTAACCAGGAAGAACTACACCAACGAACGGAACTCGTGCTTGACAGAATAAAGGAGTATGGTTTTCGCCTACGAATGGACAAGTGTGAGTTTTTCATGACCTCCATTAAATACCTGGGCTTTATCATTGACCAAAATGGACGAAGACCTGATCCATCAAACATCAAGGCGATCAAGGAAATGCCCCCGCCCAAAGACGTAGCGACGTTGAGATCATTCCTGGGTATGGTGAGTTATTACAGTACCTACCTGCCGTCCATGCACGACCTACGCGGACCATTAAACCGGTTGCTGATGAAGGACGTTCCGTGGGTCTGGACTACCGAATGTCAGGAAGCCTTCGACAGGATCAAGTCGTCACTAAGCTCAGAACTGATGCTAACGCACTACGATCCAAAGCTGCCAATTGTAGTGGCATCGGATGCATCCAGCTACGGAGTTGGAGCGGTCATCTCCCACATTTTCCCAGACGGGTCTGAGAAGCCAGTCGCTCATGCCGCTCGTTCACTGACAGCAGCAGAAAGAAAGTATAGCCAAATTGAAAAGGAGGCTCTCGCTATTGTGTTTGCAGTGAAACATTTCCATAAAGTGTTATATGGCCGTCACTTTACCTTACTAACGGACCACAAACCGCTTCTTGCTATATTCGGCTCGAAGAAAGGAATTCCGGTATATACGGCCAATCGTCTGCAGAGATGGGCGATTACTTCGCTGGGGTGCGATTTCAACATCAAGTACCGATCGACAAGTGACATTTGTCAGGCTGATGCACTGTCACGGTTGTTGGACGAACAGCACCAACTAGAAGACACTGTAAAACATTGGGTACCCTCCAGCCACTTGATCAAAGCAGAAAGAAGACATAGATTGCGATATGTCAACATTTCGATTGTTCTCCTCAGTCGCATACACAATACAAGCAGAAACACATACACATGGGAAAATTGGCACACTAATCAAACGTCAAAATCAAGACCAAGGCAATCTGATTGATTGCCTCAAGAGTTTCTGTGCACATAGCACAGGTTGATAGGCCCTAATTAGCAACGCTTCACTGATTGCCAACATTATCGGATTCCGGTTGCGTAATAGCACTTTGAACGCAGTCTTCGGGTCCACATTGTGACCAGTTGTCACGAGGTGCTTGGTGATAGATGATGACGGAATCCGGTTCATTCTGGGAGGCGCTCCAGTTTGTTGCGTCATCATTTGTTCCACCCACTTTGGCAAGTGTTCAGCCACCCTCTGAGCCAACCGACGGTTAGTCCTGCCTATGTAAACGTCACTGCAACTGCAGGTGAACTGATAAACCACATGAGAGGGCGAACTAGCCGAAGAGTAGCTCTGACGGTCATGAAGAACAAGTTTCCGCGTAGTGTGCATGAGGCGCAACTGGGCAGTCGTGTACGTGCGCGTTAGGGCGGACCTGAGCTTGTGTCCGATGTCATTTGCCACATGGTCTCCCTTGAAGGGCAGAAACAGATAAACTGCTTTTTTCTCTGCCGTTAGCACCGGCAGTTTCTTTTTGGGGAGTCTGCTGTGCACTTGGATGAACTTTTCAGGATAACCATTTGACACCAAGGTCCTATGCAGAAACTTCTCTTCGGCTTCCAGCGTATCCGGACTACAAATTCGTCTGGCCCTGTAGAACAGCGTTTTCACTAGGCCGCGTTTGTATGCAACCGGGGCGAAACTGGAAAAGTGAAGGTACTGCCCACTCCAGGTTGCCTTGCGGTAAACGGTGCGCTGCAATGTACCTCCGTCCGGTCTCTTAATGAAGGTATCCAAAATTGCCACGGAGCCGTGTTGCTCCATCTTGTGTGAGACCGATAAGTTGGGGTGAATCGAATTTAGAGTGGTTAACAGGCGAGTAAAATGTTCGCTGTTTGTGAACACCAGAATGTCATCCACATACCTTTTGTATAATCTTGCTTCACCAATACTGGCAGCGACTTGCCTTTCGATCAAGCCGAGAAAGGATATCTGCCAAGACCGGTCCCAGAGGGCTGCCCATGGCGACTCCGTCGATCTGCTTTTATGCTGTCCCTTCAAATTCAAAACGTACATTCTGTGTACACAGTAGAATCATATCTCGCAAATATTCCCCAGGGAGACCTACGTACATGCCTGTTTTGACTCAGGATGAAATGACACAAATCATCAACTGTTTTTGAAGTGGCACGTTTGTGAATAGAGTCCACGTCAATAGAGTACATTACTTCCGAACCCAGTGAGGATTGTTCTAGCGTCTCCGCTAGTTCAAATGAATCTTTCAGGCAGTGCGTAGTCAAGTGTTTACGCAAGGGATCTAAGAGTTTCGCCAGCCACCGGGCAACCTTGTGCTAAAGCGCGTTGTTCATGCATATAGTCGGACGCAGTGGGTTACCTGGCTTGTGTAACTTAGGCGCGCCCTTCATTCTCGGTGTCTTCGTCCCAGTCTGTTTCAGCTGCCTGTACTGCGACTCAGTGATGTATCCGTGTAGCAAAAGAATCTGGAGTTTTCTGGCCACCTGCTTCTCCACCAAGATGTTATTCTCCGGTGTCGCGTCTATCAGGAACTTACGTCTATCCCACAAGATAGACTCCATTTTTGAAACGTAGTCATCCTTGTTCATTATTACAATGCCTGATCCTTTGTCTGGCTGCAGGAAGATTACGTGTGCCATTTCTTTTAACTCACTGATCGCGGCATAGTGTTCAGCCTTCAGGCAACATCTCTGGCTTATTGGCGTATTAAGGAATTGTTTCGCGATATCCACCAATTTTGCCCGAAACCAGCCCGCATCTTCTATGGATCTTGGCGAGAGATCACTGAGCTGGTCATACAGATATTCAAACTGGGCCTGCGTGCTGAGCCTGTTTATCGTCTTTGGTGGCAACCGATATTTCATTCCAAGAGAAAGCACTTCCAACTGCGGGCGAGTGAACTGAGCAGATGATAGATTATATACGTGCTTCGAGCAATCAATAGGGAAGAAAGCATGTGTAGCCCTTTTAAGCGAACCATGTAGGCTACGAAATTTTTCATTTACGTACGACGGAGAATTGCCTCAAATTTCAAGCGACAAATCAAGGACAACTCATTAAGGGTGCCAGCGAATCGTCTGTGTTTCGAAGGACTTCCGTTCACGTTCCACACAGGCTTAGAGGTGTGTCGACGCGATCCTGGTCAAATTAGTGCTATTTACAGGCAACTTATTCTTCGACAGTGCCTTAGCAAACCGTGATGGAAAGCAGCCTGATCGGATACATCCTTTACATGGGCAGGACTAACCGTCGGTTGGCTCAGATAATGGCTGAACATTTGCCAAAGTGGGTGGAACAAATGATGACACAACAAACTGAAGCGCCCCCCCCCCGGAATGAACCAGGTCCTGATATCAGATATCATCAAGCACCTCGTGACAATTGATCACAATGTGGAACCGAAGACTACGTTCAAAGTGCTAGTACATAACCGGAATCCGCTAATGTTGGCAATCAGTGAAGCGTTGCTAATTAGGGCCTATCAACCTGTGCTATGTGCACAGAAACTCTTGAGGCAAGTAAGCAGATTGCCTTGGTCTTGATTTTGACGTTTTGATTAGTATGCCAATTTCCCCATGTGTATGTGTTTCTGCTTGTATTGTGAATGTGACTGAGGAGAACAATCGAAATGTTAACATATCGCAATCTATGTCTTCTTTCTGCTTTGATCAAGAAGACATTGCAGTTGTAAACGTCTCAATCGAAACGGGAGTTAACCCTGTGCTCCCGGATACTCTGAGTCAGCTTCCAATATTTTTCAGTCAGATTCGAGACGCCACCTTACGGAACCTGTTGCTGTCACAGGTGAGCACGTTTTACCATTTACAGTGGCCTCGAAAAATTTCGGCCGCACAGCTACAACAATCGTTCCACAGATGAAATGCACTATCGGCCGTCGAAGACTGTATCTTGTTTGGTGAACGTGTTGTCACCCCAACCGAACTTCAATCCAAAGTTTTACATCAATTTTCTACTGGACCTTTCGCTTCCAACGGGATGAAGGCATTAGCGAGGCGTTATGTGTACTGGTCATTTATGAATTCACAAACTGAGGAGTTAACACGTTACGGTTCAAAGTGTGCCCTTGCAACAAAATCGCTGCGGAACTGTGAACTGTTCTCCTGGCCGATGCCCACGAAACCATCGTCAAGCGTTCACCTAGATTTCGCAGGGCCAATCAAAGGACAGAGCTTCTTACTTATCATCGATACAAACAGCAAATGGCTCGAGATCTTCCAAATGTCGAGCACATAAACATCGGCCACGATTACAGTCCTCAGGGAAGTATTCAGTCGGTTCGGTCTTCCAGAAACCGTAGTATCCGATAATGGATCCCAGTTTACCTCTTCACTGCTGAATTCTGTGCGGTACACGGCATGCAGCATTTGCGCTCACCTCCTTATCATCCACAGTCGTCAAATGGGAAAGCTGGACGATATGTGGATACTTTCAAGAGAGCTCTGCTTAAAGCTGAAAAAGACGGACCAAATCAAAAGGTCCTACAAACTTTTCTGTTAAGATACAGGATTACGCCTAATCTAGACACCTGAGGGGAAGTCCTCAGCAGAATCGCTTCTGCTCAGAAGGCTTCGAACGAAATTTGATCTAATAAGGCCGCTGGATAGGCCCTAATTCCGAAGTAACTGAATAATGGAGTGTCATTATAACCGTAGGCATCGCACTATACCACGACACTTCGACATTGGACAGAAAGTGTTGGCAAAGCACTACCGGAACAACAAAATCACTTGGACACCTGGAATGGTTGTAAAAATATGCGGCCATATCTGCTATGAAGTGGCCGTAGGCGGTAACAGATGGCGCCGCTACCTCAATCTACTCAGTAGCTACATCTCGTTTAACAGAATAGAAGATACTCTAACTACGCCTCTTGAATTACTTTTGAGCGAGTTCAGGCTACCAAAAACAGACACTACTCAGTAATATATGCCTATTACCTCACCAACCTCTCTTGCACCTGATTGTCGACTCAGAAGATGGCCCGATCGTTGCCGAGTTTCTGTCACGCAGCTCCAGGTTAACCCCAGGCTAAAATCATACCACAGTGTACTTCAAACGGGAAGTGTTAGAAGGGGCACTCGCTAACGAATGGATCAGTGAACCCAAAGAGGATCAAAGTCCAACCG
Source organism: Dicrocoelium dendriticum (assembly GCA_944474145.2). Lineage (NCBI taxonomy): Eukaryota > Metazoa > Platyhelminthes > Trematoda > Plagiorchiida > Dicrocoeliidae > Dicrocoelium > Dicrocoelium dendriticum. Next base: position 37,323,933 of record OX104067.1, on the reverse strand, counting down.
TTTTCTTGAAATCGAGCAAGCTAATCGCCTTGCTTGATCAATACAATGTTCTCGCAAAATCTAATACCATTATTAGTAAGTAAAGAAGAGAACAGCGAGCGTTCAGGAAAGTCGCTATGAACAAATACATATTGGTACTCTGCACTCTGTAATCATCCCGCGTCTGGCGGCCATTACACCGTGTCTACGACCTTGCCTTTTTCATCGGCCAATTGGGACGTGCAGGTTTTCCACGAACAGCCAATTGGAGCGGCCCTAGCGACTTTGGTGACCATAAGAGCAATGATGAACAGAAAGCTTCGCATGCCCTTGGATGCAATTCGATCGTCCTCAGAGCCTACAACTGATGAAAAGAATCTCAAGATGTAACGTGATTTCGATCGGCGGTATGGTGCGAAACAACGGTCGCTTAAACCGGGCAGTCAGTACTTATATCTTATGACCTGGAAGGACACGAAAATTGAGCGACCGGCATGATCAGATGCAAGCGTGCGAACGTTATTTACTTGCTATTTGCAACGTAGATCTGGGTACGCCATGCAAATGCTGTGTCAGCCAGAAGCAACAGAATCTGCCGAGCTCTCATTTGACCTTTGGCAGACAGTTTCAACTTGTCCAAACAGCCCGTGGAAGAACGATATCCGACCGCAGTGCACGGAATTCGATTCCGGAGCACTTCAGCCAAGACAGTGGACTGCAAGGCATAGAACACCGTCCAGGAGGCTTCAAGCCGACCCCAGGTTATCATCATACATCGCGCCAGCCGCCTCAGGAGGATAGGTTTCCGGGAAAAAATAAAAACCGAAAATCCATTGTTTCAGCAATTAACTTCGATTATACATTGGTTTCAAAGATTCTGGAATCTTCCATTTTTTCACATGACCGCCAACATACTGAAATTTGGCAATGAAGCTACTACTTGTACCAGTTGACTAGTTTTCTAGAATCCGAAGACGGTTATGCGACCTGTAAATTCGACCTAGATCTGGTACATTGGTATAGCTTTTTGGTGGCGTTTGGTTAACAGACTTTTCAGTCAAGGTCGTTGAACTTTTGATTTTTCTTCGGCTGGGCCAGAATTATTGCAGAGAATTTTGTGTTTAACTCAAAATAGTAAGAAATTTAGGACATCCAGCAAGATGGCGACCATTTTTGTCGGTAATACAACCTAGATATTTGCTTTCTGGGAGGAAAAGGTGGTACTTCTATGGTGGTAGCCGGAACCTGTATTTATCAACTCAGCGTCAGGCCTCTGAAATCCTCCCATATAGTCCCTTAGTTGTGCGCCGGTTGCGCTAGAGATCCTAGAATTTATTAACTGTTTGAAAATAACAGGAGCACTCTTGACTCTGAACAGTTGGCGGTCATACTGAAACAAACTACGGTGTGCGTTGACGGTTAGCGATTCACGAAACGGGATAATTCGATTTTCAGCTCGGCATCCGCTAGACGCAGATTGGCGAAACAAGCTTCACTGTTAAGCGTGTGGCAGATTTCTTCAAGAAATGGCCGTAGATAGCAATGCTTTTCTAGAAGAGCGATTGAATCGACACACACGAACTTGATCGTTTGGTTCTTGACAACCACAGTTGGCGCTGCCCATAAGTAATAAGTCACTGAGGCGACGCGGTTTCTTACCTAGCACCAGAGGTTTAGCGTAGGGCACTAATCGCTTTGGGCGAAACGATGGAACCTAATGAGACTTTGACGGGAGGGTAGCTTTAGCCAGTGTGCAACAGCAAATACAATGCTGAAAAACAGTTTGCTGTTGGAACGTGAATTTGGTGGCATATGGCTCTCAGTGGAAAACACGTTACCCCGTATCCGATTCTGAGTCTTCAGCAACACGCCATCTTGAGCGAAAGTTGTGACCGCGTTGATGAGCACTTGAATACCGACCGTGTGTCACACACTCGTGCAAGCGACGTCTCTGTCTCTCCACTCTCAGTTCAACTTGGCAAACTTCGGTGTTTGGACAGTCATTTGGATAGAGTTGCAAAACTCTTGTTCACATTCTGCAATCGCTCACTATCGATATCTCTTTCAGGATTCCAGCATAATCACATGACTGACCACACTTTTCGCTTGCTCTGGTGGCTCATTCATAGTGTTTTTTCGGAGAAGCGGCTGTTGTAGACACTGACCAGACTGGTATTAAAGTTTGGTTAAGTTCGCACACAGAAATGTCACTGGTTAGTTGAATCCAGGTTACTAACACTACGCTTCGTACTATCCATAGTCACCTGTTTGTAACCATCTGCCGCTGGAAAAATTCAGGGACCTTAGCCCTGCAACTTTGTTTAGAATATTTGGGTCTTGCATTTGGCCCCACTCCTCTCTTGTTCCCCATTCCTTAGGTCATCACGGTTGTGTGACAGCGAGACATTACTTCAGACAGTTGGTATGCTTCTGCGGCTGTCGATGATGATGATTGCCCCCAACCCAGAAAAAGGGCTCCAGCATTACTCTATTTCCCTTTGGCTTTAATTTTTTAACTACAAAATTCTTGACACTTTCCCTTCTGCTTCTTTAATCGAGGTTATACCAGACGATCGACTGAGGGCACACGAGCAATATACCTTTTGGGGACAAAACTTTTTATGCACTAGTGCAGGATCCTGATGCTGACTAGTACCTACAAGGCACCGGTCCTCGCAGTCATCTAGCAATCATCCGACATATCTGACTGATTTATCTATATGTTGGTAGTTAAATCATCGGAGAGCTGATCGTGCAGATCGGCAAATCCAATGTCACTTTGTTTCGACTCAAGCATACGCAGGGACGTATTAGTATTAGCTTATCACTGGATGGCAGTGCATAAGTCTGTAGCATGCTCAATAACACCTCATGAAGCAAAACTGATCAAATCAAATCAAAAGTCGCTTTCACCTTCCTATACGCCCAAAGCATGGCTCAAATATAGCACAAATACCGAACGGTTAATATACCTGAAACTGAACTTGTGATGCATTTGACCACCTAACAACTGAATCACCTGTTTACCGCACCATTTCGTGTTTGGACGAACAACTCCTCCAAGCACATACTGTTAAAGATCACCAATCTGATATGGTCCTCCTTACTCGTTCCCCTCATATATACATCTTGGCATTGCCCTCACTCCATCGTTACACTTCCTGATCTTTGTGAGTAATTCGCTTTCCCTCTTTGAGAAGACACTCGACTGTCGATGCGTATAGGAATCATTTTTGCGGCTCTACCATCTTAAATGCAACCATTTGGGTCAACACGTTTTTCTGTTTGGTAACACGAAATTTTTCGTAGTGCTTCGTCTTTCCGATATATTAACCGCCTACCGATGTGCGCATTCCTCTGCATCTCGTTACGGAGCTGGGTACAAGTCTGGAAGTTGTAGCACTCGCACACTCGATGTGTCGCCCGATACTCCACCAGAACGTCCACAAAAAGTATACACCATCTCTCAAGATCGTTTTCCCTTATAAGCTTGGAATAAAGGATCTTCCCCTCCATCATTGTCATCCATGATCGAGTTCCACCACCCTTTAACCATCCTGTTTAATGAGTATCTCGGTTGATCACATGTCATCACAACTTTGGAGTTCATTCTGATCTCTGACGCACTATCCATTCACTACATTTCCGTAGTTATCGAATACCAGTTCGACTATTTTCGTCTCGTTATCCCTTTTCGCACTCTATTTTTCTTTACAATCCATCATTTTGTCTCCTCGCACCCTTTTAGTGGGTTCCTGAAATCACACACTACTGCCAGCGAGTCCCATTCTTGTTGGTTGGGACTCAGATTGACCTGCGCGATGACCGTACAACCATTGAAAAGATGAAAAATAACAAACAACGGTTTGTTACCTTTGAGGAGGGTCAAAAGCTCGCAAATGAAACAAAAGCGACTAAATACGTCGAATGTTCGGCCCTCACTCAAGTGAGCTGCTTCATTATCAATTGTAGTAGTAACTTATTGATTTTGTATTCATATAACAACTTGAAACCTCGCATCGGTTACACTCTTAACATCCATACTTTTATTCCAAATACGTTTATCCATTTTCCATACTGCTCATTTGACAGCTACAAACTCGCCGGGATTTTGTGCGAGAGGTATCACTTCGACTGAACCGGTGTCCTGTGCACTTCGAAACGTCTTGCATTCACTAACTTTTCTGTTCAGTATGCTCCCCAGTATTCTGCGATCCATGCTTGCATCTGTGCGTTTTGCGTCGTTAGTGCCCTCATAGGATTATATCTGCTCTCGTCTTCCATGATATCATTGATGACCCACGCGTCTTCTATCCGCGAACTATTACCATATATTTGTGAATACGCTTGGTTTTTTGTGTTTTCATACCATCACTTTCCTGTCCTGTACATTACATCCGCTTTCAGAATCTGGATTAATTGAATTCTCTACCTCGCGACATTTCCACTTTGGTGTAGGTTGTCCTCTACTTCCCATTTGTCTCCCTCGCATTCACAATCGAACACGGTAAGCCTTGAGCGGACACTAATGTTACCTCATTTCACTCGACCTGTTGCACTACTGCACGTAAGTGTTGAGTCCATTTTCGATCATAACGAGAAATTGTTTTCATGGCGCGATACACTTTAGAACGGCTATTGTAGGTTTATTAGCTGTTGTATGCCGATCACGGCTCAGCACTATGGTAGAGGCATTGGCATCATTGAGTGGTCTCAGGTCATTTTTCCGACTTCTCTATTATTATATATTATTTATTCACAAGTCTGTTAACAGACAAATGTGCCATTCCGAACCATGGTGGTATGGAAAGTGGAATGTGATGTTCAACGAGGAGAGTAAACCGTTAGAAAAATGTTTTTTTTCAGTTTCACACGCGCCGTTTTGAGTTTTTTTCTGTTTTCATGTTTTGTTCAACATTAAAAAGCACAGGATGAAGAGATGGTAGAACAGCATTGACGCCACTGACTCCTATTGCGGGCCATATCCTCCAAGACTTCCAACCATTGGGAATCCGCTTCACGTGGTCCCCAGCCTGGAAGACGCACAGATCCAACTGACGCTAGACACGAAGTTAGGATCTTCATACTTCTTTTTCCGGGTCATCGGTTGTCCGCCGCAGCTCTTTTCCATTCGCGTCCAGCAAGTGTAAATAATGCGCGACGTGGAAGGCGGTGTGCCGGCATGCGCAGTACGTGACCAAGCCAACGCAATTGGTGCTGGATGATTATGCTACCGAGACCAGGACTGTCCGCTCCCATGATTCTGCTTCTAACTTCCGCGTTGCTCACATGGTGCTGCCACCATACGCGAGCAATCGAACGCAAGTAGCGGTTGTCGAAATAGATAGTCGTCTCAAATCTTCCGATCGAACAGCCCAGGTCTCGCAACCATACAGTAGGACAGCACGGACTGTGGCATTGTACACTCGGTCTTTGAGCTTGAGACTGACATCGCGACGACTCCACAAGTGTCTCAGGTTAGTAAATGCAAAGCGAGCTTTGGCAGTTCGTTGTGAAATTTCATCGTCAATATCGCCAACAGCCGTAATGCAACTCGCGAGGTAAGTAAAGCTGTTAACAAGCTTTAGGCTGACACCCGAAATGGTGAGCGTAGGCACAGGAGTCTGCCAATTCTGGAACAAAGCTTTACATTTGGATGGAGCAAAATACAGACCGTAGTTAGATGCCTCTATCGCTAAGCGGTTCAGAATGCAAGTCATCCCCCAGCAAAGCGATGTCATCAGTATTGTCCAGGTCCGTGACTCTACTCCCGGGTAGAAGCTCAACGCCGCAGCTTTGGGCTCCTTCCAATGCGCGATGTAGGACGTCTTCAATGGCAAAGTTGAACAGGAACGACGAGATAAGATAACCTTGGCGCACTCCACTAGTAACGGGAAAGGGAGAAGATAGCCTTCCATAAGCTCTAACTTTGCCAGAGGTGTGACTATACAGCTCTTTCAAGAGTGTGACAAACATGTCAGGAATGCCGTTCCGTAGCAGACAGTTCCACAGTGACGACCTGTCTAGTGAATCAAAAGCGGCTGGGATATCCAAAAACACCACCATTGTTGGACATGACGATGTTCGAGAACTTGACGCAACGTGAAAATTTGGTCAATGCAACCACGGCCAGAACGAAAACCAGCCTGTTCCTCACAACACGAACTCTCGCGGGTAACTGAGAGCCTACGCAGCGGAATGGACACAAAGAGCTTGGACGCGACAGAGCTAAGTGAGATTCCTCGCTAGTTGGTGCATTCACTACGAGAGCCCTGCTTGTGGATCGAAACCACAACTGATTATCCCCATGAGTTAGGAGCCTTCTCATCGCTCCATACCTTTGTGAACAGTGATAGAATTTCGGTGACAACTAAGTTCTCCCCATCTTGGATTAAGGCCGGAGGATGACTGTCAAGGCCAGGAGCTTTGTGACGTTTCAGAGTATGGATTTCTCTCCGTATTTCTGCTTCAGACTGCTGCAGACTGACCAAGGATCACATGAGGGCAGTGGATATGTAACCGGAGGTTGTGTTGGGCAACTAAACTGTAGAGCAAAGTGCTCTGCCCAGCGATCCAAGCGTCTGCCTAGGTTTGTGATCTTTGTACCTTCTGACTCACAGATGGTCTGAACTTTGCGTCCTGTGGGTCTGATGAGATAAAACAGCCTGCGGCTACTACCAGCAGAGGCCGCAACTTCCATTTTCTTGGCCTGTGTAGACCACTAGGATTCACGATCACAGCGAAGACTCACTTTCAGTTGTCTGGAAATAGAACGGCGGAGTTCAGTGTGCTCTACACTGACGGGTATAGCTTGCCGATAGTCGGGAAGTTCCGCGGAGATGGCCGGGACCCAACTTTTGTTTGTGTAACGAACAAGACTGCAACTGGATAAACCCGCTGAAAACATAATCTGTTGCAATCGCGACCAATGCTGATCAACGTCCCGAGGAGGCGGAGAAGTGAGGCACTCATGAAGGAGCTTTTGATATTCCAATTGCACGGCGGGGTCTCCCAATTTACCAGAGTTAATTCGAGTTTGTCTAGTCCTAGGCGAGCCACCGAAACATATGCAAACCGACGCACGCACTAGCGCATGATCAGTTTTCACGCATGTTGACCAATAGAATCTGCAGTCCCGAATACTGCCACGCCAGCGATGACTTATGGCGATGTGGTCAATCTGTGACCAACGTTGAGGAGATGATGGAGCGTGCAAAGTAGCGTAGTGACGTCTAGGATGGTTAAAATTCGTGCTGGAGAAGTAAAGTTGGTGGACAGCACACAAACTGAGTAGTCTTTCTCCATTATCTGTGCGAAAGTTGTCCTATCCATGCGGGCCTCCAAGATGGCGTTCGTTTGGTAACAAACGACCAAAGCGCGAGTTGAAATCCCCCGCCATAATAATGATGTCCGTTTTGAGGGCCTTTAAGAGCAAATCATGAAGGTTCTGATAGAACTGGTCCTTGACAGTATCTGGACTACATCCAGTTGGACCATAGACGGAGATTACAAAAAGATCACTTTTATCTTCTCGACGCCTGGTAACCTTGCACGAGCCATATAGCCTGACAGCACAAATACTGCAAACAAATACGAGATGAATCGTGGAGTGCAGCTTTGCGAGCGAGCATGCAGTATGTTATAATGCTTCTTCTTTTTCTCTTCCACTGACAGCTGTCTTACTGCTGCTTTGTTGCCCTGTGAGAATGCGACTGTCTGACTGCTCAGTCACACGCCTAGCCAACCGAAGGAATACTAAAGGCCAGAACTCGGTAGGCAGAGGATAAGTTTATTGGTAAACGTGACATGCTAATTTCGGAGATCAAAATCACTCAATCTTCTGCGTCTGGTTTTCAGCCAGTGTGAGTGAATTCCGCTCCACGGGTTTATCATATTGACAGAATAGTTCGATTTCTTTGACACATGCTGGTATTTGCTGGCCAATCAATTCTCACTCGACTCCCACATTCAGCGGAAAGGTCAAAGCTGATAGCACGCCTGTGCTGATGACGTTTGCATGTAGCGGACAGCCTACGTGCTCCGCTCACGCCTCTATTACAGTAAATGTTGTTTAGAACGGCTGGTTTCTTTCGATAATTTGAAAAGTACAATGAGAAGACGAAGTATGGTGGATGCAGACATTTCTTTGTGTTTCATTACCTGGGTTTGTGAAATTTGATCGCTGCTCTTCCATTTGGCGGCTGGCCATGGCAGCCGCAGTGCCTGGATCGTGTTTTTGGTTACATGAGCTTGGGCTTGTTAATATTGTGAATACGAGTTCTTATTTCAGCAATGCGTCTTAACTCTGCTTTTACATTCGAAAGAAAATGTCACAACAAGCCAAGTTACATCGGTTCTCCTGTCCATACTTGTATTCAAGTATGGACAGGAGAACCGATGTCTCGGTGAAAGTTAAGCGTCGTTAGTTCCTCGGCACACCGTACCGACGCTTCGCTGCTACGCGACCACTATCAGTCGCGCGTGGGCTGGGTATATCGCAGTGCCTCGGTATCACAATGCAGACTCGCACTCACTTCAGCCACCTACCGATGCAGGTTAACATGTAAATGAAACCCTACTGAGTTAGACGATGCGCGAGTTTCTACCTCTTTGTAGCACTCAATCGCAAATGAACACTAGCGCATTGTCTTACAAACCGCACATACTTTCTACGATGAATTCAATGTAGATTTTTGGTGAATACAACTTGGGGAATCTAATCGTCTACGCTCATACGAAGCACAACTGCCAACATGTGGCAGCGCAACTAGTCGCCAAGAAGTAGCTGCTGACTCCTCCAACGGAAGGCCTCAACAGTACGCCGGTACGCAGTACCGACGCTTCGCTGCCGCGCAACCACCACCAGTCGCACGTATGCTAAGCATACTGCGAGCGTGGCCCTGCTCCTACGCAGGCTCGAACCCGCTCCGTCATATTACAAGACAAGCTTGTAACTCTTAGCCTACTGACCGGCAGTGTACCATTTTCTTCAGGAAACCTCTATTTGCCTCTAACCTTAATGACAAACTCCTTATCTCCGAGTAGCGACGATTTCCTGGTTTTTCCTCCCCTTTGATCTGGGTGCCCTGGACGTGCCAACAAGCAATTACACTGTGGAATCGGAATTTCTAAATCACTGTCTGTATCAGACATGAAATCGACTGATGAGGCACTCGAAATCATACACCACATACCACCGCTCCATAAACATAGTCGAGGGCTCGTCTGCTGACTTCCACAGAGACGGAAAGCATATAATTAGTATGCCCGCTCTTATGCATTCGCAATCACTGCAGCCCTAAACGAGTGTGATGGAATCAAAATCCGCGTGCCATGATTGTCTTCTAGCTATGCAATTTATCCAGCCAGTTGCTTCCTCATTATACTACCTTACGCATTCAACCCTTTCCCATTTGTATTAATATAATTGGCCAGATAAGTTACTCCATCACAAATACCCACTGCAAGGCTGCGATTTCTATTCCTTCTTGGAATGCCCGTTTTTTGGCGAAAATTCATTTTGACGGATGCACCCCTTATGCTCATGTACTTTTCCTTTATGCTATCTTTTTCCGACTTTACATCATTATTGTTTCGTTTACCTTATTTGAAGCCCGTAGTTGTGTTGGTTTGCACTGCAGTTGCCGTCTTTACCGGTGCACGATCTAGCTGTCTTAAATAGAACTGTCCCTCATTTTATAGACAACTTTATCGTGTTTCGTTCTTAAGGTTATTATGGCCACCTGGTGGTTTGAGGTCAACTGCGTGGTACTTCGCTTCGATCTTCAACTTACCCTGTGGCTTATGCCTCTACAACGCATTTGAATCACGCTTTTAAGTCTCATAAGTCACGCACCAAATGTACCACCAAAGCCGACATCGTGATCGAATTCTGTACTGATGTTGCACGAAGCATCACATTTGTCTGCCTACCACATGAAGTTGTGTGGGGGCTATAGATTATACCACTGTGTACATTTTCAATTACTATTCAACTGTGTCTTTATCTAGGTTTTAGTCTGTACACACGCTTTATGAGCTTGTTTCTCATAAATCTTTATTACCTCTTCTGTGTTCTATCTTTAGTATACTGTAGTGTTCCATGTCGTTGCTCATTCTCTTCCCACAATCAACAGTTTTCCATCGCGAGGAAAGCTAGCCTCGTTGTATTTCGATAGCTTGCGTTCTTTTATGACCCACTGTGCTTTACTAGGTAATGACGTGAGCTACTCGTGCGAAACTGACTGTTGGCTAAAGCTCGAGAGCAAACTTAGCTCTCTAATCCGAGAACTAGAACTGGGGTGGCACTCGTTTCCGTGAAAATGTCCCATTATTTCGATCATTAGAATTGGCTTTTAATCCAAAGGTTTCGAACGAAGACTGCTGTTATTCCTACTTAAATATGGGCAACTTGGCACCCACCTAACCTCATGCAACCGTGGTTCTCCCACAAACCAGCACCTTGGATCAGACGTCTCGCGGTTCTAAAAGTGGCCTTATTCGCCGCAAACAGATAGGCGGAAACAGACAACTGCGGACCCATGTTTATTTCCCAATTCACTTCCTTTTCACTTCTCCCTATCTCTCATTTCTTTCTGTGCTCTCCAGCCTTAGTGACGGCAACCGCGATTCTATCGGTTTTGCTCTCTACACCCAAATCACTATAGTTGCCACTGGTTTTTGTCATAAAGCACCACATATTAAACCTTCCTTTTTGGTCTCCTTGGCCACGTCCAGCGTTCATTGTCTGAGGGAGACAGGTTACTAGGCTACACCTACATGCACGCCTTCGTCACATAAACCTACGAAATTCTGCCCTCTACACTCTCTGCCTACGCTTTCCTCGACCGTGGTGCTATCGATCGACTCCGCCATACTATGTTCTACCGCACCACCTGCTGCATGTTTTGTTCCACGTTTGTTGAATGGTTTCATTTCTGTTAATCTCAATCTGATGTCGGATCTCCGACAATGTGTCGCATTGACTGACTGGTATACTCGTTGTCAATGAGCATTTCAAGACCGTCCATGTGCCACGCAATCGTTCAGATAAAACCTTTTTAGCCACCCCCTTTCCTAATTCACCTTGTCTGGACGCTCATGCAGATAAGGTCACAGGCAGCTCTTGCTCGCACTCTGGAAAGCGTCTCTATTGATATACGTTGCCTCACTGAGACCTGCTTACAGGACTCCAGCACAACCCTACGACTAACCTCACCTGCATGCTCCCACTTTACATTCACACTTCACTTATACGGAGACGCAATTGCTGTAGCCGCGAGTCTGACCGGTGTGGGATTTGCGCTAAGTACGCGCTGAAGCAGCACTACTTGATGGGATCCCAGTTAATAGCCGACTCTGTGCAATGCGGCTAGGGTGTCCACTCGCGGGTCTACCAAACGCTGCTTGTTGTTCATAGTAGCGTATGCTCCCACCGATTGGAGTCCGGGCTCAACGAAGGATGAGTTCTGACGTCAACCGTCCGACTTTCGCCATAAGAAACATCGCACGGATATTATGATGCTCACCGGAGTTCTGAACGCGCAGGTCTGTAGGCTCGAAGTGGATGAACACGACCTCGGTGGCCTGCGTGGCTATGGTACTCGCAGGATGGATGGACGACGGATCTCGCCTCATACAGCTTTGTGCCGATCACGGTTTATTTCTCTCGAGCACGAATTCTCGGCTATCCTGGCGACCCTCTTCACCTGGACACTTGTGGACAGATTGTGCACATCGCCATCTGTTACTGTCGGTAAAGCTGTATAACGGACTGCGTCATCATCAACAGCATTACATCAGCCATTTGAACTGATGCTTCGCTGCCATACAACCATGAGGACCTATGAAACAAAGAATAAGGAAAGGGAAAAAAGGGGGACTTACCTGAAAACCTTAATGCCCTAAACCAACATTCAGTGTCAAGGCGCCTACACCTTGTGTAGACAACATACCGTCGCAAACAGCTGGTTATCGTACGGCATCGGCGAGACAGCTTTCTTGCGGCTTTCACTGCCCCGCGTCATAGTCAGCCATTACCCGGCAGATAACTCAGCACCAAGCACACTTTAAACAGGCGATCCGATTAAGAGACGGCAGCAGACGCGCCACTGGTGTCGGTTGCGAGCCATGTCCTGTAAAGTCTCGAGCCAAGCACAAGGCGAATCATGTGGACTCCAGCCCTGAAGGCGAGACCGACCAACGGCACCCAGTTTGGTCGTCAGCGACTTCATTTCCCGCTGCCAAGTCAACTTCTGTCCAACTCAACCCTTGCGCCACCCTACACCTGGTAGACTGAACAAGGCCCTCCTAGGTAAGCGGTGACCAGGCATACGTAGCACGTGCCCGAGCCAACGCAACTTATTCAGTGCTATCTGTTGTTCTAGGGAGCTTGCATGATTATCACCACCTAGTATTCGCCTACCCACATCATCGTTGCGGACACGCTGGTGCCATCCGACACCAGCAATGCTTCGTAGATAGCGGTGATCAAAGACTTGAAGGCGCCTCAGATCTTCAGACCGAAGGGGCCAAGTCTCACTACCATAGAGCAGAACGGCCCTCATTGTGGCCTTGTATACACGGCCTTTCAGACGGAGGGAAATTCCCTTCTGTGGCCAAAGGTGCCGCAGATTCAAGAAGGTAGCTCTGGCCTTTGCAGTGCGTGAGCTGAGGTCAGTTTCTATGCGCCCATCATTGCTGATACAGCTGCCAAGATAAGTGAAATGATCAACCACCTCGAGTCCCTCGTTAGCAAGCGTCAAGGGGTCATCAAATGGCTGGTGGTTCTGCAGCAACACTTTGCACTTTGAAGGTGCGAAGTGCATACCAAATAAAGTGACTACGCTGGACAGGTTATTCAGGTTTGATTGTGCCGTCGCAACATCGTCGAAAAGCAAGACGATATCGTCCGCATAATCTAGGTCAATTAACCTTTCACTAGGCAGCACCTCAACGCCTACATCGTGAGATTCTGCAATCGCAACTCGATCTGGAGGACTTATCTGTTATGGTCACGCGCTTGTGTGTGCTAAACTTGCCTTTCACTTTCGTGGCACTCAACAGCGTCGTCGTAAACAGCTTTACGTGGCTAAATTTGTAGCTCCAAATATTCTCACTGCCTTACAAAATTCGTTATCTTCTAATCTGAAGATCTCTCTATTCTCAGATGTTAGGGCGCTCTGGACGCATCCGGAGTGCTTTGCACAAGTCTGCCAACACCACCTGCGGTTGTACTAAGCGCACTACCAATCGATGGATTTCCATTCGATCTGTTCAACTGATGTAAGACCGCCGAACAACTCATGCTTGTGTTGCCTATAATTCATTACGCAAAGCTGCCAACACTGGGCTCAAATGGCTCCTCAAAGAAGATCGCGAAGCTCGGTGGAACTAGCTACATCCTCAGGGAACTTCCTCAGACTCCTCTTATCCGATCCACCGGTGGCAAGTAACAAACTGTAAGTAAAGTGGTATGCGAAAGCAGCGGCAAACCAATTCATAATCGCCAACGGCGATTTATACGTTGGGTAGAGCCATTCGAACAGCACTTCAAGTGGCCAACATTGCCATCGAGTTTCCTTTCTTGTACGCACGGTGTTCGCTGATGAGTAAGCATCTCTCCGCCATCTGAGGCCAAGGTTGCCTATGAGCTTCGTCTTCTGGAGCTTCACAAACATCCCGGTCCCGACGAATTGCCTCTGGCTCCTTTCAAGGATGGTGACCCGTCTCTTCTTTTTGAATTGACTACACTCCTTCAGCAGCTTTGGACCACAGAAGTCATTCCATCTGATTGGGGCTTAACGGATACCGTGCCCATCTTCAAATAAGGTGAACAAACGGATTGCGCCAACTAATGATCGATCAGCCTCCTATGCCTTGCGTCCAAAGCGATTGCCTCCCTGCTTCTACGGAGGCTCAGTCAAGGGCACCAACAGCACATACGTGAAGAACAGGCTGGGTTTCGCCCAGCCCTGTACTATATTGATCACATTTTTACTATTTGCCAGATGCTCGAGCATCGTCGAGCTTTCAACTGACTTACCATCGTTTGCTTCCTGGACATATGCGCAGTACTTGACTCATTTGACAGAGTTGCCATCTAGATTTGCCTGCTGAGAAAGGGAATGCTCGATAAAACATTATACAAACTATTTACCCTCGGGCCGAGTGTGGGTGTACGGCGGACTTTCGCTCTCTTTTGTATCACCAGTGGCATGAGACAGGGTTGGTCTGCATCACCCTACCTGTTCAGCTTCGTTGTGTGACATCTTAGTACGTGCTCTTGAATACTGTGGTCCTGGTGGCATCGAGCTACTCTCCGGTGATCGCGTCAGTGACTCAGAGTATGCCAACGAAATCGCCTTAATTTGTGACTCCCTGCAGACTGCCCAGGTTGAAGATCTCTGTTTCGCAGTTCAGAGGGACTTACCCTTTCCATTTGCAAGGTTTTCCTCCATGACTTGTTAGAAGCTGCTCCTGCCTTCCGCCCTCTCTGACTTCTTTGAAAATAGTCGACAAGCTCGCTTAACTTAGCGTGAAAACATTGACGGATGAGATCAATTTGTGAATCACTAAAGCCATAGTAGCTTTTGCCAACGCCCATCTCTGGCGCCGACATGATCTCAGCCTTCCACTAAAAGATCGTATCTACACCACTACGATACGGACAGTGCTATTGTATGGCCACAGGACTTGGCCCGTTCTAGCGCGCGATGTGCAGAGTGTCGGTTTTTGATCACTGCTGCTTTCGGGGCATCGCAGGTGTACGTTGACACCATAGCATTAGTAATCATGACATTTAACGTTGGGTCTTGTAGTCGAACAAACTCAGCCATACGATGAGCTGCATTATTTCTTTGCGTGCGCTCCAGTGGCTCGTGCACATCCCCCGTATGCCTGCTCAGTGATTGCTCCGCCGCGCTCTGTTCGCATGCGCCGGCTTTGATTGCAAGCGGCCGAATGGTGGTGAACACAAAACCTAAGCCCGGAGTGTCAAGGCGCTGACATTTCTGTTGGCCACAGTGGAGCGTTCCAAACTCCAAGGTAGTTAGGGGGGGCAAGGAAACTGAGTACATGTTGACCCGTAATCGTACCGAACGACGATCGAGTTGTGAGACTCTTCTCTCCTCCTTTGTTATCTTGTTGTTACCCATGTGTTGTGGCACTCTATCAATTGTTCATCCTCCTCGGCTGCTGCCGAGGAGACAATCGGGCGCGCAAACTGTAAGCGGCCTGATTGATTTTATGAGAACAGTGCGACGATTGGCGCATTGGTGTCGGGGAAGAATGCAGTATTTGCTGCACATGTGGCAGACCCCAGTGACTTGGGGACGAAGAGAAAGTTTGACAGAATTTGACGGCGACTGACTCGAGAGCTCCGTCGCACTAAAAATGCACGGTACACGAAGAAGGCAAGACAGATGGAATGGTACCCCGAACGCCGCCAAAACAAGGCATTCTTTGACTCATTGAAGGCGGTGTATGGACCGAGGTTGGAGCCGCTGAGGACGCTGATCGATGGTAGTTCAGACACTACCTGCACACAGACTACAGACATAATGCAGCTCTGGCAAAAACACTTTAACTATCTCTTGGAAAACCGTTCAGAGATCGACTGGCCTGCTTTGAACGGTCTGAAACAGCACGATGTGAAGGTGAGTCTGACGGGCGCGCCGACACTGGTTGAGACGCCAAGAGCACTTGCTTTGCTGAGAAACGTCAATTGTGCCGATGCCGGCGGGATCCCGCCTAAAGTATTGAAATACGGCGGATTGGCGTTGATGACTGCGCTGCATCACTTGGTGCAACGCGTGTGAATTGAGAGGGAGGAGCCTCCTGAGCTGAGGCATGCACTTGTGCTACCACTGTACAAGAGCAGAGTAAGCAAGCCGAGTACCACTAATTATCGTGATATCCAAACTGCTGTGTTGTGTGGGCAAGGCGATTGCCCGAATCCTGCTCAACCGCCTCGTCAGTCAGGTTGTAGAAGCTAACCTGGCGGAAGAGCGGTGTGGATTCCGTTCGAGTCGCAGCACTATATATAGTGTTTGCGGCTGGTCAGTTGCGGGAGAAGTGTAGTGAACGACACCAGCCGTTATACTCACTTTTTGTTGATTTCACCAAGACATTTGTTACGGTGAACCGGGAGGCATTGTGGCTGGTGTTAGGCAGGTTTGGTTGTCCGAGTAAATTTTTAAGTTTAATTGAATGTCTGCACAGCGACATGCGGGCGAGGGTGCAGCTGAGTGGACAGACCTCGGATGACTTTGCACTTGTCTCTGGTGTGAAGCAAGGCTGTGTCTTAGCTCCTGCCCTGTTTAATATTTATTTTTATGCCATTATGTCTTGTGCTTTTGATGCGGCTTGTGCTTACGGTGTTCGTGTGGGGTTACTGAACATCCGTCGTTTCGGTGTGAGAACCCTAGTGTGTGCGACAACTATCCGTACGTTGCTGTTCGCTGACGTCTGTACGTTGTTTGTACACAGCGCGGATGAGTTGTAGCATGTGACTAATGTTCTGGTTTCGAAAGCGGCCAAATTTGGACTCGCCATCAACACAAGCAAAACTGTCTGTCTCTTTCAGCCTTTACCGGAGGTACAGTCTGCAATGTTGTCGGAAATCAGCCTTGATGATGAAGTATTGGAAACCACCTTCCATCCCTGCTACCTTGGGAGTGTGGTTTCGACCGTCCAGCTGATACATTGTAAGCTTCGTATCCGCGTATTGAAAGCAGCGGCGGTATTCGGGAAGCTTTAGTACCGAGTGTGGAACTACCTCCAGCTTACCGTTTGCTCGAAGTCGATGGGCTACAAACTCTGGTGCCTTCCGTTCTATACGGCAGCGGAACGTGAACGATATACCGGCGAGATGTGAGGTGCCTGGAGCGGTCTCATTAACGGTGCCTGGGACGGATTCTGCGCATCGGTTTGTGTGTCAGAGTTGTAGACACGGAGGGGTTGTTCCGATGTGGAATGTATGCAGTGGACTGCATACTTTTACTGAGATACTTGAGGTGGCTCGGTCATGTGTGGCGTATGGATTCGACGCGGATACCGAAGCAACTGTTATCTGGTCAGCTGAGTGTGGGGAAGCGGTATGTGCGGAAATCGAAGCTTCATTACCAGCACATGATCAAAAAGAGCTTATCACGTTCTAATGTTGATTTCAGATGTTGGGAATCGAGAGCGGTTGATCGGCGTGCATGGCGCGATCTGATCACGAAGGCCGTTGCTGAGGTGCAAGAGAAATCTCTCGTGTATGCAAAAAAGAAGCGGCAATCGGGAATGCGACAGGCACCGATGGTGTGTACTCCATCGACAGCGAGCGCGTAGTGCTGTAGCACATGTGGTCGCGAGTGCTTGAGTCAAGAAGGCCTAGTGAGCCATGAGCGAGGCCACTCGGGGCCGACGCCGAAACGAAGACGAGTCCTGCTGTGAGCATGGGCAGAACCGGCGCAGCGTTTGTAGGTACGCTGCATTCGATTTACTAACCGCATACTTGCATGCTGGTTCTTTATTTCATGTGATGGGTTTACTATATTGTCCTAATGGTTTTTGTCTCGTATCTTCTATAAACTTGCACACATTCCGCAAACTACTTTAGTTATCTTCGATAACATTGTCGCGTTTGTAGCATTTTCTTCCAGTATATTTTCCGACTTCTTGAAATTATCACGGATTTGTTCATAAGCCATTTATTTTTTATGCTCATTTATTGAAGACTTATGTCGCGCTATCCCTACGCATTATTCGATTTATCTTATTTGATGTCGTCGTTTCAACTGATTGGCTGTTTTTTTTTATATCCTCGGAGTGGTTGCGCTTGATGTGCATCTTGACAAGGTGCCTACCTGTCTATTATCCACTACCTCGTCCATACTGGCTCCAGGAGACAGTTGGTCGGTGCTGGAAGGGACGGGGTGCACGGTCCTTGTGGTCTCGCTAGGCTCGAAGAGTGGTTCCATGCACTCAGTGTGAAGCGGACTACGGTCCAGCCACTGTCTTGTGTGCGGTGGATTCCCCAAATACAGCGTGCTTGTGTTTGCTGTGAAGGAGTGTGGGTCGGCTCCGTTGATAAAACGTGCCTCCCATCCACATGCCTTCCAGTCTTTTTCCTTCGGGTTTACACTGGATGTGGGGTGTATAGTTGGAGCTGTGGGTGGTGCAGCGCAAGCCACCCATGGTCCCTCTGTAGGCGCAGGCGTCCTGTGGCTGGCCATAGTGACAGACAAATCCGAAACCTTATGCCACCAACCATAAATTTATATATTTATTGCGCCCATGAGTTTGCAGCGTCCACCAGGCCATATGTGCAAGCCGACGGTGAAACACGCTCTACTCTACAGTGGCAAGACTTGAGGTCACCTATCTGTGAACCTGAAACGCCAGCATGTTTTTGACCATTGTTTACTGCGGCGTGTTAGATTTTGTTTTTTTGTGATTTCCAATGAAGCACTTAATTTGCCTTCAAGTTTTTCGGCCGATCGAAGGAAAATTCGGATGTCAAACGGCGTTGACAAAATAGCGTATTAACGGTCGCCGAAAAATCACTGCGCAACTGAGGTATGTGGTGGCGGCCGATTACCGCGCAGCACTGACTTTTAACCCGATCTCTTGCTTGCTCGCGGTGATAGCCCCCAATCGACGACATCAAATGGATACTCGATCTGGAATGGCGAGCACACTCAAGTGGTGCCCACTAGTGGAGCGACCGGATTGAATACGCCCATTTGTGAGTAGGTCTAATTGATTAGAGGTGTGAAATATGCTTGTTTTAACAATAAAATCTTGATCGAGGTCCAGAGTTGGTTTTTCGATTCGCGGGGGGAGGGCATTACGACAACGTGGACCTTTGCCATATTTATATACGGAACCAAATGACCTACAACTTCTAGAATAGCAAGGTTAACTGGTCAAATTACCAGTATCATACCGCTCTTACCAGAAGGTTGTGCCGTCACGTGCTTTCTTAGAACACTCCGAAATGTTCGAAATCAATGCGGAAATCAATAACAATCAGTCAATCGGGAGGTACTTTATTCTTGACACGTGGCATTCACGGTTTCTAGCGCACACAGCTGAGTACTGGGCATTGGTGGTCGCCAGCAGACCAGACTAGATCGCTTCCAAATAAGAATATCAGAAGACGAAGATTGGATATGTTCATCCCAAAATGGCTCCGCAGGCAGATGGAAAATGTGATGATCACACGCAGTGAATGACGAAGCAAAGTTGCCTCCACAATTACGGGGCATTTGATGAACACCGGTCACCCAGTAAACCCGGATGAGTCATCCACAGTCCTCATGCGCTGTCAAGAGCCTCACATATTCAAGCCACGCGAGGCCATTGTTATCGATCTACAGCGGCCACCACTGTCCAAAAGCAGCTGATTGTGTCATTATGCCTACCGTGATAGCATGCGACGCACCATTCAGAAAACGCTTGCTCCATACTTGATTTTATATGACGTTGTTTTGCATTCCTTGTTACTTGCTCGTAAGTGGCTGACGAGTATGCACGAAATGACAATGTCATCCTGCAATCTTCCTCTTCCTATATCTTTGATTGGAATTATAAAGGGATATTCATGTTTCGAATGGATCGATTACCTTAGTTTTGGCACAAGTTGCGAAGTTTTGTTTACAATGTCTGATGGCGTATAGATCGCAAGGCGATCGTTAACTTGGCATCAGGAAATGAAACCTTTGATCGTCAGCCTTACTGCTGTTGATCTGTCCCACCTTCTAGGCTGGAGTTCGTGGATTGATTCAAAGCCTGGCTCGTGACCTTACAGGACCTGGCCAGCGACTGGCACCTTGACGTGTTCGTTATCATCTCCAAACCGGATTGCCTGTTGACATCGTGTGTGATACTACCTCGCCTATGTCACCTTATCTTCGCGTGGGAGCCAGTTGTTAGTGATGATGCATTGTTAGTTGAGCGTGTTTTGCCCATGTTTGTTTGTTAATGACACTTCTTTCGCACCAGTTTTCCTATCTCTCTTGTCATTTTTCATACTTGGGGCCATTGTGCTCTGGCGTAGCCAAACAATTTTGCAGTGCTGGGCTTGTCTACTGCTGTTGAGGTTACCGATGACACTTTCGTTAATAGTCCCACCCATCTGGACCGTTTATTATTAGTGTGACACGGACAACTCGATAGTCCATTTCGATCAATCGCTGCGGTCCCGCTAAGCTGCAAGAGTAGATTTTACCTAATGCAGATTACTCGGATTCTCCCCCACTCCAGTTAACACTCCTGACCAACTTCTTCACTCTATCTGGTTACCAGTAGTGTTCTTTCCAGAAGTCACTTATAGATCTAGCCTTCTCACCCCACAGCTACGGGCTGTTGGTGTATTCGTCCTTTTTTGTTAACATAATCGGATTGGTCAACACTAACTGCACCTACCTCGTTCCTCTCTTTACAGCGTGGACTGAAAGCGGTTCTCGATGAAGCGATTATCGCTGCTCTGCAGCCGCCTTGCCCAAAACCAAGCAGGAAATGTTCTCTGCTTTAACTTCTTTTTCTCCATCAAACACACCACATCAGCCTTTCCTATTTTAAGGGAGGACTGAGGCATAGCCTCAACACTATTTGAATCGTCAGTACTATTCATAAAACCGTGTCTGTCTAAACGATGCTCATTGCTTATCAAACTTAGCAACTTTGAACGATTTCCACTGATTTGCAATTGCTGTCAGGCTATGCACATATGAAGTATCAACTACAGTGCGTTTTCTTTGTTTCTTACATTTCATTTTGTTCTCAGCTCTTGACGTTTTAAATACACTCGCTTTTTGCTCTTTCGTTTTTATTTACCCACAAACCGAAATCAACCATCTCTTCCAGCGACTCGAAAACTACACTGATAAGTCGTAAACTGTTAGCTTCATACATTTGTTGTTGTTTCATCAGTGTCTCAGGCGTGTTCCTCTAAGGGAGTGATGATTGAGCCCACAAAAAATGATTTTTTGTCGCTCACGATAGCCTGCTGCTGATCGATGATTGCTTTGGAAAACGCAACAGCAGGCTAATCCAACCTACCCCAAGCCTCGGCGATGCGCAAGAAGCGGGAGTTGTTGTGAATTCTCATTATTTCGAACCCGGTGCATCCAGAGTATCCTTGGTCAATAACCGGCCGCCTATTGAGATAGAAAGCGGTTCAACAAATCCGACGTTTGAGCAAGATAATGGCGCTGAGCGGTCTCACGAATTCTCCTAGCGCTTATCTATTCTCTCCGGAAGTCGGTATCCAATGGGTTTTATGTATTTACTCGGATGCGTACTCATCTTCAGATTGATATCCGCTGTACGAGTTGGCTCCGGTTAGTTCGGCATCTTTCAGTGGGTCAGTTTAGAAGCTACAACTGTTGGTGTTCTACGTGCTACACGTCATGCGCTTCTGCATCATGAATGGAGCCGTAACATTTCGATTTAAGCTTTAGGCGTCTAATTTTAATTACCTATCTTCGTCGGAGTCCAGTGGTAAGTTAGGTGTAATCAGATTTACACTTTTGTTCAAAACAATTCCTATTTCACTTATCGTGGAAGATTCACTTAGGCAAGCTTTACAGCCACCTCTCCACTTTAGCCGTTCGCTTTTTCTGTTATGCAAATGGCACCTATGACTTTTCTCTCAAATGTGTACCGGATTACCGGCCTTGTCCTCGTTTCAACTCCTCGGCCACGCTTGACCTTGCCAACATCCACACTGGTGGCATTGTGGTTTTAACTGAACTTATTTGCACTACCCGGTTTGCCCAGGTCTCTTCGAACCACACACGCAGGGACTGTAGCAGTGAAGCACGGATTTGCCACCGTTAAAAAACGACGAAATCTTTGCGTGTCGTATTAATAGTTTGTGTGAGCTTTCACAGTGTTGTCAGGACCTTTGCCATTGCGAATTGGGTATCTGGTAATTAACTCATCGTACATAGTAGTGTAGATGCTATCCTATTGAAACCCGATGCCCTCGGGGTAATTAGGCATAAGCTTGCGCAACTCGGGGCTGTAATAGCTTCTCAGTTACGGCTAGAGAGAGTCGTTCTCAAATTAAGCCATACCGTGTTTATGGCGTAGGGTGGTCTGTTTGAATTCACCCCCGTTCTTTAGGGCAGTACCGTCAGGAAACAACCGATGCTGTGCGCACAGTTACAGCAAACACACACACTGCTGTCCGTTCGTTCGGAGCTTAGCCAAAACAGCCCACCCAGGTGAAATTCAGTGGAGCTCAGACGACTTATTTTTACATCCATATCCCTCGAAATTACAACGGTAGCACAGGGCAACAGCAGTTTTGATGCGTGGAAACGGGCAATGCTTGTATGATTTGCGCATGCTGAATTTAAATGACAGTTTTTCTGTGTAAGCTACAGTTTGAAAATAGGCCAAGAATTTCACTTCGCATCTTTTGGTTAATTTTCGATTCATCACGTTTCGCAAAAGCACTGGACTGCAAAGAAATTAACAGTGGCTCTTATATAATTTGAGCGTGCTGTATTTAAATCTGACATTAGTTTTTCTCTGTAAGCTACAGATTTTCGGAAAATAGCTTTTTGAATTTCTTAGCACACGAATACGTTCACAACGTTGGTCTATGACCCCACGTATCTTACATATATAAATGGATGCAAACATATATCTTGGAAGCAACATTCTGACTAAATATGACCTGAGCACAAAACTAGATACATAACAGGCATTAATCAGCAAACATATGCTGTTAACGCTTTTGCTTTTAAATCTTTTTAGGTCAGTCACCTTTGATCCTCCAACAATAGTCCTCCATCATGTGTTCGTCACACCGTCCCTGATACTGTTCTTCCATCGTCATCATATTGTGATGAAAACGTTCCCATTGTTCGTCACTTACTTACTGGTTTACGGGGATTTGATCTGTATGACTTCAAGAAATGCAGCTTGACGCTCATGTTGCACCCAAGATCGCGAATTGTTAACAACAATCTGTTAACCAGTTTCTCATAATTCTCTGCTTTTTTGTTCCCAATAATGTTTTGTATAATCCTCACAAATGACTGCCACGCATTCATCTTTGAGACAAATTCATCACGCGCAAGAGCTCGAATTTGAGGGCCGTTAAATGCATTAGCTTTAATCTTCAACAGAGACAGACGGAAAAGCAGAAACTATGTAGTGAAAACAGTCGCCATCAGTATTCAAAGCTCTCACAAACTGTTTCATTAAGCCAATTTTCAAATGCATTGGAGGGAATATGATCTTTCTATTATCAATTGGATCATTCACAATGTTTGATATGTCAGCCTGCAGTTTCACGTCTTGGTCAATCCTTCTTTGTCCAATGTTTTTCATGTGCTCGACTATCCCACAAGCAAAGATAACATGGGAACTTTGCGTAGCCTTTCTACTGACCAAGAAGGAAGCTCACTATTTTGAGATCAACACAAGTTATCCAGTTGTGTTCATGATATTTGATGAGGTCAATACCTTTTTATGTTTGTGTGTGCTTCTCTCAAATGCGCTAAGTAACTCACTGGAACTAATAAACAAAAAATGATGTGTCAGCTGTACGATGTTACTGTGCTTCGCTGCCGCGCGACCACCGCCAGGGCTGAGTATACCGCGAGGACGCGCACTTTTACGCGGATTCAAACCGGTGATCTTATGGTTGCAAGCCAAGTGCGCAGACCACTCGGCCGGCTGCCACTGGAACTGTCCCACCTACATTTTCAGTATGCAACAGAACACATTTCCAACTATTCAAAAATAATTTCCACCCTCGTGGATCATACGAGGCAATCCCCAATTACAAGTATAGACCTGGAATATCATTGCAAAAATCCAACTGCTTATCTTCTGAAAGAAACGCCAGGAAACTCTGATCACGTGTACGGAAGGAAACTAGATGTTCAGTGAAGTAGACTTTCATGGAGTCTGAAGGCTGATAACTCAGCCCCAAACTACGCACTAAGCCATTCAATTTTGTTTGAGTGAATTGCTGGGGGCTGATGACAGTTCACCATCAGTTGCAGATCCTTCATAAGTTTATGCCGATTCGTGAAACTGGGCCCCATCTTCACGCCCACTGACTTGATAATCTGATTGAAGTAAAACCTCCAACTTTTGTAACCGGAAGCTACTCAGAGTGTGGAATGTGTCGAATTGCAGAAGCAATACTGGAGGAAGAGATCTGCCGATTTTTCTTACCATTACCATTCGTATTAACCATGCAAAAATGGCAGTCTGTTATGCGCTTCGTAGGTTCTCGCCAAACCATGCGAACTCCAAATGGCAGGCTTTTGCATTGCCCTTTTGTCCAGCCACGAAGCATTTTCTCACAATAATGACACACCATGTGACGTGCCCACTTTTTGTCTTGGTTCCCAAGGGATATTTCAAAGTGTGCTTCATAGACGCCTTTCACAAACGAAGTGCTATTTATCCTTTGACGAACGAATGTATGACATCCAAGGTGGACAACTACCTGCCGATATGCCTACCCTCTGTTTTGGCTAAGACACTCGAAAAGATCGTGAAGCGTAGTCTACAGCATCTCGAGTCGAAAAGCATCTGGACACCCGCGCAGCAAGGTTTCATGAAAGGTCGGTCATGCATCACGAATGGTTGCAAGTACTAAGCCAATGGAAGTCGGTTGATGTCATTTACATCGATTTGAGTAAAGCGTTTGGCAAGGTGAACCATGAGATCTTCGGAAGCTGAACATATGTGGTGTTGGTGGCACACTGCACCACTGGATTAGTGACTTCCTTATTGGTCGGACTTGGAGGGTGCAGCTGGCGTCCCGCACGGCATAGTCCTTGGGCCCCTATTGTTCCTGATCCACATCAATGATTTGCGACAGCTTCTCAGTTCACCAAGCGCGTTCTTTGCAGATAACCTCAAGGTACGGAGGGTAATTGAAGCGCCCGATGTCTGCGACCTGCTTCAGCGTGATCTTGCCCGCCTCTCCATGTGGTCAGCGAAGGTCAACCTTCCGGTCAAGTCGGTATTCATGAGCCTGGGCAAGGGTGGTAATGGCCGAGTCTACGATCTGGCCGGCTAACAGTTGCACCCATCGTCATCTGTAAAAGATACCGGCGTACTATCACGCTGCGATTTGAAATCCGTCTAAAATACGAACAGACTTTACCAAAACGGACTGCGTATGCTCTGGGCACTCAAACGCAGTTTCTGCACTTGGTCGAAAGAGGTTGCCACTCACCTCTTCTCTACTATTATCAGACCAATACTAGAGTACAGCTCACTCGCCTACTGTCCGCTCACTTGGGGCGAGGCGCAAAAGATTGAGCGGGTACAGCACGTGGCCACAAGGCTCATCCCCGGTTTACGAGGTGTGCCATATGAAGACCGGTGCAAAAGACTAAGGTTGTACACCCTGACTTATCGTCGAGTGCGGGTTGACCCCATCATGACGCACCGGGTATTACATCTGGGTGATTACCCCATGTTGAGGCCGCTGCTTCATCTGCGCAAACCAAGTAGCACACGAGGACTCCGGTACAAGCTTGTCATACCGGATTTAAAGCGGGTCGCTCATCAACTGTGCTTTGAGCGGAGGGTGGTGAATATTTGGAACAACCTGCCTGCAGACATAGTGGAAGTAAAGTCGGAGTCGGAGTTTATGAAACTCCTAGACTCGCACTTTGCCGACTTAAGATTTCGAGAATAATCACCATCATACAAGGTAAATTTGCTTGGAAAATATTAGCTGCAGCTAGACAGGCTTCTCTACCCGCTGCATTTTCTCAGTATTCAGTATATAGCAAAATGCATCAGGTTCATCAGTACATTTATTTCGACCTGAATGATCCATGGACATATCTGAAACGAAAGTGAATTGTAAGTAACTTTCCATTTACGTAAAATATCGAATTACATAAAAACTAAAACCTGCAGAAAAAACGGGTTTCATATTTGAAATCAGCATTAAAAGTACATGTAGAATCACTTTAAAGATCTCTTACATCAGAAAGCTGACAAACTTTTGTTGCCCTGTGTAATTGAACTCGTAGCGCTAAGAGCTATCGTGTCAAGTTCGTAGCAGGGGTCTTCCCTTGCAGCAACAGGACTGCAGTCGGTGGGGCATAAGTAGCAATCGCAATAGTCAGTGCTGATATGTCGCTTTGAGGAAACAGCTTCTGGTATGACAGCTTTTGCCAAACCAAATGTCCACTGGGATTCGATCAATTAGTGATGTCTCATCCCTGGTATTGGTATCTGCGGGTGTGTGCAACCAAAAGCGAGAGAACAACTCGGGCATAATATGTTCAATTTTGGCGGTCCAGCACTTATCTAGCAGTTAACATTGCTGTTTTCCAAGATATGACACGAAGAGAAGATCCCATGTTTTCGAGCTGCGTCAGTAATTGTCTCTATTTTCAAGAAAGGTGCTCGCACATAATGTGCCAATCACAAGGAATCAGTTTCATGTCGGTTGATTCCAGACTGCCTTCATCCATTCTCCTCCGTGGACTATACCCGATCGGCGAAGAACAAGCTGCCTTTCACTCCGGTCGAGGATGTATGGGCCAGATCTTCACGCTATGTCAAATCCTTGAATACCGCCACCTTTACCACAGGCCAACAATTGTCGTCTTCCTGTACATCCGGGCTGCATTTGACTAGGTCGATCGGCCTGCCTTATGACACTCTGCTAAGAAATGCAGTCCCCGAAAATGCACTTCCATCGTTCGGGCGCTTTACTTTTAGGTATCAAGTAGAGTGAGGATCTATGGCAAGTTTTTCTCATCCTCCTCTATCACCTACCACGGCGTAGATGGTCTGTGCGAACCGTTATGGTGCTCGATTCAGCTGAAACAAGGTGAACTGTTTGTGGATTCGACTTATCGCAGCCCGCGAAGTCGATGCTTTAATTGGTTGCCGCATGCCGGAAACTACATGAGTCGGCCGCGGTTCCTACTTATGGGTGATTTTAATTTTCTTCGAATACGGTGGCCTGAGATTCAACTTCTCCCCGCGCACTGTGAAATCGAGGCGCAGTTTACGGAGATGGTATTTGAAACTGGGGCAGCACAACATATTTGCCAACCGGCACGCGTTACACCGCATCCCGCTTCATCGTACCTGGACCTAATACTAACGACTTTCGAGCAGCGTGTATTTGAAATTCAGGTCCTGGAGCCTCTGTCAGCTGTGACCAGTTGGTGGTGTTGGTCAGTCTAGAACTGCCGCTGCCCTACTCCCGTCCGCCGGAGCCGTCCTACACCTATCGGAAGACCGACTTCAATGGTCTAAACCGACTATTGCCGAACAACCTCCTAGTGGTGCCAACTGGGTGGTTTGGGAGTATCCCGTTCCTGCAAATTGTTCGGCCGCAGTGCTCCAGGACGTGGTGGGTTTTCGCCTGGCATGCGTTCTCCCTATAAAAAGCCGCATATGTCCGTTTAACAACACTGTGACGTGGCGGATGTTACTCCACTAAATAAACTCACTGTCCCTTGTCTCTCTCTCAGTGACATTCTAATTCAAGGGTGTGTTGGGCCCCTGGTCCTATGCGGTCCTAAAGGCGTATGAACCACTTGTTTGGTCACCGGTTCCCAACGGGTTGCGATACCCTCATATCGCCCTGCTGCCTTGTGGCTTAGATCCTTGATCAAGGCTCGGTGTGGGGACCCCTAAGACAATCCTCTACTTCGGCCTGGGCAGCCGGGTAGTATCTCGCCCACTGACGAACCATTGACTTACAACCACAACCATTCATCCGCTCTCTTGCTGCTACGATGCTATTCACTCATGCCAACTTCAAAAGCACACGCCACCATTTTACCTACCCTTCTCTTGTACCATTCACACCTATTTTTACCTGATTCCTCTATGGCGATCAACCCCACCTACACCGATAAACCTGTTCCCTTGACATTTGCCAACTCAACCACACAGTGCTCAACAGAGAGCTGCCAGTCCCAAAGTCTCCCATCTTCGCTCCTGCAACCCGGAACGCAGTTCAAACTTGCAGCCTTCAACGTACGCACATTACTGCAGATCGGTCAGCAAGCTGGACTTGCACGCATGTTAGAAACCCTTGGAATTGATATCTGCTGCCTGAAGTATATAAGACCCCAGGACTCGGTCTGTCAGCAGATGTCACCGCTCCACCCACGCACCCGCTTCCATCTACTCCTCTCTGGTGACGCCGAGTCTGCTGCATCTGGGAATGCTGGTGTTGGAATCGCCCTCACTGCTAGAGCCGAGACTGCTTTGATTGATTGGATTCCGATCAATAGTTACCTTTGTGCGATGAGGCTCCATGGCTCTTGTAAAGTTAGCAGAAGTCGAGTCGAAAAGCGTGCTCTCTTCCTGATCCCTGCCTACGCGCCCACTGACTGTAGCTCGGACACCGTCAAAGACCAGTTCTACCAGAACCTTCATGAGCTGCTCCTAAGGGCTCCTAAAACAGACATCATTGTTTTGGCAGGTGATTTCAACGCGCGTGTCGGTCGTCTGCTGCCATGTGAGCGCCACCTCAGGGGACCGCATGGATATAATGATGTTCGCTCAGACAACGGAGAGAGACTGCTCAGTCTGTGTACTGATCATCAACTATTCCTCTCCAGCACCATTTTTCGTCATCTTGTACACCAGTACACCACTTGGCGCCTCCTATCATCAAGTCAGCGCTGGTCACAGATTGACCACATAGCTATAACTCGCAGGTGGTGTGGCAGCGTACGCGACTGCCGATCATTTTGGTCAACCTGCGTCTATACCGATCATGCACCGGTATGTACGTCCGTTTGCATGCGTTTTGGTGGTTCGTCTAGGTCAAAACACACCCGACTGAACGCCTACAAGTTGAAGGACCCAATGGTGAAGAAGGAGTACCAACAAAGGCTTCGTGAAGATCTCGCTCTCTCTCACACTCTGGATGTTGATCAACACTGGTCAAGTCTACAACAAGCCTTGCTGTCGGCCGGTTTGTCTAGCAGTGGCCTCGCTCGCTCCACTCCCAAAAGCTGGATCTCGGAATTGCTGGATCGTCGACGAGTGGTGCCTGCTGGCGCAGAGTACACCGAACACCGCCGTTCTATTACGCAACAGCTGAAAGCAAGCCTTCGCTCTGATCGTGAATCTTGGTGGTCAAAACAAGCTGATGCGATGGGAGCCGCTGCATCGGCTGGCAACTTCTGCCGTCTATTTTACATCATCAGGGCCACTGGTTGCAATTTCCACGCTATCAACCAGACGATTTGCGAATCAGACGGCACGAAGATCATCAAGCTGCACAGGCGATTGGGTCGCTGGGCAGAGAATTTCGCTCTTCAATTCAACCACCCAATACAGCCCCATGTGACACCTCCAGTCCCAGTGGATGATGCTTGGTCTGTCTCCATTGCCCCCTCTCCCAAATGAAGCATAGACCCGAGATGTACTCCAATCTTTGAAACGCCACAAGGCTCCTGGTCCTGACGGCCTACCATCGGCTCTATTCAAAGATGGCGGGAGTGTATTTGTCAGCGAAATACTATCGCTGTTCACGAAAGTTTGGACTGATGAGAAGGTTCCGAACTCATGGGGAGATTCGGTCATTGTTCCGATTCACAAGAAGGGCTCCCGCGACGATTGGTGCAACTACCGCGGAATTTCGTTAATCTCTATCGCATCCCAAATCTTCGTGTCGGTCCTACTTCGCAGACTTTCAACGACTAGAGAGGAGTTTTCCCGAGAAGAATAAGCCAGATTTCCTCCAGGCCGCGGCTGCATCGATCAAATCTTCCCGCTTCGCCAATTTCTCGAACTTCGTCACATCCACCTGACGGCCAACAATCGTAGTGTTTTTGGACATCCGAGCGGCATTTGATTCAGTTGATAGATCTGCGTTGTGGAACTGTTTACTGAAGGAAGGTGCGCCCGACAAGTTTGTAACCATCCTGAAAGAACTTTCCAGTCACACATTGGGCAAAGTCAGAGCTTGCGGCACGCTCTCTTCTTCATTTGCTGCGACCAGCGGTATTCGCCAAGGTTGCCCTATTTCATCTTTCCTCTTCAATTTCGCCATCGAAGATGTTCTCCAAAGAGCACTGGAAGGTGTCCGGAACTGCGGTGTTGAGATCCTCCCTGGAAACAGAGTCACGGACTTGAACTACGCTGATGATGTCGCCTTGCTGGGGGACGACCCACAAACCGTCCAGAGCGCCTTGAACCGCTTGGCGATGAAGGCGTCTAAGTACGGCTTTTACTTCACTCCGGGAAAATGTAAAATGCTGCTCCAGGACTGGCAGGTGCCTGAACCCGCGTTCACCAATGCTGGACATGTCTTGGAGCAAGTCCCTTGCTTTATTTATCTAGGAGTTGCATCATGGCGGGTGGCGGTTTTGGAGATGAAGTCTCACAACGGATTTCAAAGGCACGTCTTGCATTCATCAAACCGCGATACCTATGGCGTCGTCATGATGTCGGTCTCAAGCTCAAGGGCAGGGTGTACAATGCTCCCGTCTGTGCAGTACTCTTGTACGGCTGTGAGACTTGGCCTATTCGCTCGGAAGACATGAAGCGGCTGTCAATCTTCGACAATCGCTCTCTACGAAGGATTGCTCGAGTGTGGTGGCAACACCACGTAAGCAGTGCAGAGGTGCGAGACGGAGTGCTTGGAGCGAATAGTGCTAATCTTCAGGACATTATTCTCCGACATTGCATGCATTGGTTCGGGCACGTTTTGCGCATGCCGGCCCATCGTGCGCTATTTGTACTCCCAGAGAGCGATTGGAAAAAATGCCACGGTGGACAGCCGATGACGTGGAGAAGGAGCATGAAGAAGGAAACCTCCATTTTGGCGGCAGTCGGACCAGTCCGTCTTCCAGGTTGGGGACCACGAGATGCTAAATCGCGGTGGTTGGAAACATTGCATATCATGGCCCGCAACAGACATCAGTGGCGCCAATGTTGTTCTGCCATTAAATCTCCTTTTTAACACACACGAAAGACTCACAAAATAAAAACAGAACATTCAAAATGGCGTGTGTAAAACCAAAAAAATCATTTCCCATTTTTTATCGCAGTTCATGGTCCTATCTTCTTTACTTTTTTCTTCTGTCATGGTTCTGATGACACAATGTCTGTTAACAGACTGAATAAATATATATATAATCGGCCTGCTATTAAATTAGTCTGGTCGTTGCCGCAGCATTCGTCTGTTGAAGCCTGTTGGTCTGTTATAAAAAAGGGTGTACAATCGCTGTTCGCTCGTTTCGTACCCCTCAAGTATCGGAAAGCTGGACCAGTGAGGCCACATTGGTTCGACAGAGAGTATAGCCAATTGGCTCGACGGTGACGCATATTGTGGAATAAATTTCTCGTGTCTGGCTGTGCAGACGATTACGAGGCCTATAAGAGGCAGCGGAATCTATGCAACAGCGCCAAAGCGTCGGCAGTTCGAAGGGAGGCTTGCAACCTCAGCGAAGACGACCCCCAAGAAAATTTTTGATTACATGAAGCAACTGACGTAGCTTTGTTAGGGGACACTGACAGATGGTCTCACCTCCAGCACTGAATGGGCGTCCGCACTGGCGGAGCACTACGCTTCTGTATTTACAAGTAGGCATGCGCCTATGCCAAGCTCGAGGTGTGTAGCCCCTACTGAACTCGAGCGCTTTGTTTGCGGTCTAGAAGTTGTCCGCAGTCTACTCGCCACTCTTGACGGCACGAAACCAGCCGGACCCGATGGACTTCACCCGCTAATTTTGAAGTCTTTGTCGGTCATCATTTCGCCTGCCGTGACGGATCTGTTCAACAGATCGCTGTCCGAGGGTGCATGCCGAGCGACTGGAAATGCTCGGTAGGGAAGCCGATTCCTAAAGGCGGTGATCCACACAATGTGAACAATTACCACTCGATTTGTCTCACCTCTGTTTTGAGGAACATGCTTGAGAAAGTTCTCCAGCTGCTGGAGTCGAAAGATCTAACACCGGCACAGCGCAGCTTCATGAAAGGTCGCTCATACATCACCAACCTGATGTCAACGCGGCAGGAATGGTTGCAAGCGTTGAATCGGGGGACGTCAATGGATGTTATCTACATTGATTTTGCAAAGCTTTCCATAAAGTGTACTATAAGGTCATGTTCCACAAGCCGAAGATCTGTGGTGTTGGTGGCGCACTGCACCATCAGTGACTTCCTTATTGGGAGAAGATAGCGTATACAGGTGGCTGACCACCTAATAGAATGGTACCTGTCCACTAGCAGCGTAC
Source organism: Dicrocoelium dendriticum (assembly GCA_944474145.2). Lineage (NCBI taxonomy): Eukaryota > Metazoa > Platyhelminthes > Trematoda > Plagiorchiida > Dicrocoeliidae > Dicrocoelium > Dicrocoelium dendriticum. The sequence goes on along the minus strand of OX104067.1, from coordinate 37,291,744 downwards.
CCCAAGGCACAGTACTGGGACCAACTTTATTCCTGATCCACATCAACGAAGTACCTCAGCTTCTTCGGTCGACCTGCGCATTATTTGCTGACGACTTGAAGGTTTGGAAGATTATTGATTCTCCCTTCAACTGGGACGTCCTTCAGCAGGACCTCGACCGCCTTTTCCGGTGGTCTGTAGGAGTTGACCTACAGATCAACCCGGCCAAGTCCTCGCTTATGAGCCTGGAGTGGGGTGGTAATGGTCGTGCGTACACCCTAGCCGGCCACCCGCTGCATCCCACCAATTCCTTAAAGGATCTAGGCATACTCTCACGCTGTGGTCTGAAGTCTGTTGACAACCCGCAAACGAGCTACGCCTGCTTTGGACACTTAGACGCGGCTTCTGCACTTTGTCTGAGGAGATTGTCACCCGTCTATTCTATAATAAGACCGATGCTTGAGTACCGCTCACCCGCCTATTGTTCGATCACAATAGGTGAGGTACAGAGACTGGAACGGGTCCGGCATGTAGCTACCTGGTTCATCTCCAGTTTACGGGGTATGTCGTACGAGAACCGATGTAGGAGACTACGGCTTTTTACCCTGTCATCGTCGGCTTCGAGCTAATCTCATTATGACGCACCGGATACTACACCTGGCCCACTTCCCTATGTTGAGGCCGCTGCTGCACGTTCGCGCACCAAACAGCACACACGGACACCGGTACAAACTTGTGGTGCCGGATTTAAAGCTCATCGCTCACCGTCCATGCTTCGAGCATCGATTGGTGAAATACTGGAACAAATTACAGGCGACGCTACTCGAGGCGAAATCAGTGTCGGAATTTAAGTGATTCCTTGACGTCCACTTTGCGGACTATAGGTATAGGTAGCGTGTCGCATCCGGATAAAATGTACTGCAGCTGCAATATGTTTCCATCGCGCGGGAATCAGCGACATGATTTCGCACAAGTGCCCGATCTAACTAAGATAGAGGGACAGCTTTTTATCTACTCGCTCTCTATTCTCAGTATTCACCAGTGGTGTGTGACAGAAGTGCACTTTGTGCCCTTTCCTCCTCTACTTTTCATTTGAGCACGCCCCTTTGAGATCACTGGAAAGTTCCCACAATCTTGGTGTTGAGCTTCTTCCAGATAATCGCGTGACCAGCTCAGACTATACTGATGATGTGGCTCTGCTCGGCGACGCTTCACAGAGCATACAGCTCCTTTTGAAGTGTCTAGATGTAGCATGCACTTTTCTGCCTTGAAGTGTAAAGTGCTACTCCACGACCGGGAGTCGTCTACTCCCTCTCTTACCATTGAAGCAACACAGCTAGAGCTTGTGAACAACTTCGTCTACCCCGAAAGCTGTATTTCTGCTGATGACACTATTTGGAACGATGTATCTCATCGCATCGCCAGAGTCCGATCGGCATTTACTAATCTGAGTCCTTTGTGGCGTCGTCCGGGTATATCCCTCTCCTTGGAGGAGAATGTGTACAATGCTTATGTCCGTGTGGTCCTGTTGCACGGAAGTAAGTCCTGACCGATTCATGTGCACGACATGCGTCATCTTTCTGTTTTCGACAATACATGTTTGCGGTGGATAGCCAGTGTGTGGTGGTAGCACTGCGTTCTCAAAGATGGAGTCCGGCGTCGCGTCTTGGGAAACATTAGACCTCCGCTTGATCGCCTTATCGCAATGCGTCGATTGAGGTGGCTTGGCCACGTTCTACATATGTCATGCGAACGCTTATCACGCCGCACCTTATTTTCTCGCACGGGATTGAATTGGAAGAGAACGTATGGAGGTCAGCCAAGCACTTGGCGGCAAACCATGAAATTGCTGACCTCATCTCTTACAATCGTCGTCCCTAGGCGTCTCTCTGATTGGGGCCCAAGGATGAAGATAGCCAATGGCTCGACACACTTGCTAACGTGTCGTGAAACCGGGATCAGTGGAAGGACGGTATATTTAACTGAGATTACAGCTATATCGATCAAAATCACAAAAAAAAGAATAAAATATCCTGTGAAAACAAAAATGCCGAAAATTTGTTCTTTTTCCTTGGCACTTGTACGTACTAATTACTATGGCTCGATGTCTATTTGTAGACTGCTGCTAGCATGTTATATATATAGTTCAGGAACCCGGCGATGGACGTTGATCCTGTTTCCGGACACGCCGCATTCAGGGTTTCCAACTTGCCTTCCCGGTGACTTATGTGTCTTGGAACTCAAACTTTGAACGTCGCCAGAGGAAGAGAGCAGCGCTCTTTGATAATGGATTGTTAATAGTGAAAATCCGATTGGTGTTCTGGTGAATCTGGCTGCGTGCAGCAGTACTCTATAGATGCTGCAGCGACAGTCAGTTACTCTGAGGTCTTTGGTAAGAAGGCTAGTAATAGATGTATGCAGCGGTATAAAGGAACGGTAAAAGGAACGCCTGTACCTACACAGGGACCATGGGTGGCTTGCGCTTCAGTTCCACCCACACACATATCCGGTGTAAACCCGCAGGAATAAGACCGGGAGGCATGTGGTTGGGAGGCACGTTTCATCAACGGAGCCGGCCCACACTCCTACAAACGGAACTGAAGCATTCCGGCCTAATTGGGAAATCATACACACCAGACGTACACAAGGTGGTGGTTGGGTCGTAGGCCGTTCCACAGTGAATGCATGGAACGAACCACTCTTTAAGGCTAGTACCGTCACAAGGACGGTGTGCCCCGTCCTCTCCAGCAACGATCAGCTGTCTCCGGGAGCCACCAATCGAGGTGGAGAGTATTAGACAGGTATGTACCTTGTCAACATTCACATCAGGCGCCGCCATACCGGGGAGCTCAATCAACATCTACTTCTGGAATGCAATACTCACCAGACAGTCAAACGTACCACATACGTCTCTATAATGGCTTGAATTACGAAATCGAATTGGAACATACGCATCGCGCTTCTATTCCGCGTGCAATAGTACCTACTCTTGTACCTAGAAAACCGCCCTTTTGATCAGTCCACGGAATTCGCACCGATCAACTTTGCCTTGGATTCGCAACACCTGAAATCAACATTAGTTCGTCATAAGCCCACCTTCTTCATGTCCTGGTAATGTTATTTTCAGTTTGCCCCAGTGCCATTTATCTGCACTTAGTTGGCCGTACAAATGCGGCATGAGTATCCTCGTCGAATTCATTCGCTATACATCCTTGTCCAATGGCAGTTCGAATACAACAGATGCACATGCGTTTGTTCAAACTTAAGTATGAACTGTCACAAACTGGATAGAGACAGGTTAAACCTCATAAACAGTAGTACTAAAAACGTGTATGGGTTTCATTTGGAGGTCAGGCTAACAGCCACTTTCGTAAGCATGAGAATGAGTGCCCAATACGAACTGTTTTCTCTAACATTTACACGTGAATATAAATGACAGCTTTACATCTTGGGCATCCATATTTGAGCGAAACCGATATAGGAATAGTGAAGCAACTTCCATCAGTATGGTTACTAGGCAAAATGATAACTAAACACGTAGTTGAGTAAAATAGTGTGTACGTAGGTCTTGGCATCCAGATGTACAGTCTGGTTTTCATACCTGATGGGGGAAATCGCACATCATGCGGATGCGATCTGATGTTCACTTCAGGCTCTCAATGTCGCCTCCCGGTCCGGTCTTCTGCTGCCCGAGGTACGTGCACATTCTCAAAGAACGATTGTTGTGCAACTTTAAGCATTTACAAGTGGCAATACCACATATTCGCCGCTTACGGCCTCGTTGACATGACAAGTACCACAGTACTACATCATCTAATACCCGCTGTCAAACATGCGGCTTCTCAAACAGTGTTCGCATTGTTGTGCAAATGTCCAAGACGTAGCATGGCTCTCATCCAAGTACTAAACTGTTTGTACATACCGCTGTGTACTCTGCTGTGGTCATAAGCTATTTGGTAACGATCTGCATCATACTTCTCGGGTGCAGCCATTCGGTACTCCTAATACGATTGTCGCTATGCGCCGTCTGGTGAGTAATACCATGGAGCTTACATAGTGATGTAAATCTCGGCCGAATACTAATACGAAGAGGAAGATGTCGTAGCTCACCGTCTACGTATATCATGGTACTAGACACCACTTAAGAAGGTAACAAGAATATCATAGGTCATGATGAGTACAATAGTGTAGTAGGCAACAGTGTGAAGTCATCGCGAACTACAACCGAGTTAAGTAAGGCCAATAAAGGCAGGTTAGATGTGGCTCATCCGTTCTAGGCAGGTGCAATAAAATACTACATTGTACCAAGTCAATAGTTACTCATCCTGGAGTGAAAGTTTCCTCAGCGCGACTTACATGCGCGATGGAATAAGGATGACACGAAGTAGATGACGGAGATGGAGTAAGCAACTTTACAAGGTAGCAGGGAAATGGTGGGATTATGTCCACTGATTTTTATAAGCTCAGCTAAATTCAAGTCCGCGGTGAAGGAAGGGGAACTATAGCCATGCTCACTTTAACGGAGAGGTAGAAGCACAGTGGAACAGTGATGTATTATCGTTGGTGTGTGCTGTAGATGCCGTCTATTATATTAACTGCAGGCTATTCGTGTCAGAGGTACGCCAGAGCCGCTCCGAGAGGTGAGCGAGAATTCACATGTATGTGGAACCACCAGGCAGTCAGTAATGTGTGACTATTTATGGTCCCCTTGATCACCCGTTCTCTGCGCTAGAATATCTCGATCGTTTCATCAGTGCTGAGTGTTACCTGTGTCCAAGCATTTCGATTCGGATGTCACATCGTGTTGCCGCTGTCCGTGAATCAAAATTGATCACTTGTCTGAATCTTAGTGCGCAGTACAAAGGTACTTGACCTAGCTACATTGACATCACATTGCAACCCGCAATACTTCAGTGTCACACGAGACGAAATCTAATATGATCCATCTGTCAAATAGGAACATAACGAGACACGAATAGATGTTCGCGCTACCTGTAGTTTGGACGAGGTCCAGTTTGACATCGAGTCTCAAGCGTATGAAAATGCGATCAATCAGTCAAGCGGAAATGTGGCGCTTACTAGTGTTTCTAACTGCCTACGACTTAGTCATTCAACATGACGTTGATGATGATGATGATGATGATATATATATATATATATATATATATATATATATATATATATATATATATATATATATATATATATATGCTGGAGAATAACCAACAGATGAAACAACAACGTTGGCGCCGCTGATGTCTGTTATGTGCCATCACATCCAACGTTGGCAACCACACGAAATCCGAGTCATGTGTTACCCAACCTGGGAGGCGCACTGATCCTACTGATGCTAAACTTGAGGCCACTTTCTTCATGTTCGTTTCCGACGTCATTGGTTCTCCACCACAACACCTTTTTCAGTCGATTGCCGGAAACGCACCTAACGCCCGCTGGGGAAGGCGATAGGCTGGCATCCGCAGTACGCGGCCGAGTCAACGCATGCGGTTTCGGGGAACAACGTTTTAAAGGCTGGGACTGTTCGCTTATGTGATGTTGCCACCACACCCGAGCACTTGGCAGACAATCGTTGTCAGAAACTGAACGTCGTATCATGTCTTCCTAGCGAACAGGTCAGGTCTCCCAACAGGACTGTACGGACGGAAGCATTGTACATTCTGCTCTTGAGCTTGAGACTGACGACGCCATAAGTCTCTCTGTTTGATGAAAGCAAGGCGGGATTTCGCATTGCGCTGCGAAACCTCATCTCCAACACCACCACCAGCCGTGATGCGACTCCCTAGATAAGTGAAGCAATTCACTTGTTCCAGAATGTTACCAGCAATAGTGAGCGCGGATGCAGACCCCTGCCAATTCTGAAACAGCACTTGACATTTGGCTAGAGTGAAGTACTAGACTTAATTAGTTACCTCAATCGCTAAGCGGTTCAAGATGTATGCTTGACAGATCGTCATGCAGTAAGGCGATGTCATCGGCATAGTCCAACTCCGCAATTCTTGCGCTAGGGCGAAGCTCAACACCGCAGTTCTTGACCCCTCTCTAGCGATCATTGCACAACATCTTGGATGGCAAAATTGAAGCGGAAAGTTGAAATAGGGCAACCTTGACGAACACCGCTAGTGACAGCAAACGAAAAGGAAACTATGCCGTATGCCCTAATTTTGCATGTCCATGAACACTACGATTGTTGGTTGACCGTGGACGTGGCGGATCGTGAATATCTGATCAGTGCAACTGTGGCCTGGATGAAAACAAGCTTGTTCTTCTCAGGAAACTCTCTCTGGTGGAAGATAGCATGCGAAGTAAGATGGACACAAAAATCTTGGCAGTAACTGGGATCAATGATATTCCGTGTTAATTAGCGCAATCTTCGCGGGGCCTTTTTGTGAAGCAGGAGAATGATTATCTCCCCATGAGTTGGGGACCTTCTCATCAGTCCAAACCCTTGTGAAAAGCGACAGCAATTTGTTGATAACCACATCCCCGCCACCTTTGAAAAGAGCCGAAGGTAAGCTATCGATTCGGGGAGCTTTATGCGGTTTCAAAATTCGGCTTGTGCTTCGGATCTCTACTTCGGTAGGACGGTCAGTGACGACAGGCCAAGCACCATCCGACGGAGATGGAGGTGGCACAAAGGGTTGTGTTGGGTAATTGAACTGAACTGCAAAGTGCTCTGCCCAGCGCTCTGATCGCTTCTGCAGGTTGGTGATTTTTGTACCGTCTAACTCACAGATTGTTTGACTGATGGCGTGTGAATTGCAACCGGTGGCCTTGATGAGGCGAAACAAACTGCGGCAGTTTCCAACCGATGCAGCGGCCTCCATCTCAACAACACGTCTAGACCACCAGGATTCACAATCAGAGCGAAAGCTTGCTTTCACTTGTAGTGAAATAGGCTGCCGTATCTCGTTGTGTTCTATGCCATCGGGCACGGCGCGTCGACGATGTAGTAGTTGAGACTCTAACATTGGCGCATTTTCGCCTATCTGCCCTCCTGTATGCTGCAAGGCTAATCTTTTGAAACTACTTGACGGCCGATGCGGAGGATAAGTTTATGGTTTTACTCCGTCTCGGATCATTATAGGAGGCGTAAACCTAGGCAGGAGAACAATCGGTTTTTTCAGCCTAAGTATTTAGCCCAAGAACCCGACCAATGAACAGCAAGCATATGCACCGATCCCGACTTTCGGAAATGGTTGCAAGCACAGTTTCAACTCGCACTCCGGAGGGTCAGAAGACCAGTTTCACCGGACCTATACCCATTGATCAATCTGGTGGGATGAACTTCCAGAAGTGAACTTACTACTGTTTTGTTCGGCGGAGCTGTACACCACCAGGCGCGTCCCCAGGTTGCGGATTGGGGAACGCCTTCCTTGTGAAGGTAACTGTGAATAAGTCGGCTGTTCGCAGACGAGATGAATAAGCAGTCGCGGACAATCAGCGGCAACCTCCTAAAATGTGGGAGGTTCTGGGCTCGTTCCTCATTAAGTATTACAAGAGCTCGCAAAACGCTGTGTCAAAGCCAATGTGACCGGCTATATGGTCACTGACCACTCACTTCTGGTCACAGAAGTGAGTATCTAACGTAGGGCGGATAAACAACCTCGTTGGCCACCGCGGTCTATTGAGGCATACGAGCCACCTGGCTGTCAACGGCCTTCGCGGCGAGCTCGATATTCCTTGATGCTTCACTGGGGCTCTTTGGGCCCCCTGAGTAGTTTGCCTATACTCGGAAACCGTTCACCTAGAGAACCGGTTCCCAACGGTCACGGTATACGTCAATCGCCCCGCTAGGTTGCGGGTTAATTCGTTATTGCGCAAGGCTCCGAGTGGGGTCACTTAAGTCAATCGTCTTCCTCGGCCTGGACAACCGGGAAGTACTATGCCCACACAACCTATGGATCCATGTCTCAATAATTCTTCGCTCGCTCTCTCCGCTCTCGCTCTATCTTCTCTCACTTTCCCAAACTGCTCTCATCGGCCGAGGTGCTGTCGGCTGAACCTGCCAAACCACCTGTTACCGCACCTCCGTTTTATCACTTTATTTCACGTTTGTTCAACTCCCCATTCTTGGTCTTCCCCCTCCGTTTTTGAGTTCACAACATCGTGCCGCCTTGGGCGAACGTTTTCGCTAAGCGGATCAGAAGCCTAGATCCGAAGATGCGGCAAGTCGTGTTGACAAGGCATTTCTAGCGCCCCGTTCCCAATTCAAGCTAGCAACCTTCAATGTTCGGACGCTGATGCAGATTTGATCACAGGTAGCCCTTGCTCACACTCTAGAAACTACGGCCATTGATGTCTTCTGTCTCAGCGAGACCCGTTTACAGGACTCTAGCACGACGCTGCGATTAATTTCACCGTCTGCGAATTCCACTGACATTTTCACTTTGCGCCTATCTGGAAACACAACCGTCCAAGCTGCTGGTTATACTGGCGTAGGGATTGCGTTGAGCACTACTAGCCTGGATCTCTGTTAACAGTCGAGTATGTGCGATCCGACTTGAAACTTCAGTGCGACTATTCAGGCGCAAAGCCAGCAGACGCTGTCTATTCATTCTCTCAGCGTACGCTCCCACCGATTGCACCCCGGAGTCAGTTAAAGATGAGTTCTATGGTCAACTGGCCGACCTTCTCCGTAAAAAGCGCCGTACTGACATCTTGATGCTCGCCGGGGACGTTAACGCGCAGGTCGGTAGAATTAAATTTGACGAACATCATCTCGGTGGTCAACACTGCCATGGCACTCACAGAACACAACGATGATCGACTACTTCAGCTTTGCGCCGATCATGGCCTCTTTCTGTCAAGCACTAGCTTTCGGGGATCCTGGTGCCAGCGCGCCACCTGGAGACCCCCATCACCTGGCCAGCCGTAGACACAACTTGACTACATCGCCGTTAGCTATCGCTGGCGGGGTAGCATACAGGATTGCAAATCAATCTGGAGTGCTTATCTCACTTCGGATCCCGCGCTGGTGTGTGCCGAGGTTGCGCTCCGTTTTGGTGGCTCCAAGCAGCATCGCCAGAAACGGATTGACATAGCTAAGCTTTTTTGCCCCAAACGTTCTCCACGCATTTCCGGATGACTTGGCCTCACGGCTGAAGACTGCCCAATGCACGAACATTGAAGCACACTGGACACATCTGCGGCGCCATGTACAACTCTGCAACCCTGGTCTGTGGCTTCACCAGTAGTCCTGTCAACCACTGGATCTCTGCACTATCCCTCCAACTTCTCGAAGCCCGTCGAGCAATTCCTACTAGCATTAGATACCATTCTCTACGCAAGACTACTAACGCTGAGCTCAAACAGCTTCTCCAGGAAGATTGCGAGGCCTGGTGGACGCAGCAGGTCATTGTGATGGGGCAAGCGGCCACCTCGGGGAATTTCCGTAAGCTTTTCCTCCTGTTCCGATCTACTGGCGTCTAAGGGCCGACTGTAAACGAAGTTTTATCCGAAACCAATGGCGAGACCTGGACAGAGCGTATCGATGGTCACTCCACAATCTACTCCAGTTCAATTCAGGGATGTGTAAGGCGGTTCACCTTCGCCACCAGCCGAACATTACACACAAGCTTGGAGATCATGTCCTGCAAGCAGTTACCCAAGAGCGCGACCTTGGGGTACTAGTTCAGTCTGATCTGAGAAGTCGTCAAAGACCGGGAACCAACACGTTGGCATGCTGCAGAGGGCATTTGGGTGGTCTGATCCCTCTGTCTGTTCGCAGTTGCTTAACACCTACGTGTGTTCTCATGTGGAATACATGATCCAGGTGTGGTAGCCCTGGCACAAACAAGACCTTGCAGCGCTTGAGACTCCACAGCGACGAGCCACGAAGCATGTCAAATGGTTGTTCAATCTTCCTTATCAACTTAGACCGAGGACCCTAAAATTATAGTGGCCGGTACCGGCGCCTACGTGGCGACCTTATTATGGCCTACCAGATTCTAAGGAACCCCAACCACATCTGCCGTCACCTACTACAATTGGGACACAAAACGAATTTGAGGAGCCACCAGTTCAAGTTAGCCACGCAATACAGTCGGCTAGAATGTCGACGGAACTTTTACTCTCTTCCTGTGTGTCAGTCTTGGAACGCCCTCCCAAATTACGTTGTTTCCGTCTCCACCTTACCTGTGTTTAAAAAACGCCTTGATGTTGCCCTAACCTACCTACAATACGAGATATAATCTGTGTGTCTCGACAGACGGTATAATGCGACGAACATTGCACAACCAGAATTAACCTAAACAACTGTGGTTGGCTCTTTCTGCGTGCCTCTGTGTTAACACTGTGGTGAGTCCACCAAAACATTTTCATGTTATCCATTTGTTTTCTATTCATCATGTTATGGTTCTCTTTTTGGCTATCTTACTGGACTTGCTAAGCATCCGCCTTTTTGTCCGTAATATACTATTGTTCCACTGTCAAAAACCGACTCGAGCGTTGGGCCGAGCACTTTGAGCAGCAGTTTAATTGGCCAGCAGCACCCAGGAGTTCCCATTCTGGAGCCTAGAGCGCTCCCTGGTGTCTAGACGCTTCACCGCCATCTGCGGCTGAGGTTGCCCACGAGCTTCACCTCCTAAAACGCTACAAAGCCCCTGGCCCAGATGAACTCTTTCCGGCTCTTTTCAAAGATGACAGCCCATCACTTGTTCAGGAGTTAACTTCTTCAAAAGATATGGGTCACTGAAGTTATCCCATCTGATTGGAGCCTAGCGGATATCGTGCCCGTCTTTATAAAGGGTACCCGAACTGACTGCGCCAACCACATAGGGCTTAGTCTCATCTGTATTGCTTCCAAGGTGCTCGTAGCTCTGCTTCTAAGGAGGCTCAACCTGGTACGCGAACAGAGCTGGGTTCCGCTCAAGTCGGAGTTGTATTGATCACGTCTTTACACTCCGCCAAATACTCGAGCGCCGTCAAACATTTGGCCAGCCAATGATCGTTGTCTTCTTAGACATACGAGCCGCTTTTGACTCAGTCGACAGACCTGCTCTCTGGAGTTGTCTACTGAGAAGGAGAGTGTCCGAGAAGTATGTCACCCTGCTTCAAGCCATCTACACTCAAACCTCGGGCTGTGTGCAGATGTACGGCGGACTTTCGCCCCCCTTTGGTATCCTCAGTGGCTTGAGACAGGGTTGCCTAGCATCCCCGTTCTTGTTCAATTTCGCTATAGACGAAACCTTGCAGAATGGTCTGGAGAACTGCGAACCCAGCAGCGTCGAGCTGCTTCCAGGGGACTGATTTCGGGATTTGGAGTATGCAGACGACATCGCCGTAATCTGCGCTTCCTCACAGACCGCCCAAACTGTTATGTGTAGGTTGGAGATGTCTGTCTCTCAGTTTGGAATGACCTTCACGCCATCGAAATGCAAGGTTTTCCTGCAGGACTGGCTAGGCCCTGCTCCTAACCTTACCCTTCATGGTCATTTATTGGAACTGGTGGACAAGTTCGTTTAACTCGGAAGCTGCCTCAGCGCTAATGGTTTAACGGATGAGGTCTCTTTGCGCGTCTCCAAGGCTCGGGTTGCTTTTGCCAATCTCTGCCATCTCGGGCGCCTAGGTGATCTGAGTCTAGCTCTGAAGGGCCTAGTCTACAATGCCACAGTGAGATCGGTTCTCCTCTATGGCTGCGAGACTTGGCCTGTTGGCGCAAAGTATGTCGAGAGGCTGTCTGTTTTTGATCACTGCTGCCTTCGGAGCATTGCTTGTGTACGATTGCAACATCACACTAGGAATGAAGATATTCGACGAAGGATTTTCAGATCAGACAGTTTGCCGGTCACTGAGCAGTTTAATTTCTCTGCGCAGATTTCAGTGGCTTGGGCACGTTCTCCGCATGACTACTCATCGCTTATCTCGCCGTGCCCTCTTCGCGCACGCAGAAGTCGGCTGGGAGCGAAAGCAAGGTGGCCAACGTATGACTTAGGCCATGAGTATGCAGGAGCTAACGTCAAAGTTAGCCGTAGTCCGACGCCCTCGACTCTCTGGCTGGAGTGTGAAGGATCCGGAATACACATGGCTGGAACCGCTCTCGGATATGGCAAGAAATCGTGCACAGTGGTGGACTTGTTCTGATTCACTATTCCCGTGAACATCAGTTTTTTCTGTCTTTTGTATGTTTATTGTATTTTCCGCACATTGTGACACTATGCCAATTGTACTATTGGCCGTGTTGAATATATATAACTCCCAAAATACTCGGAGGCAGCCCCGGTATAGCTCAGTGAGTCTAGTGTTTACGCACATCGCCCCTCCACAATGCGGTCTAATTTCGCCACGGCGAATTTGGAGGACCGTTTTAGATCATTTCACACATGTCAATACTGTCAACTTCACCGCCCTTCATGTATCTAGTGATAATGCGGGTAGGGCCATTTGCTTCTGGATACCTTATGATGGGATCTGCATCTGATGATGTTGCGCGAGCGTCCCATCGAGTCGCTTCATAGTCGCAAACAGTGTTTTGACCGTTGCGGGTGTCGACAGAACATAGTTCTGTATGCAGCATATACACAACAAGAGACTGTGTCCAAAGCACAATCTTCATGATAAGCTTTAGTGTTGATTAACCCTTGTTACTTTTTCTGCCTGTTTTGAGCAGAGGGATAATTTGAAGACACTGAGTCACTTCCAAAGGCAATGCGTTGTACCAGCTGCACAACAAGCCCGCATTCATGTGTTCAGTAGTGGCGCACGCTCGTATTTCGCACTTAGCCACCCTGAACTACGGAATGTTGCACCTGTCACGTCCGTTTTACTTAATTTACTTCACCGAGCTGTGCTGTCTTGATAGTCCTTTATCTCCTTGGATCGTCATCAGAGAGCAACAAATTTGAGATTATCTCACGCCGCTCTTTGTGAATACCAGGAAACAGCGTAGCCCAGGTAATACGCCTCGTGGCACCTCACCCTAAAATTCTTCGTATCTGATGCATTCTGTTGTTAGTTAATCAGGTAGCTCCCTTTCCAATTCGGAACACGATGGCACCTTCCACGGTATTAAAGCTAAAAGAGGTGAATACTGTGCTCCGGAGAATCACCTGCTCTTGATAAATCCAGGTAATAGTAGTACCGTACGTTTGAGAAGAGTCTTTCGTTTTTGCTCAGTCGACGCGCAGGTCAGGGGTAGATTGGAGCGCACTAATTTGCCGACCCACCAATGGCATGTAAGTCTACAGTATTTACTCACCCACGCATGTCTGGGGGTGTGAATACGACGTGCGGACGCATATCGGTGCATGTGTCCTTGAAATATGTTAATGACCCTTGTCGATTTTGACACCGGGTCGATGCCGACGTTTTTGGCTGGTGGTTTGCAACATCTCGACAGCAGTGCATAATGCACTGGCTACCGTGTTCAAATGTTGATGGCGCTTCGACAGTTGCTTAATGTTATCCCAGCAAATGATAAAAGGGTTAGTGACAACACTGTTGTAGACTGAATGTTACCTTCACATAAACCACCTTAGCAAAATAAGAATTCGTAACAATTAGACGGTGAAAATATGAGATGCTACTTCTGCATAAATGAGTCCGGAACAATGTCTAGCAGCTACTGGAGGCTCATCGGATCTATTTGCAAGTGCGCGGCCGCCTAAGGAGTTAATTCCTGCAGAATACAGAAATAAAAAGAAAGCTGAGTGCAGTGGCTTTTGAACAGATTTTATCAAATCTCATTTTATTCCATCAGCTTGGACAATTAAATCAAAATCAGTTTCGCAATGAACACGAGAAGGAATTTTACAGTATTGGTATGGTAAAAGAATCCTAGAAGTAGATAAAGAAGCGTTTAGGTCAAATCTAATCACCCATTTTAGAAAGAAAGGTGATGGAAGAATCCAGCGCGTACGATGCATTTATTTGATGAAACCAGTCTGTTTACGACTGAATATTCAAGCGTTGTTGGTGTATTAAGCATTTTATTGACTTGACTTGAGTTCCCCACCTTGGCAGACTTGAATGTTTAAATATTCCTTATCGCCCAGATACGTATCCGGCCAATCTGGAAAACCTTAATATGCCATCCTACTAGAAATTTTGGTATTTTAAGTATCCATGGAAACGGTGTAAATAGATCACTGACGATTCACGCTCAACCGTTTGTTCCACGGTCATGACACATTCAGTAGTTGCGAATGACTTAACAAGCGTAAAAGTATTGCCCATTAGTTAATTTCCGGTGGCCGGTGGGACTCTCTGGGACTCTGTTAACTTCCGATATAATTCCACGGGATGTACAGCTGTGCGGCTAATCGTACTCCCACAACAACAGATCATGGTGACGTGCTGGTATAGATTTGTTTTCCTATTTCGTTAGACTGCTGCTACCAAAAGAAATGCGGATGTTCTACGTGTGCCCTAAAGCTCGATGCACCTGAGTGTTGGCGAAATGTGGGTGAGTGAGATTTACTGTTTTATGTGAAGCTGCCGTTTGCACTAGTTGCAAAGTACCCAAGACAAAATGAACCGTAATCGCTTTCAGCTCATACGTGCTTTTGACACGTCAAAGAAATTGACCAGGGGTTCAAATTCCCTACAGGCCTTGTGAACTGGAAGCAGAGAGTGCGGAGATGATATCTGAGATTGGGGCAGAACTACACGTCTGCTGGTGGACTCGCACCAAACCGCAATCAGATCCCTCATGTATGAATTTGAAGTTGACGAGCTGCTAACAACTTGTCATGGAGTGTGAGGCATGAATCCAGTAATACCTCGTGAACATCCAGTGGCTCTAGCTTGGCGAAAGCTGCTGCTGTCACACTCGCTTCCGTAGCAGTCATCCTAGGAATACTGTAAACTGGCTTCCATGAACTTACCTGAGCTACAAATCAAGTGGACTGGTCACTACAGCAAGATTCATCTATCGAAGCAATATAGGCAATCCTAAAGGAGTATGGAAAATGATTGTGCGCAAGATCCGTACCCCTCAATTATCAGATGGTTGCACTAATGAAACTAAAATGGTTCGACAAGTATATTTTATTTGATTAAACATTGACGTGTACTAAGGAATAAATTCAGTCCGATGGGTTCTGCCGCCGATTACGTGGTGTCATAATCATGGCTGATTTCACGCAACAGCACCAGTGTTCAAAAATCCCAGCCACAACGAAGACGACCCACAAGAGGATCATTCATTAAGTGACGCTGCACTTGAGGAGTACAGATGACGGAGCAATGTTAAAGGGTTCAGCCGGACAGTCCCTGACTTCCAGGAGGGACCATGCGTCGACACTTGTGGTGCACTTCAATTCCTTATTCGCAAATATTTAGGAGGCGGTACAGAGTTTGATTTGTGTAGGCCCTGCCCCTTTCGACAGAAGAATTACGGCATAGTAGATGCTTGCAAGATATTCATTGGTAATTGGCGGTGCTTCACATGCTATACCTAACGATTCGCATTTACTTGTCTGCTTCAAATCTGTGCGAATCATGTTCCACATTGAGATTGCGGGTCGCATTGTGGGTTTGGTAGCATCCACCATTCAAACATGCTTCACTACTTGTCGGTTTGACGCATGTCCTTGCAAACCATTGCTGGTCAGGTTTTAGACGAAGATGAGAACATTGCAGAATGCTGAACTGGAAAAACCAGGTTAACTTGCCAACAAAAGTAATTTGATGGCTTATCAGTTCGTCTTCATTTCTGAAGGAAGAAGTGATCGTTGGAGACAATGAGATTTACGATTAGCGAACCATTAGCAATTTGTAGGTCTGTTGAAAAATGCAAGACTTGATAAGGCGCAACCTTAACAGTTTATTTGTAACGAGTCATACCGAATAAAATATTCACCATACTTAATTGATTGTCACTTTCTATCTTTGTCTGCTATTCTATGTTGCTCTCATAAGTTGATCTCGCAGTCCACTGTTACGTTAATTCTGATGCAATTGATGTATTGCTTAGTTTTGAATAATTTTGTATCCATGGAACCCGCAGTTGAAACACTTTAACAGGTAGACAGTATACTTGTCCAAGTGTAATTGCTTTCCAGGAAATTTCTGTTCAGTCTTTTAGATCTACTGGTGTTGACTCTTGCAAAACCCTTGCAACTCGCCTCTTCTCTCTCATCACAGGAAAATACTAGAGTATCGACCACTGGTCTTCTGTTCGATCCCACGGATCAACATGTAGCTACCAGGTTCATACTTAGTCTACGCAAACATCGAGACGAGTGACTAGGGTTGCACAAACTATCGTATCGTGAGTTTCGAAACGACTCAATAAGGACAAACCGGATTTATATATCCATGCTTTTGATTCACATACGCGCAACAAACTGCATTTGAGGGCAACATTACAACCTTGCAGAGATCCATAAATCAATAACAGGAAAACATGTCGACGTCAAGTCCGTCTCACTTGGTAAACCAAACCAATAACAATAACAAGGAACAAATTTCGTGAAATCATCTGAAATGCACCGTGAGCAATGGGATCATGTAAACACAAGCACGCTCTGGGCGGCAGCTTGCTAAAGACTAGCGCGTGATAGATCATATTTGGTGGTAGTTAGTGCTCTCTCTAAAATATCACACTTGTACACGTTTCTAACTTCTGAGCAACTCATTATACCCCTACCAGGAAATATAGCTTACAGCATGAAAAGATGGCTTTACAAATTTGCACTGTACTTCAACAGGTTTAAAAGTAAGCAACATATAACTAAATCTTGGAAGAATATGGCTATCAGTGTCGAATATATTTCTTTTAACGGGCGCCTCGTCTTCTGGATTT
>OX104067.1:37255108-37274504 GCA_944474145.2 Dicrocoelium dendriticum | reverse complement strand
TGCCACCAGCCTCTTCGATCGACCGACACCAATTGACCACAGGTCACCTATTACAACACACCATTTCTCGCCTCCTCTTTTTCGCAGAGGCGATTGCAATTAACCGGATTAAGCCGATGCTTTGTGTTCAGAAATAATTATCGGTCAGCATTAGACTGCCTTGGGGATAGGGGGTTATAACCCTGTCTCACTTATCACGTGTTGGTCTATTTATCTGTTTGTATGTATGTTTGATCGCACCCTTCACTGAATATATATTATTGCGAGTTATTGTTAAAGGCACTGATGAGACAATCCGAAATGCGTGCATTTGCCAGTCTTCGTCTTCTTACTGCGCTTTTCAAATTACTAAAGGGAACTAACTGCTTCAAATAGGTGCCGTCAAGGCACTGCCTGACTGTCAACACCCTGCAATACGGCGTGTACTGAGCATGTATGCTCATCTATTCACGGACACAGATGATGATTACGGAATCTGCATCTGTGGGGAACATCGAATACCATTAATCCCTAGAAGGCAGTGCAAGCCGATCTTCAGAAGAATACCGTAGGATACGTTGACTGAGATTCAAATACTGGTAGTAGAGATGGAAGCGAAAGGAATCATCAGGCGAACACACAGTCCGTATTCATCAGTCGTGCTACTGACGAAAAATGCCGACGGTACCTATGGATTTTGCATTGATTTCGGAGAACTGAACTAAGTGACATTGAAGAATGCGTTTCCGATGCCTCAGACGGAAGAAATTTTCTCCATCGTTCACACCGCCAAGCGGATTTCCTTTAATATACCTGTCGGAATAGTGGCAGATGCCCATCGCAGATGAAGATTGCCACAAGACCGCTTTCAGTGTGAATGGCCAGCAGTACGAGTTTCTAAGAATGCCGTTTGGATTATGTAACGCCCCAGCTACATTCAGACGCCTATTGCTGATGGTCTTGGAAAACCTACAAGGCCTGGTTGTCTGCGGTGATGACATCATCGTCTTCTCCGAGACAGAGCACGAACATGATATCAGGCTTGCAACAGTACTACAAAGACTGGAAGAAGCTTGTCTGCAACTAAGTCACAAGAAGTCACAGATTGCTCGGGAGTCGATTGTATATCTAGGCCACATTGCGAGTAGTGGTCAAGTCCATCCGCTTCCGGAGAAACGCGAGAGGATCAAGTGTTTCGCAGTGCCAAAATCCAAGCGTCAGCTCCGTTCGTTCCTGGGAGTGGTGGCTTATGACTCGAAGTTTGTGCCCAATTTTGCAGAGAGGATCAGCCCGTTGTTAAAGCTGCTTCACAAAGACGAACCGTTCGTGTGGACAGCCGAAACGGATCAAGCCTTTAACCACCTAAAGGCATGCATAGCAGAAGCCCCAACATGCCTACGGCTACCCAATCCAGATGAGAGATTCACTGTGGCAGTCGACGCAAGCAACGTGGCAATCGGTGCGGTATTGTCCCAACCAGCTGGGGTGGTGGAATATGCGAGTAGAGTACTGACAGTGGCGGAGCAGAAGTATTCCACGACGGAGAAAGAATGTCTGGCCATCGTGTGGGCCTTGGATAAATGGAGAACTTACCTCCTAGCGACTGAATTCCGCGTCTTTGCTGACCACAAGCCGCTTTTATGGTTGATGGCAGCAAAAGACCCATGCGGACGCCTTGCGCGATGGGCATACCGACTGCAAGAATTTAACTTCACTATCGAGCACGTAGACGGAACGCAGAACATACTACCCTATATGTTGTCATGCCCGTCGTTGGACGATCTCATGCCGGACAACACTGTACCGGTGCGCGCGGTCACAGTGGAGGAGAGGAAGCTGCTGGGTGATCAAAGGACGGATGAATTTGTGAAGGTACTGTGCTCTCACTTACAGACTGGCACCAAGCCGAAGGCCACATCAAGAGAGGTGGAGGAACTCCTTAGGATCTGCGACAGACTGGGGGTCACCAACGATAATGTGGTCACTGCGACAGACAGAAGGAAACTACCTTTTATTCCACTGAATCTGCGAGAACGGGTGGTGCGAATAACTCATGATGGTGCCCATATGGGATTCGAAAGCGTCTTTTAATTGCTACGGAGGAAGGTGTTTTGGCCT
The DNA here is from genome assembly GCA_944474145.2 of Dicrocoelium dendriticum. Classification (NCBI taxonomy): domain Eukaryota; kingdom Metazoa; phylum Platyhelminthes; class Trematoda; order Plagiorchiida; family Dicrocoeliidae; genus Dicrocoelium; species Dicrocoelium dendriticum. The sequence continues at coordinate 37,272,407 of OX104067.1, read as the reverse complement.
ACCATGAGGAAGGACGTCGCAGCATACATCCGGGGATGCCCAAATTGCCAAACGAGTCGCGAGATGGATGCACCGAGACCACCTATGCGATCGATGGAAGTCAATGAGCCACTTCAGTGTTGGGGAATGGATGTCGAGCAGGAAACAGATACGTTCTAGTGATGATCGACCAGTTCACTCGCTGGGTGGAAGCCATACCAATCAAGGATCAGACAGGCGAGACCGTGTCGCAGGCATTCGAATTCAATGTGCCAGCAAGGTATGGAATACCACAATGTGTTCTCACCGACCAAGGGCCCTGCTTCGAGTCGAAAGCATTTAAGGCGATTTTGGACAAGTGGGGCATCCAGAGGCGACGCACTTCACCGTACCACCTGCAGGCCAACGGAATGACAGAGCGGTTCAACCGAACCATGAAGACGTGGATAAACTGCACGAAGTTGGCATGGGAATAAGCATTGCCTGAAGTTCTGCTTGCGTACCGGACCAGCATGCAGTCGACCACCAAGGTTTCGCCATTCGAATTACAATTTGGCCGAGAACCACGGATTGCGCTCGATACGTGCTTAGCGAAACCGAGTGAGGGGGAACATCCGGCACTGCATCACGCACGACGGCAAGCGATTGCTAGAAAAGGAACCAAAGCCCGACAAGCACGCAATAAGAGGAACTACGACGCCAGGCATGAGGCTCACAAGTGGACGCCGTTCAGGATTGGTGAACAAGTCAAGGTACGGAACAACGATCGGCCAGATAATGAAGGGCCAGGTGCGAGCAAGTTCAGGGAACGCTGGAAAGGCCCCTACACCGTACTCGATCGGAAAGGAGCAAACTTCCAAATCGACAGCGGAGGAACGAAGCGCTGGGTGAACGCCGCCCTTCTGCGACCATGGTACGAGAGGGAAGAACAACTTCGAGAAGGGGCGGGTGTAGGGCGGCGGAAGCCAGTGACTACTCGTGAACCGGAACGACAACAAAAACGGAATTGTAGAGAATTAACAATGGGCGCAGTGGATGAGACGGGACAAGGCACTGAGAGCATTTTGGATAGAGCCGACAGCGGTTCACATGCGGCATCTGGTAACGAGCCTGAGTCTAGAAAAAAGGAGATTTGTTGAGAACGCAATAAATCAGACAAATACGCCTCTAGCGAAACCCACAGGAGTGAACGCGCATAGAATGATGCAGCCACGGGAGAGCCAATCGTGAGGTTTCGAACTACTCATGGCCGGTCAGAATCGGATGTAGTGAAGCGGAGATACGGGATGGAAAGATGGAGGGGTTGTCTCGAAGCCAAACCGCGTAGGCACCTGGAATGGCCCGTCACACAAATCCTCCTCCACGTTGCGTCGTGGGAGGGAAACGCGGTCCAAATTTGTACGAGTTTGTGAGTTGTCAGTGGCACGTTCTTGTGGCAATACACGCTCCCCCCCCCACCCCGCATCGTTTTCGCTACAATAAGTCGTTGTGCTCACTGGTACGTGGCAGGTCATTTGGATTGGCTGCCGAAGGCGCTCGTGTTCTCTCTGTCACTCTGTGAACATCCACCACCCCTCAGATCTGCGCCAAAAGGAGCCGGCTATACTTCCGAGCATATGCCTCATAATTACTGGGGTGTGAGTAATTGTTCAATCTGCAGATATAGTTTAAATATATGTCAGGATTACACTGAGTTCAGAAAAGTACGATCTTAACTAAAAGGCAATACTTTCAAACGAAGTATGCGGTATCAACGTCAAATTTTCATCAACAAGCAGTTTTCGTGCTTAGCGTGAAGAAGTTCCAATATGACTGACTACTGAGGCATCCTTGATGTTTTACGTAAATTAGGGGGATCAGGATGCATTCTTGACATTGTCAGTTTCGTAGAGTATGTTGACGAAATCGGTATCTGGTAAAGATTGCGGGCAACTTTATTGGCTTATGGCTAGAGTCGCCTCTATTGTAGCGAAAGGAAATTAAGCTCATATACCAGGTGGAAAATTGATATGCTCTGGTTGAGACTATAGCAATCCACATTATAAACTCATAATGTATGTACACTTTTACCATGGCTTAATTGTCCACAGGTGAATCTCATTTTACGGCTCCCCACCCTAAACACATGTTCGATTGCATCCGACTTAGCACTCGCCCGTTCAGTAACTTACCATACTGACGTTCGAACCTGTTTGCTGCAATCGTTCAACTCATCTCGAAATCTGCACGATTACAATTCACTGTGTTCGACATCAGCCTTCCGATATTGATGCTCGATTACGTGCCAAATTAGGATACATAAATAAATTGTTGCTTCACTCATCAGTGGAAAAAGCAGACGAGCACCCGAGAATGATCTACCAAGCTCACGTGGTTCGTTTCTCAGACGAAATACTGGTAGTTCAAGTTCGGCGTTCAGGTGCTGTTGTGCTCACCGAGCTGTGCATGTGTTTTATCACCAGTCGAAGCGATATCATCCGTGCGTGGGAGCAAGCAGTTTCGTAGTAGAAACTGGTGAAAGGCGGATCATTTCTTACTCTACACCTACATGACTTGGACTCGAGGACCAGTAGTTGGTCGTACTCGTTGCAGCAACCGCAAGGCACTGTTTCTGAGGAAAACCGTAGCACGCTTGGGCCTACAGAGGGATTAGCGATGATGGCCATTGCGCGACTTACGAACAATTCATATAATTATTAACTTGGATAAGTTTGGGAGGCAACAGATTGGCGGCCGCGGTTGTCTCGGTACCCATCCACAGTTAGCTACGGCGATTTCTGCAACTGCATCCCACCATCATGACAATACTAAGAGACGGTGGAGGCCGCTCACTCTAAAGAAAGTTTGCAGGACCTAGGCATACTACATAAACGCAAGGTAGTGACCGAGCTATAGCATTCTGCAGGTGAAAATCACAATTTTGGTGTTACACAACCTACGAAAAGGTGCATGAATGATTTGAATGAAGAAAGTTACTAGTCCCGGAACTATAACATACTTTCTTGAGGGCTCTGGTTACTGCATTTATTTGACAGATGAATGAGCCTAGATATGCGACTCCACAGCATTGCGTTTAAAACAAGAGGCACAATAGCACCTCACATTCAACTAACCGGAATCTCAAGTACTAAAATGCATTCGTTATTCCAACAGGCCGTGCTGATCACGTTGGATCGATCTCGCACGCTAGCAGCGGACTGAAGTATTGATCTGCCTCGAGACTGTTTCATGCATGCAGCGAGCGCGTACGAACGGCATGCACGCGAAAGAGAACACGGTGCTTTCTCTCCAACCAAATTTGAGCAAGAAACTGGTGGTTTCACAAAGAGAATACACCCACAAATGGGATTGGTTATTTTGTTGCAGTGGTTGGTGAAGTGAAGTACAACTCAAGTGATTCGTAGCCCAACCGTAAGCCGATACTCACTAAAAACTGCTACCTTGAGTAAGGGTGAAGCCAGGGCGACAAGAGCGTGAGTTGTAAGGTGGGCTGCAGATCGGTGCAAATTCGCGATGCTCTTAACCGCACTGCTAAATCGGCGAAGGTAAATCAATAACCTTTGGAGACAGACGGCAAACTCAGTTCGCAGCAATCGGTTGCTGTTCGCACACGAGATTGAGTTCGAACAAATACATATGGATTGCAAGGGGCACAGTGAAAGAGGTGTCAGTTCATGTTTACGGAGAACGTGTGATCGATGCGAGGGCTAATGCGAAGGAGGATATAGTAACAATGAAGCGGACTGAGAAGCAAATGATAATCGTGACAAATACCTTACCGATATGTTAGTCCGATATTGGGACGAACGGGTCAGGGGAAAATTACCTAGGCTCTAGATCCAATAACCAAACAGAGGAAGATAAGCAGAGAGAGTGCAGTTCAGGTCAGTTGCTGAACAATGATCCGGGCACCGAAGTGCAGTTGATCCAGTTGCAACGACTCACACCGCAAGAATAACCATAAATAACGACGGCAAGAAAGTGCGACTAAATGCAAATAGCATGAAAGGAAGGAATTACATTAAAATACTCAGAATGGAACGAAAATTAGCAACCAGATTCAAGAAGCCGAAAACAAACTTCACTAACTTCGTGACTGCGACCTGTTTGAGACGGTCTCCAACCCCTGCTGTGGACTGTCCCGAGGCCCCCATCCACGCACACGGCACGCACTAGCCGGATCAAGTCTCTCAGTCCATTACATCACGCCACTATGTCACGTCATGGACTGGCCACGTCGCGGTTTCACCCAACTTGGTGTAGCCACGGCGTATAATGCACGCCGGTCAAGGGGCATACGGATTACATAGCCTAGCCAACCCAAGCGACTAAGATTTAGCACTCGAGTGAGGCAGAAGAAGGCTTCTTGCCAAACTGTTATAACGCTGTACCCGCAATCGACCGGTTGATTCACGCCTGTTGGTAAACCTGCGCCCTTAAGCCTGCTCTGTTTGACGCCTGGACAAACCCGACAGGAAGGAAAACAGAAGCAGACTCAGCAGGCCAGAGTTGTATTAGGACAGAGAATGCTCATATTTATATGTCGATCTCACCAATCCTTCAAACATCGCCTGTCGGATTTGGCTGTAAGCCCACGCTCCACACTTGATTGTCCGCACCGTCTGGCCGTTTTGCTCGGGCACCCCAGTCTTCATCCGCCTACCCGGGGCACACCAATACACGTGACGTCTGACGCGCGATTTCATCAGCTTCCGGTCAGACCTTGGCGACAAACATGCTTTCTGATGCGTGATTTCATCAGCTTTCGGCTGGGCCCTGGTAACACGCTCACATGGTCTGCCCGAAGCACGATTTGAGACGAACACGCGTGCATTGACACTCAGCTTTCTCGCCCAGCTGTCAAAAACTAACTGGCGGACCTCAGCATTGCTCACTCGGTGTTCCCACCAGACGTGAGCAATACTCAGCAAGCACCGGTGATCAAACACTCCGAACTGGCTAACTCTCTGATCAATACAGTAACAGTGGCTTTACCGCAGGGTTATATACCCTACCTTTCACTGATAGTTTAAAATCCTGCCGTCCCCTTAGATGGTTGAGTCTCTGCAAAGCCACACGTGCTTTGTTGATACTCTAAGTAACCTATTCATTCGTGCGACCACCGGAGGTGATACTGCTACCAAGATAACTGAACCGATCCATCCCTTCCAGTGGCTGTTTGGTGATAGCTAGAAGCGGAGGTGTCTCGGTCTAGTCCTGCAGCAGCACTTTGCACTTTAAAGGTGCAAAGCACATGCCGAAGCGTGCGGCGACACTTGTCACTCGATCCAGCAGTATTTGCATAGCCTCTGCATCGGACCCAAGAAGAGCTATGTCGTCCGGGTACTCCAGGTTTATCAGTCAGTCACGTGGCAGCACTTCCACTCCGGTAGAGTCTGAAAGAACATAGTCATAGATGATAATTTCGATAACATAGTAGAAAAAGAAAGGAGATATGGGACAACCGTGATGAACCGTACTTGTCCTGAGGAACTCAGGGAACAGTTTCCCGTAGACCCTTACACGACCTCGGAAATCACAGTAGAGGGACTTCAAAATGGAAAGGAATTTAGCCGGCACGCCTTATATAGATTGCCAGGACACAAGCTGAAGCGGTCAACGGAGCGGAAGACTGCTTTCAGTTTAAAGAAAATCACCAGTCTATGTTCTAGAATTTGGCGAAGAGGAAATATGTGGTCGATGCAACCGCGATGCAACCAGGGCGATAGTCAGCCTGGATTTCAGTGAATCGGTTCTCACGGGAAACAGTAAGTTGTTGGAGAATGATACCCGTGAGGAGTTTGGAGACTGTCCCTCACTTCGAAATTGGCGTCGGCTAGTGTTTCCCGACTGCCTGTTTAGGGACCGATGGATGATGAACACATCAGGTTTGATACACTAGCTAATATGGCGAAGAGTGTACCTCAATGGCGTTTATGCTGTGAGTCTGTCTGGCAATCACCTTCCCTTTAGCTTCCCCTCCAACAACCATCAAACGTGTGATACTAGCATTATGCTAGATTTTTATAGCATATAAGTCTACACTGCTTAATGTCTTACCTTTTTGTATTGCGGCACATTAGCTGAGGTGTGTTTCTTACCACCGGCTAACGTGTATTGATGATAATGATGATGGTGATGATGATGAGGATGACAGAGTTTGGATGCAATGGAAATAAAGCTGATGCCTTGATGATTTTCGCACAAACTACACTGACCCATGTTGTAGATGGGCACGATATTCGGGAATCTGAAGGAACGTCTTCACTGTTCCTCATCGTGGTAAATAGAGAAGCAAGTCCGGTCAACAAAGGGTCACCTGCAGCGCCAGCTACAGACTTCCGATTAACCATCCACAGGCATGGACAGTTGCAAAACAATTTGGAAAACACATGGTACGGATCATGATCACAGACGCCCACAACCGTGTAAGGAAATATGAGCGATACATCAACGAGCATCGAACTAGTTGTCTGGGAGTTATGGGACAACAGTTACCCGAGCAGCTCAGCTTTGGAATAGAACGCAGAGTGGAGAATACTAGGAGAAGAATACAAGGGGCATTGAAGAACAAGCATTTTAAATTAACTCACGACAATAGCGAAGCTGATCACGAGGACTGGATCCGAAATCTATCCAATTGGCCACCATCCATAGCAGTAAACCAAGTCCTCACTGAAGGGTCCAACTACAATTTCAAGTACGCTATGACTACAGATTTCCTGTTCGGATTCGAAAGTGCTATCCAGTCCAGCGGGTTTGACGATGCTACGCAGAAATAGCTAGAATGTACAATTATTCCAATTGCAGCACGTAACAAACAGCATAATTCTCTATCTCAGCAGGAAACAGATGCAATAAAAGTCTTGAAAGCTGATGAATTCATTGTCATGTTACCGGCGGACAAGGGGCGCGTGACGGTCATGTTGAATAAGTCGGATTATGCTGAAAAACCGAAACAGCTTCTGATCGACACAACAACCTACCGCCTCATCGAAAAAAATCCAACAGCGCAACTGAGAAACAGAATAATCAAAACGTTGAAATTGCTCCAGAAATAGTAACAGTTCACAAAGGAAGACCGTCACCGAATAATAGCCCGCAATCCGAACATAGCACAATTCTACGAGCCTCAAACGCTACATAAAGACGGTGTACCACTACGATCAATCGTAACATTGTCAGGCCCACCTACGCACAACCTAGCAAGAACAATGATCAATGAATTTATATGGGTCAAGAAGCGTTGCTTTACAAGTCGCGTTGGATAGTTAGTCGGAATATCGGAAGAATAATAATGACAATAATAATAATAATAGTTATAATAATAATAATAGTAAAACAGTAAAACAGTTGGTACTTCAGATATGAAAATAAGGACCTATAGTTTGCTCCTCTGTGGTTCTGTAATACGCGCAGGTTCACAGCACCCACAGTCAACATCAAATAAATCCATGTTAAACTCCAGGTGTAGGATGGAGGCATAGCGCTAAGTGACAAGGTGTAAGTGGATGAGTGCGTCTTTTCAATACCGTTAGTGTCGGTGTAAAGTCGACCGATTCTGAGAGAGCATTCTGTCGGTGAGAGACACGAGTGGAAAAGCAATTTCTGCGACACTCCATATGGCTATACCTTACTGGGTTTCAATGAGTGGCCCCTCAGGTTTGTATTGGATCACAGCACTCTATACATAGTACAGAACAATTTCCGGTGACGCTCAAAGGTATGCGAGTAGATCATGACGTTCGGCGTGATCGCACTCTTTACATCTGTCAACTTACAGACCACAAAGCAAACAATCATCGAACGGCTGGACCAAAGTAAGAAAACAAGCGGAAAGCTGACGACTGAAAATCCGTGCAAGCTGCTTCACCTCTGCCTCGCTGCCTACCTGGATTTTGATGGACAGATCTATGAGCAGGTGAAATCATCCCCGATGGGATCTCCTGTGTCTGGACTCGTTGCAAAAATAGTAATGCAGGAGCTTGAAGAGGATGTACTGCCCATAATCAACCCAACGTTGTGGATCCGATCGGTCGATGGTGCTTTCGTGATACTGTAACGTAATCAAGTAGAGGCTTCATACGAGTTGCTCAATGACGCCATTGAGGACATTCATTTACGATGGAATCGGGGATAGAAGACCAGCTCCCGTTTTTGTATGTACTAGTAGCCAGGACAATTGATGGTGAGTTGCAAACATCGGTTTACAGGGGAGGAACACAGACCAGTCAGATTCAAAACTACTACGGCAATCATCCGAAATGTCACAAGTTACGTAGAATTACAGCATTACAGCACTCTTGAGGCAAAGCGGAAAGAAGAGATAAATCTGTTCAGATCATTTCACCTAAACGGATATCCACATATCTTCCTCCGGCGATGTCTAAACAACGAAGCTACGACCTCTCAGCCTGCTCAAATGACAACAAAGAGAATGGTTCGACTTTAGGTAAGTAACATCGCCGAGATAACTGCAAGATTATTCAAACAGCACGGTCTTACAGTGGCTCACAAACCAACTGCCACACTGAGGCGAATCCTGTCGAAACCCAATGCTAGACCTGAAGCAAGCGAAAGACGAAATGTTGTTTACAAGATACGGTGTCAAGATTGCAGTAAGAAATCTATGGGTCAGACAGGAAGACAACTGTCTACAAGAATACGAGAGTATATGAGAGTTTGGAAGAGTCACTAAGCTCTCTCACTGGTTTCAATACATACAGACAAAGGAGGTCATCGCTTCGACTGGAACAAACCAGTCACAAGAAAAGACACGAAAAGGAAGAGTGTTCCTCGAAGTATGGTACTTGACGAAACACTCGATAAACATGCACGTCGAGATTGACCCCAGTTTACGAAACGCTAAGACGGAGAGAATTAAAACAATTTAAAAACCGTCGTGAGCAGGTAAACGAGCCGTCAACAACACAGCCGCAACAGCCGGGGCAAAACCATCCCACGGATCGCCCGTGTCTCTCAGAGAAGTTAGGTAGGCAGGTGGTCATAGGGCACAGATTGAGGAGATAAATTCAAAAGTCACTTGCTAATCAATCACAAATAGACGAACAAGTCAGCGTTTGACCCGGCAATGCACTGAGGTTGTCACCTCGATTAGCGATGAAACGTCTGCATACCAGTTACGAAGCTTGGCGAACAACTGTTATATATATATACATACATACATAATATATATATATATATATATATATATATATATACTGCGCCTGCAGTAGGACCATGGGTGGCTTGCGCTGCACTTCCCACAGTTCCACACACACATCCCATATCCTTTGTAAACTCGATGGAATAAGACCTGGAGTCATGTGAATTGGAGCCATATTTCTTCAACGGAGCCGGCTCACACTCCTTCAACAAGCAGAACAGAAGCATGGGAAATCATGCTTATCAGACTACACACAGGTTACACGGAACCAGTCTTTGAACATAACGCCGTCACGAGGACGGTGCACCCCGTCCCCTCCAGCAACGACCAGCTGTTTTTTTAAGCCAGTATGGACCAGTTGGAGGGTATTAAACAGGTGGGCACCTTTTCAACCTTCACATCAGGCGCAGCCACACCGCGGAGCTCGATCAATGTCTAACCCCCGTAATGAAAGAACACTTATCAGGCAGGCAAACATACCACATCAGCAGCCTTATTGGCCTGAATTAGTAAATCGAATAGGAGCGTACGCATCACACTTCTCTTCCGCGTGCAATAGTGCCTACTCCTGCAACTTGGCAACCGCCATCTTGATCAGCCAACGAAATTCGCGTCGGTGTACTTTGCCTTTGATCCGCAACACCTGAAATCAACCATAGTCCGTCATGAACTCACCTTGTTAATGTCCTGGTAAGTTAATTTTCGCTTTGCTCGAGTGCCGCTACGCTGCATTAAGTTGGCCTTATAATGCTGTATGAGTATCCTCGTCGCATTCATTCGGTATACGTATATACATAGATTTTCCTCATCCATGTCCAATGGCAGTTCGAATACAACATATGCGCATGCAGTAGGGAGGCGTAAGACAGTGGTAGCCCGGAGGACAGAAAGACCACTAAAACGGGAGCGGACGGAAAGGGAAACGAGCGCAATGAGGAGGAGCAGACGGGGAAACACTGGTCTGACGCAACGAGACGAAAACGGGGCACGAGTGGCGCCAGGTAGTGAACCTGAGGCAGGCAAGACGGGGAGAGTATTTGTCCAGAAGGTAATAGATCGGATAAAACCGCCGTTATTGCATCCTCCCGGAATCACTACAAGCAGAGTGATGCATGCACGTTCAAGCAAAGCACGAGCTATAGAACGACTCTAGGTCGGCCAGAATGGGACGCGTGGAAGCGGAGCTACGGGGGCGAAATGGACATAGAATAATTCTTCTCGTACCTCAAAGAGTGCATGGCAGTGTCGCAAGCGGAAGCCAGGAGAGATGGTGCAACGGGGGGGAGGGCAACATGACTCAATAATGTACGCCTGTGTGAGTGGTGACATCGATTGTGATCAGGCCAATAAAGATTGTACTTCATTGTCGCGTCGTTGTCACTACCATGCGTTTGTCCAAACCGAAGTATGAACTGCCACAAACTGAATAGACACATTAGACATGGCGAATAGTACTACAAACATGTATGGGTTTCATCTGGATGTCAGACAAACAGCCATTTACACACGCATGAGAATAAAAACCCAGTCCGAAATGTTGGTGTTTTCTTGACATTTAGACGTGAACATAAATACCAGCGTTAAATCTTGGGCATCAATATTGAAACGAAACCGATGTAGGAATAGTGAGTCAACTGACATCAGTGCGGTTACGAGACAGAAAGATAACTAAACAAGTGGTGCAGTAAACTAGTGTGTACTTCGTGGATCCCGCCTATATATACAGTCTGGCTTGCGTAGCTGATGGGGGAGATCTCACAGCGTGCGAATGCGATGGGGTGTTCACTTCAAGATCTCCATGTCGCCGACCGGTCGGATCATCTGCTCCCCGAGGTAAGTACAAATTCTCAAGTAACCATTTTTGTGCTACCTTAAGCATTGACAGGTGACAATACCACATATTCACCGTTTGCGGCCACCTTGGCACAACATCCGCGGTACTACATCAACTAAGTCCCGCTGCCCACTGTCAAACGTGCGTCTTTCCAAACAGTGTTCGCACTGTTTTGCAAATGTCCAAGTCTTAGCATGGCTGTCATCCAAGTACTCAACCGTTTGCACATACCGCTGTGTACTCTGCTGTGGTCATAAGCTATTTGGTAACGATCTGCATCGTACTTCTCGGGTGCAGCCATTCGGTGCTCCTAAAACGATTGTCGCTATGCGCCGATTCCTTCCCGATGTAAGTCACCAAGACACTAAAGTACCATTACCCTTGGCATTACCTTCTTCTTAGTCTACCGAGAAGATTGGCCATGTACAATTTCTACTTCTAATAGGTACTTCTGCGCTTTCGGCTTCAATCCACATAATACTGCGTTTTCATAAGCGCAGGTAAATTCAGTATGGCTAATGAACAACGGGTAATATAGCTATGCTCACTCTCATCACTAACATATGGAGCGGAACATAAAATGTCGACATCATGAAAAAACCCAGCCAGCTAGTTGTCGGGATTGTCCACTTGCCACGGATTTTCCAGGGCAGTTTCTCTTCGGATGCATGGTCCAACGTGGTCGTTGAGTAATGTATACCAAATTTCAAACTTGGCACTTGTATGGGTACTGTAAGCTGCTAAGCGCTGGTCACCTGTGGTTTACGCCTTACCACCGAAATGGAAACATACTCAATAATTTGCCACCCTAGCATAGATCCGTAGCAACAAAATACTTCGCTCGGAAATTCTGCGCGCATTCAAACTACGAATGAGCTCATGGATGGACTTCGGCTTTATACTCCAATGTACCGGCTCTCTAAGCGTCGTGCTAGTTAGTATCGGGCAGTTGGCCGAGATGGGAGCATGTAAGCTACCAATCGATCTCAACGAACAGAATGTAGGTAGCGCAAGGGATAGTGGCAGCCTCGCATAATCTGGTGAGCAATACCATGGAGTGCTGTGAATCGCGGCGGAATAATAATACGAAGATGAAGATGTCATAGTTCTTGGTCCCGGTATGTCACCGTACTAGAATTCACTTGAGAAAATGGCAAGGATCACGAAGAGTGCAAAAGTATATGACAGCTGGGCGAGAAAGCTGAGTGCGTTTGCCACCTATCGTGTGTGGGAAAGTCCCTGCTAGCGTGTTAGCAGGACCCAGCCGAAAGCTGATGAAATCGTGCGTCAGACAGCAGACTTGTCGCCAAGGCCTGACCGCAAGCTGATGAAATCGCGCGTCAGACATCACGCGCGTTGCCGTGCGTCGCGTAGGCGGACGAAGACTGGAATGCACGAGCAACACGGTGAACTAGATAGATGGAGCGGACACGTATGTGTGGAGCGTGGGCGTATAGTCAAATCCACATTTTGATACCGACATATAAATATGAGCTTTCTTTGCCTTAATAGAACTCTGGTCTGCTGACTACTCTTCTGTCTTCCTTCCGGTCGGGTTTGCCAAGGCGTTATAACAGTATAGTGCGCAACACATGCGATAATCGCGAAATACAACCGAGATAAGTAAGCCCAATAAGGGGAGGTTAGATATGATGTTAGACATGACTTTTCCGTCTTAGCCAGGTGCAATAAGGATACTGTATTGCACCAAGTCAGTAGTTAATCATTCTAGAGTAAAACGGTACCCAAGTGAGACTTACATTAGTGATGGACTAAGGATGACACGAAGAAGCTGATGGGACGTGAGTAGGCGCCTTTTCAAGTTTTCAGGGAAACGGTACGCTTGAGTCAACTAATTTTCATAAGGTCAGCTAAGTTAAAGTTGACGATTGAAAACGGAAATCAGATCTATAATCTCTAACGAATAACCTGCAACAGAACATGAAACATCAACATCATCATGTTTCTCGCTAGTTAATTACTTGCCGGGACTGTTCACTTTCCACGGATGTTCCGGAGCGATTTATCCTTGGATGCCTCGTCCAACTTGGACATGTACACCAAATTGCAATTTGTCACCAAATCGAGGAAGCGTTGCGTTTGTATACTGTAATAGGTAAAGTGTTTTGAGGCTTTGGTAATGGTAAGGTAGGTAAGATAAGGTAAGTCAGTGTAGCCTAATTTCGGTAAAGGAACATGGTATATGCAACATGAACCCTCAGCATAGTGACCCTCCTATGTGGGCATCTTTGTTCGGATTACCAGTTAGGTAAATACAGAGCGTCTGCGACTTTGCAGAAACTGTGGGTGGTTGTCGCTGTGCTGTAACACTCGATGAATTTATGCAGTATCTGCACAAGTCCTCCAGTCCGATGTTGCGAGAGAGCGGGGATTCCGTTCTGACTCACCTTGCTCATGATGTATACTTCGCTCCGGCTGACCGCATCATTGTCCGGCACACTGTCTCACCAGTGAATATGCAGAATCCGGCGAAGGCACTGTTGATGGAATCGTTCCAGAAACCGACCAGCCTTTCTGTACAGTGTTCACGTTTCCGATCCATAGATAAGGACCGAGAGAATCAAAGATTTGTACACCATCACCTTGGCTCTAACAGGGATATGATGATCCTTCAACACGCGATGTTCCAGTTTCTCAAAAGCCGCACTCACTTCCGCTACACGGGCGGGCAGTTCGTCACTGATCTGCAGATCGGTTGATAATGTGCGCTCGAGGTAGCAGAATGCTGACGTGTTCTGTACTACTCCATCTGCTATCCGTATTTTTGGCCTGAACATCAGCTCCACTCCCCGTGCCGGGTGAAATGGGCATACGGTTTTTCCTGGGTTTATGCTGAGTCCGAAGTCGGTCGCTGTAGCAAGTAATGCAGTTCTTCCTCGATATGTGCAAACAACGCACAGTCGTCAACAAACAGCAACATACGGATGATTGTCTCATGCACTTGGCTTCTTGACCCAAATCAGCGGACGTTTAGCAAACACCCATACGTGCGGTGCTCCAGGGGCACACCGTATTCACGCTTGTTGAATGCGCACGACATCACAGTAGTCAGATAGATATTGCACAGTGTGGGGGCTAAGACGCATCCTTCCTTCACACCGGAGATAACGGCAGTCGTCTGAAGTCCGTCCAATCAGCTACACCCTTACTCGCACGCCAGTATACAAACATTCAATCAGACGAATAAACGTTGTAGGGCATCCAAACTTTGAGAGAGTCAGGCACAGCGCCTCGCGGTTCACTGGATCAAACGCTTTGATAAAGTCCACGCAGAGCGAATTCAATGGTTCATGCAATCACCATACTTTCATGATAATTATTGGTGTGTTGCTTACTACCCTTTCCATTCATTGTACAGTGGAAGCACAAAAGCATCCTTCAACTGCAGACACTTGCTCTTCCATCCAGACGGTTTCCACCAAACGATGGAGTAAGCGTATCATAACTGCTCCTCCATTCTTCAGTTTTTGCGGCGGTATGCCATCAGCACCAGCGATTTCCCATTCTGTAGTTAAGCAAGCGCTCTTTGTGTCCTCAAGTTCGGATATTACGTCGGGGTTTTGCAGCCCGTCCAATGTGTCCCAGTCAACCTCAGATGGATTGTTCAGGAGGGTGACAAAGTGTCTGTGCCATATTTACAAGATGTCATAAGATTGTATATATACGGCGCCAGTCCCAAATTCCTTCAAGATTTTCATTTGCCGCACGGTGGGCCTGTACACTCCCTTCAATACATCTTCATTGACATCTGCAAGATATCACCAGATTGTGCGTCTACGGCACGAGTCCCAAAGTACTTCCGGGTCTTTTTTTGCTGCGCCTGTACACTCCGGTCAATACTGTATCGGATATGCAGCAAAGAAGAACTAATGGTAGAGACGGTGATTGTCGACGCCCCATTGGGCCGCAGCGATCATGTAGTCTTATCTTACCCTTCGAATAAATTTGCTATAAAAAATATCCCGTGGAAAGCGCCGATGCAACGGAAACGGTTATACGCTATGAACTATAAGGTCGAATAGGTGAAACAATGAAGTGGACCTTATTAGCAGACGAGACACCAGCTAGTGCTTGGGGACATTCCGTCAGCCAGTTTAACTCCCTAGCTGCCGAAGCTTCAGCGATTAAGAACTTCCGCCCGAGAAAAGTGGTCTTATTTCTGCGAAGCAGACACGCAAATGAATGGCGGCGCGAAACAGCCTGATATATTTACAAATCTTCCCGAGCACCGAGAATTGGATGGCCTGTGCAGCCCAACGTGATCACTGTACTCAGCTTGTTCGCGAGGATAGAATGGCGTACCAGCAGAAGTTGGCAGTGCCTATGGCCTCAAACCACAAGCTTCTGTACCAACAAGTCAACAATCTACGTAAAGGGAAACGAGGAAGTCCTCCTCTTCAACTATCGGACAGGGACCCACACGAACACCGAAGGAAGGGGCGAATACTCTGCGCCTACCATATGCTCCAATATTTCAGTGCGCTCAATGGCCACATGACCCTATGGCAATGGTTGTTTCATCCCGAAAACTCACTCACATATCCTTCACAGCAAAGTTGTACTAAAAAGCCTTTGAGTATACGTAAGCACAGCTCTACCGAATTTGATAATATAAACACGAAATCGCTAGCCGCGGTGGGACAGAGTCTAGCTACGCCATTGACTCGATTTATAGCGCGATGATTGTGCGCTATATATCCGGTACGAGACTAGACGGCCAATCAAAAGCAGTGGGTAGAACACACAAAAGTAAGCTAAGGGAAAAGTTCATTAGACGGGAGAAGAGTTAGCTAATGCTAAAAACAGGGAAGCAAAAGAGAGTTAGGAAGGATGTAGTTGGACGTCGAGTGCGTTGACGGAGCGTAGTTCGCAGTCGTCGCGCGCCCCAAAGGCGGATATCGTGTTCGTGTTTTAAACAAACGGGAACAATCTTCCAACAAGCAAGTCGCCTAATTCTCTAATACATAAGAAAGCTATAACTTTAATATAATTTAAAATAGTTTAGACAGTCATACGGGGGAATCTCCAGGTCATTACAGATTCTTCCAACATTGTTTTGACGAAATATCCGTGTCCGACATGTGGAAACACGGGATGATTCCCCCTATTCACAAGGGAGGTAGTCGTTCCAATCCAGCCAACTATCGACCCATAATCTTATTGCCGGTTCTTTCAAAAGTCATGGAAGCTATTATTTCTGACGCGCTAACGGCCTACTTGGAAGAATTTGACTACCTCACACTAGAACAGCACGCCTTCCGACAAAATCGATCGTGCACTACAAATCCACTACTAGCCCCGTCCAGCTGGACAGAAGTAGTAGACTCTGGTACAGGAGTTGATGTAGTCTTCTTTGACTTCTCAAAGACGTTCGAACGGTTAGACCATAACATTCTGCTCTTCAAACTCCAGACCTTTAATATTGGTGATCCTCTCCTAGGTAGGATCAGAAACTTTCTTCTACACCGGCGCCTGGAAGTACCTGTGCGTGAATTGCTGTTAGATCCTATCCCAGTTGAATGCGGAGTACCACAGGGATCGGTACTTGGACCGCGATTATTTCTGACGTATATTAAGCATATCACAGGCCACATAAGCTCGAACCGCCTTCTGTTTGCCGATGACATCAATTAGTGAAGGGGATCAATACACCAGATGATACACAGTACTTCAAGCTGATCTGGATAGGGTAAACTCGTGGTCAATCCAGAATTTATTTCGATTCAATGTTGACAAATCTAGAGTGCTGCATCTACAGCACAAGTTGGTGCATTCCAAAGACTCAACAACCAGGGTCTTCAAACGTTTTCTGGTGAGAAAGATCTAGGAGTTTGTGTCCAAGTTGACCTTACATGTTCAAATCAGACTAAAACGGCGTCAAAATGGGGCAGCCAGAACGTGGGTCTCCTAATGCGTGCATTCGGACGATTCGACCTTTCGATTTTTCTACAACTTATCGGCCCATACATACGGTCACATGTGGAATACGCAATACGGGTCTAGCAGTCATGGCTGAGGAGAGATCTGTACAATGTGTATAGTTTCGCTGATGATCAATTGTACTTTATTCTTTCTTGTTTTAATCTCCCTTCCATTACGTCCATGTTGACCTAAATTGGGCTGGAGACTTGACAGCCTTGTAAGTTCCCGCGCTAACGTGTTGCTCTTGTCTCGCTTCATCCCTCCGCGTCTTCTTGTAACCCATCGAATACAGTCCGCTGTGTCCGACTCCAATTGCCTTCTGATATCCACGGTTAGTTTCGCGCACCGTCTCGGACTAGTATTCACTAGTCCTACGA
>OX104067.1:37123903-37254611 GCA_944474145.2 Dicrocoelium dendriticum | reverse complement strand
GCCTTCAGCCGGGATATGCCGGCGAGCATCTATAAGTTCCAGAGACTGTGAAGAGACCCTATGTCCATGTGTGGCGGATTAGACATACCACATGAGGATTTTCCTGCTGCTAGTAAGCGTCCGGTGGATATGAGACCAGTGGAACTTCAATTGCATTCCAGTGAGCGTTTTATACCTACTCTCCATCCAGCCTCGCAAATTGTACATCGAATCAGCGTACTTGGTCTCAGGGTAGCTCTAGTTCTAAAAAAAAACTCTGCCCCACTCCCTCTAGTCGCAATTCCGCCCCTCTAACATGCTAGCACGCAAAGGTCTTCCCTCCGCGCCTTCTCTGATCGCCTCACATATAAGGGTGATGGGGACTGGTGGTGTCTCCCCCATAGTGCGCTCACCAACGTCGACGTGGGCATGTCCTGCCACAGCACAGTCCCAGAGTCTAGAACATACAAGTGCATGGTCGGATTATTTCTACATCATTTGACCTCTCCAAAATATCGAAACGACAGTGTCTTTTCAGATTCTCTGGTGGATTCTGGACGCTACAAGGTCCAATCTCCAGGAACATCTCCACAAATCGCTAAATCATTAATCAAGGCAATTAGTATCGTTTGCGGGCCGGTCCATCAAGCTGTTCTAGGACTTAGTATGGGCAAAAGGCGCAAAAAAAGAAACAAAAAGAAAAACGATCAAATAAAGACACAAGTCCAAAACCAAAAATGTTGCAAAAAAGCCCATGAAAAACCATCCTCGATTGTCGCGACGAACGTTTATAAAAGGTCACACGGCCTACGAAACTCACGAGTCCGGGGGCGGCTGCTCTCGCTGTGCTGTGGGTGACCAAGACCAGAGTGGAAAGCACAACCTTGTCTTACCTATCCTACCCACTGCTACCTTGTACCCTTCCTGCTACCTTCTCACCCTTCTTCTTTGGAAAACACCTTGAAAACAACAACACAACCTCCAGGAAGCGGGCGAGGGAGCGAAGACGCAAGCCCTC
The DNA here is from genome assembly GCA_944474145.2 of Dicrocoelium dendriticum. Classification (NCBI taxonomy): domain Eukaryota; kingdom Metazoa; phylum Platyhelminthes; class Trematoda; order Plagiorchiida; family Dicrocoeliidae; genus Dicrocoelium; species Dicrocoelium dendriticum. The sequence continues at coordinate 37,253,614 of OX104067.1, read as the reverse complement.
ACAACCTTTTAAAGAGCGGCAACGAAGCACAGCGAGAGCACGCTTTCCCTCCTATCTCTCTCCCCCTAAAAACGAACAAACTGGGAAAAAAAATTTCAAAAACTGTGAGTGGTAAACTTGACAAAAAAACATTTCTTGTTGCTCTTTTCTTATTATTCATTTGTTTTCCTATTCAGCCATGATTCCGATGGCACAATATCTGTACCACAGCTTGTGTATAATATATATATATATATATATATATATATATATATATATATATATATATATATATATATATATATATATAGTTTTTGCGGCAGTTGCAAGCTCCTCTTCGAAGCTTCTGCGTTTGCTCGTTTTCGCGTTGTTGCAGCGATTTCGTTGTACCTTGTAGGCATTGTAGTCCTCATCAGAGCCAGATAACACGAATTTGTTCCATAGTCTACGTCGCCGTCGGGCCATTTTGTTGTACTCTTTGTCAAACCAATGTGGTTTGACTGGCCCAACTTTCCGAAATTTGAGGGGCACAAATCGGGCGCACAACGATTTCACTCCCTCTTTAATGATAGCCCAACAGGTTTCAATAGATGAATTCTGTGGTAAAGACCAGTCTATCTGGCCCGCTGCTCGAATGAGGCCATTAAAGTCCGCCTTCCGATAGTTGAAGGTTGACTCTAGTGGGAGAGGATACGGTAGCGGTAGTTCTAAACTGCCTATGATCACTGAGTGGTCACTCACTCCCAGAGGCTCTAAGACTTGAATGTTATGTACACGCTGCTCACAGCTAGTCAACAGCTGGTCTAAGCATGATGGAGTCGCGCGCGCTGTAATGCGTGTCGGTTGGTTGATGTGCTGTGTGGCCGCGGTTTCAAATATCAACTCCGTAAACTTCCTCTCGACTTCACAGTGGCCGGGGAGAAGTTCAGCTTCAGGCCACTGTATTCGGGGCAAGTTGAAATCGCCCATGAGTAGGAACATCGGACGACTCATGTGGTTGCGGACATGCGGCAACCAGTCCAAACTGCGACTCAGTGGGCTGCGATATACCACGCCCACGAGCAACTCGCAGCGTCTGAGGTGTATCGAACACCATAACTGCTCACATAGACCATCAGCGCTTTGATAGGCGCTCACTAGTCTCCCACACAACGAAGACTTTATGTAAAGTAGAACGCCACCGCGATCATTTGATGGTCTATCGCAGCGGAAGCATGAGTAGCCGGTGATTTCCACTTCTTGGGCGTTTATCTCGGAGTTTAACCATGTCTCAGCAAGGCCTAATACGTCCGGTCGCTGAGAGCTTACGAAGTCGTACAGCACATCGCGCTTGTTCATCAAACTGCATACATTAGTAAAGGCTACGCGCAGACCGCGGTAGGACCCGCTGGGCGCGCCTGAATTATTAGCAACCTGTTGATCCGGATTCGTGGAGGAACCCGGGCAACTACTCGAAAATTTACAATACGGAGGTTTGTTTCTCCATCCTCCGTGCGCCGCTTTAAGTCAATCATGGCAGACTTGAGTTTCTCTCTGTCTGCCGGTTCTAAGTCAGCGCGCACGTGGATCTTCAGACCCTTCAGCCTATTAAGGCGAGACAATAGTAACTTGGTACTTGCTTCTTCGACAAATGTCACCCTCATGGGCCGACTTTTGCCCTCCATTCTCTTTCCTAGACGGGCGATCTGCTGCACTTTGAGCCCGTCCTCATTTACATCGAGTAGTTTGTCAATCAATGATTGCAAATATTCGACGTCATGTGCATAACGCACCTGAGGATTAGAATCACCTGACTCAGGTGCGTAAAAGACCATGAGGCTACGGCGCCTCAGGTCATTAGATATTGGTCTTGGTTTCTTCGATGTTTGTACTCTCCAATCGTTATCCTCAATTTGTTTATTGCAAATTGGAACTTTACTGTCAGCTGAACATATAGTAGGTCTTGAGGGAGAGTCTGATGGAACTTTAGTACCTTGTTTCCGCGATGGATGCGATGAGGTACTAGGCGTTGGCTGCTTCACTGACTGTGGTGAAGCACAAGGCGAGCTGGGCATTTTAGAGCACTTCGTTGTGCTGATCCGCTTGTTAGACGTGTCCGTTTTATTCTGCACAAGATTAGCTTGGCATTGCTTACAAACGGTCTTCAAAAATTCGCTCTCAATGCCCTGAATTATACGAAATTGGTCTACAGTCAGACCAACGCACGAAATATGAAGCCTTGCGCTGCAGAGACTGCATGAAATCGCATTAGCTCTATGTCCGACGATCTTGCAGCAAATTCCACAAGGAGACTGCTTCGTCATTTTAAAAATAATTACGATCGATACGAGCAAATGGGTGTAATTAAGAGATACAGAAGTTATGCTGAATTATTACAGATAGTTACGAAGTATGACGCTAAATGACTAGCTAGAATTAATTATGTGAACTAGAGGACGACACTGTTATAACAATAAAATCAACGAGATAAAATTGGCCTAACAGGATAAGGGCACGCTACCACTAAGATCGAAAAATCGCTAGGACGACAAAAAACGAGAAAATTACGGCTAATATATATCTAAATATATCACCGGATAACGCAGAATCAAATATTATATCGAACTATATAACTCACGACAAGATATAACAATATATGACACAATAATAATGAAAAAACTGGCCTGAGAGCGGAGCGAACGTTTTTTTTGATGCCGATGTAAAATCCGGATCGGGCGGTAGCATGAATTTTCTCACCTTGGTTATTCCGGGTTTTATGGCACACAAGCCCAGCATCTGATTTGCGATTTTTGAGATAGAGCTAGAAAACCGAGGGATCTCTACCGATCAAGCTAAATACAACCAACTCGTCCCACGCCTTCCGCAACACGTGGTGACACTGGTTGAAGATGTAATGTTCCATCCACCGAAGGACGGTAAATACGAAGCGATGAAGCAATTGATTTTAAAGGAATCGCAACCAAATGCTAGTGCTCGATTGAAGCAACTGATTAATAGCACTAATCTAGGCCATCGCAAGCCTTCAGCCTTGCTCCGCGATGTTCAGCAGAAAGCTGGCCCTTCGTACATGAGTGAGGCAGCTTTAAAAGAACTGTGGCTCTCCCGCCTACCTGTTCCTCTTCCTTTAGTGCTCGTAACGTACCCAGATAGGTCACTCAAAGTGCTGGCCATAACCGCAGACGCCGCACTCGACAGACTCCCTCAGCACACCAAGGCTTTCGGTAACATTTTCTCCCCTTTAGCTGATAGGGAGTTTAGTATGAAAGCGTCCGCGCAAGCAGAGCCGAGAGACGAAGAGATAATCGCGCTTCTCCGTGAAATAGCAGCCATGCAGTTAGTAAGACAGGGCTTTATGAGACCGCACGACGACCATGAAACAACCGCCATTCGTCACTGCGCCTATCATTCCAGACCTCCATCGTACAGATCCAGGTCACCGCGCAGACCCAGTCTATCACCACGTCGCAGTCGAGACCGAAATGCCAATTTAATGGATGATCTTGGTTGGTATCATTGCCAGTATGGTGACAACGCTTCTCGTTGCCGTTCACCTTGCGCCAAGCGTGGTATAGTGGCAAAGGGAAACTAGTTCGTCGGCACGTGAATGCGGCCCACGCGTCCGGCAGCGACAAAACAGGCCGTCTGTTTTACGACTTGGATAGGCGCTTCCGAAGGCAACTTACGTTATCGACACAGGAGCCGAAATAAGCGTTATCCCTGCCAGCGCACAAGACAAGTATTCGAAGCCCACGTACAATCTACGGGCAACCAACAGCTCGCCGAAAGGTTCATACGGTCAGCGCATGATGAACTTAGATTTAAATCTCCGCAGGGATTTTCACGGTTGCGTCAGTACGTTACGAAAGTATCGGCATCGAATTTCTTCGTCATTTCGGATTGCTTGTCGATGCGGGTCGCCACAGAATTTTAGATGCTCATACAAAACTAGATGTTGATAGCGTGCTTTAAGATGCCCCGCTAATCAGCCCTGTTTTTCGGATAGCAGACGCACCGTCCGACTACTTGAGCCTCCTCTCCGAATACCGACGAGTGGTCCGATCGCCTGCAGAGCTTCCACCAGTCACGACAGAGGTCGCTCACCACATAGTCCCTCGCGGTCAACCAGTTAGCACACGACCAAGACCCCTTGCTCCGGACAAGCTACGTGCAGCGTGAGCTGAATTCGATCACGTGCTTCAGCTGAGTATTGTCGGACCATCCAACAGTCCATGGACGTCGCCTCTCCACATAGTCCCGAATGAAGTCATAGGGCACTGGCTACCTTGCAGCGACTAGTGAACCTTGAATAGGGTTACCAAGCCCGATCGCTATCCGATCCCACATGTCGTGGATCTCACCGCCAGTCTGGCAGGTAAACATGTTTTCAGTTAAACCGACTTGGTGGGCGCTTACAACCAAATTGCGGTAGCCGAAGCGGACATCGCTAAAACTGCCGTGACGATTCCATTTGCTTTGTCCCAGTTTCTGAGCATGACATTTGATCTAAAAAATTCCGCGCAAACTTTTCAGCGCTCCATCGATGACGTTTGTCGAGGTAGGCCAAGACTTTGCTTATGTCTGCCTCGACGACATCTTGATCGCGAGTTCCTCACGCGAGGAGCACTTATGCCACGTTCGAACGCTTTTGATCGTGTATTTCAACACTGGGTGACGAGCAACGCAGAAAAGTCTTCGTTTGGTGTCGATTCGGTCAGTTTTCTTGGCCACCATATCTCCCCTGTAGGCGTCGTGCCACTACAGGAACAAATTAAGGTCACCATCGACTACCCCGAGCCTCACAGTTTCAAACAGTTAAGCCGCTTTGATGGCCTCATCAACTTTTATCGCCGTTTCATACCTAGTTACGCTTTGCTTACGAAACCCCTCACGGACCTTCTCCGGGGGAAGCTTAAGAAGTTCGATTTTCCTGCTGCGTCATGTGCCGGCTTCCAAGCTTTAAAAGAAGCTATCGCCAACATAGCTTCTATAGCGCATCATGACCCGGCCGTCCCACTGTCGCTCAGTAACCAACGCTTTTGACGTGGCAGTTGGGACGGTCTTAGTACAAAAGGTAGGTGACGATTGGCAGTCGTTGTCATTTCTCTCCAAACCTCTGCAATCTGCCGAATCTCGTAACATTACTTCCGGTAGAGAACTGTTAGCCATTTATTTATCCATACCTCATTTCCGACATGTCTTAGAAGGCCGCACCTTTGCCGTCTTCACCGACCACAAATCCCTGACTTACGTTCTTAGCTTGAACATCGACCGATACTCTCCTAGTCAGTCGCGCCACTTAGACTATATCGCTCAGTTTATGACCGATATACAACATGTCTCATGTGTGCACAACACTGTCGCTGACGCACTTTCCCGAATTCAAGCGACCTCTGCGGACGCCGGCACCGCTATCAACTTAACAACCATGGCTGCAGCGCAACTCAATGCACCTGAGGTTGATATAATACGCAGATCCTCCTCACTGGAGACAAAACCTGTTCCGCTGGCATCATCAGACAGAACTATACTTTGCGACTTATCTCTGGGCACGACGCGCCCAGTCGTCCCACGCGAATTTCGACAGACCGTGTTCGACACGCTGCACGGCTTGTCTCATCCAGGCGTTCGTGCATCGGTTAAACTCGTAACCACACGGTTCGTCTGGCGCAATCTCAATCGTGACGTACGTACTTGGGCAGGTACTTACCTTCCGTGTCAACGCTCGTAAGTGCATAAACACACAAGAAGTCCAGTAGGAACATTTCTTACGCCAGATGCACATTTTCACCAAGTGCACGTCGAACTCGTAGATCCTCTGTCCCCTACGAAAGGCTCTGTATATCTACTGACCTGTGGCAATCGATCCACTGGGTGGCCGGAAGCTTGTCCCATACCTAACTGCTCTTCGGAAACGGTAGCAAAAACGTTTCTGAAGCGCTGGAGGGGGGCTCTATACGGCTGTCTCGCTATCGTGACCACCGATCGAGGGTCACAATTCTCGTCGACTTTTTCCACGTGGTTTAAGGATTTAGGCTGTCGGCACGTTCAGACAGCGGCGTATCATTCGGCCGCTAACGGCATGGTGGAGCATTTTCATCAGTTGAAGGCAGCGCTAGATGCGCACGCAGACCCTTCATGGTCAGAAACACCCTCTCTTCCTCCTAGGCTTAAGAAACGCTGATATAACCGATTTCGATGTAACACTAGCTCAGCTAGTCTACGGCTGCAAGCTGCGGTTGCCCGGACAGCTGGTAGCACCAGCCGCGTCTAATCCGCTTTTAACTACGGAAGTTACACCGATCGATTGGCTAACCGGATGCGTGAGCTACGTCCACCCGCGCCTCCACCGCAGAAGACACCAGTGTACGTGCCTGAGAAACTGTCTACGTGTTCACACGTCCTTCTTCGTGTAGACGGTGTTCGACAGCTTCTTCAGTCGCCGTACATAGGACCTTTCAAAGTGCTACACCGTGTGAAGAAAAGGTACACTATTGACCGCGGTGGCCGATCCGAAGTCATCACCATCGAACACCTGAAACGTGCCCTCATGGAAGAAACAAAGTCGCCTACTTCTTCTAGTAGTGCTTCGTGCGATGTCACAACACCGCATCAACTTTCAGCATCCTGGTGTAGTTCCACCAGACCACGATCCCGGTCCTCTTGCATCAGCCGTCCCGACATCTCCCGAATCTAGCCCGTCACCTCCCACGACCAATCGCCGTGGTTGGGAGGTGCGTAAACCCGTTCGTGTTTCCGACCATGTACACTATAAAGACGTTAGGGTTCGTAGGTATTGTATATATTTGCCCCGTTTTTGGTCGATTAAAGTTTTGAAAACAAAAATACAAAATACAAAGAAAAATACAAAGAAAAAATACCAAAACTTCGAAAAAAATTTCTCCATATGATATGCAATAACCAGCAAATCTAGAGACGTAAATCATTCGTTCGTTCTTTCTGGCTTTTGCGGGGCGTGTTTTTCTATTTTCTCGTCTTTACACGCCCCAACCTTCCCCATCGATTGACTGGCCCACACGATCAAAGTTTTCTAGGATCGCCGCCGTCAAGGAGGATTCTGACGCAAACGCTAATCCTTTTTCCCCGCGGAACGAGGGTCGCTTCTTCGTGGGACGATGGTCTTTTCTCCGTGGGACATGGGTCGTTTTGACGCGGGGTGAGGTGAGGCGGGGGGAGCGAAGAGTGCCAAGCGCAAAGTTTGGCGGAAGCGGATCTTAAGGTCCTGTTGGCCATTTTTTCTGGGCTAGCCAGTTTATTGAAGTCCGTCAAGCCCGCTCCAACGGCTCGCCGAAATGCACCCAGTCCCGCAATCAGTAAAGAACAAAACACAAGTGGTACAGCGGACTCCGACTTCCGGCGAACCTACATTTGATCCGAACACCCACTCACTCGGCACGATTTTGCCCTACCAACTTCGATTCACCCGTCATTTTCGACCCCGAAGGTTTCTTTTATTTAACCTTCTAAGGGGGATTTCTGTAGCGCCCCAAAAATAATTATTATCCTTTGTGTACAACTTCGCTGATGACCAATTGTACTTTATTCTTTCTTGTTTTAATCTCCCTCATATTACATCCATGTTGACCTACATCCCGCTAGACATTTGACTGTCATGTAAGTTCCCGCATTAACGCGTTTGCTCTTGTCTCGCTTCATCCATTCGCGTCTTCTTGTAGACCATCGAATACAGTCCGCTGTGTCCGACTCCAATTGTCTTATGATATCCACGGTTAATTTCGCGCACCGTCTCGGACTAGTATACACTAGTCCTACAGATCTCACCTCCTTGGAGATACCCCAACGCCGTGCAACAAAAAACCTCATGGTTCTGTATAATTTGCTGTGAACGAAGGCATCTAGTGCTCGAGGTTTTCAGCGATTTATATCGGTGATGGCGCTGAGGCCTCAGTTTGACTTACCAGATTTTGAAAGACCTCAACCACATGTACCGCTACTTACTAGAGCTCAGACACAACAGCAATTTAAGAGGTTACCATCTCAAACTGGCAAAGCAATACAGTTCTTTGGAATGTCGTCTGAATTTCTTTTCCCTACACGTTTGCCGTAGGTGAAATGCCCTACCGGAATCTACATGTGCTCCCATGTTGGCAGAGTTCAAAGCCCGAGTTGACCATACACTTATTTCTCTACACTACCTTACATGACCCATTACCCATGGATAAACACAAGTATCAGTAAGCGATTTCGCTGGCGGTTAAATCCCCGATTTCGTTCCCTTTTTTTCATCCCCTGTATGTGTACACCAGAAGAAAACACGATTTTTACCCACGTTCAATTTGCTGTTATTTCCCATGGATTTACGTTGAAGCTACAGTCTTTACTATGTATACCTCAGTGAGTTCACTGTGTAAACCCTGTTTGGCTAGCAACTTTGATATTTTGAATTTTCATCATAACCTTCCTGCGGGACATGTTAAGCATTACCATTTTTACCCGTATAAAACCCTTGTTCCAGTGTTCAATGAGTCGTAGAAATCGTTTTGTTAACCGTGTCCAGCGTAGGACTCCAGCTGCTCAGCTTTCACTGTCCACCACGCATTTTGCAACGGATGTAGCTCTCCAGCTAGCTGCCTTCGAGTGTGGCGTCCACAATCTTGAATGGATCTGCATCCTAATCGCTCATATGTGAACACGTTTAGCCGACGTTTTCAGTTATATTTTGTCACACAAACGTGTGTTCACACTTATTCGACCCAGATTCATCAGTGTTATCTAGTGCACTCCATCTTTCGGATCAAGCTTGTGTGGATCGCCTTTTATCTCCACATAGCGGTTTTTGTGCCATTCAGGCGAAAACAAAATCGAGGAATTTTCCGAATCGTAAACCACACAGAAATATTTATGGTCTCAAACGAAAGCCAACAGCACGTTTCATCTGACGAATCAGTAACCACAGCTCTGGACCATTCATCAAAATAGCTATCGTACGCGTTGTGTCCAATTGGCCAATTCAGCGCACATGCGATCGGCAGGAAACCATAAGTGCTCGGGCCTCTGTCGACGCAATGGATTGTGGCGACCAATCAAAAGCCTATGTTACCGCATCCAGATTGACAGTAGTTTGTGTCCTTCTTTCATGTCATAAAATGCACTGATTAGGGTCCAGTGTAGCAGTTGCCAAGGCAAGTTCCATCGCAAATGTTCTAAGCTCACAGTGAACCAGTGGAAGCTACACAATGGTAAACCAGATTCACTGTGGTTTTGTTCAGTAGGAATAGTCATCCCACTGATAATGTTTGCACGTGAACAACCACAGAAGTACGACAGACTAGTGGCAATGTTTGAACAAATGAGGAGCACCAAAGCGATTCCTTTGAAGTAAGCGTGACATAGAGTAAATCCCACGCATTCCCATCAGCCCCCGCATTAAAGCTGAGAAAGAAGGCTAGGAAGCACGCTAAAAATGCAGCATCAGTTGCATTAAACGCCAATACCACCAGTTACTCAAATATGCTTGAAACAACCACCGCCAGTCCTATTGCAATGAATATGGTCAGGGCCTCGTATCTATCCAAACTGTTCCGAAAATTCAGAAGGGCTTTGACATCAGCCGTGGTTGGGACGTGGTTGCTGCCCAAGGTGACCGAAAACCCAGATCTTCGACCACTCCCACTGGACCCATAGTAAATGAAAAAGACAAAGCTGTACCCGAAAGGCCTCCATCGAGTGTATATAGACCAGCATGTCGTTTGACCTCAACCAGAGTTGCACGTAGTATACCAGCGGTAAGCTACACCAACGTTCCAGAATCGATGTCAACTTAACATGAAAACGACTCATGGACGTGAGCCAACGGAACTCCATATGTGACACCATAGGTGTTGTAACTAAGCCCGTCAATTTGAAACTCGTTACCTGTCACCCAAACTCCCAGCATTTTGGTGAACCAAGACTTCGAGTTGTGTTGACTTCTGCTACTGAAACAGAAGCTGTCCTGTTGTCGGTAGCTCGCCTCCGGAATGCGTCAAGTTCCACCCGCCTATTCCCGGATATTCCGTGGAGGGAGCGCAGACAAGCAAAGCACTACTCGGACGAAAACCGGAAGGAATCCGTAGCCAGGACCATCCTGATACACGGTGTTCCGGAGGCTAGAAGTCATGGTGAGCGCGAAGCGACCACTCACAAGCAGGAACAATGACAGGACATTCGCGAGACCCTCTACCTGGAAAACGTCATGGCGTAATCAATCTGGGAGCTGCGCCGATTACCAAACTACAAGGGATGTGGCCCGAGGATTGCGAAATTGCTCTTTCAATCTAGACCAATACCAGCAATGGTAGTGGAGGGATGGTATGCGGGCCGCAGCAGTCTTCCTTCCGAGCTCCGGATCAAAGCAGCATCTGCTAAGCAAACACACATGAGCAACCACTTATTTAGACCACTTACCCACAAGAGTTTGGATGACCACAATCAAATAGCCAACGAAACTGACAAACACACTTCATACATTAGATACAAAGAGAGAAGTAATGAGGTAATGGTATGATCCATGAATTTGACGCAGATGAGTTCGTCATACCCTCACCCGAAAAATGATTAGTTATCGACTTTTCACTGGTCGGCACAACATTTTATCCCAAACATACATTTCACGATGCATTACTAAAAACAGAAAAACTTTCCTGCATGTGCACCAATGCGCAAGGTTTCCTGAATAAGCTTGCGGAATTGCGGTTACGTCAAGCACCACATGCCTGGGACCTCATACTCGTCGTTACGGAAACCTGCTTACACTCAGAAATTGCTGATGCCGAAGTTGCGATAAATGTTATGTCCCTTCTCCGAAACGATCGACCTAGCGAACGCGGAAGGGGGGTAACGTTATACTGTCACAACGACCTGTAGTTCGAACCGCTGGTCGATCAGGAAACGCTGCTCATAGACGCACTCTGGTGCAGTCTGTGACTGAGACGAAACGACACTTGCCAGTTAGCCGTTGTTTATCGTCCCCCAATGTCCACCCCAGCGATGGACTCCCGCTGGCATTATCCTTGGGAAGGGTCCTAGGAGGACGATACAGTCAAGTTCTCATCACAGACGCTTTAGTATTCATGATTTTGAATTTCCGACATCCCCAAAACAAGTTTAAGGCCGACCTGCAAGAATATATTGCAAGTATTCCGCTCTTCAGCCATGTCAGTTGCCCCACCCGATTCAGAGCCGAAAATAAGCCATCTGTGCTTGATCTAGCGCTCATGAACGAAGAGCTCACGGTTGAGAAACCAAGGCTGGAGAGGCTTCTGGGGTGGAGCGACCACGTAACCATCATTTACGACCTCGTGTGTTATGCGGAGTATCCACAAGAACATACTAACAGCGTGCTCCCTAAATTCAGCTTGAACTTACTAACTTGTTTCGAACAATCACCCACTACGACATACTGGTAGAACTTGTGGGAGATGCCATCTGGGTTTCATGACGACTATTCCATTGACAGTGCTTTGTTGGATTTTACTGGCAAGTTCAGTAATCTGATTAAATCTGCATCGGCCAACAAGCCCCTTCATTCTGTGAGGGCACAATCATTTCTCCGATATCATTCCCGCCATCATCAGAGGGGCCTTTAAATCGGCCGTGCCGTTGTCACTGAACGTCATCTTTACAATATCGCCATGGCTACATGTGTGTGCTTAAAACATTTTAACATTGATATTTCTCAAACTAGTTTCAAGGTCATCGCTGCTGTCCTCCCCATAATCTTTGAGAAAAACTCAAGATGCTGCGCACACGAAGATGGACGGTGTTAATAAATGTTAATAAATGAATAAATAAAGTGTTAATAAATGTTGCGAAGTCACCATGTATGAGGCATACACGAAGCGACATAAACCGTATGATGACACAAATCGGCTCCCCGTCAAGCGGCATTTCGGACGGTCAGCAAATACAAATCCGACGCCTTCTTCACCTAGGGGTTGCGTCAGGAGTTCTAATCCAGTAGAAAATGTACTCAGCACAACACTCTCGCCATTTACCTTGATCAGCCAGTCAGGTATCACTCAGGGTTGCGATATCAATGTCACAGCGCGCAAGTTCCATGGCGAGAAATGAGACTAGTCGCGCAGTTCAATGATTGGTGTCAAGACCGTACAATGTGTGTACCGGGTGTTTGTCAAACTGGTCCGGAGCTGGGAGCGGTTGCACTCAGGTGCTGACGTACAACCGGTACGCTGAATTGCTGACCGTCCAATAGTGCAAATTGCTTTGCCGACAGGGGTGAAATGGGACACAGACGCCACATGTATGGCAACAATCACAGATCACACCGGGCCGTTCGGCTGTGAGAAGTGAACGTTAGCCAGACACCACAGTCGCAATGAATACATCATGATGCACGGTAAGACCTAGGGAACGCACGGCGTTCAGCTGTGAGAACTAGACGTGAGCCGGACACTGCATAGCCGCACTGAACGTGTCATGATTCGATCGATCGGTAGTCGGACTTCATGCAGGGGAAAAGCCAGCAAATGGATTTCCTGCGATGTGTGTCGCTGTGCTAACAACGGAGGAAAACAATCTGACCGTGTGTGACGACCGGTCGATTGGCGCCATATTGCTATCGCCACAAAAGCTGTCATCGACTCATGACTGGATTCCAACAAACCCGTAAGCTTCAATTGGGCTGCTTTCACTGCTAAAAGGAATCATACTGCCAGCAGTATACTGTAAGGTTACAGTGTTGTTCACTTTACCATTTCGACCGTGTGTATGTGCTTGTGACAGTTGAAATTTCACGCCTCATGGGTGCATACAAACGAGTTCTTGACTTGATGTGACAATGCCCTTAGATTTCAGTCTGCCACGACGCACTGGTGATAGCATTTGACAGCAGAGCAATTTAGTCATGAATGCAACTATTGCCCTCAAAGTCAGATAATTGTTAGTTATACAGCTTAATTAGGCCTGCGATGGTGTTTCTCACGTACAGTGAAGAATAGACATGTATTCATTTCTTTCCTTAAATTTACATGAAATGTATGAGATGTCGATAAATATTCACGAATTAGATTTTTGCAACCTCAAACAAAGCGGACGGCCTCGCACTGTCATTGATGGAGTAGCAGCTTGCGCGGTTGCGTAAGTGGTACGCAGTAACAGCCATCTAAACGTTCGGCAACTCGCACAACATTGCGAAAGCACGCCCTATGCTGTGCATGGGGAAACATGTCCGGCGGTACAGTGCACTGGAGGTGCGAGCGTTGAACGCATACGATTCACAGAAGCGCATGGATTTCGCCCGTTGGTTTATAAACAGTCTGGACATGCATTCCATTTTGTTCTCTGATGAGACGGTGTTCCCTCTGCATGGCGTAGATACAAATATGTTTGGGCAACGACCAACCCACGGTAATGTAGCGCTTCACGTGTACAACATAGCGCGAATCTCATGACCTGGACTGGGTTGACTGGTCGAAAAAGCATTGCTATTTTTTCCAGGAATGTGTCTAGTAGGTTGTCGTTTGCCAGTACCAATGTCTGACATTTCTTAGCATCCTCGTACATGGAAATGTTGCAGAGCAGCGTCATTCCGCAGCTACAGTCAAAAAGTTTAATGAATAACGTTTGGTGGCAGCAGGATGGCGCACCTGCACATTCGGCACAATCGTTTCCTGCCTACCTGAACGAGAAATTCGGTGGACATTGGATCGGTCGCGGAAGACCGATAGTATGGCCTGCGCGATCATTGGATCTGAATCACATGGATTTTCATATGGGGATACTTGAAGCGTGGAGCTAATAAAACAAAACTCAAAAACCTGGCTGAACTAAAAGAGAACACTGTGAACGAATATAGGCAGATTTTGTTGGAGACATTGCAGAAAATGCTCGCCAAAACCATTCGGCGAAAGCTCCGCTTTATCGAAAAAGGACGGTGGGCACTTCGTTGATATTTATCAACATATCATATATTTCATATAAATTTAAGGAAAGAAATGAATACATGTCTATTCTTCACTGTACGTGAGAAACACCATCGCAGGCCTAATTAAGCTGTATAACTAACAATTATCTGACTTTGAGGGCAATAGTTGCATTCATGACTAAATTGCTGTGCTGTCAAATGCTATCACCAGTGCGTCGTGGCAGACTGAAATCTAAGGGCATTGTCACATCAAGTCAAGAACTCGTTTGTATGCACCCATGAAGCGTGAAATTTCAACTGTCACAAGCACATACACACGGTCGAAATGGTAAAGTGAACAACACTGTAACCTTACAGTATACTGCTGGCAGTATGATTCCTTTTAGCAGTGAAAGCAGCCCAATTGAAGCTTACGGGTTTGTTGGAAGCCAGTCATGAGTCGATGACAGCTTTTGTGGCGATAGCAATATGGCGCCAATCGACCGGTCGTCACACACGGTCAGATTGTTTTCCTCCGTTGTTAGCACAGCGACACACATCGCAGGAAATCCATTTGCTGGCTTTTCCCCTGCATGAAGTCCGACTACCGATCGATCGAATCATGACACGTTCAGTGCGGCTATGCAGTGTCCGGCTCACGTCTAGTTCTCACAGCTGAACGCCGTGCGTTCCCTAGGTCTTACCGTGCATCATGATGTATTCATTGCGACTGTGGTGTCTGGCTAACGTTCACTTCTCACAGCCGAACGGCCCGGTGTGATCTGTGATTGTTGCCATACATGTGGCGTCTGTGTCCCATTTCACCCCTGTCGGCAAAGCAATTTGCACTATTGGACGGTCAGCAATTCAGCGTACCGGTTGTACGTCAGCACCTGAGTGCAACCGCTCCCAGCTCCGGACCAGATTAACAAATACCCCGTACCTTCCTGCATCCAACCTTGGGTGTTTTGCGTGCTTGCGTTCTGCCACATTCCGCTATTGCTCTCAATGGCGGAGATATTAGTGGATTTGTTTGATTTGCGGGTTGGGGCGTAAAACTTCTTTGGGGCTGGATGGGGATTGGGAAGGAGTAATGTAGCGTGCTATTGGACCCGGGAAGGAGCAAGTGATCATTGATGGGTAAGTGTCCCTTATGCACCCTACGGTGTATGAGAGGTGAGGCGACAATTAAACCAATATCGCTCGACGAACTACGTCGGCCGATTGTGCTATTATTTTGCTTAGGACTGCGCATACTCAGTAGCAGTAAGCGAATTGCGTGTGGGGTGTGACCAAAACATCTAGGAACTGGTCTGACGAAGTACAAAGAAAGAGACGATATACAATGATAGAAAATACATGAAGATGCAAGAGCATGTGCGAATACAAGCAGGGATGCATGAAATGAAGTGTCAGTAGAGCCGTGTTGGTCCACTCGTGGTGCAAGCAGAACAGACGTCACAATGGAAAATTTATTGACAATATGAGCAGTAGGAGGCTAATAACATTGATACCGCTACGTCACCTAAGACCGAAGTAAAACCCAGTTGAAAAGTGATCACTTATCGTCCGTGTGTGCCGTAAATGCCTTCTTCTAAATTAACTACAGGCCATCCGTGTCGGAAAGTACGCCAGAGCCGGTCCGATCATTTCTTGTCCGAAAGGTAAGCAAAAATTCACACACATATATATATATATATATATATGAACAATGAGCAATACATTTTACGGGTTAGGAAGCACTGCTTTACATGTCCTGTTAGGTGGTTTGCAGGGTCAACGAAAAATAAAAGCTGTGGCTTATTTAATTGTAAAAGTGGTTGCACTGTTCTCCCAGTTTAAGTGAGTGATCTCTCAAGTTGGCATTACTGCTACATTGCAGTAAAGCGTAGCACAGATGGTACGGATTGTGCAGAATTAAGTACACCTTTATCATGTCACCTCGTAGGCGGCGGTAACGTCCGCGGAATACCCCCAATTGTTCCAACCTCTCCTCGTATGGAAGATGGCGCATTCCAATAATGTACTTTGAGGCTCGACGTTGGGGCTGCTCCAATGCACTAAGATCGTGTTTTAACCATAGGTTCCTAGCTTGAATTGCATATTCGACATGAGGGCGAACAAATGCACTAAGTATCTGCCAGAAAATAGAACGATCTATTTGTCCGAAAGCCTGTCGTAACAGGCCCACATGTTAGTTACCAGTTTTGGAGGCTTTCGCTGATTGCCTGGAACAACCCAGATTATCCCGAACCAGTACGCCTAAATCACATTTGGCGGCAGCTCGCTGCAGCACATGCGCTCCGAGCCTGCAACAGTGGTTGCTCTGATGTCGTATGGAGAACACCTTGCATTTACTCACATTGAATTGCAGTGCATTTTGGATGGACCACTGATGTACCGTGTCGAGATCACTCTGAAGCAGTTGCTGGTCAGAATTCTTTTGAACCTTGCGCCAAATCTTGATGTCATTGGTAAACATCAGGAAGTTAGATGTAAGTGCCTGTGTGAAGTCACAGATAAAGATCAGAAAAATCGGGGACTTAGCACCGAGCCTTGAGACAGGCCACATGCAACTTGTATGGGGTCAGAGAAGGAGCTCCGAATTCTGACCACCAACTGCCGCTGAAGGAGATAGTTGGCGATGCAACTTCGAAGAGGGTCGTCGATCCCGTAAGGCTGTAGCTTTTAAAGGAGTTTCGGATGATCTAGACGGTCGAATTCTTTCGAGAAATCCAGGGAAGCTGGATGGTAGTTTGAAGCCTCTGTTCTGCTTCCACCTTCGTGAATGGGCGTTATTATTCCAATCTTCCACCCGACAGGAATTTGGTTCTGGTTTAAGCAGCGCCGGAAGAACTGAGCTAGTCGCTCTGTCAGTTGACTTGCTGCTCTCAGTACCTTTAGGCAAATAGTATCAACAACCGGGGATTTGTGCTTGCGTAGTAGTCAGCTTCTTCAAGACAACTTCGGCGGTAAAGGAGATGTGCGTGAGTCACGGCAGCAGGTCGACAGAAGCCGGAGGATCTGATGATAATACCTTCTGGAGGGTGGGAGCATATTGCATCCGCAGTGCGTTTGCTGCTTCCGTAGCCGTACGTGTTGCGCCATCAGCCGTCTTGAATGGCAGAACTGCTTGCCTCACCTTCCGTAGACAATTGACGTGCCTATACGGTTTGTGATTAGCACTGAAAATTTTTGCTTTATTCTGCTGATGCGTGGCTTTGTTCCTTCTGTTCAGTTGAGTGCAGTGGTTTCCTTGGGCTACGTAGTTATCCCAGCTTTCTGGTGTCGGGGATAATCTATAATCTCGCCACGCTGCGTTGCCTGCTGCCAGCAAATTTCGAATTCTCCATCTTACGTAAGTAACTGTTTCAGATCGGTTGGAAACTTCTGTCTCTGAAGCACCCGTGACCAGCCGATTGAGTTAGTTTACGAACTCGACCCAGGCGACATCCGAGGGGTCTTCGGTGAGGAACGACCAAGTTGCAACACTGATGAGATGGGCTAATCACTCGTAGCATGTGATGGTTCGCGCCGTCTCATGGTCCGCATCTCGGTATTTCGCATAGCAGATAAAGTTGAAACTAATAACTGCATGATCACTGCGACTTAACGGGCAGTCTATAAACAAAGCGTCGACCATTTGTTCTTCGTCGGTAAGCACAAGATCAAGCAGAGATAGCCTACTACCTGTTCTGAACCGAGTGGGTGAAGGGACATGATTATAAAGCGGAACACTGGTTACACGCTCCTGTAGATCGGCTTCAAATTGTTCTCCACTCATGGCATGGGTTTCTAACAAATTCACATTGAAATCACGCATGGTCAAGATGTGAGTGTAGCTCCTTTTAGAGTTCGGCGTAGGGCAGTCGCAGCTTGGTAGTCCGCTTTAGATGTAGAGTTAGAGGGAAGGTATACCGGGTCTATGAGGCAAGTGTCTCTTCCTCTTAACTGCAGGCTGCACCAAAGCGAATCAGGAATCCGAATCTGAATGCTCCATGACCTTGCAATGCAAGTCGGTTCGGTAATACGGTATTAAGCCTCCTTTTGTCAGTCTGCTGTACTGCGTGAGTGACATGCCGGGTAGCGAAATTTCAGCGTCCTTCATTTCAGTGTGCATCCACGCCTCCGTGATGCAGATTGTTACCAATAAATCGGTGGTAGTTTCAAGCAACACGTAACTCCTGGATCAATTCAAAAGTAAAAGCCGGAAATCCTCTACAATGCCATTTTTACAAATGATTAGGGCGACAAATTATATAATGAGTTTAACAATGTCCACCACAAATGTACAATGGACGTTCAAACAAGACCAAATACCGGCAACAATTAATTGAAGTCCAAACAGTTACATGACCGACTAAGTATTCAGTCAGGTGCGATTTAAAGCAAAACGATCGATAGTCCAATCAATCAACCGTAAAATGTCAGCTGATAAGAGTCATTCACAGTCTGAAACAAGGGAATGGGTAGGGACTGGGGGCATGCTTTGGTGGAATCCAACAAACTGTTATTTGTCCATTACACTGATGATAGCATGTCTCTGGAGAAATTGGCGATCTTAAAGTTCGGCCAACTTGTTGAAGAGGCCCTGAGTATACATGTACAAGTAGGCTAGTTTATCGGTCTCTAGTAGACCGCAGGGGGGTCAAGGAAGTCGGGTGTGTAGGAGTGCCGACCGACGTGGGGTCTGCGGTTGTTCCTTTTTTATGAAGTACTGATACTATTTCCTTACCTTGCGCTGGTCAAGCCGCGTCTTAACCCTCATCTAGCTCTACCTCAGCATCGGATAAACGACCAATCATCGCCGGTACGTCTGCTTTTTCAGTTGATTGCGTAACTGGACGTTGCGAAGCATCTGCACTCCTTAACCCAAGTTCCGATGGAAAGCTTTTTTTGATTTTTGTGGTGACTATGTAACACATCCGTCACTGCTTGCTCGGCTGATCCCACGAGTTTTAGGATTCTCGGCCGCATCCTCTATAATTTGTCGAGAGGTAATATTTTGATCGATTGCGCCACAACAGTATCAAATGAAAGGGTTTCGCGGATGAGTAGCCATTGTGCTAACTCGTGATTTCCAGCCTCTAGACTATCATGTGAAGGAAGCTCTAACACTCCATGGATAAAGATAGTGTTTAGGCGACCAGGCTTACTCTGTCATACTTCGGAGTTTCTTTTCGACTGTTGCATGTTCCGCGGAATATCAGGATAGATATATGCCCCACACGATCCATGTTTCAGCGTGTTTGGGGAGAGCAGAATATTTTCCACATTAGTTGAGAATTCTAGTGTTCACTAATTCTGGGCTCGCTAAAGTGTGCAGAGTTCGGGTGACGGGTTATTCGCACTAAGTTTGTGGGTTTAGCTTTTCCTTTCATCAGAAATCACAGTGACTCCCACTGGTTTGGGTTGTCGGACAATTTACCTTACTGCCGATTCGCGTACTTTCGAGCACATAGTTAGGACACTATTGTTAGATCCCTTTGTCGTTGAGATGTAAAATTGGGGGATCGTTTGTCCTAACTCGCTTCCAAGTTATGATTGCTTATTGTTTGTCTCTCTATTCAAGTTAACTGTATTTGTAACAGAAGAAACTGAAAAGTGGCCTCTCGGGTGGAGTTTTTAGCAATCGCCGCGGGTGTGACTGAGGTTATAGAGGACTTTGGTTTTGACAATATACCCTTGAGCTGCAGACGCTGAAGGTTGCTGTTCGGCTGCTTTATCCTTTTTACATACAGGTATCATCAAGACTGGTGGGATTTGATTATTCACACGTTTCGGTTAGTGTCTGATGTTACTTACCACGGACACTGTTTGTCTCTCGGAGTTACGGTCAATTTTCTCCATGTGTTCTGCCAAAGATGGCAGAGACAACGGCGATCGGGAGCTGGCTGGTCGTGGTTCAGGAGCAACAAAATGCGCACGCTATCTTTGGTTAAATGTCCTTAGGCTTAACTGGTTCAGACTTTCTTCCAAAGAGATGATCTTGGCGCTCATTCGCTGTTCGGCTGCTGTTACGAACCGGTTGCATTGCTCGACTAAGACAAGTACACACTTGACAAATGGGATCGTCGAACTGGTAGTATAGAACCAATGGACATCTCGCACCTGCCAATGGGATAAGAATGCACACTTCGGATATTACCATGTGGGACAATGCAAGCAAGCTAAGCCTACTCTGAGTAACCGATAACATCCTCCTGACCCGCAAATGCCGTCAGTTTGGAGCCCTTTTGGATGTGCACCCACTCGATATTTGCCATTCAGCCTGGTATTGTTACCTGCACCAATGGGATGACTGATGACTTTTCCGAATGCTGTAGCAGTATGCGTCGGTTAACCGGACGTTGAAGTTGCGCGAGTTCGATGCAGTTGAGTTGGCTGCGCGTCGGTCCCAGGGGAATGCAGTTGCACCTGCTGACAAGGCCACAAACAAATCCATGATGGCGGACTCAGACAGTAGTTGGGCTAATCATTGAGATTTCTGAAAGTAGCCAGAGAAGATTCACCAAGTTAGCACCGATTGCAAAATACACCAAAAAATATTGGTGTACGATTCACACAGAAAACACGTATAGGACAGTAATCGGGAGGCAAAGTAAAAATCAAAAATCCGCGACGTCCGTGGGTACACACATAGCGAGAGAGAGAGAACAATCAGTGGCTAGTGGTCTCGCAAAGGCATTTCGTACTTAGAACCTGCTCTGCGCAAACCATGTGAAGGGACTATTCTGAACTGTTTATCAACAGCTGATTCCGTCACCTCCTGAGTATAAAACAGCAATAGATGCCACCCAAGTGATTCGGATCGATCGGTTACAAAAGTACTTTCTTGAATGGGGAATGAATACTAATACGGATAAGTATGTTGTGCTTGGAATGTGAGAAACGTTAGACAACATTTGCACAGGCTACTGGTTCGCACAAAAAGTATGTTAAGTGGTCTTTATCGCTCCGTCACATGCTGCTGGGTACTACAGAATAGTGAGCACGTGGTAAGCACAAGCGAGGACATTTATTGTGCAGTGATCTAAATGTATGGACCAACGCACATCATAATCCACCCCTTTGGTAGCAAGTAATACTTTGCGAGTTGGAAATAATACTTGAGGCAATGCGAACAGTAGCACAGTGCTTTCATTGTGCAGAAACATAAGTGTAGTCAAATAGGCAGAGAGCGGTTGGAAGACAAGATGCGCATTGTAGCAGGATTCATGTGGGAAAGGTGTCGTAAACACGTACTTTGGAACAGTATAGTTACTAGTCTGTGCCAAAGCTAATAACCACAAAAGCAAGTAATTAATCGGATACATTAATATGCAATATTTGGCCGCTTATGTGGTCCACCAACAGATTTTGGTCCTCGTACCATCATTATCAACAGCAGTACGTCAGCCAGTTGAAATGATACTTTGCTGCCGTCCAAGCGTAACGATCTTTGAAGCGAAGAACAATAAGAGGGAGAGAACTGGGACTTTGCATGATGCCTTAATGCCCTAAACAAATACTACTGGTCAAGGCGCCTACACCTTGTCAACAACAAACCATCACAAATTGCTGGCCATCCTGCGAAGATCAAGTGGCATCGGCCATACAGGTTCCTTGCTGCTTTCACTGCCCCGCGTCATAATAAGCCATTGCGTCGCAGATCAGTCAACATCAAGCACACATTAAACAAGCAGTCCGACTAAGAGACGACAGTAGACAAGTCACGGGTGCTGACTGCGAGCCTTGTTTTGTGATATCTCAAGCCAAGCACCAGGTAAGTCACGTGGACTCAAGCCTGGAAGGCGAGACGAACCGGTTGCATCAAGTTTGCTCATCAATGACTTCAATTCCTACTGCCATGTTAATTTTTGCCCTCCTCTGTCCACCCAATATCTAGCAAAAAAACAAGAGCCTCCTCGGTATGCGGTGACCGGGCATACCTAGTACGTGCCCAAGCCAATGCGACTTATTCATTGCTAGCGGTTGCGCCAAGAAACTAGCCTAGTTCTCACTGCCCAGTACTGGCTTACTCAAATCATCTTTGCGGACATGCTAGTGCCATCCGACACCAGCAATGCTTCGCAGACAACGATAATCCAACGTTTGAAGACGCCGTAGCTACTCAGATCGAAGGGGCTGAGTCTCATTCCCATAGAGAGGAGGTCTCACAGTGTTAGCATTGTGAACACGGCCTTCCAGACTAAAAGAAATCCCATTCTGACGCCACGGATGTCGTAGATTCAATAAGGCGGTTCTGGCTTTTGCATTGCGTGAACTGACTTCAATCGTTATGCGCCCATCGTTGCCGATGCTGTTGTCAAGGTAGGTGAAGTGATGAACTGCCTCGAGTTTCTCGCTGTCACGTGTCACTGGGTCACCAAGAGGCCGGTGGTCCTGTGACAACACCGCACTCTGCAGGTGCGAAGCGCATGCCAAACAATGGGCCCAATCTAAAGAGTTTATTCGGAGTTTACTGTGCCGCTTCAACGTCGCTATAAAGCGAGACAATAGCTTCCGTATACTCAATATCAACTAGCTCTCCATAAAGAAGCACCTCAACGCCTGCATCGTGAGATTCTGCAAGCAGACATTCCATGATGGAGTCCAAGACGAAGTTGAAGAAAAATGGTGAAACTGGACAATCCTGACGAAAGGCATCCGACAAACGACGGTTTACCTTGACGTGGCCTGTGGTATTCGCGTACAGCGCACCTAAAATGTTTGCAGGTTTCATCGGAAAACACCTCTCTGCACAAATATTTCCAACAGAATGCATCTGACGACACTGTCAAACGCGCTCTTGAAATCGAAGGAAACAGCTACTCTCGGTCTGCGGAAAGCGTGGCGCTGCTCTAGCACATGCTACAGAGTGAATATCTATTCTATACCGCCACGTCCTTGGTGGAAACTTGCCTGCTGCTCCTTAGTCCGGGATTCCCGTTTCGCAGTGAAGCGCCGAACGAGAATTGAGACCAGAAAATTGATCAACACCGGACTTAGGCTAATACTTCTGTGGTTAGCACAGTCGGTGCGACTGACCTACTTGTATATTGCCAATACAATCGATTCACTCCATTTAGCTGGGATGGCCTCTACCTTCCAGACCTGTTCGAACAAGGAGATGGGTGCTTTGAAGAGGACCTCATTGCCATCATTAAATTGTGCGGGTGCGAGAGAATCCGGGACAGCCGCATGAAAGCGATTAAGGGCTGCAACCGCCTTTTGGACCTCAGCTTTCGATGGATCCTCTAGACTAACCGATCATGGTTCAGCACGCTTAGCGTGAGTAGGAAGAGTTCAAGCAGCAGGAGGACAACTGAATTACCCTCGAAAATGCTCCGCTCAAAGAGTCATACGGCGCACCCGCACAGTTTCTGATTGTCTCGCTGACGTCTCGTTCTCGGAGACCAGTGGTGCGGATCAGTTGGAAGAGCTTGCGACACTGTTATTTTTTCCTCCATTTCTTTGCCCAGCTTGTCTACCAGACTTCTTTTTCAGCACACAGGTTCCGCTTTAGTGCGCATCTAATGGTTCACCTAATCACCTTGTCATCAGAGCCAGTCGGGAGTTTTCTTATGGATTCCAACAATTTCACCGACCTCTGGGGTATCCAGTAACTGTTGCGGTGACGATTGACAGTGCCGCAAGCGGAGGCTCCTGCATGGTGCATTGCGGCCTAGATCCTATTCCAGTGAAGTTCAGTGCCATTAGGACAAGAGAGCAAAAGTTCGGGACGCAGGGTATCATGCTAAGCTTGCCTGACCGAGGGTCGAGAAAACTTCTCAGTTACCAATGGAGGGAGAAGTTTGCTATGCCTCCCGATAAAGTACATGGAAAAGGAAGGATTGCCAAGGCATGATCAGAATCGACGCAAATACTCTAGAACGAGCGACGATTCAGGATGCAAAGACGCCGTCCATAACCTATGGCAACGTGATCTATTTCGGTCCATCGCTGGTCAGCTACAGGAGGAGGCCAAATGGCACTTCGGCATCCACCGTGTTTACAAGCAGTACTACAAAGAAACAACCGGTGCTACGCACATAGTTGTAACAGACGGTCGTTATTGATCGTACTGTCGGAATTAAGTCCATACTTACTACCTAACAGAGCTACTGAAGAGCTCAGACGACCTACTTGCGCGTTCGTATCATCCGCAATAACTATGCTATCTGAACTGGTAACACTGGGTAGTGGTGTATTCAGTTCGTGGCAGAAGGCGTCCTTGGCAGCACCAGAACTGCAGTCAGCGGAACCACAAACCAACAGCAGCTAGCGCTGCTTCGAGAGTCAACCCTAGTTGATTATGTTAAACCGACTGCACACCAACGGCTAATCACGGGAATCCAAGCCGTCAACGATAACTCAGCCTTGGAGTTGAGAATGATGTTCAATCCAGCTTGAACAGTGGTTGTCATATCAGTGTCCTCGGATACTTGTAACCAATAGGGAGGGGATTAACTAGACGCGGTTATTTCAACGACCCCGTAAGGGTCATTGATCCTAGTTTCAGACACGCAACACTCGTCAATACTCAGCGTGTCCAACGTTCGTGCGATTGCAGCCAGTTGACCTATTTGTCTTAGAGTGCGAACGCTGAACGTGGTCAGGGAAACGGGTCAGCGTGAACTTAAAAGGTGCTGTTAGCAGTTGGTGTCCAGGTGGTGGTGTGAGGAAGTAGCTGCGTATGTTTCGATTCCAGTGGCACTTCGGCTGATGTCAATTAAGGTGGGAGTTGAAAGAAAGTCAGTAATGGGCGTTGGGAGGAGAGTAAGAGAAACAAATGGAAAGGAAAGAAGGGAGGAGCCAGCAGTAGCATGGTTTCGTTTATTCGCCACGCTGTATGCAGCAGATAAGGCAACCCTTGATAATCTGCTTAACGGCCGAAGCAGGATCGGCTTGAAGTTTGATGATATAGTCATGATGGTACCTGGTCTGCCAGGATGCCCAGACCTAAGCAGGAGGACGATTTGGGCCCTCAACCAAAGCCATTGGTTCAAAAGCCTGTCCGTAAGGCGGCGGCAATTTAGTTCTACAGAAATGGACGCCATCCCTTTGCAACTCTTCACACGGAGGATCAGGTGACTGCGTTTGTCTGACCTCTAACCATTGACCAACCTGATAGGATTAGCTCTCAAGGGCCCACGCGCTTCACCCAGGATAGCTCAATAGGTCGACGAGGTACGCAAGCCGTCACACCACGTTAGGGTCCAGTCTTGTTGCGACGGGAAATTGTTGGGTCAAGAATTTTTCGAGTTAACTCTCAGGCAGGTATCCAAATCTACTGGTCGAAGTTATTGACAAATTAATTATATGTGAGGTTACGACAAGAGGCCCTAGCGCACATGCAGATGGTCAAAGAAAGGACATTAGTCGGCTGATTATAACCACACACCGTCCAGTATATCTGGTCTCCCATAACTACCAGCATAGTAAGAAGCATGGAACTAAGCGTGACGCAGTTTACGAGAGTAATTCCTTGTAATTGTATCCAATGCTAAAGGTTTGGCAGTTTGCAATCTGTACCTCCATGGCTCTATCCTGATTATCTGCAGCAGTCAGGTGGAGATAACAGAACTACACCTTAAACCTGGGACTAACAGACTACCGTCTGACTTATTTAATCCTACCAAACCTAGCAGTCGACAACGATTGTCACGCTCCGGATTAAGGTAGGTGTTGCGCGAGTGTGTGAGATCACATCCCATATGAAGTTTTATTTCGTCGCACTTGTGAGATCGCATTCCACATTAACTTTTATTCCGTTGCACTATCTTCGGAACGGAAGGTGTTATCATCATGTGCACGTGTAATTAAATCCGAGGTCAACATAACAAAACTACCACAGTCTTATCGAGATTGCCTTGGATACTACATCCTCACATCGTGTACTTAAGCCTCGCTAGACCTACATCACAAACGAGGTCAACATAGCAAAGTTTTCAGTCTTATCGAGATTGTCTTAGATACCACATTCTCACATTGTGTAACTAAATGCCCTTGACCTACATTCACACATCGTACCACTTACGGCCCACATGTTTGAACTCCCGAACGAAGCATTATATAAACAGAATAGTACATCGACAACAACAACTCCCGACCGACTACAGTGTTACTCCCGTACAACGGACGCCACACGACCGTTCCGACTAGTGTTTCGACAACCGTCACGAAAAGCGCTACGCCCACGACGACAAGACAATCGTCACACGACCGGACTGGCCGCGACCTGCAATTCCCGTCCCAACGCATGGGTTTGCCTGCACAGTGACCTCGGTCATTTCACTCCTTCATTCACCGGGCACCTGCCTTTGGTATTTCACTCCTATTTGCCGAACGTAACCACTCAATGCACTGGGGTTGTCCCATTCCGGACCACAATTACTGAGCGTTTGTCCAAAGACGACATGGGCAATGTAAATTATCCAAGCGCTCATTCGCACCTTTGAAGGTTAACAACCGGTCGATGATACCCATTTTGAACGTTTCTTTAACGGATTTGTTACTCACCTAGAAGGCTTACAATTAAGAGTTGTTGTATTATGCAATTAAGGTTTTGTAAATAGCACCGTACATCTTGGATCCACCTTCATTATACACGTACACACGTCAGCTAGAGGTGGGAAACACCTCAGCTACTCTGCCGCAATACATAAACGAAAAGGAAAATAAATATGACAGTTGCATGCCAGCTGAGCTACCAGCAACGAATAGGCATCGTTCCGGTAAGCTACCAGCAGGCTACTAGGCAAAAAGAAAAATTATTGTGTTACGCTACGAAATGAGATCGTAGATGAAGAGGGAGGCTAAAAGGGATGCGAAGCGACAAAGAAACTCCCAGCAGGAACACCACTGAGGTTGGCTCCTAGCCATGTCAACAAGTGTATCAAGCCGAACGTGTTCACCGTCTTTTGGACCCCAACCAGGGAGCTGTTATGCTCCAACCGTGGCCATCTCCGAAGTGAGGCCCTTCATTCCTCTGAACCAAGTTATCGCTTGGCCACCCCTCCTCTTCTTTCATCCACAATCCCGGTGAGCAAACAACGTACGTTGTGGAAGTCGGTGGGCCGGCAAACGCAACACGTGCCCCAGCCTTCGGAGCCTGGTGCGTGAAATGACGGAGCTGAGCGGTTCAGTTCCTCTTTCTGTGCTGTAAACAAGGCGACGAACACGCTCGTTGCTGACGCGGTGTTCCAACCAGATGTGAGCCAAACTGCGAAGGCACCGATCATTGAACTTAACTAGCCTCTTCATGTCCGCCGATCTTAGGAGCCAGGTTTCGCAACCGTACAGTAGGGTCGAACGTACCGCTGCATTGTACACTCTACCCTTCAGTGCAAGGGTAATATCGCACCGCCGCCATAGGTGGCGAAGGTTAGCAAAAGCACTTTGAGCTTTCGCTACACGGTTCGTGATCTCGTCTTTGATCCCAAGGGCGCTGTTACAACTTCCCAGGTAGTTGAATTTCCGAACGAATTCTAGCTGATCCCCACGAAGAGTCAACGCAGGAGGCGATCCCTGCCAAGCTTGGAGGAAAGCTTTGCACTTCGATGGTGCAAAGCAAAGCCCGAAGCGGCTTACAGCCAGTGCTAATCTGTCCGGCGCAGCTTCGTACGTCTGGAAGCTGTCACAAATGTGGGCAATGTCGTCTGCATACTCCAAGTCAAGACGTCATTCTCCTGGGTGTAGCTCCACACCTTCCAAGTCATGTCCTGTAAATGCAGTGACCATGACTTCGTCAATAGCGTAGTTGAAGAGGAACGGCGACAACGGGCATCCTTGTCTTACACCGCTGGAGATATTGAAGGGTGGCGACAGCTTGCCGTAAGCTCTCACTCTGCCCGCGCTACACGCGCATAATGCTTGGATAATATTTACATATTTCTCGGGCACACCATTCCTGAGTAGACAATTCCAAAGGTCACATTGATCAACCGAATCGAAGGCACCTTTGATGTCGAGGAACACGACAACGGTGGGCCGTCAATATGTGTGACGGTGCTCCAACAACTGACGCAAGATGAATGTATGGTCGATGCAGCCACGACCCCGATGAAACCCGGCTTGCTCCTCACGAATCTGGCTTTCACGAGCGCCAGTCAGTCTGTGAAGAATCGTGGAAGCCAGTAATTTGGAGGTGATGGAGACCAGACTGATTCCTCTATGGTTGCCGCATTCCGAACACGAGCCTCCTTTGAAGATGAGAACAATAACGGAGCAGCTCTAGTCGGTTGGGACAGTCTCCTGCTCCCACAGTTTCACTAGTAATTCATGTAAAGCATCAATAAGAGTAGAGCCTCCGAATTTGAAGAGGGCTGGAGGAAGATCATCTGGTCCTGCGGCTTTGTTCAACTTCAACAGTCCGATCTCACGTTCGACTTCTGAGCGAGAAGGTGAAGCCACAGGGTCAGCCCACGTAGCAGGGTGATCACTGGCCGGCGATGAATCTAACAATTCTAGCCGATTAAATTGCTTTTCAAAATGCTCAGCCCAACGCTCCAAACGTCTTGACAAATTGTGGATAGGCTGTCCACTCTTGTCAAGTATAGTTTCACTAAAACCAGGTCTCCTGCTGCCCGTTTCCCCTATCAGCCGGAATAACTTACGATGGTTGCCAAGGACAGCGGCCACTTCCATTTCTGACGCACGATGAGACCACCAAGATTCGCGGTCTCTCTTCAGGCTAGCACGGATTCTTGCCCGGAGCTCTTTGCGAGTTTCATTGTGTTCGATTCCAGCCGGAATATGCCGGCGAGCGTCGATAAGTTCCAGAGATCGCGAAGAGACCCAATAAGAATGTTGGCTATTATACACACCACATGAGGATTTGCCTGCTGCTAGTAAGGTATGGTGAATATGTGACCAGTGACCATCAATTGTCTCCAGTGAGCGCTTACTCAACTTGCATTTCAACGTACTTCGATACGAATTCAGAACAGCTGGCTTTGTCAGTTGGCTGGTGTCAATGCGCTCACAGCGTCCTCGTGGGCGTCCGCCAAGGCGCATCCGCATGTCAGCACATACAAGTGCATGATCAGTGTCCACACATGTGCTCCAAATCGAACGACAATTTTGGATGCAGCCTCTCCATCGGTAACTTATCCCAATGTGATCGATCTGCGTCCAAGACTGGT
The DNA here is from genome assembly GCA_944474145.2 of Dicrocoelium dendriticum. NCBI lineage: Eukaryota > Metazoa > Platyhelminthes > Trematoda > Plagiorchiida > Dicrocoeliidae > Dicrocoelium > Dicrocoelium dendriticum. The sequence continues at coordinate 37,224,625 of OX104067.1, read as the reverse complement.
TTGAGACTGGTGGGCACCAAGTCACCCTCCAGCGGGTGCTGTGTCGGAAGTTAGTGCTCGCAAGAAATAAGCGAGCATCCTCACACAGATGAAGTAACCGCTCACCGTTATCATTACGGGAGTCTATACCATGTTGGCCGCCCAGATGCAGCTCATCTGTGGATAATTTTCCAACTTGTGCGTTCAGATCCCCAGCCAGCACTACAATGTCCGAGCTTTTTCGGTGGCTAAGGAGCTCGTTCAGTTGAGGATAGAGGTCGTCTTTTACTGAGTCATCGCTACAGTTTGTCGGTGCATAGGCAGCGATAACGAATAGACACCTGTTAGTTCCACGCGACTTCGAAGTTTTGAATGAGCCAGCCAATCGGACCGCACACATCCGGCTACTGATTGGAATCCAATCAACCAGAGTAGCTTCAGCCCGGGGACTCAGGGCAATACCAACACCGGCTTGGCCGGTGTTCGAAGCTGCATCGTCACCGGATAGGTGCAATAAGAAAGTGCTGCTAGTGTCATCTGAAGGGGATCCCAGTGAGTACAGAACTCGCGTCTTGCAGGCGGGTCTCCGATAAGCAGCAGATATCGATCGAGAGGGTCTCTAATGTTCGGGCAAGTGCTGCCTGTTGACCGATCTGAAGCAATGTGCGAACATTGAGGCATGCCCATCTGAAGGATGATCGAGGGCTCCAAATGGAAGCCGATGAACTGGAATGGACCACTTGCTTGGACATGGGCCTGTTGACATGGCAGGAATGACGCTCCGCGTTCACATGTGAGTTGAAACTAAAAGACAAGCGACTATTGAAGCAAGGTGGGGAGGGTCGAGAATTGGGGGGTTGAAAACAGGGGGATAAAAGTGAAGTTGGAACGGGACGATAAGGTTGAAAAAGCGCAAGAGGGGGAATAAGAAGACGGGAAGGCTGGAGCAGTAGCATCCAAAGCCCTGTCCACCCTGCCTGCAGCAGCAGATAGGGCACTGTTGATTATCCTCTGCTGTGGCCAGAGCATCAGAAATTTGTTTGAAGTGAGATTTATAGTATTGCGTAGGCAGGATACTGTCAGGTTACCCATGCTTAGACAGGAGAACGATTAGGGTTCTCAACCAAAGCCTTTGGTTCAAAAACCTGTCCGCAAGGCAGCGGGTTTTGGCACTGGGCTGGACTGAGTCCGTTTTAAGAAATAAGGGGCCACCCTCATTTCAACCCCCAACCAGGAGGACCAGGAGACTGAGTTTGTCTGGTCTCCAACCGTTGACCAATCTGATATGAGTGACTCTGAAGGTGCAAAAATGCACCACCCAGCATAGCTCAATGGATCACTGAGGCACACAAACCATCGCACCACGGTAAGGTTCAGCCTCATTGCGATGGAAAATGGACAATAAATTGGCGGCGAAATGATAAAACAGAGCAAATCAAATATTTGTGTGCTAAGTCTGATCTAGTGTAATGGTGAGCGTGGGCAAATTTAAGTGTTGACAGTGAAAATGGAGAGGATTAAAAATTGAGTTAATAAAATTAGATTCAGTCAGATATATTGTGTTGCGGAACCATCAACAACAAATACCTGAAAGTAAGTAGATAAGCGAAAGTACACGCACCGCCCAACTGTGGCGATGTCACATCGACGACATTATTAGACTGGGATAGTAAATGGAAGCGGAAGAGTTAGAAGGTTGCTCAATGGACATATATATTTTGTTGTAATCCTTAGTCGACTGTTTTCGTTTTACCATGGTTTGTTCCTTGACAATTGTTTAAACGTATCATACTTTTGCTTCGATTGCCTAGCCTACGTCCTTCATAATGGATACTACTACAGAGGCCTATTTCCACTAATACCATTTCCTCGAACTCGCCTGATTAGTTCTTTCTTTTGCCACTTCTCATTCGCTCGTATTATTCTTTGTTTCCTATGATGTTGGTTGGCTCCAATGTGATTTAGTACTTTTGCTTCATTAACTATTGTACCCTATATAAAGTAACAGTGTTCTAATGCATACAACTCGGTCCTGGCTCATCTTCGTGTTCTTTTTACGGTCGACGAAGCATGAACAGGCAGAGGCGGCACAACAGCAGTACTCAGCAGTACTATGGAAGGCACAATAAATGTGCACCGGTTCACGACAGTTGAGCAATGCATAGCTTTACGAAAATAGCTGACACTTCGGTCCGCACCAACTTGTGATCGGTGTCACACTCAGCTCCACGCAGTACAAGTCTCATGCGCACTTCATCCATGTCACGTTAGCGTACGATGACCTGGTCGAGCAGGTGAGCTTGACAACTCCGTGCGTGCGTCCAAGTAGCCACATAGTGCTTCAGAAATTACTTCTGAAACTAGCAGCGGCTGCGCTCACGTACTGACGTCCCCCGGAACGCTGAATTGTCAACTGTCCTGTCCAATGGCGCAGATTGCTTTGCCGAACGTGTCGGCAGGGATGAGATGGGACACAGACGCGGGACCTGTGTGTCTACGATCGCAGGGGAGACTAAGGGAACCGAGGCTGTTCGGCTGTGAGAAGTGAGTGTTAGCCAAACACCGAAGCCGCACTGGACGTGTCATGCTTCGATCGATTGGTAGTCGGCATTCACGCAGGTGAAAACGCCAGCAAAAGGGATCCCTGCGAAATGGCTAGTGGCTCGCTGTTCTTGCAATTGAGAACAGCCTGGTCCTATGCAATGACCAAGGGGCACCGGTTGCTTTTGCGATAAATGATTGAAGATATTCGCGACGAAAGCTGTTAAAACCTCATGACTGGCTTCTCGCAAACCCAATACTTTTTATTAGGCTGCTTTCGCTGTTAAGGGTATCATCCTGTCAAGAACACTTTCGAAGCTTATAATTTTGTTCGTCTTACCATTTCGACCGTGTGTGTGTTACAGCTGAAAATTCACCTTTCATGGGTGCATAAAAGCAATTACTTAACATGATTTGACCATGCTCCTAGCTTTCAGTCTGCTCCGACGCATTAGTGACGCCATTAGACAGCATACCAATTTAGCCAAGAATGCAACTACTGCCCTCACATTCAGACAATTGCTTGTTGTACAAATTGCTAATGTCTTCGATGGCGTTTCTTGTGTGCAATCGAGGAAATACATTTATTCATTACTATTATTGATACGAAATGTGTGAACAATCTGTAAATATCAACGAATTAGGTGTTGGAATTGCCCTCCATCGTTTTGGCTGCAGAGCAGCATTCGCCGAATGGCTTTGGTGAGTACCTTCTGCAATGTCTCCAACGAATTCCGGCTACATGCCTTCACCATGTTCTCTTCAGTTCATCTAGGCTGTTGGATTTTGTTTCATCAACTCTACTCTTCAAGTATCCCCATATGAAAATATCCATGGGATTCAGATCCGGTGAGCGCGCAGGCCACTCTATCGGTCCTCTGCGGCTGATCCAACGTCCAACGAAAGTTTCCTTCAGGTAGGCACGAACCGATTGCATCGAATGTGCAGGTGCGTCCTCCTGCTGACACCAAACGATATTTAGTGACCCAACCGACTGTAGCTACGGAATGACGCTTGTCTGCAACATTTCCAAATACGAGGATGCCAAGAAATGTCAGATATTAGTACTGTTAAACAACAACGTACTGGACACACACAAGGAAAAGAAAAAGGGCCCAATGAGTTTTCGCCCCGTCAACCCAGTCTAGGACATGAGCTTCGCGCGTGAAGAGTCACATTGCCGTGGGTTAATAGTTGCCAAAGTATGTTGCGTATCTTCGTCATGCAGACAGAAAACCGCCTCATCGGTGAACACAATGGAATGTACGTTCAGACTGTTTACAAACCAACGGGAGAATTCCATGCGCTTCCGTGAATCTCATTGTTCCATTGTTCATGCGTTCAACACTTGCACATGCACTGCACTGTACCGTCGGAACTTATTTCCTTCAATGCCCGATGCACAGCACAGGGCGTGGTTTCGCAATGTTGTGCGAGTTGCCGAATGCTGAGACGGCTCTTACTGCATACCATTTGCACAACCGCGCAAGCTGATACTTCATCCGTGATGGTGCGAGTTCGTCCGGTTTGTTTGATGCTGCAAACGCTGCCAGTTTCTGCAAATTTCCTCAATACTCAACGCACATACCGCTCGTTAATAAGCCGCGCAACGCAGCACATAATGTTATAGCGCCTTTCGGTTTCTGCCGCGTTGGACCCACACTCACCTCCTAACTGCATAATGACCACGCGCTTATGGACCGGCACATCACGTGACTGCGGTTGCGGATGCATCAACGACACGGGTGTAAGCTCCTGCTCCATTGCTAAAACAGCGAGACACTAACCAACTCGCAGGGATCTGTTTTGCTGGTTATTTCACCTGCGTGAAAGCAGACTACTAATCGATCGAAGCATGACACATCCAGTGCGGCTTCGGTGTCTGGTTAACACGCAATTCTCACAGCCAAACGGCCTCCGTTCCCTTGATGTTGTGATGTTGGATGAAAGTTGGGACGAAGGGAATCGCCTGCCTCAGTGTGGTCGATCAGGCGATCACTCGCGTCAGCGGGTGAGTTTTTAAAAACACAGCTAGTTTATAATCAAAAGAGACGATGATGCTCCGCGACGTTCCGGACAGGCCCTGGCAGGTGGTTGCAGTAGACATTTTCGTTCATGAAGGGAAAAGTTATTTGGTGCTGGTCGATTATTTCAGTGGCTACTTCGAAATCGATGCCCTTGCTACTACCAATACACATGCATCCCTTCTTCTGACTCTTCTTCTTAATTTTCGTTATTGTTACTCATGTGTTGTGGCACCCTGCAAAATCTTTATTGGGCAAATGTTAAATATAGTATAACACAATAAGTTACGGTGCCATTTTGCGCGTCATGGAATACCGGAAGCGGTGGTTTCGGACACCGGACCGCAGTTCACTAACGTAGAGCTCCGTGCCTTCAGCAAAAGGTGGGATTTGCATCAACGGCTCACCAACCCATACCACAGCCAGTCAAACAGGAAGGCCGAGTCAACGGTTGGAGAAGCAGTATGTGCTTACCAATGCGAAAGAGACTCACGAGGATCCTTCTATTATGCTGCTGGGGCGCAGAAGCACGCCATCCACAGGAATTGGGGCAAGTCCGGTGCAGTAACTGTTCAGCCACAGGACACGAACGATGATGCCAACCGCAGCAAATGTACCCCAACCTGAGGTAGCGCCAGCCGCTTCGCTACACAAGCAACTACTGAACAGAATGCTAAGACAAAAGTACTACTACGATCGCAGGTCAAGAAGCTTCCAAATACTAGCATTGGGAGAATTATGGGCACAACCACCACCAGAAACAGAAGGAGAGTGGAAGGAGTGAGTGAGAGCCGCAAGGGTTGCGAATTCAAGACAAGAAGCATTATTCGAAAACAATTAAAACTAGGGAGAGCACGTGACGGGTGGTTTTCACACAACGATGATCGGCAGCAGCAACCGAAAAGGATACGTATCACCCAGACAAAAGGAAGGAACATTACACTCAGCGGAACACAGTATGGAACTTATTGTAGCACAATCCTAACAAAACAAAAGGAAAAGAATGTGATGGTAGCTGAAATTTTGGACGAATGTTATCTCCCGCCTCAGTGCGGGCGATCAGGCGATCGATCGCGTAAGTGGGGGAGTTTTTAAAGACACAGATAGTTGTACAGAATTTTAGAATTTTAAATAGAACTTTTGTGTGCTGAGCCGGTGGCGCTGTTTTCATGTTTCTTACCCAATACAACGTGTAACCAACACCAACCTCATGCAGTTTGCCTCGGTCAACGAGTCGAGTGACACTGATTGCAGCAATCTCGATCCCGTAGGTCGCGAGTTCCATCGCCACGAGTGCTGTGCATCGTTCGGGTCACACATTCCTGTGCCGGTCGAGCAATGTGCGCACATTTGAGCATCCGATCTTGAGCGGTTTACGTGAAGGCATACGATTACCGTGGCGGGAAACCGAACGGATGGTGACCGCAAAAGCCGATATCGACTGCTGTACATTCTTAGAGATTTGAGTCTAAGCTGATGGGGCAGATGAAAGAGGCCCCTGACGTTCTTGGTTGGCCTTCATTGAGGAGTCCCGAGAGCAACGAGATCCTGTTTCTGCCACGGCTGCCACAATCGTATGCCTTCGCACAAAACACTTAGCTACAGGGAGTAGAATGTGCGCACACCACTGGACCGGAATTCCAGCGAGCGCCCCGAGCGACGCAATGCACTCGTCGCAATGGAATTGGCGCGCTACAACATCGATATTGCGGCGCTCAGCAAGACCCGGATCGCTGAGCAATGTTAGTTGCATGAACCAGGTGCTGGATACACGTTATACTGGGTGGGCAACGCCACCAAAGCACCACATGAACATGGGGTCGGATTTGCACTATCCGATCGCCTCAGTGGTCAGCAGATGGGTGAACCAACAGGCATCAGCAAGCGACTGATTACTGATCGCCTACAACGCGAAAGATGTAAGTTTACCACTTTTGTAACCACGTACTGTCCGACCATGTGTTATCCTGATGACACGCATGATCAATTCTGCACTCAGTTATCCTCAGTGATACGGTCTGTGCCGAGGAGCGACCGACTATTTCTGCTGAGTGATTTCAATGCGCCCGTTCGACGGGTTGCATCGGTGTGAACAGATGTTATCGGTCCGCATGGCATTGGTTCAGCGAATGCGAACGGTGACAGGCTGCTCTCACTGAGTGCCACTCACTGTCTAAAGATCACGAACACTCGGTTTACACTGAGTGCGAGTGATATAGCAACTTGGACGCATCCACGGAGTGGTCATGCTCAACTGCTCAAATATGTCATCGTACGTCAGCATGATAAGGGTGAAGGGCGCATGGCACGTGTACTGCGTGGAGCTGAGTGTGGCACTGATCACAAATTGGTGGGGACCAACCTGTACATATATTTTCATAGATCTATGTATTGCTCTCCTGCGATGAATCGGCATAAGTTTTACATCCTCTCCCTCGGTAATGTGGAGAAGCATATTGAATTGGAGAAGGTGATGGCTGCACGCCTGTGTGATGTGGAATACATAGCCGCAGTGGGCGACCTGTGGCACCACATTCGCGACCAGGTGACAGCTGCTGCCGAAGAGACAATCGGATGCGTAAACTGTAAGCGGCCTGATTGGTTTGATGAGAACAATGCGACGATTGGCGCATTGGTGTCGGAGAAGAATGCAGCATTTGCTGCAAATGTGGCAGGCCCCAACCCAATGACTTGGGGAAGAAGAGTCAGTTCGGCAGAATTCGAGGAGGACTTACCCGAGATCTCCATCGCATTAAAAATTCATGGTGGACAGAGAAGGCGAAGCAGATGGAATGCTACGCCGAACACCTCCAATACAAGGAATTCTTTGACCGCTTGAAGGCGGTGTATGGACCGAGGTTGAAGCCACTGAGGACGCTGATCGATGACAGCTTAGACACTACCTGCACACAGAATGCAGACATAATGCAGATCTGGCAAAAAGAGTTTGACTGTCTCTTGAACAACCGTTCAGAGATCGACTGGACTACATTGAACGACCTGAATAAGCACTAGGTAAGGGTGAGTCTGGCGGACACGACGACATTGGGTGAGACGCAGAGAGCACTTGCTCAGCTGCGAAACGGCAAGTGTGCCTGTGCCGACGGGATCCCGCCTGAAGTATTGAAACACGGCGGACTGGAGTTGGTGACTATGCTGCACCACTTGGGGCAACGCGTGTGGATTGAGGAGGAGGTGCCTCCTGAGCTGAAGGACACCCTTGTGCTACCACTACAAAAAGTAAATGAAGCGAGCAACGTTGCACGAATTATCGTGATATCAACTTGCTGAGTTGTGTGAGTAAAGCGATTGCATGAATGCTACTCAACTGTCTCGGCACTCAGATTGTTAAACCGAACGTGGTGGAAGAGCCGTGTGGGTTTTGTTCTGATAGCAGCACCGTCGATATGGTGTTTGCGGCTCGTCAGTTGCAGGAGAAATGCAGAGAATGACACCAGTCGCTGTACTCGCTTTTTGATGATTTCACCGAGGCATGGATACGGTGAACCACGAAGCATTGTGGCTGGTGTTGGGTAAGTTTGGTTGGCCGCGTAAATTTGTAAGTTTAATTGAATGTCTACACAGTGACATGCGGGCGAGGGTGTAGCTGAGTGGACAGACCTCGGATGACTTTGCAGTTGTCGCTGATATGAAGCAAGGCTGTAGTTTAGCTCCTGCCCTATTTTAATTATTATCTTCATGCCATGATGTCTTGTGCTTTTGATGCGGCTTGTGCTTACGGTGTTCGTGTGGAGCACTGTATTGATGGTGGGTTGCTGAACCTCCGCCATTGCGTTGCGAGAACTCTAGTCTGTGAGACATGAATCCGTACGTTGCTGTTTGCTGACGACTGTGCGTTGTTTGCACATAGCGCGGATGAGTTGCAGCATATGACTTGTGCACTGGCTTTGACAACGGCGAAATTTGGGCTCAACTTGAGCCCATGCAAAACTGTCTGTGTCTAAGTCTTCACCGTAGGTGCAGTGTGTACTGTTGTCGGAAATCAGCATTGATGATGAAATATTGGAAACCACCTCCCGCTTCTGCTAGTTTGGGTGTGTGATATCTACTGACCAGCAGCTTCACAGTGAGCTGAGTATCTGCGTCTCGAAGAGAGCGGCCACATTCGGGAAGCTTTAGTACCGAGTCTAGAACAACCATCAGCTTACCATTGGCACGAAGCTGATGGGCTACAAAACCATATGAACAAACAAACAAACCCCCCCCCCACACACACACACACAACGCGCATGACTTAGAGCCGAGCGTCCAGAAAAAATGTGAGGATGGGGGAAATACTCATGAGTAGCGGATTTCGATATAGATAATTGAGGTACATCACATTCACCTTCCGAATCAGATAGTCGTTCACAAGTCCAGAAAAGCAGCAGAATGCAGTTTCAGCTGGATGGCGTTAACAGTAGTGCGCATCCATCAGGATTCGAACACATGACCACCAGCGGATTTCATAACCGGTCAGCAGCCAATGTCAGTGGAACACGGGGGACAGTTTCGGACCGTCGTATTTTAGAAGCAAATTGTAATACAGCACAGCTTATCCTCCACTGCCCCTGCAAACTACGAACGTTGCAGAGGAGAGGGTAGGTCTCGAAAAACAGGAAGACCACTAACAGTAGCTATGTACAACATAGCATTTAGCAAATCTTACGGCGGATACATTTAGATGTACTCATGAGTAAGGGATTTTGATATTGATCATTGAGGTTCATCGCAGCCAGCTTTCCAATCAAATAGTAGCCCACATGTCCGAAAAAGAACTAGACTGAAGTTTCAGCCTGTTGGTCATCAACAATAGTGCGCAACCGTCGGCAACATCAGGATACGAAACCATGACCACTGGCTGCTTGCATCGATATTCAGCAGCTAATGCAACCGGGCCACGGACAACAGCTCCGGACGGTCATGATTTACAAGCTAACTTTCATATAGCGCGTCTTATCCTCCACTGCCATGAAAGTTATGTAAGTTGCAGAGGACAAGCTTGGCCTCGAATGACACGACGTCCCCTTACAATAGCTATGTACGACATAGTATTTAGAAACTGTCAATGCGGATATATTTTGATGTACTCATGAGATACATTCTATCCGGCTTCCAAACCAGATAGTCGTCCACATGTCCGGAAAAGCACTAAACTGCATGACTAGCCTGTTAGGCATCATCACCAGGCCGCATCCTTGGGCTCCTCCAAAACTCAAACCCATGACTAACAGCGGCTTGCACCGTGAGTTTGAAGCTTATGCCACAGGGCCACGGAGGACAGCTTCGGATCGGCATGAGTTACAAGCTGACTGTGATATGACGCGTCTTCTCCTCCACCGCCATGCAAATTACGATGATTTATTAGGGCAGTATTATCCCTTAATAACACGACGTAATCTAACTTTCGCTATGTGTGACGTAGCATTTGGAAAATTTTAATGCGGATCTATTTTGTTGTACACATGTGCAGGGGATTTGATATATATAAATAGGATCATCACAGCCAGATTTCAAATCAGAGAGTCGTGCACTTGTCCGGAGTAGCACTAGACTTCATTTTCAGCCTGTTGGGCATCATCAGTTGTGCGCATCCATCGGATCGATCAGGATTCTAACTCATGGACACCATCGGATTACACCGCCAGTCTGCAGCTTATGTCACTGTTTCAAGCACAACAGATTCGGGCTGTCATAATTTACACTATAACTGTGATATTCCGCGTCTAATTCTACTCTGCCATGCAAAGTAAGAACGTTGCAGAGGACAGGTATCTTTCCGAAATACACAAGTTAAACTTGCATTGCCTAGGTACTGCACAGTATTTTGGAAAGCTTAAGGCAGATATATTTTAGCGTACTCATGAGTAGGGGATTAGGATATAGAAAATTAAGGTTCATCGCAGCCTGCTTCCAAGTTAGACGTCCAAATGTCCAGAAAGGCACTATAATGCATTTTCAGCACGTTAGGCATCATCAGTTGTGTGCATCCATCGGATCAATCAGGATTCGAACTCACGACCACCAGCGGAGTGCACCGCTAGCCAGTAGCTTATGCAACAGGGCAAAAGGGACAGCTTCGGACCGTCAAGGTGCACAAGCTAAGTGTGATACAAAGTGCATTTACTCCACTGCGTTGCAATTTACGAACGTTGCAGAGGATGTTTTGCCCCGAAACACACGACAAACTCTAACAGTAGCTTTTGTACGACAGCACGTATAAAATATTAGGGCGGATGTATTTTAATGTACTCATGAGTAGGGGATTTTGATATAGATCATTGGGAGTCATCATAGTCACCTTTTAAATCAGATAGTGTTCCGCATGTCCGGGAATCTACAAGATTGTAGTTTCTTTACGTTATGTGGTACCTAGCTACTGTTAGTGGACATCGTGTTTTTCGGCGCCCACCTTATCCTCTGCAAAGTTCGTAGGTTGTATGGTATTGGAGTATAGGACACGCTATATCACACTTAGGTTGTAAATCTTGACGGTGCGAAGCTTTCCCCCGTGGCTTAAGGCATAAGCTGATTAGTTGCGGTGCTCGCGCTGGTGGTTATGGGTTCGAATCCTGATGGATCCGATGGGTGCCCAATACTGATGATGCACATTAGGCTAAAACTGCAGTCTAGAGAAATTCCGGACATGTGGAGGATTAGCTGATTTGGAAGCTGACTGTGGTGGACCACAAATTCATAGATCAAATTATCCTAATTATGAGTAAATAATATTGTATCTGCTATAACAGTTTATAAATGCTGTGTCCTACATAGCTACTGATAGAGGACGTCGGATGTTTTAGGGTCAAACCTTTCTTTTGCAACGTTCGTAAGTTGCATTGTAATGGATTAAAAGACGCAAGTTACTAGTAAAATATGACGGTGCGAAACGCTTCTCATTGGCCCCGTGGCATAAATTGTTGACTTGCGGTGCAAGCTGCTGTCGGTCATGAGTGCGAATCGTGATTCATCCGATGGATGTCCACTACTTATGATACCAAACAGGCTGATTTGCAGTCTAGTGCCTTTCCGGACATGTGGACAACTACCTGATTGGGAAGCCGGCTGTGATGAACCTCAGTTATCTATATCCAAATCCCGTAATCCTGAGTGCATCAAAATATATCCGCCTTAAAATTTCCTGCATGCAATTTCGTACATTGCTACTGTTAGTGGACGTCCTACAGATCGGAGCAAGGAATAGTTACTGCAAAGTTCGTAACTTACATGGCAGTGGAGGATAAAATGCGTTATATAACATTTTGCTTGTAAATCACGACGGTGCTATGCTCTACTCCGTGCTCAGAAGCATAAGGTGCTGACCGGCGGTGCAGGCCACTGGTGGTCATAATTTCGAACACTGCTGGCTCCGATGGATGCGCACTTCTGATGATGCCTAAGAGGCTAAAACTGCAGCCTAGTGATATTCATGATCTGTGGACGACTAGCTGATTTGGAAACTGGCTGTGATGATCCGCAAATTTATAGGTCAATATATCCTACTCATGGGTACATCAAAATAGATCCGCCTTAATATTTTCTAAGTGCTGTGTTACACATAGTTACTGATAGAGGACGTCGTGTGTTTCGGAGACAAACCTGTCCTCTGCAATGTTCGTAACTTGCATAGCAGTGGAGGATAAGACGCGGTTATTACAATTATCTTGTAAATCTTGACGGTCCGAAGCTGCACCCCGTGTCCCTGGAGCATAGGTTGCTGACTGGCGCTGCAAGCCGATGTTGGACATGAGTTCGAATCTTGATAGATCCGACAGATGCGCACTACTTTTGATGCCCAACAGGTTGAAATTGCAGTCCTGTGATTTGCCGGACTTTTAAATGACTATCCGATTTGGAAGCTGGCTGTGATGTAAATTAATTTCCCATATCACATACCCTACAAATGGGTACATCAAAATCTATCCGCCCTAACGGTTTCAAAATGCTATGTTCTACATACCAACTGTTATTTACATCTTGTATTTCGGTTACAACCCTGTCCTCTGCAACGTTCGTAACCTGCATGGCGGTGGAGTATATGACGCGCCATATTAGACTCAGCTTGTAAACCATGGCAGTCCGAAGCTGTCCTCCGAGGGCCATTGGCATAAGCCGTTGATTGGCGGTGCAAACCGCTTGTGGTCATGAGTTTGAATCTTGATGAATCCAGTGGATGCCCACTACTGATGATTCCCAAAATGCTAAAATTGCAGTCTAGTGCTTTTCCGGACACGTGAACTACTATCTGATTGGGATGCAGGTTGTGATGAACCTCAATTATCTAGATCGAATTCCCCTACGCAGAAGTACATCAAAACATATCCGCCCAAACATTTTCAAAAGCTATATCGTACATAGCTATTTTTAGTTTACGTCGTGTCCTTTTAGGGCCTACCTCGTCCTCTGCAACGTTCGTCACTTGCATGGCAGTGGAGGATAAGACGCGCTATATCACACTTAGCTTGTATATCAAGACCGTCCGAATCTGTCACATGTGATCCAGTGGTATAGTTTGCTGAATGTAGGGGCAAGCCGTGTTGGTCATGAGTGCGAGTCCTGATGGATCCGATGGATGCGGACTTCTGATGATGCCCAACAGGCTGAAAATGCAGTCCAGTACTTTTCTTGACTTGTGGACATCTATCTGATTTGGAAGGTGGCTGTGATGAGCCTCAATTATCTATATCGTATTCGCCTACTTATGAGTACATTAAAATATATTCGCCCTAACATTTTCTACATGCGACAGTTAGTTGACGTCATGCAGATCGGATCCAAATTTATCCTCTTCGACCTACATACTTTGCATGGCATTTGAGTATAGGACGCGGTATGTCAAGGTTAGTTGATAAATCATGACAGTCTGAATCTGTCCCCCGTGCGGTGTAAGTACTGGTGGTCATGGGTTCGAATCCTGATTTATACGACGGATGCTCACTGCTGATGATGCCTAACAGGCTGAAACTGCCGTGTAATGCTTTTCCGGACATGCGGACGACTATCTGATTTGGAACCTGGCTGTGTTGAAGTTCAAGTTTATATATCAAAATATCTTCTCATGAGTACGTCATTACATATCTGCCCTAAACTTTCCCAAATACGATGTCGTAGATAGCTGCTTTTAACGGACGTCGTGCAGATCGGAGTCAAAAATGTTCTCTTCAACATTCGTAACTTGTTTGGTAGTGGAGGGTATGAGGCACTATATCAAGTTTAGCTATTAAATCTTGACAGCTAGAAGCTGTATCCTGTGGCCCAGTGTCAGATTCTGATGGCTGGCGGTGCAACCTCTGGTGGTAGTGTGTTAGAATCCTGATGGATACGATGAATACGCACTACTGATGACGCCCAACAGACTAGAATGCAACCTAGTTCTTTTCCGGACATGTGGAAGACTATTTGATTTGGACGCTAGCTGTGATGAACCTAAATTGTCTGTATCAAAATACCCTATCATGAGTAGATCAAAACATATTTCCCGTAACAATATCAAATTGCTATTTCGTTCATAGCTACTGTTAGTTGACCTCATGTAGTTTAGGGCTGACTCTGTCCTCTGCAACATTCGTAACTTGCATGGTAATAGAGGATAAGACGCACTTTATCACAGCTTCTAAATCATGACGTTCAGAAGTTGTCCCCAGTGGCCAGTGGCATAAGCTTTTGACTGGCGGTGAAGCCGCTTGTGTTAATGAGTCCAAATCCTGTTGGATCCGATGGATGCACACTACTGATGATACCTACATGCTGGAACTGCAGCCTTGTGTTTTCCGGACACGTTGACGACTAACTGTTAAGGAAGCTGGCTTTGATGATTTTAATTATCTATATCAAAGTCCCCCATTCATGAGTACATCAATATATATCCGCCCTAACAGTTTCTAGATGATATGTCTCACATTGTACTGTTAGTAGACTTTGTGGCTTTTAGAGTTAATTCTGTCCTCTGCGTTGTTCGTTAGTTACACGGCAGAGGAGGATAAGACGCGCTAAATCACTGTTAGCTTGTAAATCATGACGGTACGAAGCTGTCCTTCGTGGCCCTGTGGCATAACTGCTGAGTTGCGATGTAAGTCGCTGTTAGTCATGGGTTTGAGTTTTGGAGGAGCCCAAGGAAGCGGCTTGGTGATTATGCCTAAAAGGTTAACCATGCAGTTTAGTGCTTTTCCGGACATGTGGACGACTAGGTGATTTAGATGCTCGTTGTGATGAACCTGTTATCTGTATGAAAATCCCCTACTCAATATATATCCACTCTAACAGTTTCTAAAAGAGTTGTCATACATGGTTACTGTTAGTGGACGTCCTGCTGATCGGAGCCAACCCTGTCCCCTGAAACGTTCGTTACTTGCATAACAGTGGAGGATAAGACGAGCATATGACAGTTATCTTGTAAATCAGGACGGTGCGAAGCTGTCCCCCGTTGCCCTGGAGCATAGGCTGCTGACAGTGGGTGTAAACCGCTGGTGTTCATGAGGTTGAATCCTGATGGATCCGATGGATGTGCAGTATTGATGGTGCCCTACAAGTTGAAATTTCCGTCTAAAGCCTTTTCGGATTTGTGGACTACTATCTGATTTGGAAGCTGACTTTAATGAACCACAATCATGTATATCCAATCCTCTACTCATGAGTAGTCAAAATATATCCGCCCTGCAAATTTACTATGCTGGCTGGCTGGCTAGCTGAACATGCCCCTAGTAGTGCCAGCTGGGTGGTTCGGGTTTAACCCGTTCCAGCAAATAGTTCGGCAGCAGTGTTCCAGGACGTGTTGAGTTTTCGCCTAACAAGCGTTCTCCCTATAAAATGCCACTAATGTCTGCTTAACCACAATGTGACGTGGCGGTCATGACTCGCCACAATATAAAGTCACTACCCCGTTGATATCCGGATAATCCTTTTCAACTCACGGACGCCAAGCTTCTACTAGCATTTTCCCAACGATATCAAACTTTCAAGAATTGAGCAACACCATTATAAGCACAAAATACACAGTTATATACACATGCACAATTGCATACTTACATACCCGCCTACACAAACTTACACTGTTATGGCAAAAATGACGGATTATTGCAAATTATTGATCACGCATTGTCATGGCAAAATGTTTATGCCTGTAAAGGCGTGCCTCACATTGTCGAGAACAAATCCGTATTTATTGATTTATTGATTTATGCTGTACTTAGTTGCTGTTATTGGACGTTGTGCAGATCGGAGCCAATCATTTCCTCTGCAACGTTCGTAACTTACATGGCAGTGGAGGAAAAGATGCGTAACCTCAGTTAACTTGGAACCATGACATTCCGAAGCTGTCCCCGTGACCCAGTGGCATAGGCTGCTGACTGCCGGTGCAAACCACTGGTGGTCATGTGTTTGGCCAGAATGAGGTCACGCAGTAGACAGCCATAACCTCCGCAGTACACTCATTCAGCTTTCAACCGCAGTTGGTGCAGCAGCTGGAACAATCCTTTCGCATTTCTGGTTGCATTCGCTGCGGCTTCTCTAGTGCAGCCAGGTTGCATTTTCGCTGGGGTTCCCAGGCCGGAATTAGGTACTCCAAGTGGAGCTTCGCATACTTATAGAGTATTTTTTGGAAAATGTAAAGAAGGAACCACCCGAACGCCCTCCTCAAGCGGCCAACATGTTGGTTAACGGTTTTCGACGCCTTTAGGGACTGCGCCGAACAGCTGAGGTCGTATTGTATCGCTAGCACAAGGTCGCGCTCCTATGAAGTGGCCAACAACATGTGCTCACCATGCCTATATGTGTTGTTGGGCTTGTGGCGCACAGGTACAGTTTTACACTTATCCACGCTAAACGGAATATATTTGACTTTGATCATTCTGAAGCACGGTTTAAGTCTCGTTGCAGCATATCGTGATCGCCCTGACAACCGCCAGCCCGCCATGTCATGATGTCATTGGCTAAAAGCAGGACATTCGACTCGATGACAGGCGCGACGTCAGTAACGAAGACCGAGAATAAGCGCGGCCCCAACACTGACCCTTGTGGAACACTGCAGTCCACATCATTAGGATCGGATGATGTGTCCCGAACCCGCAGTTTCCGCTGAAGAAGGAAATTTCCGGTTCATTCAAGGACCGAATTCCTAATTTCGTATGTTAGCAACTTTTGGAGATCTAAGCGATTGAAGACTTGTCAAGTCAAGATAGATGACATCTGTGCCGGTCCCGTTATTAGCTGTTTCGGTACAACTGTCGTAAACAATAAGTAGCTTGGTAGTAAAACACCGTTTGTGACGGAATGCTTGCTGCTCCGACGCGGAGGTCAGATCTTCCTAATTGGCGCAGATATGATCGACCCATTACATTTGAAGGCACCGGAAGGAGAAGCATTGGGCGATAGCTGGCGAGATACAAATAGATTCCACCCTTAAAAATCGGGGTAAGAATACCCTGCTCCCATAAGCTAGGAATCTGTTGTTCATTCAAGTATCTTTGAAAAAATCGGGTTAATGGTTCAGCTATTCCAGCAGCTGCCGCTTGCATTGTTCTAAAGGGAATGTTATCAACATCGGAGGCGGAAGAGCCTATGGTGCGCTGAGGATTGCAGTAGTTAGGTCTTCACAGACTGTGTACCCACTGCTGCTACTTTTTTGCCATGGGCTCATGCCCTGGACGCCTACTTGTGGCGACCGCTGGGTGGGAGTTGAGTTACGACTTCCTCCCTGCTAAAATCCAGGACACCAATCTGCATGAGTCAGTGAACTGACCATGTACTAGACCCGCTGCCTTTCGGGTGTACATTTACTCGAAGGCTTTGGCTGAGGATCCGAGTCCTTCTCCTGTCAGGTGTGGGCGCTCTGCCAGTATTCTAGTCCATCCACTTCGGAGGTTAGCAAGTGGTCGATGGCCCCTTTCCCGCAAAACCTAGCCATGGGAGACAACAGAGCTACGGTTCATAAGCTCACAGCTCGATTGGCGTGGAGCACGAACGCCATGCATTGTCTCTGACGGTGGGAGAGCAAATCCTGGAATTCAGTGGTTTGCTACTTCCCGCCTCAAGCCAGGCAGCGCCTGCTCAAATTGTTGCAAACCCGCCAAAATCCTCCTGCGTCTGGCCTTGCTCGGAGGGGTGTATCCTACTAGGGTCCCAAAGCACATATATATTGTACCAGACCTTCGAAGGCTTCGAGAGACGGACCTCAAACAAATCCCAATCCGTTTCTGCAATCACACTCCCGAGCTGGATCTGCTCCGCGCTGCCTTGTGGGTCACGCTGTTGAGCCAAAGGCTCCGGGAGGAGTCCCTCAAGCAAACCACGAAGTACAACCGCCACTTTGCGTGCGATTGCCCACCAATGCAATTGTATGCTTTCGCACAAAGCACTTAGCTACAGGGAGTAGAATGTGCGCACACTACTGGACCGGAACTCGAGTGAGCGTCCCGAGCGACGCAATGCACTCGTCGCAATGGAATTGGCGCGCTACAACATAGATATTGCGGTGCTCAGCAAGACCCGGATCGCTGAGCAATGTTAGTTGCATGAACCAGGTGCTGAATACACGTTATACTGGGTGGGCAACGCCACCAAAGCACCACATGAACATGGGATCGGATTTGCACTATCCGATCGCCTCAGTGGTCAGCAGATGGGTGAACCAACTGGCATCAGCAAGCGACTGATTACTGATCGCCTACAACGAGAAAGATGTATGTTTATCACTTTTGTAACCACGTACGGTCCGACCATGTGTTATCCTGATGACACGCATGATCAATTCTGCACTCAGTTATCCTCAGTGATACGGTCTGTGCCGAGGAGCGACCGACTATTTCTGCTGGGTGATTTCAATGCGCTCGTTGGACGGGTTGCATCGGTGTGAACAGATGTTATCGGTCCGCATGGCATTGGTTCAGCGAATTCGAACGGTGACAGGCTGCTCTCACTGAGTGCCACTCACTGTCTAAAGATCACGAACACTCGGTTTACACTGAATGCGAGTGATATAGCAACTTGGACTCACCTACGGAGTGGTCATGCTCAACTGCTCAATTATGTCATCGTACGTCAGCATGATAAGGGTGAAGGGCGCATGGCACGTGTACTGCGTGGAGCTGAGTGTGGCACTGATCACAAATTGGTGGGGACCAAACTGTACATGTATTTTCATAAATCTATGTATTGCTCTCCTGCAGTAAACTTAACATTCCCTCCTTCGGTACTCTAGGGAAACGTATTGAATTGGAGGTGATGGTTGCACGCCTGTGTGATGTGGAATACATAGCCGCAGTGGGCGACCTGTTGCATCACATACGCGACCAGGTGACAGATGCTGCCGAAGAGACAATCGGACGCGTAAACTGTAAGCGGCCTGATTGGTTTGAGGAGAACAATGCGACGATTGGCGCATTGGTGTCGGAGAAGAATGCAACATTTGCTGCAAATGCGGCAGACCCCAGGGACTTGGGGATGAAGAGTCAGTTCGGCAGAATTCGATGAGGACTTAACAGAAAGCTCCATCGCATTAAAAATGCATGGTGGATAGAGAAGGCGAAGCAGATGGAATGCTACGCCGAACGCCGCC
The DNA here is from genome assembly GCA_944474145.2 of Dicrocoelium dendriticum. Classification (NCBI taxonomy): domain Eukaryota; kingdom Metazoa; phylum Platyhelminthes; class Trematoda; order Plagiorchiida; family Dicrocoeliidae; genus Dicrocoelium; species Dicrocoelium dendriticum. The sequence goes on along the minus strand of OX104067.1, from coordinate 37,205,530 downwards.
ACAACAAGGAATTCTTTGATCGCTTGAAGGCGGTGTATGGACCGAGGTTGGAGCCCCTGAGTACGCTAATCGATGGTAGCTTAGACACTACCTGCACACAAAATGCAGACATAATGCAGATCTGGCAAAATCACTTCGACTGTCTCTTGAACAACCGTTCAGAGATTGACTAGCCTACTTTGAACGACCTGAACCAGCACTAGGTAAGGGTGAGTCTGGCGGACACGCTGACATTGGGTGAGACCCAGAGAGCACTTGCTCAGCTGTGAAACAGCATGTGTGCCTGTGCCGACGGGATCCCGCCTGAAGTATTGAACCACGGCGGAGTGGAGTTGGTGACTGCGCTGCACCACTTGGTACAACGCGTATGGACTGAGGAGGAGATGCATCCCGAGCTGAAGGATGCCCTATTTCTAGCACTGTACAAGGGCAAAGGGAGTATTCAATGTTGCACGAATTATCGTGGTACCAACTTGCTGAGTTGCGTGGGCAAGTTGATTGCTCAAATCCTGCTCAACCGCCTCGAAAGTCATGTTGTAGAAGCTAACGTGGCGGAAGAGCAGTGTGGATTCCGTTCTGATCGCAGCACCGTCGATATGGTGTTTGCGGCTTGTCCGTTGAAGGAGAAATGCAGAGAACCACACCAGTCGCTCTACTCGCTTTTTGTTGATTTCACCGAGGCATGGATACGGTGAACCAGGAAGCATTGTGGCTGGTGTTGGGTAAGTTTGGTTGGCCGCGTAAATTTGTAAGTTTAATTGTATGTCTGCACAGTGGCATGCGGGCGAGGGTGAAGCTGAGTGGACAGACCTCGGATGACTTTGCAGTTGTCGCTGGTGTGAAGCAAGGCTGTAGTTTAGCTCCTGCCCTATTTAATTATTATCTTCATGTCATGATGTCTTGTGCTTTTGATGCGGCTTGTGCTTACGGTGTTCGTGTGGAGCACTGTATTGATGGTGGGTTGCTGAACCTCCGCCGTTGCGTTGCGAGAACTCTAGTCTGTGAGACAAGAATCCGTACGCTGCTGTTTGCTGCCGACTATGCGTTGTTTGCACACAGCGCGGATGAGTTGCAGCACATGACTAATGCTCTGGCTTTGACAGCGGCCAAATTCGGACTCATCATCAACACATGCAAAACTGTCTGTCTCTTTCAGCCTTCATCGTAGGTGTGGTGTGTAATGTTGTCGGAAATCAGCATTGATGGTGAAGTAGCGGAAACCACCTCCCTCTTCTGCTAGTTTGGGAGTGTGGTGTCGAGTGACCAGCAGCTTCACAGTGAGCTGCGTATCTGCGTTTCGAAGAGAACGGCGGCATTCGGAAAGCTTTAGTCCGAGTGTGAAACAACCAGAAGCTTACCATTGACACGAAGCTGATGGTGTACAACTCCCTGGTGCTGTCCGTTTATATGTACGGCAGCGAAACCTGGACGATGTACCGGCGGGATGTGCGATATCTCGAGCGTTTCCCTTAACTGTGTCTGCGGCGGGTTGTGCGCATTGTTGGTGCGACAGAGTTGCGGACACTGAAGTGTTGCATCGAAATGGAATGTATGCAGTGGACAGCATACTTTTTCTGAGACACCTGTGGTGGCTCGGTCATGTGTGCCGTATGGATTTGATGCGGATAGCGAAGCAGCTATTATATGGTCAACTGAGTATTGGGAAACGGCATGTTGGGAAAGCGAAGCTCCGTTACCAGGACATGATCAAAGTAACCCTCTCATGTTCTAATCTTGATTTCAAGTCATGGGAATAGAAAGCAGTTGATCGGGGTGCATGGCGCGATCATAAAGGCCGCTGCCGAGGTACAAGAGAAATCCTTGTGTATGCAGAGAGGAAGTGGCAAGTACGGAAGCGACAAGCGCCGATGAGTTGTACTCCATCGACATTTAGCTCATGGTGCTGTAGCACATGCGGTCGCGAGTGCCTGAGTTAGGCAGGCCTAGTGAGTCATGAGCGAGGCCAGACGGGGCCAACACCGAAACGACGATGAGTCCTGCAGAGAAAGTAAGTAGAACCGGCGCAGCTTTGCTAGGTAGGCGGCATTCGATTTACTAACCGCGTGCTTGCATGCTGAGTCTCTTGGTTTCAGGTAATGAGTTAGCTATATTGTCCTAATGCTCTTTTATCTCATATCAGCATTTATCTGAACTTTTCTATAAACTTGCACACGTCCCTTAAACTACTATAGTTAACTTCGATAACATTGTCGCGTTTGTGGCATCTCCTTAAAATAAATTTTTTGACTTCTTGAAATTATCGCGGATTTGTTCTTATCCAATTTATTCCATATGCTCAATTAGTGAATAGTTATGTCACCGTAGCTGTATGCATTATCCGATTTATGCTATTTGATATCGTCGTTTCAAGTGATTGGTTATTGCTTGACATCTTCGGTGTGGCTGTGCTTGATGTGCATGTTGACAAGGTGCCTACCTGTCTATTACCCACTACCTCGTCCATACTGGCTCCAGGAGACAGTTGGTCGTTGTTGGAGGAAAAGGAGTGCATGGTCGTTGTGGTCGTGTTAGGATCAACGAGTGGTTCCATGCAGTCAGTGTGGAGCGGACTGCGGTCCAGCCACCGCATTGTGTACGCTTGACTCTCAAATACAGCGTGCTTATGAAGGAGTGTGGGCCGGCTCCGTTGGTGAAACGTGGCTTCTATCCACATGCCTCCCGGCCTTATTTCTTCGGGTTTACACTGGATATGGGGTGTGTCATTGGAGCTGTGGGTGGCGCAGCGCAAGCCACCCATGGTCCCTCTGTAGGCGTAGACGTCCTGTGGCTGGCCACAGTGACAGGCAAATCCGAAACCGGATGCCGCCAATTATATCATGTTCGGAAGAACTGTGTTGCGCAACGATGGCAGTTTCTTCAAAACAGTCGCTGAAATATAAGTAACGTATGTAAGTACCAGCGTATGGGGGAAAGGGACTGGTATGTGACACTGGCTGGTGGTGCTTCAGAATAAGAGTGCATATTGGAACCGTAGAGCTTTGGCTGCATCCTCGTCGATTTGAGCATGTCCGTTTGCTGAGATGAGTGGAGCAAACCATGCTTCCCTTTACAGTGATCAATCACGTTTGGTGCAACTGTTTGCTATTAACACAAAATCTCTCCGTTAGATTCTCTCGAGGTACTAATTTGTCCTCACGGACAAGTGTGGTACAGTGAATACATTACACCACGTAATCGCTCCAACTTTCGGGGATAGCGCTGTGCACACTTCACGCTGCGTTTCTTATTGCCATGTGCTTCGGGTTCTGCTCCAAGTGCATGGTGATGCTGCTGCAGAACGAAAAGGCCAGTTGTCCGACGTGGATGTGAGCAGAGTACAGAACTTGCCGAAAAACTCCATCTAGGCAGTATCAATGGTACAGTCCTCTGAAAACTCCCAGATCGACTCTTCAACGAGTTCTGTTAGTATTTCAGTATTTGTGCTTTTCCGAAACAACTTCGTATTTTCTTATGGCTATTCCGCATAACATACATAGTCGTTAAGCATGGTTAAATGCTCAGTCAGCCCAAGTGGGCTCTCCCTCGCTGGCCTATCGATCCTGAAATGTTCGCTCGTGAGCACTAAATCAAGCACTGATGATTTATTTCCATCCCTGAATCTGGTGGGCGAACTGACATGGCGGAAGAGAAGAATGGTTGCAGTAAACTCTTGCAGGCCTGCCTTGAATGATTCGCTTGGAGAAGCCGGAACGTTCAAATCTTGAACAATGAAGTCACCGTAGATGCGGTTATGTCTGTATCGTCGTCAAAGTACTTAGCGCTAATGTCAGGCGGTAACCCATCTCTGGGGAGCACAATGGCGAACGATAAACACTTGCGAAAGGCGCACCACCGCGTGCCATAAGAGTTACTGTTGGCTACCATGATTCGACTCAGACCTAAACGATCACTGGTCAAGAGTAGATTACGGAGAAAAAACCCGAAACTTGACATGTCTTGCCGAATGATCGGTTAGGGGTGAGCAAAACAAAGATGAAAATAACAGTAGGAAATAGTGAACAATGGCAAATTGCAGCTTGGAGTGTTACCTTCTGAGCAATTGACACTTCGTTTTATTTATTATCCAAATTATCGTCTGTGGTTTACAGGCAAAAAAGGTGGGTTGATTGGTTTTTGTTTTTCTGCTGTTTGTATTTGGGTTACGTGGTATGGTGTAGTACGGCCACTGCACCGTCGACACGTGCTTTGAACACGGCTAACGTGGGGGCTGCAAAAACAGCTTCTGAGAGGGTATTCCATGTGTGACAAACATGCAATGAGAAGTTTCTTCGACACTCCAAACAATTGTATTGTTCTGCCAATTTGAGATGCTGACCTCTCTGTTGTTGTGACTCGGCTTCAACAGATGAGTTCACAGGTGATTAGTGTTGTTTAATATTTGGTAAGTCATGATTAGGTCACCCCGCAAACGCTGATAACTGAAAATGCCAAGCACTCCGAGATGCTGTTCGTATGACAGGAGGCGCAGCCTATTTATGCTTTTGGTAGCCCGAAGTTGCGAAGTCTCCAAGGCAGTAAAATCCCGCTTCGGTCATGGGTGCCAGGCTTGAAGTGAATATTCAACATGAGGGCGTATGTAAGCAGGAAGTATTCGGCAGAAATAGACGGTTCGAATTGCCCGAAAGCGCTCTGTAAAAGCTCCACTATTTGGACCCCCTTCTATGATGCTTTCTCGGACTGCTCAGAGCAGCAAAGATGCTTTTCGAGAGAACAGTGTTGCCCATCCTGGTCCCCCAGCTTATATGTGTGGACCATTCGGTGTCGTAAATGGAGCAATCGACATTTAGTCACATTGAAGCAAAGGTGATTTTGGACCGACCATCTATAAATCTTGTCTAGGTCGTTTTGAAGCTGTATACGGTATTCTGGAGCTCTGTTAGTTAGCCAAACTTTGTTGTTATCGACACAGAGTAAACAGTTTGACTTAATTTGGCTCACTAGATCGTTTATGAAAACCAATAATAGACGGGACCCAGTACCAAACCCTGTGGCACACCGCCTGCGACGTATATTGGGTCTGACATGGATTCACGAACTCACGTTCAGATGCCTATGCAAGAGAAAATTGCAAATGCACTAGAGAAGAAGGTCCTCAACGTCATATCATTGAAGTTGGGCAAGAAGGATACGATGGTCCAATCAGTCGAATGCCTTAGAGAAATCAAGATAAACCACATTAACTCCTACACCAGAATTCACTGTCTCGGTCCAGCTGTCTCATGCTAACAATAAGTTGGTTGTGCACGACCGATTCTGGTGGAAACCGTGTTGCTGCTGAGCAATGTGACAAAGTTGTCCAGCTAAGACATGAGTGCGTCGGCAACGATAGCCTCCATAACTTCTGAGGGAACTGGCAGATAGTAAGCTGGGTCGGAACCACTAACCCCTTGTACATTGGAGTTATTATCCTGTGTTTCCCCATTGCAGAACGCATCTCTCACCAAGAAAGTGCTGGAATGGCCGGGCTAAGGGTTTAGCCAAAACGTTAGCCGCCGGAACAAGCATCTTTGGGCTGATGTCATCAATTCCTGGACTGGTTTGCAGGCGCATGGATAGCAGATTTCTCATCACGGTGTCTGCCTTAAAATTTATATGGGTAAGTCCTGGTGGAATCACCATAGTTTCTAGATTCAGGAGACCACGGGATGCAATAAAACGTTAATGCATATTGTTGGTGCCGAGCATTCGACACTTCTTTAGCAGACCCAGTTAGACCATCCGCTGTTTGAAGAGGGGGAAAATCTACTTTTCACATTGCGAAGACTGTTCCCGTGCTTGTACAGAAGCACAAGATTTGAAGTAAATCGCTAGGCTAAAGCACGTTGATAAACTAGTTTTTCCTGGCACACTAATTGGATACAGTGGTTACGGTGGACAACATGGGCCTGACAGATACTCGGACTCGGATCGGTTTTGGGTATAGCACGTCGCGTTACGCATCACCAGGCATTTACGTGTCCTACTCCGTATAAACGATGCCATGTTTCTCGAACTGATAAACTTGATTACCGATGCACCACTAACTGAGGTGTTAAGCTTACTGACGAAACGTCTCCAAGCAATATCCGGCGCATCCTCGGTTAGGAAATTCCAGTCGGTCGTTTCAACGAGTCGGGTTAAGCTGTCGTAAGAGGTTATGGTTCGCGTCGTTGGAGTTCCGCCCTCGGGATATTCAGCATAGCAAGTGTACATGAAAAGCAGTCGCATGATCACTGTGGCTTAGAGGAGTAATAATTTCACTCCCTTGAGCATGTTCTTCATTAATGAAGGTCCGGTCCAATATGGATGCCCTGTTATTTCCCCTGAATCTGGTGGGCGAAGTGACATGGCGATAAAGCGAAAAGTTTGAGACAAGATTTTGCAGATCTGCCTAGAATTGCTCTCATGCTGTGGCCTGGGATCCTAGAGCATGAAAGTTGAAATTGTCGGCGACTAAAATGTGACTGTACTTCCTGTTTATCACCTGTCTCAACGCAGCCACCAAGTTGCAGTCCATCTCAGGTGTAGACGATGGTGGGCAGTAATCAACAGCCACTAGGTCAAGGTTGTTTCCTCTCAAGCGTAAGTTGCATCAAACGAAGTCAGGTACATCGCTTTCCGAATCGTGTATGGGTTCGCACTGCAGGTTTTTACGAAAGTAGAGGGCTACCTCACCACATTTGCTGGCTCGATCATTCTTGACAACGGATAAACTTAGTAGCGCGATTTCGGCATCTGTAATCGCACCGCGCAACCACGTTTCTGTGATGGCCATGAGGTCCCAAGCTGTTGTAGCAAGTCAAAGCCTTAATTCAGCTAATTTGCTGAGTGCACCTAGGGCATTTTGTGTGTACATGCATGACAACTTCTTGGAGACCAAAAGTGTGTTGGATGTGATGGATAAACCAAGTGAGTGTACACCGACCGATAAAGGGTCGGCGGGTAATCGTTTTATTGGATCGGTTGCAGACTCTCTAGATGCATTGGGTATAAATGCATGTATCAGATGCCCCGGATCCTGGTCATCGCTTGTGCCCTGCTGCATCCTTTCGAGTATTATGGCTACTGTTGAAACCGTCACCGAATCGGGCCCTACAGTTGATATTGTCAATGAGATTGGCGCCCCACTGAGTCGTCATTAGAACGTGGTTGTGTTCCTGCTGCATTCAGACGAATTTCCGTTGGCAAGCTGCTACGGAATTTACTCCAATTCTAGAAGAGTTTACGCCATTTAGTTCTGATTGTGACACTTGTTTCAACAGCCTGGGACCACATCCATTATAGTTCGGTGATACTGGGATTCTTGTCAACGAGCTGGCCACGATATTTTCGCGAGAAAGGGGCTCACGGATGTAGTGCCATTACTGCCGGTCGTGTACCTGCGCATCGCTGGAGGAGGAATCTGTAAGCTCAGGAAAACCGTGAGCAAGTATTGTTTTCTTATCTACATTCTTTCGGTTCCTCTCTCTGTTAGTGCGATCCGCTGAACGTTCTTTCCACCGGATTTTAAATAGTATGCGCATTCCACTTGAGGCGTTGCAGAGTCGATTCGCAGACAGCAGAACGGGCTCTGCCTCATCCACCGAGTTTAATGTTACTTGAAATAATAGGGGTTCACCGTAGTGCAGTGCGTTTGGGTGACGCGTGATGCGTTTTGATGTCGTGGGATCAGTATGGATACCGATCGCCGTAGAGATGGAACTGCATTGACTTCGATCGTCTATCAGCCTACTCTTAATTGTATTAGATTTGGATTCTAGGACATTGGTGCACACAACGTTTAAGGCACCATGTTTGCACCTGGTGGCTACTGGTTTTGGAGCCTTAATTTCCCGTGCTTTTGGTGACTTTGTGTACGGCACTGGTGGAGGCCATCCGTGCTGCAACACTTCAGTTTGCTCCAGTCCGACCACCAGGGTCACCGGTGCTCTTTCCGGTCTGCGCTTTGCACCAACCGATGCGTATGTTGCCTGGTTCCTCTCTATGGCTAGTTGACTGCAGCTTAGGGTCCTCTGTATAACAAACTAATAGGCACAACACAGTGTGGAGAAGTTGAAGCGGGCACACTGAAGGCAATGATTTTACTTATGGGAGAAAGAGAAGTGAGTTGGGACTGCTGGAGACTGAGACGTTGGGCTAAGATTAGGATGCCTAGCTCTTCTTCGGTCTGAATTGGGAATTTGGGGCGTTTTTCACGTACAAGTGCACGTTCGTTTCCTCCCATAGGTGCAACCCTGACGCTCCCCAGTTGTTGGACCGATTCTGTTAGTCTTTCACACTTCACCAGTAGCACAGTTAGACAGCTAACAACTGGGGTAGCACTGCATACTTAGCAGAATCAAAAAGACTCAGTCGTGCTGTTGTACCATTTCGTTTTCACCGGCCCCATCCAGAGACAGATAGGATTTCAAACAATTTGTGCACACTAGCCCACCTAGTGACCTGTTAAAACATGGGCAGATCGACGAGTTGGATAAATGGGAATATCTTTGAATTCTTCTTCATCTAAACAGCTTCTCACTATGCTCTTACTTGGCTTGAAGACCCACTGATGGCATTTGAAAAATATGCGCACATTGGTGCGTTGGATAAGCCAGCTTTTTCTTTAGCCTTCATATAGCGCCTCTTTTCCATTAGACAGGTGAAAGTCGTGAGTGCCTGCAAGACGGACAAATCGAAATGGTGAATTGTTGACGGCCGCAACTAACCCACCAAATTTGTGTACGCAATTCCCCTTGCCCTGTGTTATCATATCTTACATCATGTGTGAGGTAAGTCGTTAGTTCTAATTGATTAGTTTCATGATGGATGCAGTCCTCAGTTTTACCCTCTGTCGTGTTATCCTGTGTACTCACACACTCACTATTTATGAATTATTGTTATATACCAATGTTATGGATTCTTAAGTTACAGTTTCCATGTACATATTGTCACTCACCTCCCAAAACTTTGGTATGTTGCTTTCTTCTCCCAACCATCTGCCTAAAGGTATCTGAAAGTTTTGCAAATGTCATGCATTCCGACGAATTTTGAAATGAAATCAAGGGCTACGAATAAATGGAATTGCAACGTAGTGACCTAGAAATTGTCCTGCTTGTCTGTGAAAAATAGTATTAAAATATAATATCATTCTGTACATAGACAACTAAGGAAGCTTGCCTGTTCGCACGACGATTACATGTGTTTGAGTCATCCAGACGAATCGCATTCACGCGCTTCCGGCTTTTCCACCTCGAAGAGCGTTTGCTGCATCTCGGATGATGACTATAAATTTCCCCTAGAGAGAACCATTGTACGGTGCCTTCAGCTAGCGGGATGGTGCGTTTCGATAATAAAAGTCCATCTCGCACATATATCCGTCTTTTTCCGACTTTTCCTTGAGGCGGGACGAACCTAGCATATAGCGACCGAAGGATTCCCCTATAAGTGGCGACCCCGACCGAAAATGTGGTAAGCTACTTAGTAATTTTTATTTCGAGGTTCGTCCAGTTTTGCGGTACGTCCAACCATTTTCATTTTGTGCGTGCATATTTCGGGTTCTATATCGGTTAGTTGTATTATTTTTCTGCTATGGATACGTGTCACCCAGTTCTCGACGGCAAGATTGAAAATGTAACCATTGCCCTTTCGCGAAAGCAATCCAAAACATTGGTTTGCTCAGTTGGAGACACTTTTCGAACTTCGTGGCATTAGATCTGAAAGAATCAAATATCTCCACGTCGTCTCCGCGCTTCCTTCGCATGGCACCGATGATATCGACGATATCCTTGAGTTGCCAACAGAGAGGAAAAGTTACGAGGAAATTAAAGCAGCGGTTCTCAAAAGGACAGGTCTTCAGATCGTCAACGTATCACGAAGCTCCTGAGCGAAACGGAGTTGGGTGACCTCAAACCATCGCAGCTATTGCGAAAGATGCAAAGTTTAGTCAAACCCGACATGGTGAACGATACATTTCTCAAGGAAATGTGACTGCGTAGACTGCCACGTGAAATGTGCAATATCCTTCAAGCAAATGCTGGCGCATCCCTGACGCTGATGGCCGATATCGCAGACCAAATTTCGCAAGTTCGATCTACGCCGAAAGATGAGATTGCTGAAATGAAAGCGCAGATCGCCACACTCACCACGAAGTTTACCGATTTCACAACTTCTAGGAGTAGCTACTGTTGTCCATCTTCAAACCGTCAACGTCCATCTCGATCAAAATCACCGCGCCGAATTTTTCCTACTGCTGGTACCATCAGCGATCTGGCCCGCAAGCCAAGTCTTGCCGCCCACCGTGTTCCTTCAAACGCAACGAGCAGGGAAACGGGCCGACCAGCAAGTAGGGGCGACGGGGTTATCTGGCCAACACAGTCGCCTATTCTTCGCCACCGATCGACAAACGGGAGTTGGCTATCTCGTCGACAATAACGCAGAAGTCAGTGTCCTTCCGGTGATCCCAACGACGCAACCGGAAAGGTGACTGGTTCTCTACGCGTAGCCAACGGCACCAGCATCCGTGAATATGGTCAACGCTAGCGCACGCTTAACTTTGACCTGCGACGCTCCTTTTGATGGGTATTCCTTGTCACTGACGTGCAAAATCTCGTTGTCCGAATGGATCTTCTGCACTTCGGCTTGCTCATCGATGCTAAACGACATCGTTTCATCGATCAGACAACGAAACTTTCCGTCGCTAGAATATCCAGCGATGTAGCATCGCTCAGTCCGATGTACGCCAATGCCAACTCGCCGGCCGGCAAAGCGCTACTTGAGAGTTTCCCTGAAGTCTTCGGACCTTCATCCTCGCTGTCAACCGCAGCCATGCCGCAGCACATATTTACTAAGGGTCCGCCCGTCTCCGGAGAAGCCCGATTCCGGACAAGCTCAAAATCGCCCGTGCGGAACTCGAGCACATGCTCGAACTTTAGATCGTCCGACCATCCAGCAGCCTTTGATGTTCGCCCCTTCACATGGGCCCCAAAAAGTCAGGAAACTGGTAACCATGTGAGGATTACCGCGCCATCAACAGCGTGACAATTCCGGATCGTTATCCTGTCCTTCACATACAGGATATTACAGCCGGTCTTCATGGTGCTCGCGTGTTATCAAAGATTGATCTGGTGCGAGCTTATCCTCAGATCCCGGTCGCCGATGAGGACATACCGAAAACCGCCGTTATTACACCATTTGGACTATTCGAGTTTCTACGAATGTCATTCGGTCTGCGTAACACCACGCAGACATTGCAACGTTTCATCGACTCCGTCGTACGTGGACTCGACTTCGTCCACCCGTACATCGACGAAATCCTGGTGGCCAGTTCTTAGGAAGAGGAACACTGAACACATCTACGACCCTTGTTCGAACGGCTGAAGGCGCACAACACCACCGTCAACCCCGACAAGTGTATTTTTATGCAGCCGCGCATTTAGTTCCTCGGACACCAAGTTCATTCCGAAGGTATTCGCCCTCTGCAGGACAGAGTCCAGGCAATTCGCGACTTTCCTCATCCAACGACTCTAGCCGCCATTCGACGCTTCAACGGCACGGTCAACTAATATCGCCGATTCCTGCCACGCTGCGCCGAACTTATGCAACTGATCACCGATTTGCGTGGACGCAACAATGGTAAAGTTGATCTTATACCTGAAGCACGAAAAGCATTCGAAGCTAGCAAAGAAGCACTGGCTTCCGCCGTCATGCTTCATCACTTCGACTTGAACGCTCCAATCAGTGTAGCCGTCGACGCCTCGGAAAACGCAATCGGCGCAGTTCGACAGCAGTTTTCCCAAGGTAATTGGCAACCACTAGCGTTGTTCCGATGTCTTCAGAAAGCCGAGTCAAAATACAGCACATTTGGCCACGAGTTACTCGCCGTATACTCCGCCACCCGCCATTTTCGTCACGTCGAAGGTAATCATTTTACGATCTTTACAGATAACAAACCACTCGTCTACGCCTTCCGGAACCCTTCGCTCCGACACTCGCCGCGTGAAGTTCGTCATCTAGATTTCGTGTCTGTTTTCGACGGACGTCCAACACGTGTCTGGCAAGGATAACGTCGTGGTGGACACGCTTTCAAGAGTAAACTGGCTCCGACCGATCAGTCGTACGATGTCAGATATGGCGGCTGCTCAGCAAGCCAAAAAGACCTAATGTCATCTTGCGAAGAGTCCACGTTAAAGTTGGTACCTAGACCGCTCCCTTCGTCTACAGGTACAATGATCTGCGACGTCTCTAACGGACATCCATGCCCACTGGTACCAACTGCCTTTAGCCGAAGTCTTCGATACGCTGCACCTCGCGCATCCCGGCATCCGCGCTTCAGTCAAGATGATTGCCGACAGATACGTCTGGCCCAACATGCAGCGCGATGTCTGACTTTGGGTATGCAACTGTCTGACTTGCCAGCGAGCAAAAGTTCATCGACATGTTGCCGCTCCGATAAGACGCTTCCCTTCACTAACAACTCTATTTGCTCACGTCCACCTAGACATCGTTGGACCACTTCCACCGTCCAAAGGCATGGTCTACATTCTGACCATGCGGTATCGCGCCACTCGTTGGCCTGAAGCTGTTCCAATTCCCGATATATCTGCTGAGACCATAACGCGCGCATTCGTCGAGAGCTGTGTCCTTTTACATGGCTGTACAGCCACTGTGACTATCGACCGTGGTGCACAGTTCGAATCGTCAACTTTCAACGACGTACTCAAAGTCATCGGATGTAAACGCATCCGGACTACTGCCTACCATCCTCAAGCAAAGGGAATGGTATAAGGCTTCCACCGACAGCTTAAAGTCACGCTAAGTACCGCCAATGCACTTAGTTGGACAGTTCTGCCAATGGTATTACTCGGAATTCGATCAGCATTGAAAGCCGATCTCGAAACGTCCAGCGCCGAACAGGTCTATGGACAACCATTCCAATTACCAGGCAACTTCTCCTCTGAAAGCCCGAACACTCCTCGCTATGACGCGCACTACGCTCAGCAGCTAGCCATAAGCATGTGTTGCAATAAATCGACCGCAGTACGGGAATAACATCGCAAGTCTTAGGTTCCCAAAAATCTTCACCACTGCTGGTTTATCATCACTCGCATTGATGGTCTACGCAGACCACTCGAACGACCTTACGAAGGTCTATTCAAAGTGCTATAACGTAAGGATCGCTTCTTCGTCATCGAACGCAACGGCAGGCGCGAAACGGTCTCAATCGACCGCCTCAAAGTTGCTTATGTTGGACCAGAGTCGAACGACGACTCCAGTCCTTCGTCTTCCGATGAATCCACCCAACCAATGGTGAAGGAAACGCCGGCAGACAGCAACACCACAACCGGAAACCCGCCCTCTGAGCCCTCCGAACCCGCCACGCCTAAAAATGTTACTAGGTCTGGTTGTCGGGTTCACTGTCCGACATGTTTATTAGAACGTTAGCTTAGCATTTTTGCTTCTAACAGCGATTTCAGGTTTTCATTTGCGTCAGTACCTTCCGAAAACCGCAAAATGTTTTGAAAATCCAAAAACATTGTAAAAAGTTTCGAAGACAAAAAGAAAAAACGGAGAAAACGTTGTTTCCTTGACTTTTCGCTTCCTATTCGATAAGTGATTTTCCCGTCCGTTGCTGTCGCCTTTTCTGCATGCCTGACCTCTCCCGTCTCTTTCTTTGTTTTCATGTTGCGAAGCGGAGAACACTCACTCGTGGTCAAACATCAGTAGTCGTATGTTACGAACGTCCCCCCTTTTCTTTTATCGGCACCTTAAGGGAGGACATGGGTGGGAACCTGCTAGGGTCCGATCGCCTGGTTCTCCACCAGCAGCTGCATCAGGTTTCACCGCCTGATCTCGCAGAAGGCTGGCCCGCGACGGACAGTCTTCACGTAGTTCGAAGAGTCACTAACGGTTCCCTTCTAGGAGGGGGGCCATGTAGTGACCTAGAGAGTGTCCTGCTTGTCTGTGAAAAATAGTATTAAAATATAATATCATTCTGTACATAGACAACTAAGGAAGCTTGCCTGTTCGCACGACGATTACATGTGTTTGAGTCATCCAGACGAATCGCATTCACGCGCTTCCGGCTTTTCCACCTCGAAGAGCGTTTGCTGCATCTCGGATGATGACTATAACTTTCCCCTAGAGAGAACCATTGTACGGTGCCTTCAGCTAGTGGGATGGTGCGTTTCGACAATAAACGTCCATCTCGCCCATATATCCGTTTTTTTTCGACTTTTCCTTGAGGTGGGACGAAATTGACATAGCGAGCGAACGATTCCGCTTCAGGAACCCCAAGTGTTCTTGCATAACAATTTGGTAAGACCATTCTGCATTTCCTTTGTACCTATGATCGGACCAGCTTAGCTGGGTTGTGCCTTACCTAGTTAAGAATATACCAGTTATAACTCTTCACCAGTTTAACACATAATTCACACTTGCTCTTAACGTCAGACATGCTCGCAGAGGGCGTGATTTTGACGTCACGGGTTTGCGGATGGTCAGTAAGTGCAGCTTCCCCCGTCAACAATAGGCGTGAGTTGGCGCACTCGCTGTCACCAGTGATCAATTGCAAACACAAGTTTCATTGTTGGTCGGTTGATCGATTGATGTTAGGCCCAGCTGGTTTGGGAACTTTTAAATGAATCTAAGCACAACATTGAACACGGATTGAGATCGCAAATTCCTACACAGCTGCGTTGAGAAACATCGAATAGGAATAAGCTTAGGCTTTTCTGACTGTCTCGAGAATTCTGTACTGAATAGTGGTACACAGAAGGGCAATCGGCTTGTGTTTAAGCACGGATGACAGTTAAATCCGTTAGTTAGGACTTTAATGGTGATAGATAACACCACGTATGATGAATCACTGTGTAGAGCTTGTAAATTTGGTTTGAATGGGTGCACGGTGATTACGCTGCGGGAAGATAACGAGGATTATCCCAGATGACCCAGGAGTACGCGCGCCAAGCGTGTGAATCAGATCGAACCTAACGAAACAGAATGCGTCAGTCCTACTCTACGCCATTATGAATAACCAGTGGTGTTTCTCAAGAAAGTGTGCCTGGATCGCCACTCTTCTTAATCGGCATAAAAACTTATGCGAACCCATAAAAGGCGAACGCTCATTTCTGTTTGCAAAGGAACGTAAACTAGTCGAAGAGTTTCTATCAGACTATGTTGTTGAAACAGGAAGAGCACCTATCAACCCTGAATGTATCAAATGATAGCTTGTCAATAAAACTCTCCACAACTTTATCCCAAGTAGTTGTGTACAGATGCCGCAACTCGAAACGCCCTACATTTGTCGGTACCTCAATCCAAACCTATGATTTTTATTCGGGTTTTGGGAATCAGATACCCTAATCCATTCAATTTCTTTGGACATACCCTCCACCAAGTCGTAAAGCCAAGATAGCTATCTAACAACGCTAGTGCCACGTATGCAGTTGAGTATTGATTGTGAACACAGGCGTTCACATGATTGGTTGACAATAACCCTGCCTTACCTTCCTTATTTTATTGAATTTTCGTTTCGGTATGTCTAGGAAGTTTTCATTCAACTGTTCCATACTACGCCTGCGTCTTCTGTTCCATCTATCGGCTACGGGGCATACCTAACATTCTGGCGACATTGCACCTTCCTACAATACTTTGGAACATTCCTTCTGATAAACCAAGCCGGCTACCTGAGAGGAAAATGCCTTTCCTCTCAGTGCCTTTCAGAGGAGACATACAGTTCGAACTCTTGAGTAGGAAATCGACTTCGCGTTAAACCAAACGTACCCGGCCGCCAGAGTCCGCATTCATGCCGAAACCGTTCCGCTCATCACCAACCGCCTAAAAGACAGAATTCCGGCCCAGTCCAATTCCTATGTCCTATACCAGTTCACTTGCACCTGTGGTGTGAGATGCCTCGGACACACGACCAGAGGTCTGTCAAAGCGGATAGCGGAACACTGCCCTGCTTCATTACAGCGCGGTACCACCAGAAATGTCTAAAGCCCCATCTTAGAACACCTAGTAGATAGTGGACACAAAATACAAACGATAGGCCTTCAGAATAGTGTTTGCATCAGCAAAACGATGTACAAAAGGACTCAGGAAGCGTCTAATGGCCACAGCAGAAGCAATTGAGAGCAAGCAACTGAAGTCGGAACTGTGTAAACAGCGTGCAATTACACAGTTTAACCCTATCGTGGCCCTAGCCTGGTCAGCTGACTTCTGGCATAGTGGTCAATGGTATTGGGTTCAAATAGACAGATTGTCATCTGATCGCAGCATTTACGACTTTACGTCGCATTGCTAGCAATAGCTACTGCACAAAAGATCATGAAGCGCATAATTGTAATGGCCTGAAGAAATATAACGAAAAGAAATATCTTCGCAATTTCCTTTTGACATCAGAGTGGGCATAATTTATGAAAATATGTCGTGCTATTTTTGGTCAAATCGTACTTTCATTTGGTTCCCATGGTTTCGTGATGGCTTCAAGTGCATTTCTTGGACTGCTGATTAAACACACAATATCGCTTTCGTGTCCGGTACATCATAAAATGAAATTAGTAATGACCGTTAGTCCGTTAGTCCAAGGCAAACGGTGATTTACTGATTTGCATACCTCGGGCCCAATTGCATCTCGACTAGGAAGTGAGATGCCATTTCGCATACACTGAAAGTTGATGACAAACGCATAGTAATAAGGAGGGAACAGAAATGGCCGGTAAATACATATGGGTAATACAAATCAAGTTAGCAAAGCAAAAGAGTTTGATGGAATCACCATCTGTCAGGCATTTAGATATCCTAGCGATGGCAAGACATTTAGAAGCAAGGGCAAAGTAACGTGTCATCATCATTATACACGTTAGTTAGAGGTGGAAAACTCTTCAGCTATTGTGCCGCAATACAAAAGAAAAGAAATAAAAGTTGAAGCAGAGGCACGCCGGTTGAGTCACCAGTAACGGATGGACATTGTTCCGGAAAGCTAGCAGCCGGCTATTGTGCCGCAAAAGTTACATTATGCCTACTAAATGTGATCGTGGTTGGAGGAGGGGACAAAGAAACTCACAACACGAACGCCACTGAAGTCAGCTCCTAGCCAAGGCAACCAGTGTATCCAGTCAAACGTATTCATCGTCTTTCGGACCCCAACCAGGGAACCGAGAGGTTCCAACCGAGACCAATTTCGAATTAAGGGCCTTCATTCCTCTTGACCAAGCCATCGCTCTTCTTGTTCCATCCGCACCCCCGGTGCGCAAACAACGCACGTCGCGGGAGTCGGTGGGTTGGCATGCGCAACACCTGGCCCAGCCATCGGAGCCTGGTGCGTGGTATAACGTGTGTTCAGAACATTTGAATTTTGTGTGAACGACCCCACCAGAAGAAGTCATGACGGTATGTTTTCTAAATGGAGAACCTTGTGAGTTAAGAGTTTCACATGGATCGGAAGCAAACTAAAGAGGCGCAAGGAAAACACGTACATACCTCATGGTGAGCTGCGCCTACAGAGTAAACTGATTAAATTGTCAATTAATGTGGCCATCTGAACAGAGGAACCTGTTGGTGTGTGCTTAGTGTTTGTTAAGCAGTGTTTCTACTACAATGAATCAGAGATCATTTGTACCATCCGGAAATTGCTGAAAGTCTAGCAACTTCATAACATTTGGAATGACAAAGCGAGTCCCCAAACGTCATCACTTGTCGGTATAGAAACCGATAACTTTTCCATAAATGAGCGTACCGCATAGAGTGGATTTCACGGTTGGCCTTCCGAAATGGCAGTGAGAAAACTCCATCGCAAATGGGACAAATATTGCCCTTCTGTAGGTTGAGGGCTGAGACGTTTCTGAACAGCTCCGGATTGCAAAGAAAACGAGGTTACTGTTTGGTTACGGCAAACAAAAGATCAATCCGGAGATTGCTCCCAAATATCCCATGAACTGTACTGCGTAAGCGAATGCGGATGGTGTTAAAGTACAACAGCTTAGGTCGCGCTGCGAAAGTGAATGGTTCAACTCCTGGTTCAAACAAAACTGACAGTGTACGTCTAGTTAGAGCGTAGTTGTTTAGTAGTAATCCTCTTTTCTAGTAAATGTTTGGGGATATAACTCGTCTTTAGCTCATAAGTACTCAAGTCTAAGGAGGGTGCAGGATCCCGACCTGGAGCGGCAAGTGAAAGTCGTTGAAAAGATTGGGAACTTGGCGAACTGCAAATACTGCTACGTGCAAAGTTCTGAAGAGTCAGTCATCAAACGGACTTTTGAAGACGTAGGCAGATTAGAGCCTACAGGAGAGTAAGGCCATTAAAGGGACAATGAGAAAAACACCAAACGAAGCATATCTGTGGTTTACTGAAGATTTCTGCACAAGCAGAGAAGATAAAAAGGGAATTTCAAGCTGATAAACGCTGCATTGTGTGGGGATTAGGGATTCAGTTAGTAGCTCCTACATCCAGGGTTCGAGTCGCGAGTATGCTATCGCTACCTGACCAGTGCAAGCAAGTACGATATCGGTCGGTCGCAACGACCGAGCTAAATGCGACTCACTACAAAGCTAAGATACAATGCAGTAACCTTGTTCACACAACGGGTGCCTCGGAGTGAACCCACAGTGACCTTCAAACACAGATTTTAAGTGTAGAGCTTGCTTGCAACACGACCGCTTTGCATGCTTCTGCACTCTCAAGATATAGCAAAGCTGCGATTCGAATTCGGGGCGTTAGGGACGTAGGCGGAAACATTTACCGCTAAGCCACAGAGAAACGGCGGGCAACGCTTGTCACAACAGTTAATGACTGATTGGAGGAGCGATTTTGAAGCACGCGTTGTGTAAATCGATTAAGACATGCAATTGAAATATGTATCACGATTCCGTAGCGGAGTTGTACGTTATCGGGCGCGACTCCAGAGTGTGGGATGGGGAACGCCTTCCCTGTGGAGGCAACTGCGAATAAGTCTCGTTCCCTCTGGAGTCGAGATGAATAAGCAATCGCGACAACCAGTGGCAGTGACTCAGAGCGTGGGGAATTCTGGGCTGGTCACCCGGCTCCCTATCAAATATCACAAAAGTTCGTACAACGCTGTGTCAAAGCCAATGTGACCGGCTATAGGGTCACTGACCACTCACTTCTGTAACCAGAGATGAGTACCCAGTGGAGGGCCACCGGCTTCTGTGTAGACTGCAGCCAAACACAAAGAAGGCGAAGGAGCTACCAGGCTTTCAACCGTCTTCGTATTCACGGTTAGTTTGAGGTTCCAGCGACACGTGTTAATCGCTCCGCTGCCTTGCGGGCCAGGTCTTTAAGACCAAATGTGCGGGGTGAGGTCCCTTAAGCCAACTCTTTTCATCAGCCTGGGCAACCAGGAAGCACTTTGCCCACAAAACACATAAACCCACTTAACCCTTCCCTTGTCTGTTTCCCCCCATTTTTGTTGTTGTTACTCATGTGTTGTGGCATTCTGCCAATTGTATAATAGTCAAGTGTCATAGCTATATATATCGCGATTCACATTGAAGTGAAACTTGATCAATTCGATCACTGGGATCGTAACCGAAGCAACATCTAACAGATTTCTGCTTCAGTCACAGTCCCAGTGACGGAACTGACCACAACGCGAGTCGCAGGAAACAGGGAGATTGCGCGTCGCAATCCATCCACACAATGCGTGCTGAAAAATTACAAATTCAGTAACGTCCAAGCAGCTTTTGCTCAGTTACCACATGGAAAGCCATCTAGAAAAATCGTCCAAATCCATGTCGAGGGAACAACAGCGAATTATTCCGGTAGGCATAATTCATGTCCCATGGACTAGACAAGTTTGATCGGTGAAAGTAAGAATAAAAAACGAACATAGAAGTGAAGATGATAGCCCAGTGAAAGACCATGAATTTCCGTGAAAGATAGATCAGAATGTCGTCACCACGATATGTTTGACGATGGTCCCCACAATGGGAACATGTTTGCGATATGTACCAAATGCCGCAGCAACTAAGGGGAGACAAGAAAGCAGAGCGCACAGTGGCGTTTAGCAATAGCTCGCAGAAGTGCTCACTGTGTTCCCGCCATAGTGTACATACATCGGCCAATAAGATGTTTGCTTGGTTAACATAAGTAGTCGATTCAAAATGACCCGGTGATGAAGAGCAATGCTAAACTGGGTAGCGCGGTTCGGGAAATCATACCTGTCTAAAGTGACTACTCAAGGGCCCGACAAAAAGTAGTCCCCTTGGGACAAGTGGTCCCCATGGACAGGTGGTCCCAATGGACAGGTTCGTGCATAGGGACACTACTCATAGAAGAAAACGTTGGGGACCGACTAAAGTGGCCCCCATGGCAGGTTGGACAGTATAGGGAGGAATCATAAACAACACAAATTGCAGTGACTAAGCCAAGTTGGATTTCGCAACCTCGAGACTAAGTGCAAGCCCAACACACTAGGAAACAAGTGTCAGATGTCGGACACCATCCACGTCCTTCGTGAGAGCTCATCGAGTGATTGTCAGACTTTTGTACTCCACATGCAGATTACGAAATCGAGCAGATGATCAACACAGCATAACGATAGCTCAGATCGAATCGAGTGTTCCGATGCGGTTGGAATTGTGCTCGAACACGAATCCGACGAACAAATATTTCGACGCGGTAAATGATACGTCACGAAGTAGATTACCGTGCGTTTAACAGATGATCTTAGCAAAGCGATCGCATTCGCTAGAATGATCGCAGGCTCCTGGTGTGAATCAACTATTTGTCACGGACAACAGAAATTGCGGAAATGTACCTAAATAGAAAATCGCATGGCAGATGATGGAGCGAAGAGCGGACAGAGAACTAAGATACATACGTGAGAGCGGAGTGGCGAATTAATCAATCCACGCGACGTTCGAAGACGCAATGGGGTAGCGGATTCTAAGGGTCCGTAGTAGGGTTTAAATTACATTCTCAAGTTAGCGTTGCAAGAATCTACATTCGCTTATAAACAAGATGTACAGGTTCGATCAATGCTGTATAAGCAGTTGGATCGTAGTAGGCTAATAGCGCTGTGTTGAAATAAAACAGCAAATTATAAGCTTTGCATACACACTGTCTTAAACAGACGATTCCGAATAGACTGTACGATAAACTTAGATTGATGGGTAAACGCCAGTCCGGGAGAATGTGATTCAACTAATGGAGTGATTAAGTCGGCGAAATAAAGCAACGACAACAACGCCAGTAGTCAAGGATACCGACA
This sequence comes from Dicrocoelium dendriticum, assembly GCA_944474145.2. Classification (NCBI taxonomy): domain Eukaryota; kingdom Metazoa; phylum Platyhelminthes; class Trematoda; order Plagiorchiida; family Dicrocoeliidae; genus Dicrocoelium; species Dicrocoelium dendriticum. Next base: position 37,184,318 of record OX104067.1, on the reverse strand, counting down.
ATAGACAAAGTGGAATACCACTAAACCGCCTGGCGACTGAAGCATCAAAGGATGGTATGTACTTTTCGCTATCCGCATGCAAGGCTCTCTTCCAAGACTGGCAGGCGCCTCTGCTTGCACTCACTCTTGGTGGTGAAACACTAGAGGTTGTGGAGAGCTTTGTTTACTTGGGAAGTTGCATCACTGCTAGCGGGACTGTTGGAGACGAGATTTCGATGCGTACCTCGAGAGCATGCCATGCTTTTTCTAGGCTGAGGCACTTGTGGCGTCGCCTCGACATTCGTCTCTCCAGCAAATGGCGGATCTATTGTGCAATTGTTCGTGCTGTATTGTTGTACGCATGAGAGACATGGCCCATTCGTAAAGATGACTTGCGCAGGCTATCCGTCTTCGAGCCTTGCTGTCTGCGGCCCATTGCCGTGGCGGCACCACGTAAGCAATGTGGAAGTTAGACAACATGTCTTGAGACGAGGAAGCCACTCGCTCCAGGAGCTCGTCTCACTGCAACAACTGCGGCGGTTGGGACACGTATTGCGCATGCCTGTCCAGCGTTACCCCCTTCGTGCGTTGTTTTCGGTTGCTGGACAGGGCTGGAAGAGACGGTCTGGTGGACAGCCTGCCACTTGGAGAAGCCGCATGAAAAACCAACGAAACAGTTGGTCTCGGCCGGTTGTTGTCGACCACCTAGTTGGGGTTCGAGAGAGGCGGATACTTGCTGGTTGAAGACCTTGGAAGCCATGGCTCAAGGTCCATGTCAATGACCGACGTGTGTATCGGTGTGTTGCGGTGTCCCTCCTTCCTCCTCCTAAAGAAAAACTGAAAAAATTTCAAAAACAGTGAGTGGTAAACTGGACAAAAGAAGCTTTTGGTATTGTTGTTATCTTCTTATTATTTATACTATTTTCCTATTCAGCCATGATTCCTACGGCACAATATCAGTGCCATATATATATATATATATATATATATATATATATATATATATATATATATATGAACGCATAAACCACACGGAGGATGATAAGAATCAAAAGTGGAACAAGTAGAAATCGCGATAACTTTCCAGTCGATAAGTAAGGTCTTTTTAGCATGGTTGAAGCGTAGCTACACTTAGAAACGATACTGAGAGTTCAAAACACTACGCCATTTTTGGGTTTGTGAGCAAGTTCTCAATGCGGACATGACGCGAGTACCAGACGACAAACGGCGAAAGTGCCGAAGGGATTTATATTACACTGTATGAAGAGATGCAACCGCAGAGGCAAAAAGCTCAAGGACAAGCTCCCCATCGTGTCCAATGGAATAAAACAGGCACAGCACGTTTCATTGAAAACAATCATAATGGGATAAGAGAAAACAAAATCAGTTCAGCAAAGAACAGATAAGGAGACTGAGAAAATATGGTCAAAATAGGGAGAACTTTATTCGATGGTTCAGTGCAGGAAGCGCAGAGAGGGAGGAGGATTCATCAGCAGAGTTCCTTTCCAAGTGCGGTTAGCTGAAACAGAGTGGTAAACAAACCGGTCACCAATCATCAAAGAAGATAACGGCGAAAGACTAATTCGAGCGTGTAGTAATGTTACACATGAGTAACTAGATCCGCAAGAGTGGAATAATAGTCGGAAATAAAGCAGGCCCAACATATCAGAGGGGTCAATTTGAAGTACACGTTGTGTGGATGGATTGCGAGACGCAATCTTAATGTGGACTGCGATTCGCAATGAAGTGAATCTTGGTCACTGCGATCATTGGGACCGTAGGCGGAGCAGATGGAATTTGGGTGTTGTCCACCGAAAAACGCTGCACAACCACCACGCGTTTCGATCTGATTTGAACTCATCAGACAGAGTTAGCAAGCATGGAACCTGGGACCAATGGGATGTTAGTCGTGACCGCTACCCTTGAGCCACCGGGTCGCGACGGGCAACGCTTGGCACAACGGTTAGTGATTGATATTGTGAATGCTTTTGGAGTACACGTTGTGTGGATGGGCTGCGACACGCAATCTCAGTGTGGAGCGCGATTCGCATTTAATTGAACCTCTGTTGGCTAGCCGACCAACCTCACCGTGGTGCCAACTGGGTGATCGGGTTTACCTCGTCCCAGCGAATGGTTCGGCGGCAATGTACCAGGACACGGGGAGTTTTTCGCTTGACAAGCGTTCTCTATAAAATGCCACAAATGTCTAGTTACCAATACTGTGACGTGGCGGATGAGACACCACTTATTAAAGTCACTGCCTCTTCCGTATCAGAATCAGCTAGCCCAATCCACGGACGTGGGCTATCTAATACAAAGATTTCGTTTCACTTATTCCCAAGCCTGGCCACAATCAATCACAAATACGGCGTCACATTAAGAAATTCAAGAAACAAAACCTCACTCATTTTCAACTGCATGCATTCATGCATTCTTAACACATGGATGCATATGTTACTTATAAACTTGTTCCGCTTTTACATTTACTGGTCCTTGTTGTATCACCCTGATTATGCCTATGCAGGCGCGTCCCGCACTGTTGAGAATAAAACATTTATTTATTTATTATCATTGGGACAGTAGATAAATAACGGATGTTGCCCACCAAGTAACACTGCACGCTATGACCGGTTTCGAACCTCATAAGGTATAGAAAAAATCGAAGCCGGAACCATTAGAATGCTAACCGAAACCTCCAACCTTAAACTACCAAGAGCCGTTGAGAAACACTTGACGGATTTGGAGGAGTCATTTTGAAGTATATGTGGTGTGAAATGATTGTGACGTTCAGGTCTATACACCGAAGCGCACTTGTTACCGAGTAGGCCTTTCTGGATGGAGCAACCGGTGTTTTCGTAAACGCAAAGCCGACAGAGTGCCTGCCCTAAGAACAACACCAGGTGTACGAAGCAGGATAGAAGGGGTAGCTTTTGTGTCCGAACGCTCGTCATCTGGCTAGGCAGAGTGATGATTACCCCTAATGTAGATAGTTATGATAACTCTTGAAATATACGAGAAATAAAGAAAATGTATCACAGTTAGTTAAAACAGAGCGGTTGTTTTTGCGGAAACGTTGGCTCAGGGTTTATGGTCTGTAATTCACGTGCCACCGAATCGAGCCAGCGTTGGTGCGCGAGAGCTCAGTAGCTCAGTTTACATGGAACCCCTGGTGATTGAGTGGCAGTGAAATGTCTGTGTGAAGTCTTCGCATGCAGCGGATACGATTACAGAAACAGCGCGGAAATTTCGGTCATCTGATGAGCACCAACCACTATCGGTGTACTAACAAACAGTTGTGTGGTTCATGCGGATAAAGCGGAGTGGAGTTGCAACAAAAAGCTCGCAGATGTTCAGAGTTAGGAAGCATACGGATATATCTGCAGATCAATAAACGAGCACACTAAATGAAGACGAGCCAGAGTAGGAAGCAGCAGACACGTGCTACGTCAAACAAGTGGAACAATATTTGGGACAGTGTCAAAAGGTAACAACACAACTATTAGTGACAAGCTGGCTCCTGGCCCAACATTATTACCAATAAGGGACAAAAATAACTGGCAATAAGCAATGGATAGATGATCACACACATTACAAAAACAAATGGTGCTGACGTCAAAGAATCTGATACAACAAGTCGTCTATCTCATAAGATGCCAGTTAGCATTCGTAAGAATAAAAGAGCAGAAGTGAGCATAGAATACTTTTTCCCGACAAATACTGAGCTTCGGTCGCAAAACTTCAAGCACGCTAAAATTTTCCTGTAATTGTACTCGATGAATTAGGTTAGTTCAATATAAGTGAAGCCGGTGGACAATGAGCGAAGTGTGAGGCGCCTAGCGGATGCCGACAGGCTCATAAACTTGGCGATAGTCATATAGGTCAGACGCACGGTTAAAGTTTGGCCCGGCACAGGGTGGACCAAGTTATCGTAGGCACTGATGCGGGACAGCGGAACGACAGACCTCCAGCAGTGTTGATTGTTGATTCATATGACATAGAACACCGAGTAAAAAACAAACAACAAAATGTGGGACGAATTAAAAGTAAAAACAAGCATGAGTAGTAAAGTTAGGGGCAACTCCCTATCATGTAATCTAAGGGAAGTCGTATAAAGAGAAAAGATGTACGGCAAAGTCTGTAGATAGATGATGTTCAATTACCTTTCGCCAGATAGGTTCGGTTCGAAAACTCTCGTCTGTAGCTTCTGATCCAATTCTGACTCAAAAAGCTAAGGAGCACATAGAAGTCATCCTGGAGAACTACTTTGTGAACCTTTAGATCAACAGTCGAATCCACCTTTGGTGAGTGAACACAGAATCGCAAAAGGAGATTTCGATCATATTGGATGACAAAACCGACAAGGACCTATGAGTAACTACAACTTGGTTCTGTTGGACAAGGGCAGTAGCAAAGCAACGGTCGCGTTCTCCTATCATGAGTTAACAGGCAGTAAGGTGCTCCAAGCCCACGTAAGTCAACTTAAAACGCCGAAAATGTTGATTGCTGAGTTTTAGAGGACCCGCTTTGTGTCAAGCGTTGCACGCAGAGCTCAATGGCTTAGTGATCACGGCGATGGCCGCCAACCACTATGTGCCAAGTTCCACTCCGAGCTCAAGCCATCACTACTTAATGAGTTCAAACAAGGACGAAACGCGTCGTGGAGTGCAGTGACGAGAGAGAAAGCAACACCGAGACCCTCGACCTTGGAAAATGTTTTTCCCATGAGTGAGAGTTGTGGGAAGGGAGTTAGCTGCTTCTCCTCCAACTGAATTGAGTCTGTGCGATCAATAACCATTGAATGGCCTGGTATGAGAGGTTCTGAAACTTATGAACAGTGACACCTAGCGCCGCTCAATGGATCACAGAGGAACGAAAAACATCACTCCACGTCAGCATAATCTTTTGATGAAAAAACATCATGAACGCCCAATTCGCGTATTATATACCATTTTCACTTTAAACTGGACATTTTTCAAACCAAACTGGACATTTTGCAAATCAAACTGGACATTTTGCAGACCAAAGTGGACATTTTGCAAACCACATTGGACATTTTGCAAACCAAACTGGACATTTTGCAAAACAAATTGGACACGTTGCAATCTAAGCAGCAACTGGCCAATTTGTTGGTAAGAAACGAGCAGTAAGACTGCTGAATGATGTTCAGCATATACATTGTGATGACGCTAATACACCGGCATTGTGTAAGCCGCGGGCTACACTGTAAAACATTTGCTTGATCGTGAGCAGCGACCGAAGTTCTGAACTACGCTCCCCTCTCCCCATTGACATTCGCCTAGTTGGTGTGCAGTGCCCATACGCATCAACCTGTGTTGGTGTGTGACAATTGGAAAATCGGACTTCCGAATCGTAAGTGTGTATCAATCATTTTGTGAGTGGATTGCGATGCGCAATCTCAATGTGCACCGTTATTCTCATTAGAGAGAACCTTGTCCGATTCGGTCAATGGGAGCATGTCGGATGAAGCAGGTAGGCGGTGTCCCAGCTTCGCCCGTCTCTCTATTAGCTTTCGCAGCTGCCACGTTATTGTATCAGCGTAGGCTGTAATGACCCCCAGCAAAACCAGTCTAGATTTATAGCCTATTGTTGCAACATATCAACTACTGAGGAGTGGGCCGATTACACGATGTTCAGGCCACATTGTGGTCACGATAATGTAACCGAAATGCGTACGTAGCGGGTGATTGTGTAAGCCCTTCTCTTGACATGAGTGCCGTTCGCCTCGGTCAAAATCGGTGACCTAGTTTCCCCTACACCCCCCCCCATAGGAATTCGTGTGTTTTGTCTGTGTGTGTGGACCGACCTATGCAGCGGTACCACTATTGGAGTCGAGCATACGATAATGGTTCCACTCAACCCAACTTAGCTTTATTAGCTCCGTGCCGCACGAAACGACCAAAATGAGTGACGAACAACAGGAGAGCTGGTGTCCGACGCGACGGCACTGCAGGCGAACATCATTCGCGCAAAGAGAAATTCTCACAAAACTTGTGCTGATCGACGGCAAAACTACTCGGGAAACCGCTGAAGTCGCCGGTGTTAACGCGAGTACGGCAAGGAACATCATTAATGCCTACAAGCGAGAAGGCTCAAATACACAGCGCATCTGCGGTGGAAACAATAGGGAGAAGCCGACTCCCAATGTATTGCAGCGTGTCGAAGAAGCGGTTGAACGGCACTCTGAGGACACGTTGATGCTGCTGCAGATGCGCCTGAGAGAGGATGGGATAAACCTATCAGTATCCTCTGTCTCCAACACCCTCAGAAGACTAAAGATAAATCTCAAAAAGTGTCATTACGAGCTCGACCGAGTCAACGGTGCCACGACAATCGCTAGCCGACAGGCGTACGCTCTCGAGTTCTCGGCACATGCACCTTCTAACAAAGAGAAATGCATCTTCATAGATGAGAGTGGTTTCAACCTTCATCTGAGGCGAACTCAGGCTCACTCAAGAAGAGGGACGCGCGCGAACGTCGTGTTACCCACAGTCAGAGGTCGCATGGTAATCCTGATTGTTGCAATGAATAACCAAGGCGTCATCCATTCAAAGATCATTAACGATGGCACCTGCAATGGTGCGAAGTTCTCAGCGTTCGTCGAGGAACTGGTGGCGCGTATAAGCTGCATAGTGGAGATGAACGGCGCGTGGCTGATCATGGACAATGCCAGGATCCATATGCCTGATGAGCTAAGGAGGATTCTTGGTTCGTCTTATCACCTGCAGTTCTTGCCGCCCTACTCGTACATGCTAAACCCGGTAGAACACGTCTTTTCAAAGGTGAAAGCGTCGGCGAGACGCCAGCTTATTATCCCCACACCTGAGCAGACGCTGAGCACGGTCATTCAGGACAGCGTTGGGATGGTAACGCAGCAGGACTGCATGAACTGCCTTCTCAATACAATGATGAACCTGACGAAAGCGACAGCCGGACAACCCTTCGTCAACTGATCTTTGCTATGGTTACTGCCTTATCTTCTGTTAATACACCATTTCAATTTCAAAATGTGCGTTTTCAATATTAACAGCTGGCTTAGCGTGTAAGAGCAGGACGGTCACCGAGAATTCGAGAGCGTACGCCTGTCGGCTAGCGATTGTCGTGGCACCGTTGACTCGGTCGAGCTCGTAATCACACTTTTTGAGATTTATCTTTAGTCTTCTGAGGGTGTTGGAGACAGAGGATACTGATAGGTTTATTCCACTCTCTCTCAAGCGCATCTGCAGCTGCATCAACGTGTCCTCAGAGTGCAGTTCAACCGCTTCTTCGACACGCTGCAATACATTGGGAGTCAGCTTCTCCCTATTGTTTCCACCGCAGATGCGCTGTGTATTTGGGCCTTCTCGCTTGTAGGCATTAATGATGTTCCTTGCCGTACTCGCGTTAACACCGGCGACTTCAGCGGTTTCCCGAGTAGTTTTGCCGTCGATCAGCACAAGTTTTGTGAGAATTTCTCTTTGCGCAAATGATGTTCGCCTGCAGTGCCGTCGCGTCGGACACCAGCTCTCCTGTGGTTCGTCACTCATTTTGGTCGTTTCGCGCGGCACGGAGCTAATAAAGCTAAGTTGGGTTGAGTGGAACCATTATCGTATGCTCTGCTCCAATAGTGGTACCGCTGCATAGGTCGGTCCACACACACAGACAAAACACACGAATTCCTATGGGGGGGGGTGTAGGGGAAACTAGGTCACCGATTTTGACCGAGGCGAACGGCACTCATGTCAAGAGAAGGGCTTACACAATCACCCGCTACGTACGCATTTCGGTTACATTATCGTGACCACAATGTGGCCTGAACATCGTGTAATCGGCCCACTCCTCAGTAGTTGATATGTTGCAACAATAGGCTATAAATCTAGACTGGTTTTGCTGGGGGTCATTACAGCCTACGCTGATACAATAACGTGGCAGCTGCGAAAGCTAATAGAGAGACGGGCGAAGCTGGGACACCGCCTACCTGCTTCATCCGACATGCTCCCATTGACCGAATCGGACAAGGTTCTCTCTAATGAGAATAACGGTGCACATTGAGATTGCGCATCGCAATCCACTCACAAAATGATTGATACACACTTACGATTCGGAAGTCCGATTTTCCAATTGTCACACACCAACACAGGTTGATGCGTATGGGCACTGCACACCAACTAGGCGAATGTCAATGGGGAGAGGGGAGCGTAGTTCAGAACTTCGGTCGCTGCTCACGATCAAGCAAATGTTTTACAGTGTAGCCCGCGGCTTACACAATGCCGGTGTACTAGCGTCATCACAATGTATGCTGAACATCATTCAGCAGTCTTACTGCTCGTTTCTTACCAACAAATTGGCCAGTTGCTGCTTAGATTGCAACGTGTCCAATTTGTTTTGCAAAATGTCCAGTTTGGTTTGCAAAATGTCCAATGTGGTTTGCAAAATGTCCAGTTTGGTTTGCAAAATGTCCAGTTTGGTTTGCAAAATGTCCACTTTGGTTTGCAAAATGTCCAGTTTGGTTTGAAAAATGTCCAGTTTAAAGTGAAAATGGTATATATGAGAGTGAAAAAGGCCACTGATCGACGCGCAAAAAACAATAATCGGAACTCTATCGAAGGCAGCTCACTTGTGACAAGAACTCCTTTGGACTGAGAAGCTCAGTGCAACCGTAGACAACTCGTTTTACGTTCGTCCCCGGTGTGGACGAATGAGCTGTAGCTGAAACATCTAGAGCATTCGTGCCATTCACAGGTAGGTTGCTCATTACAGTCGCGTTGCCAGAACTGGATGATGTTGCCTCACCGGGGACAGTTCCGCCGCCTGTAGTAGCGCGAGACCAGTCAAGGAGGTCCTGGTACTCAACGTAAGAGCCACCACCGATCACAAACACAAAAGCATCGTTGAAAGGCTGCTTGAATCGAGGCGTCTCACTGAGGGGGGAGAGGAAGAACACACGTTGGAGGGACCGATGTAGTTTGCGCTTCGAAGCAGGTTAACAAACTAGCTTTAGCTTGTTAGTAAGATTCGACGGGTGACCATGGGGTAATCGTTATAAGCTTGCGGAAAACTGAAAAATACATTCAACGGATAACAGGTTACGAAATCGGGTTCGAGGACAAAAGTTGCGAGGTTCGCAATCTGTCTTCTCTGCCTTAACGAAATGGCTGAAGGGGACCCACTGTTTTACTATGAGGGGTGCTCAACGAACGCTAGTGATACATGAAAGCAGTGCATTGAAGAGTTCACCGGGCCGGGAGAAATAAAAGGTCTGGGTGCGAAGCAATGGACACAAAATACAAGTGTCACATTAGTATTATGAACAATGAACAATGAATTTATACGGGTTAAGAAGCGTTGCTTTACAAGTCCCGCTGGATAGTTGGTGGGGATATCGACATAACAATAATGATAATAAGGATAGTAAAATAGTTAATATTTTAAATATTTTAAATAAGAACTTATCGTTTGCTCCGCTGTAGTCCTGCGATCCTCTTAGATTCACAGCACCCACAGTTAACATCAAATAATTCCATGGTAAACTCCGGGTGTAGGATGGAGACGTAGTGCTAAGTGACAAAGTGTAAGTGGATGAGTGCATTGTCCAACCGTCTTTTAAATACTGTTAGTGTCGGTGCAGAGACGATCGATTCTGAGAGAGCATTCCACGGGTGACAGACACGAATGGAAAAGAAATTTCTGCGGCACTCCAAACGACTGTATTATTCTGCGAGTTTTAATGAGTGGCCCCTCAGGTTTGTATTGCTGCTGAGTTGCAGTAAAGGGCGGCACACATGATGTGGGTCTCGCAGAATCAAGTATGCCATAATCAGGTCGCCTCGTAGCCTGCGATAGCTTCCACTGAACAATCCCAGTCGTTGCAGCCTCTCCTGGTAGGAAAGATTGCGCATTCCAATTGCGTTCTTAGATGCCCGGCGTTGTGGCTGCTCCAGTGCATTAACGTCGTGTTTCAGCCATGGATACCAGGCTTGAATTGCATATTCGACATGGGGGCGAACATACGCACTGAGCATTTGTCGAAATATGGAGCTGTTTATTTGTCCAAACGCCCGCCTCAACAGCCCGACGTGTTGGTTCCCGGTCTTCGAGACCTTTTCGGATTGCCTGGAGCAACCCAAGTCATCTTGAACCAGGACACCCAAGTCACGTTCGAGAGTTGATTGTTGCAGTACATCCGTTCCGAGTCGGTATGAGTAGCTGCTTTGATGTCGGATGGAAAGCACCTTGCATTTACTGACGTTGAAATGCAATAAGTTTTGGGTCGACCATTGGTACACTGTATCTAAGTCACTTTGAAGCACATGTTGGTCGGTGTTCGCCTGGATCCTGCGCCAGATCTTGATATCGTCGGCAAACATTAGGAAGTTTGAAGCGATTCCCCGTGCAAGGTCATTAATAAACACCAAAAACAAACGTGGACCTAGTTCTGAGCCTTGCGGCACACCACACTCAACTTGTATTAGGTCCGTTAAAGAGCTCCGAACTCTGACCACTAATTGCCGTTGAAGTAGAAAGTTGGCAATCCAGCCTGAAAGATGGGCGCCGATCCCGTAATTCTGGAGCTTGGAGAGTACTATCCGATGGTCAAGACGATCGAAAGCCTTGGACAAATCCAGACAGGTCACATCAAGCCTTCGCCAGCGTCAGCGGACTCGGTTCAATTACTGCGTGCAATTAGTAAATTCGTTGTGCATGACCACTGTCGACGGAAACTGTGCTGCTCAGGAGTGATGAGGTTGCAGTTTTCCAGATAGCACACCAGTGCATCGGCAACTATGGATTCCATGATCTTGGAGAGTATAGGAAGAATGGTTAATGGGCGGTAGTTAGAGGGATCAGTTCTGATTCCACCTTTGTGAATCGGGCTTATTATTCCAAGCTTCCAGATGGCGGGAACTTGGTTCTGGTTTAAGCAGCGATGGAAAAACTGAGCTAAAGGTCCTGCCAGTTGGCTTGCTGCCGCTCCCAATGCCTCTGGACGAATGGCGTCGACACCCGGCGAGCTGTTTTTGAGTAGAGAAGTCAGCTTTTGCAATACAGCCTCTGCGGTAAAATTGATGTGGGTTAGTCCTGGCGAGCAGAATACAAAGCTTGGTAGATCGCTTGGTGGCAAGACTCTTTGAAACGTGGGGGCGTGTTGCATCTGCAGTGCGTTTGCAGCTTCCATAGCCGTTTTTGTCGGGCCATCAGCCGTCTTGAGTGGAGGAGATCCTTGACTCACCTTTAGTAGGTTATTAACGTGCTTATACAGCAGTTTGTGGTTAGCACTGAAGGTTTTTGCGATGTGCTGCTGATAGGCGGCTTTGTCTTCTCTTAACAGTTGAGTGCAGTGGTTATGTTGGGTTACGTAGTTGTCCCAAGTTTCTGGTGCTGGAGCTTCTCTGTACACTCGCCATGCTGCGTTGCGTACTGTCATCTATTTTCGAGTTCTGCTCCTAACGAAAGAAACTGATTTGCACTTATTGCAAGCTTTAATCTCTGAAGCGTCGGCAATCAGTTGACTGAACTTTTTGACGAACTCGAGCCAGGCGACTTCCGGGGGTTCTTCTTCGAGGAAAGACCATGTTGTGGCGCTGACTAGCTGGGCGAGTCGGTCGTACCTTGTGATGGTTCGCACAGTCTCATCGTTATCATTCAGATATTCTGCATAGCAGAAACTGATGACTGCGTGATCACTGCGACCCAACGGGTAGTCTAAAACCAACGCATCAATCATATTCTCCTCGTTGGTAAGCACAAGATCCAGCACAGATGGTCTGTTACCAGTTCTAAACCGAGTGGGCAAAGTGATGTGGTTGTAAAGAGGAACAGTAGTTACTAGATCTTGTAGATCGGTTTTGAATTGTTCTCCGATCGTGGCAGGGGCTTCTAAACAATGTACGTTGCAATCACCCATGATAAGAATGTGAGTGTACATTTGTTGTAAATTGCATCTTAAAGCAGCCGCTAGGTGGTAGTCGGTTTCGGGTGTTAAGTTAGGGGCGCGGTACACCAAGACAATAAGGCAAGCGTCCCTGCCTTTTAACTGCAACCGGAACCAAAGAGAGTCGGGGAACTGCGAGTTTGAATCCTCCACGGCTTCGCATTGTAAGTCGTTTCGGTAATACAGGATTACCGCTCCTCTGCTTTGATGTCGGATGGAAAGCACCTTGCATTTACTGACATTGAAATGCAATAAGTTTTGGGTCGACCATTGATACACTGTATCTAAGTCACTTTGAAGCACATGTTGGTCGGTGTTCGCCTGGATCCTGCGCCAGACCTTGATATCGTCGGCAAACATTAGGAAGTTTGAAGCGATTGTCTGTGCAAGATCATTAATAAACACCAAAAACAAACGTGGACCTAGTTCTGAGCCTTGCGGCACACCACACTCAACTTGTATTAGGTCCGTTAAAGAGCTCCGAACTCTGACCACTAATTGCCTTTGAAATAGAAAGTTGGCAATCCAGCCTGAAAGATGGTCGCCGATCCCGTAATTCTGGAGCTTGGATAGAAGTATCCGATGGTCAAGACGATCGAAAGCCTTGGACAAATCCAGACAGGTCACATCAAGCCTTCTCCAGCATCAGCTGACTCGGTTCAATTACTGCGTGCGATCAGTAAATTCGTTGTGCATGACCATTGTCGAGGGAAACTGTGCTGCTCAGGCGTGATGAGGTTGCAGTTTTCCAGATAGCACACCAGTGCATCGGCAACTATGGATTCCATGACCTTGGAGAGTATAGGAAGAAGGGTTAATGGGCGGTAGTTAGAGGGATCAGTTCTGATTCCACCTTTGTGAATCGGGCTTATTATTCCAAGCTTCCAGATGGCGGGAACTTGGTTCTGGTCTAAGCAGTGCTGGAAAAACTGAGCTAAAGGTCCTGCCAGTTGGCTTGCTGCTGCTCCCAATGCCTCTGGACGAATGGCGTCGACACCCGGCGAGCTGTGTTTACGTAGAGAAGTCAGCTTTTGCAATACAGCCTCTGCGGTAAAATTGATGTGGGTTAGTCCTGGCGATCAGAATACAAAGCTTGGTAGATCGCTTGGTGGCAAGACTCTTTGAAACGTGGGGGCGTGTTGCATCTGCAGCGCGTTTGCAGCTTCCATGGACGTTCTTGTTGGGCCATCAGCCGTCTTGAGTGGAGGAAATCCTTGCCTCACCTTTCGTAGGCTATTAACGTGCTTGTACAGCAGTTTGTGGTTAGCACTGAAGGTTGTTGCGAAGTTCTGCTGATAGGCGGCTTTGTCTTCTCTTAACAGTTGAGTGCAGTGGTTATGTTGGGCTACGTAGTTGTCCCAAGTTTCTGGTGCTGGAGCTTCTCTGTACACTCGCCATGCTGCGTTGCGTACTGTCATCTATTTTCGAGTTCTGCTCCTAACGAACGAAACTGATTTGCACTTATTGCAAGCTTTCAGTCTCTGAAGCCTCGGCAATCAGCTGACTGAATTTTTTGACGAACTCGAGCCAGGCGACTTCCGGGGGTTCTTCTTCGAGGAAAGACCATGTTGTGGCGCTGACTAGCTGGGCGAGTCGGTCGTACCTTGTGATGGTTCGCACAGTCTCATCGTTATCATTCAGATATTCTGCATAGCAAAGTGAAACTGATGACTGCGTGATCACTGCGACCCAACGGGTAGTCTAAAACCAACGCATCAATCATATTCTCCTCGTTGGTAAGCACAAGATCCAGCACAGATGGTCTGTTACCAGTTCTAAACCGAGTGGGCAAAGTGATGTGGTTGTAAAGAGGAACAGTAGTTACTAGATCTTGTAGATCGGTTTTGAATTGTTCTCCGATCGTGGCAGGGGCTTCTAAACAATGTACGTTGCAATCACCCATGATAAGAATGTGAGTGTACATTTGTTGTAAATTGCATCTTAAAGCAGCCGCTGGGTGGTAGTCGGTTTCGGGTGTTAAGTTAGGGGCGCGGTACACCAAGACAATAAGGCAAGGGTCCCTGCCTTTTAACTGCAACCGGAACCAAAGAGAGTCGGGGAACTGCGAGTTTGAATCCTCCACGGCTTCGCATTGTAAGTCGTTTCGGTAATACAGGATTACCGCTCCTCCTTTTGTGATCATCGGCAAAGCACCAACGCCTGATACTGACTTGACACCGCCGTGTAACCATGAATTGATAAATCGCTATAGATGGGCGCAAAACACGAAGTGAAAGCGCTCAGTTCAGCTAGTTAATCTCGATCCCTGCATCATAGTGCAGTGAATTTAAACGTATTGATGCACGCCAATAACGCAATAAAAATACAAATAACGATAATAACAGTTATAATAATTCTAGGTGACAGAGTAAGAGATAAAAAAACGATCGGAAGGAAGAAGTAACCATGCCACAAACTTCGTAACCGCACAATATTCGATAGAGTGTCCAACCGACAGGGATAATATCCTGTCTTAGACAAGTTGTGATACTCCAATTCGAACCGATTTTGTCTGACCTACAACCATTGATCGGTGTGGTATGAGTAGTTATGGCGCGCTTGGAGAACGGTACTCGTTTGTACCTCAGTGGATAGCGGGAACACACAGGCAATAGCACTATGTTAAGGTTCAGTTAAGTCGCGACGGCATGGTTGACTAAGTGAATTAAAATGCTGAAGCCGATGACAACAAATGAGTGAATGAATGCACAGAGGTCACAGCACGAAAGCATTGGCCAAAAAACACGAATCGGAAATTGTAGTGTTCATATATTGGAAGTATGATAAAGAGCAACATTTACATCAATGGAGTCACAAGACAGTGAGAAGTCCACTCACGAGGTTTGTCGCCGTAAAAGTTTCGGGTCGAAATAGCGGAATTCCTCCAATTCAGGGCAACTCCTATTCTCCATCAACTGAGAGACGATGCGAGTAAATGGCAAATACTGAGGAAAAACGAGAGAAACAGGGAGTGAACATATTTATCTAGACGGAACCAAACAAGGATGAAATATGGAGCGAGATGGGGATTGAAGTTCGGCATGGGAAGATGTCACAACGACAATGGTAAAAGAGGTAGGATAGCGCAGACGTCTACCCACCACAACTGATGTTATCAGGCTGTGATCAAAGAGAACGGATCATAGGATACCATGGCGGAGGTAATCTCTGTAAACACCTGAGTGGGGTTAGCTGTGTAATAAAACAAAGATGGAGAACACTGCAAAAGAATAACCACAGTGGATTTGGTGGGAGAATGCATGCCGGTAAATGAACCGACATTGTGGCTACTCATGCAGCTTAGGTATGCAAGACAATAGATGTGCAGGCAAATAAAGCATTGAAAACATCAAAAGACGAGATCTAGGTCCTAAGAACTGGAGGATAGACATGTGCCATGTGGTGCATGGGTGGATTGGAAGATGCTAGTGGGCTTCAACAGCAAAACGTGAAAGACCGATTAGAGGATACTTCGGGATCGCATGAAACGCAGAGAGCACATGCTCACTTGCGAAATGGTAAGAGCGCCGTCGTCGACGGGATACCGTCAGAGGAATTGAAGAACAACAGACCCGTGATTCAACGTGCGCTGCACTATTTAACCGGTTGCACTTATAATAAAAACAGATGTATGCTTAACTGAAGGATACTCTTCTGCTACCACTGTACTAGGGCAACAGAAGCCGGTAATGTGACAATGGATACCAAGATATGAAGTTGTTACGCTGCATCAAAGTGATTGTCCGGATCCTCCTAAATCGTGTCGTCACGCAAGCCTTGGAATGTAACGTGGTCGCTGAGTTACGTAAGTTCATGTTCATGTATTGTGTGGACAGAGAGCATTCCGGTTGCCCAGGCCGAGGAAGAGCGTTGACTTGGGGGACCCCACACTTAGGCGATAAAGGCCTGAGCCGCAAGATGGCGGAGCGATTAACGTGTATCACGAATCATCAGAAGTAGGCAACACGATTTTCGAGTAGTAGCAAACTATGTAGAGTGCCCGAACCGCCCAACCATAGCGGTACAGAGGTTAGAAAACGTTTCTGGAACGTCTGATCAACGGCGGAGTACGGGAACGCTGATATCCATGTGGCTCATACGTCTTGATAACATTCGGTAGCAGTCCACACAGAAGCCGGTTGTTTATCTGGCTTCCATTAGATACTCACCTCCCGTTACAGAAGTGAGTGACTCTATATCCGGTCACATTGGCTTTGATGCAGAGCCGTACGAAATCTTACGGTATCTAATGAAGAACCAGGCAACCAGCCCAGAACTCCTCACGCTCTGATACGCTGCCGCCGATTGTCCGTGACTGTTTATTCATCTCGCCTGCAGAGGGAACAAGACTTATTCACAATTGCCTCCACGATGTAGGCATTCGCCGATCGGTAACCTGGGGAAGCGCCGGATAGCGAACAGCTCTGTTTGTGGCTCAACGCGTTTAAGTAGCCTCGCATCAGTCTTCTTGTTCGAATACGCTATGGATGACATCTTAGATAGTGCTCTGGGAAACGTGGGCCTGGTGGCGTCAAGTTACTCCAGGGTGATCGGCTACGTGACGACGACATCGCAGGCTGTTCATGACATGGAGGTGTCTGTATCACAGATCGGAGTTATATTTTCCCCTTCCAAATGCAAGGTCCTCCTATATGACTGGTTAGAAGCCGCTCCCACCCTTACCCACTGCGGCTCATTTTTGGAAATAGTTGACAAGTTCGTTTACCTCGGGAGTTGTATCGGCGTGAGCGGGTTGACGAATGAGATCAATTTGCGCAGCGAAAGTGTGTATGGCTATTGGAAAGGTGGAATACTAGGTGTAAAAAAGTCACTAGTTGATCGTTTGAACCAAGCTAACGGTATACAGATCAATGGTGACATCGATCCTACTCTACAGTTATGATAAGTGAACGTTTTATAAGGATGCCCGATATATCGGCGATTCCAGCAGCAGCGCCTGCATCGGATTTTGCGCACATGTTGATGTGTATAGTTTCTGACACCGAAATGGTCTGCCGGAGCGGTGTGGGAAACGCTTGGGATGATGGATATTTCTGTCATATGGGCTCGACAGGGATACCGAAACATGAGCAAACCGAAGCTAAGTTAAAAGGAGATAATCAGGATGAGCTTATCAGGACTTAGTGTTGACTTAGGTGTTGGGAAGTAATAACAGTGGATCAACGTCAACGGCGTGCTCACATCACAAATGATATCCTTGGGTGAATGAGGAGTACTGCAACAGGAATAAAGACGCCAGTTACGCAAGTGTCACGTGCTGATGGACCCCAGTCAGTCGACGGCATGCATGTGACCGTGTGTGCTTCAGCCGAGCCGGTCTGGTAAATCATCAAGGCGGTTACGAGGAGCCTGTATAGGAGAGAGGACGGGTTGGCTGACTGTGTAATAGCCATCGCAGCGTAATTATGCTAACGTAGACCAATAATGCGCCAGATGTATCGTAGTCACTGCCGTTGAATCGTACTTGTACCCGTCTGTGTTGTCATATGTTTGACCGTGTTTGCTGACTGATACCTGAAGCTTAGCTGCGTTTGAGGTGAATACCGACAAGAGGTCCACCACCATCCGGTTTACTGACCCCAGGAGACTTCTAATCGTTACTGGAGGAGACGGTGTGCACAGCCATTAGGACAGTGTTCAGCTCAAAGGGTGGTTACATCTAGTGTGGGACGGGTTCCGCCCAGTCACTGCCCTGTGTATGTCTGGCATTCATGCTGCCCCCAGTCACATAAAAGATGTCGATACTGAAGAAGTATGGGCCGGCCCCGAATTAATCGCGACTCCCATCCATATGTCTCTCAGTGTTGGGGTATGGGTAGAGCTGCGGGTGGTGCAGCTCATGCCGCCCATGCTCCGTTTGCAAGTGCAGGCGTTCGGTGGCTGTTCATAGTCACAGTGACAGACAAATTCCAATGGCATACATAATGCGGGCTAATGGTAGCATAAAATTTATTGGGGATTATAAAAAACCTATCCAAATAATGCTAGAAACACTGGGTACCTACTGATTTGCGACCGATCAAATGCCGCACGCCAGTGAGGAAAATAGCAGATCCATGAGAGACAAGCTTGTTGAGCACACTGCGGCTGGCACTGTTCCGTAGACCCCCGGTGGATTGGTCGCCGAACTGACCAAGCTTTGGAAGCCGTCTGAAAGTGAAGCAAATGAATACTATAAGGGTGTATGTATGTAATCTCAGCAGTCTAGCAACTAGACACAGTGCCAACCAAAAACCGTGGAGATTAGCGGATAAGGGGAAGTCATCGCGTTATAATCATCGTGGCATAGTAGTTGAACGTGAGCAACACCCTACAGCTAATATGCCCCAGGAAGGAACGAACATCTTGACAAAAAGTGGAACAAAACATTTTTAGTTTGTTTTTCACACGCCGATTTTTCTCTTTTTTGTCATTTTCAATGTTTGAAGTATTAAAAATGTGCATCAATGCAATTCTGTACACGATTCTTCTACTGATTCCGGTTGCGGGCCATGTCTTCAAGAGTGCTAAGCCATTGGCACTCCTCATCTTTGGGTCCCCATCCTGGAAGACGTACGGATCCAACAGCGGCTAGACACGAAGTCACCGATTTCATGTGTTGTCGCCAAGTGGAAGGCTAACCACCCCGCGGTCGCCTCCAGTCTGGTTCTTGACGAGCGAATAGAGCGCGACGCGGTAGGCGCTCAGGTACCATGCGTAGGACGTGACCGAGCCATCTCAACTGGGGCAGCAAAACGAGTTTGTTGAAGGGAATATTCGCATTCCCCGAGATATGAGGTCGAACGTCATTGCTATCAACTAGATGTTGCCACCAAATAAGAGCAAAACTCCTTAAGCAACCATTATCGAAAACAGTAATTCCGTGTGGACGCTTGAATGGTTGGCGAACAAGGTCACATAATTGGCGACAGAAAACAACACAAGACAGAAGAAAATTCCTTTGACTAGCACTCGAATGCATAAGGATGAGGGATGACGGATAGGCTGAAGATCCGTCTGGATCTCTTGACGGAAAGGCTATGTAGTGTGTAAGTAAACCAGTAACTGAAAATGAATACTGTATACCGAGAAAATGCAGCGAGTAGAGATGCTCTATGTAGCTATAGCTAATATCTTTTAAAAAGTCTACCTATTATGATGGTGATAATCCTCGAAATCTCAAGTCGGTAAAGTGCGAGTCTAGGAGTTTTTTTTAAACCAAACACCGACTTTGCTTCGACTATGTCCGCAGGCACGTTTGTTTTAAATGTTCACCACCCTCCGCTCGAAGCAGGGTTGGTGAGCGACGCGCTTCAAATCCGGTACGACAAATTTGTACTGGTGTTCTCGTGTGCTGTTTGATGTGCGCAGATGAAGCAGCAGCCTCAACATGGGATAATCACCCAGATGTAATATCCGGTGCGTCATGATGAGACCAGCCCTCATTGGGCGATAAGACAGGGTGTACAACCCTAGTCTCTTGCACCGATCTTCATATGGCCTTGTGGCCACATGTTGTACCCGCTCAATTCTTTGCACCTAGCCCCGGGTGAGCGGACAGTAGGCGGGTGAACTGTACTCTAGCATTGGTCTGATGATAGGGGGTTGCAACCTCTTCGGAACAAGTGCAGAAGCTGTTTGACCGCCCAGAGCTTGCGTAGTCCGTTTTGATAAAGCCTGTTTTTGTTTTCAACGGATTTCAAATCGCAGCATGAGAGTACACCGAGATCATACACCGATGGCGGCCAGATTGTAGACTAGGCTATTACCACCTTCGCCCAGGATCATGAATACCGACTTGACCGGATTGATCGGAAGATTGACCTTTGCTGATCACATGGAGAGGTGGTCAATGTCACACAGAAGCAGGTCACAGTCGTCAGGCGCCTCAATCACCCTCCATACCTTAAGGTCATCTGCAAACAATGCGCAAGGTGAACAGAAGCTGACGCAAATCGTTGATGTGGATCAGGAACAAAATGAGTCCAAGGACTGCGCCGTGCGGGACACCACTGGTCGAGGGATACCACTCGGTCAAGTGGCTATCTAGCTGCACCCTCTACGTCCGAGCAAAAAAGAAGTCATTGATCCACAGGTGCAGTGAGCCACCAACACTGCACATCTTCAGCTTCCGAAGGAAGATTTCATGGTTAACCTTGTCAAACGCATTACTGAAATCGATGTAAATGATGTCAACCGACTTCCCTTGGTTTAGCACTTGCAACCATTCGTGCCTCGAAAGCAGCAGGTTTGTGACGCATGACCGACCTTTTGTGAAGTCATGCTGCGCAGGCGTCAAGATGCTTTTCGACTCGAGATGCTGTAGAAGACCACGCTTCACGACCATAACGAGTGTCTTAGCTAAAACAGAGGTCAGATATATCGGCCGATAGTTGCCCACCTTGCTCTGAGCGCCGACTTTCGGAATTGGTTTTACCACTGAACATTTCTAGTCGCTGGGCAATGAACCAGCGGACAGTGATCTGTTGGATAGCTCAGTCACCGAAGGCAAGATGATGGCTGATAGCGAGTTGAGAATCAGCGGATGGAGCCCATCAGGCCCGGCAGGATTCGTACCGTCAAAACTGGCGAGCAATTTGCGCACTTCCTCAACTCTGCAATCCGGGCTGTCCAGCGATGTGTCGAACTCGGTACGGCCGCCTAGTTATCTGCAAAAACGGACACGAAGTGCGCCGCTAATGCGGAAACACGTTCAGTGCTGGAAACGAGAGACTGTCCGTCCGAGCCCTCTAACACAGGCACACCACCTGTCAGCTTCAGGCGTCGTTTCACGTATGCAAAGATCCTCTTGGGAGCTCTTTTTTTGCTGCGGTTACAAGCTGCTCTTCGAAGCTTCAGCGTTTGCTCGTAGTCGCACTGTTGCAGGCATTTCGTTGCCTCTTGTACGCCTCGTAATCTTCGGCAGAGCCAGATTGCACGAATTCATCCCATAGGCGACGTCGCTGTCGAGTCAGTATGCCATACTCCTTGTCAAACCAGCGTGGCTTGACTGGTCCAGCTTTCCGATATTTGAGGATCACAAATCGAGCACACGATGATTTTACTCAGTGTTAGGATAGACCAACAGGATTCGACTGATGAATGTTGTGGTAGCGACCAGTCCATTAGGCTCGCGGCTTGAGTGAGGCCATTAAAGTCCGCCTTCCAGTAGTTTAAGGTTGGTTCCAGCGAAGGAGTAAACGGCAGTAGCAGCTTTAAGCTCACCATGACCATCGAGTGGCCACTAGCTGCCAGGGGCTCAAGAACCTGAACATCACGCACATGTTGATCTCTAGCAGGACAAATGGAACTGGAGAAGTGCGTGGTACATATGCACTAACTATGACTACTCCAGTCCATCAGCCTCAACGAAATGTGAAGAATCTCTGTTAACTCGTAGTTTCCGCTTCAGATAGCATCTAACGACACCAATACTCATATTGCACGTGGCGCGAGCAGGATTCTAGCATGTAGCAGCCCGATTCAATGAAATATGATAGCGTCAACGGCAAAAATATGTACTGTGTATCACAAATGAGTTCTTACTTCATCGAAACTCAATGACGTACAGATAAAAGAGAAAATAAAATCCTCAGGATAACCTTGCAAGCTTGTCTAACCACTGGATGAAATGACTCCGCAATCGTCAGTCGGGAGGAGGGTCGGTCGCCTGATGCGATTCCCGGTGGAAACAAACCGAAACCAAGACGGACCAAGACATAATCAAAATCGACGTATTTAATTCTAGCTAAGAGCAATTAGGGGTGTAACCAAGCCGAACGAAATGTATGGACAATTTGGGTTGACCGATACCGAGAAGCTGCAGGTTGCCAGGTAGCAAAACGGTGTTCATTATACTTGAAGCCAATGATGCCGAGACCCCGGGGCACAGTTGGGAAAATCGAGGATTTTCGTTCATGCTACCAAAACGTTGTCAGAAAAAGCCAGCTGCTAAAGAGTTCAAACGATCTACCTGAAGAATCACATCCAGACAGTATGCGATAGTGAGTTAAGACAGCAATTAAAGGCGTCTGTGGTAGGATCATAACTGTAGATGATTGGAACATAGGCATGCAGACGGCTGTTCACAAGAAATAAAACACCCGACGAAGGTTCAGCCTTGGAGCTGAGAACGATGTCCACACTCATTTGCCAGTGACTATGGCAGAAGTGACCCAGGAATAGGCGGCCTATAGCGAGAGTAAATGTTAGGTGAAGTCAGTGTGGTACGTGAGTTAGTCGTGTACTCCGGTTTTAGGGAGACAGCACACAGTAAGATCTAAGACATACAGAGTGAGAGCAAAACATAACCCGCTGCCTTAGCTGTCTTGGGATAGCACGTTGAAAGAAATGTGCTCTAACAAATGGTTTTCATAACAGTAGACGATGTAAAATGTGGTAGCAGATCCCGGTGGTGAAATTTGAGCGGTCCTGCGGATGTTGACCTATAGTATGGAGACTATGGAAAGAGTGGGAGGGGAACAATAAAGACCAGCGTACAAAAACGAAGGGAAAGGTCAGCAGCAAGTCACTCTCGTCTGTAAATTACTTTACGCAGCAGATGAGATGGCCCTTATAATTTCGCGACTTTACGTGCGGGATGAGGTTGAAATCCGATGTGTAAACCATGGTTGCAGGCAGACTGGAGTATCACTGGGCTACGATGTTTGACCACAGAGTGTCGAGAATTGGTAATAAATTTCTTACTTCCAAACCCCGATCTGGTGAACTTGGAGCTATAGTATGTCGGTCCTCCAATTATTATCCAATGTGGTAAGAGTATCCCCAAAGATGTGCAAAAGTACCAGTAGCATAGCCAAGTGACCGAGGGATGTAGATGAACCGCGGCGCCAAGTTAATTTTCCGTGACGTAGCGGAGCACAGGCGGCACCAAACAAACTCCGAGTTCAAATGATCGAGCAAACATTATGGAGAACTCGGATAATGCCAACGAATCACCCACCTATAGCAAACGGCAAGCGGACACAAGGATGCTAGCAAGAAAGTTCACTAGCGGTGTCTCAGGTAAACAAAATAGGGCCGTGTCGGCTACGGCCAGCTAATCGACGGAGACGCGCACCCAGTACCGAAAAGATGAATGCAGAGAGTCGAGGAGAGCCTTAGGATATTGAAGTTCCTGAACTGAGAAAAATGTGTTGGAGAATATGGGACAGGTCGAATAAAGACGGAAGGAAAGCGACCTCAGCATCTTGTACTAGCATAAACGATCTCTTTTTCGCAGATAGCAGATATCGTTGGAAGCCTAATTCACGTAGATTATTATGCAGACCACAACTACGAACATCACATAATACTATAATTATCAGTTTTAGAATACAACTCGGTTCTACATAGGCTTGTGTTGTGGTCCATTTGTATTCTAAAACTTTTTGAAAGTATGAAATCACAGTCGGTTCCAGGTTTATTCCAAAATGTTGAATAACGAAATACTTTTGGGTTTCAGCCAGCCTCAGCTGGAGGGTCTAAGTACCAATGGTAACGGAAAGAACAGAGTCTAACTCGTATCCACGGCACACACACACACACACACACACACACACACACGGAAATGCGAGTGACCACAGTCAACGCAGAAATTAGCGACAACCAGTCACCAGGTGACTATCGACTCACAGGATCCCAAGATAAAGAGCTCTTGGAAATAGCTCCATATTTTTGAGATGCATGACTCAGAGACTAACAAAGTACAACCTTTCAAACGCTAAGCTGGACATTTTAGGATCCGGATTTCCTTGGGATATATCGTACAAATTGAAGAAAGGTCAGGGGAGTGGTGCCATTGAATTCCATACATGGAGATCCAAGTAAAAGTAATGTAAACATCACGATTCATTCGATCGTCTGGCACACCGAGGATGGAAAAAATCATAGATACTGATTTATAATTGAACAAAGTGACGGTGACGCTTACATTTGTGAGTGTTTGAAAGTTGGTAGCATAGTTAAGAGGCGATCAGAGAAAGTTACTCGATTGAGTCAAGACATAAAATCAACAAAAAATGACAGCGCTCAGTAATCAAAATCATTCGCTAGCGTACCTCGAGGTAAGGGACGCTTCAGAGACTAAATAGATCGAGTTATCATTTCGAATGGAGCGGTAGACGCTGAACGTAAACGGATGATAATCGTTAATGTGCGCACTGGATAACTACTGTAGTTTCGTTGTAATTGCAAGTACTCATTAACAGGTGGGGAGTTTACTGTTAACTGAGCAAGAATGTTGACGTAGAACTAAACCATTGACACAGACCGAGCTTTCTGGGTCGAAATCAGTGAACGGGTAGCTGTGGCAATTTGTAACCACGCAACACAGTTCACTTTGTAATCACCAATCATAATGTATTACCCAAGTCGAAAAGCTAAGCATAAAAAGTAGTGTCGGAGAGGGTATAATTTATTCTGCGCAGTGTGCAGTGCAGTGTGAGCAGTGGTGAAAATTGATTGCGTCCGAAATCACAATCAAGCTGGTGGAGCAATGAAATACGAGACAGTACCGAATCAATTCGGTGAGGCTGGCTACCGAAGACAGCGACATTTCATGGACGAGTGATGCTCGTTTTTGTTCTGTTTAACTGCGAAATCACACGATTAGAATAAAAGATGTCATAGGCGATGGAACTGAACGACAACGATTACTCACTGAAGTAGCTTGTCGTGATAGCAGCTTGTCCTCTTCTTCAGCGAACACATGCAGTTGACGATGCGTGATTACATTGGCGAGGCAAGTCGCAATGTTGGTGTGCATATCCAGGCAACGTTTACGCTCCATTAGCTGAGGAAGAGAACTGTAAGGGAAAGGTAAAAAAACGTTTGTAACTAAACTGAGTGTGAGGCAAACTGTCCAGGTGGTGAGTGAGCCACATGTATAGAAACAAAGCAGAGTCTATCGGATTTGGCCATTAGGCGGTGATCTCAAGAACTATGGGGTAAAGATTCCGACGACAGTGTTGTAAAGAAAAAGGGGAAAGCAAAGGGGAACAGTTGACCCGAAAGTGCACTTATGACTATCTGATGGGTGTTCACAGATCCCTTTAGTGGACTAAATAATAAGGACTTGTGGAAGTGGAAGTATCGGACCGTTTAACTGAGGAGGAAAGAATGACCTAAGTTGTTTATCATTGTGGAAATGAGATACAATCATGTGTAGTCAAAGATCGGCGAGACAATGACGCCAGTACGATTTCCATCGCATTCAAAGTGGTACCCTAGTGTGCTGCCAACAAGCTTTCAACGAAACACAGATTGAGAACAAAGGTAACATGTATCACTGAAACGGAGATTGCATTGAACGCATAGTTGATATATATGCAAAGGTATAAGTAGCCGTGTACCGGACAAGTACGTGCTTACCATGAGGGTGAGGAATAAGGTTATGGGGCCCAAACGCCTACGTAAGTCCCTTGGAGCACGTTTGCCGATATGCCTGTGCAAACTTCAACAACAAATGTAGCGTGGTCTGTTCCTAACGCTAGTCTTTTGAACTCAGCTAAGTACCATACCAATTAAAATAAAGCAAATAAACAGTTTCCACATAGACGAATTCCGTTAGATACCTTTGAGCCGTATATCTCAATTCAGCTAAATTCAATTGAACAACTATTATCCGAGTACCTAACTAAGGTGAATGTGGTTGCTACGATTCATGTCGCCAGAATAAAAACAGTTGGAAAATAAGGCTGAAAGCAAAGGATACAAAGTAAGCGGAGTAATAAAAAGGGGCGTAAAAGCAATCGAAATGGGATGGAAACTAAAAAGTAGATGCAAGAAACCACATGCAGGAGCGCCATTGACTACGTGGCTAGGCTGTGTCTGATAGAGTCTCCAATCACTAGTGTGAACTATCCGAGGCTCCCCTCCACGAAGACGGCACGCACCAACCTGATCAAGTCTTTGAGCTCACTGCTTTATGTCTTTAGGTCACGTCATCAATTGACCAGCTCGTGGTTTCACCCAATTTGGTGCAGTGACAAGCTATAATGCGCATCGAGAAAGTTGGACAACGGGAATACGAAGGACATAACGTAGTCAACGTACGGGGTTAGGATTCAGCAAAAACTTGAGTGAAGCATCAGATATGAACAATACGCCGTAAGCAGCAGTAATCAAACACAGCCAAACGTTTAATGGCTTCACTGCGAACTAACCAGATCTCTGAGCCATACAGTAACACCGGTGTTACTACAGCGTTACACACTTTACTTTACATTGAGAAGCTGATATCCAGCCGTCACCATAAGTGGTTGAGTCTATGAAAGGCCGCACAGACTATGCTGAAACACGCGAAGTAACTTCCTCAGTGAAGTGACCACCAGTGGTGACATAATTATCAAAGTAAGTGAAACGATCCATCACACACGGGGGATGCTCGATGATAGCTAAAATCGGTGGTGTGTGGGTCCAGTCCTGCAACAGTACTTGGAGGGCGCAAAGCACATACCGAAGCGTGAAGCGCAACGCACCGGCCAGTTAATAGTGCTTACATAGCCAATGCGTCAGAACCAACGAAGTTTGTCAGTCTGTCACATGACGGAGGTTCCACCCCGGAATATCCTGAAAGAACGGAGTAATGCCTGATCACATAAGTCACGAAGTTGAGGAGAAAGGGGATGTAGGACAACCTTGGCAGACTCCATTATCGTGGGAACCCGGTAGACAGCTTCCTGTAGACCATCGTGAGTCAGGGTAAAGACCTCAGAGTGGAAAGAAGTTTACCAGACACTCTCTCCATAAATGGGCAGTACCACTAGTTGGCTCAATCAACAGAGTCGAAAGCGGCTTTAAAGTCAAGATAAACCACCATAGTCGGTTGTCAATAGGCGTAACTCCGTTCTAAAACTTGAAGAAAAGTAAATATGCGGTTGATACAACAGCGATCAGGACGGAGGCCAGCATCGCTATCAATGATTTGGCTCTCACGAGTACCAGTAAGCCTTCGAGGAATGACACCCGTGAGGAGTTTGGAGGCAATGGAAATAAGGCTAATGCCTATGTGGTTTTCGCACAAAGTTCGTTAACACTTTCTGAAGACGGGCAAACAGTTGGTAGTCACCAGTCCGAAGGCACCTCATCAGTATCCCAGTTGTGTTGAATAGAGCAGCAAGTCCAGCCAACAGTTAGCAGATTTCAGCAAAAATGGAGGAAAGTTACCGGCGTCGTGCTGATCTCCGAGAAACAAGTAGAAAGTTTGGGCGGCGATCACAAATCGCGGTTAATCATAGAGTACATACAGTGTTCTGATGTTGTTCGTTCACTGGCTGGCCCTCGTTAACTTGCCTATAACGTCAGTTACATCCTATTAGTGTGTGTTTGTTCTCTATAGGTGCCGATCCACGCTTATTGAGCTCATGCTTACACTGAGCCTCATTGTTTCCATCACGGATAGACTGCACGGTGGCGTCTGGTTGTCCGTCCGCAAAGTTAGTCGATGATCTCATGATTGACTACTTGTCACAGCTACGTGTGTTGCTATCATGGTTTCAGGTGTATACCATCCACTCGCCGTAAGGCCGACAAATACACTTCTCCGCTTTCCATAAATGTGCTGTTTCTCCAGTGCACTTGGCCGGGTTCGCACCGCGTGATCAGTTCTCACGCCTAGCGTCTGATTGGTCATCCGTCTAATCGGCTGACGCTTCCTCGGTTGACCATCTGCCACAGCTGCGCGCGTTGTTACCATAGTGGCAGATGTATGCCATCCATTCGCCGTACGGACGACCGAACCGCTTTACCGAAGGCTTGCTATTTCTCCATTGCGCCGGACCGGGTCAGTTGTGGGTGCTCGGCTTTCGCCTGATTGACCCCCAGTCCATCGGTATCGCATCGACTCCATCCGCCCCCAGCCTCAGCCACCATCACAGTCAAGTCCATGAGCGTTGTTTTGTTTCAACATGGCAAACTAATTCCAAATGTCTTCTGAAGTGGGGGGCGTAATATCAACTCCCCACATCGGCTCAGGTGATTCAGCAAACGGCAGTGTCGCAGCAAGCCTACAGGACTGCTCATCAAAATGTTTCCCTCAACGATCTAGTGGATGCGATCGAGAATGGATTAACTTCATCTGTCTCAGCTACTTTCCCACTAATCGAGAGCTATCTTTAATTCGCGTTCCGGATGAGATGAAACAGCGCTCGGCTGTTCCCAATAGCACTGGATTTGTTTATCTAACACTTGCCACCCACCAAGGTTTTCAGTCAATTATAAGACACTTAGTCAGTCGTCGTTTCAGGATGTTACAAACATGCTGAAACTCAGTACCAACGAAAACTGTTTACGTGCGTTGATCAAACTAATCGATGGGCCAGAGATTCATTCACAGTTCTGACTTCTCAAGTAGTGCATACAGCAGGCGACAATAGTATTCTCCATAGCACACTTGAGACAATCCCATCCAACGGTGTCCCTACACTAGTTGGGTAGCCAAGGCACAGTGCTGGGGCCCACACTGCTCCTAACACACATCAACGAAGTACCTCAGCTTCTTCGGTTGCCTTGCGTCTTGTTCACAGACGACCTGAAGATTTGGAGAGTAAGTGATGTTCATGACGACTGCAACGTACTTCAGCATGATGTCGACCACCTGTCCATGTGGTATGCTGAGGTCGATTTGCCGGTCAACCCAGTCAAATTGTTATATGTGAGCCAGGGAAAGGGTGATGATGGGTGAACGTACACTCTGGTCAGCCAGTCGCTACATCCCACATTTTCCGTGAAGGATCTCGGCGTACTCTCGCGCTGTGATTTGAAGTTCGTAGATAACAGAAATAAGCTGTATGGAAACAGACTGTGCGTGCTTTGGGCGCTCAAACGCAGCTTCCGCATTTGGTCTGAAGAGATTGTCAGGCGCCTCTTCTCTTCCATCATAAGACCGATGATCGAGTACGGATCACCTGCCTATTGTCTGATCACCCGTGGCGAGGTGCGGAAACTGGAGCGGCATGTAGTTACCAGAGGCACCCAAATTTAAGGTGTATGTTGTACAGGGACCCATGCAAACGACTAGGGTTGTGGACCCTGTGGTGCCGTAGGTTTCGACTGGACCTCATAGTGACGCACCGAAGATGGTATCTGGGTCACCTCCCGATGCTAAGGCCAATGCTGCACGTGCGCACACCAAGCAGTACTCGCTGGCAGTATTCCGAACTACCTACTCGTGGTGCCAACTACATGGTCCGGGATCTACACGTTCCAGCAAAATGTTCGGCGGTAGTGTTCCAGGACGTGGTGAGTTTTCGCCTGACAAGCGTTCATCCTACAAAAAGCCAACTATGTCCGGTTAACAACACTACGACGTAGAGGATGTGACTCGTCACTAAATAAGGTCATTATCCATTGCTTTGCATCGCCGGAGTATTGCAATCCCTCAGCTGGACGCTGAATTGTTGGGAATGTTTAACCCCAATGTGGTAGCCCGCCAAAAGAAAAGCGCATGAACCGAGAGAGCAGTGACCGGTTCCCAATGGGCGCTAGTCTCTGAATTCGCCCAGCTGCCTTGCGAGTCAGGTCCTTATGACCGAAGACTCTGAGTGGGGCCACCTAAGCTAACCCCTTCCTCGGCCTGGGCAACCGGGAAGCTGTATGCCCGCACAACACATGAAAGGACGGATTTACAACGCTCTGATACGGTTCTCGACCTCTGGACCCTCTCCGTTTGGCCCAGGTGCTGGCGACTGGACATGCTAAACCACACTCTAGCGCACCGCAAACTACCTTCTTCGTTCCACATTTAGTCAAACCCCGTTCTTGGCAACTCCCCTCCCTTTTCGAGACTCCAAAAGCGCACTGAAAGAAAGATACTTCTGGCCTCATTAATGGGCCACTCAAAACCGATCGCACATAATCCAATTTCAACAGCGAGTCTTTTACGGCACTCCGCTCGCTATCCAAGCTAGTTACGTTCAACGTTCGAATGCCTATGCAGGTTGGATCACAAGCTGCTCTTGCGCGCAGTTGGAAACCTCTCCATCGATGTTTGCTGCCTAACCGAAACCCGTTTAAGGGACTCCAACACAACGCTGCGATTGCTCTCACCATCCACAAGTTCCGGTTGCACATTCACCTTGCGCTTATGTGGAAATGCGACAGCTGCGGGTTTGGCTGCGCCGGCGTAGGAGTTGCATTAAGCGCGCGTGCTAAGGCAGCGCTCATTGACTGGTTCCCGGTCAACAGTCGTCTTTGTGCAGTCTGCGTGGAAAGCTCAGTGCGATCTTCCAGCCACGGGACCAGGAGGTGCCGTTTATTCATTGTAGCGGCGTACGCTCCTATGGACTGCAACCCGGACGCAGCTAAAGATAAGTTCTACCGCCAACTCACCGACCTCCCTCTCAAGAAACGCCGTGAGGACATCGTGAGACGCGCTGGAGACCAAAATGAGCAGGTCGGTAGATTAGAGGTTCATGAACGTGAACTTGAGTGATCAACACAGCCACGGCACTCGCAAGACGGACAACGGCGATCGATTCCTTCAACTGTGCGCCGACCACGGCTTGTTCCTTAAGAGCATCAAGTTCCAGCGCTTCTGGCACCAACGACCCACCTGGTCAAGCGTGGATGCAAAGTGATCACATCGCTATTAATTACCGTTAACGAGGCAGCGTAACGGACTGCAAGTCAATTTGGAACACCCACATAACTTCAGATCATGCGCTCGTGTGTGCTAAGGTGGTTCTGCGCTTTGAAGGCACCCAAGTGCGTCGCCGGGAACGGCTTGACACAGACAAGCTCGCCGTCCCAAATGTTCACGGCGCATGTCAGAACCCATTAGACTCTAACCTGCGTTCTCTACCCTCCGACGTTGAGACCCACTGGGCACAGATTCAGAGCGCCTTAGGAAAGTCCGCTACCTTGATCTGTGGCTTCACTAGACGGGCTGCTAGTCATTGGACCTTCGCAGTCTCTCCAAGTAATGGAAAGCCATCGAGCAATTCCCGCCGGAGTTAAGCACAACGCACAACCCTGGACCATAGGTACTGAGCTCAGACAGCTTCACAGGAAGGATCGCGAAGTCTGGTGGGCACAACGCGTCGTTGAGATGGAGCGGGCAGTCTCTTCAGGAAACTCCCGCAAACTCTTCCAACTTATTCGTTCCACGAAAGGCAGAAGGCTAACAGTGAGGTTTTGCGTGAAAATGACGGCGAATTAATTTACAGGCATCACCGTCACCTGTTACGTTGGGCAGGGCACTTTTGAGATCAGTTCAACCAGTCACCAGAACAACCGAGTCTATCTTTCGGGATTCACAGAGCTCACTGGGGTGTGGATGCTTCTCCACCGATTGAGACTGTTTCCCATTAGCTTAGCCTGCTAAAGCACCACAAGTCACCTGGCTCAGATGAACGTCCCCCTGCCCTCATCAAATGTGGGGGTCCTGCTCTCAACCGTGAACTGATATCCCTTTTTCATCAGATTTGGAATACCGAAACCATCCCATCCGACTGGAAATTAGCGGATGTTGCACCTGTCTACGAAAATGGTAAACCGGACCGTTTGATCCAACCATCGTGACATCAGTCTCATTTGTATCGAATCCAAACTGCTCGCTACCCTACTCTTGCGAAGGCTTAGTTGCGTACGGGAACAGCACCTGCGTGAAGAGCAAGCTGAGTTTCGCCCTGGTTCAAATTGCGTCGATCACATCTTTACGATTTGCCAGATACCTGACCACCGCCATACACCTAGTCGACCAACCACTATCATATTCTTGGACATCCGAGCTGTGGTTGACTCAGTTGACAGGGTAGCTGTTTGGGATTGGTTACTGAAGAGGGGAGTGTCTGAGAAGTACATCAGCATTACCTGTGTCATATACCGTCAAGTTCGGGCTGCGTGCGAGTATACGACTTTTCGCCCCCATTCAGTATCACGTGTAATGTTAGACAGGGTTGTGCAGCCTCTCCATTCTTGTTCGACTTCGCCATGGAGGAGATCCTGGATACAACCCTGGGAAACTCTGAGCCGTGCGGCACCGAACTGATTTCGAGTGACCGTCTTCGGGATGTGGAGTACGCAGATAACATCGATGTGGTTCGTGAGTCCTCCCAGACCGCCCAGCATGTGGTGCTTAGACTAGAGATATCCCGATTTCGGCTGACCTTTCCATCATTCAAGCGTAAGTTCCCGTTATATGACTGGCCAATTGCGTCTCCTTCTCCTACCCTTTCGGCGCATCCGCTAGAAGTGGTCGACAAATTCATTTACCGTGGGAGCTGTCTTAGTATTGGTGGTTTGATGAATGAGATCTCCTTGTGTGTCTCCAAGGTTTGAGTAGCTTTTTCTAACCTCCGTCACCTGTGGCTTTGTCATGATCTCAGCATCGTTCTCAAGAGACGAGTCTACAATGCTGCGGTACGAGTGCTTTTGTTGTACGACTGCGAGACTTGGCCTGTCCGCAGAAGTGATGCACAGTGGCTAACAGTCTTCGATCACCGCTGCGTGCGAAGCATTGCTGGTGTTCAATGGCAGCGTCACATCAGTAGTGGGAATGTCGGTTAGGGAGTCTTCAAATGTGACAAACTCCGTTGACCGATTGATAGCAGCATTTCCCTGCGGAGGCTTCGCTGGCACGGGCATGTGATACGCATGCTTACTCAGCGGTTACCACGACATGCACTATTTGCGAGCGCAGGCGTGGGATGGAAGCGACCATAAGGTGGCCAGTGTAAAACTTGGATCCAATGCGTTAAGGCGCAAACGTTGAAGCTGGCTGTTGTTGGGCGTTCCCGGCTCCGGGACTGAGGACCAAAGGATCCCGAGCATATCTGGCTGTTAACGCTATTGCATATGGCCAAGGACCGTACGCAATGGCTCACTTGTGAAACTCTTCTTCACCAACTATCGTTTTCTATTTTAGTCTAATTTTTTCATGTATTGTGGCACTCAGCCAATGGTAATGTAATTGGTGAAGTGTTGAAGAGTGTATATATATATATATATATATATATATATATATATATATATATATATATATATATATAATCGTACTCGCGGGCACCGGTACAAGCTAGTGGTACCGGACCTAATGCGGATACCTCACTTTCTGTACTTCCAGCGCCCAGCGGAGAAATATTGGAACAGTTTGTCTGCAAAAATTGTCGATAGAAAATCGGTGTCGAAATTCGAGCAATTCCTAGACACACAATTAACGGATTTCGGCTTTAGGGAGCGCATCGTATCCGATTAGCATAAGGCGCATCTGCAATATGCAGTAAACGTGCAAGAATCAGTGACGAGATTAAGCGCATGTGCCCGATCTAACTAAGATGGAGCAACACAGATATATGCACTTTAGCTAACTATATTCAGTATTCATTAACCTCATTCATCACTGACAATTGGTGGGTTAATTCGTTATGATGCCGTTGAATTGCGAGTTCAAGTTACAAGCGAGGAATTCAGAAGTTAGGCACTTCTGAAGCAGGAAGAGTGAGCGCCAATCGTGTGCGCACTAGGCATCAGCAATACGCCGATAAAGAGTACCGGCGCGTCGCTGGCGCGCAACCACCACCAGTCGCACGTGGCCTAAGGATACTGCGATGGTCGTCCGGTACCTACGCAGGCTCGAACCCACGCCCTCGGATTACAAGGCAGGTTTGTGATCCTTAAGGTGACGGACCGGGCACACTTGAGCACTTGCACTTGCTCCAAATGCACCAGCTGTCTTGGGCTGATGTGCGCCACCTAGATCTGACGGCAATATGGTCAATTTGGGTCCAGATCATAGAGGAATTCGGTGGTTGCCAGGTGACGTGATGTGAACGTTTGTGCTGGAAACTAGTGTTGTTAAGATAAATATTGTGGTTGGTGCATTGTTGCAGTAATCCATTACCGCTGTCCGTTCGGTGAGCATTAACCACGAAGCTGCTTTCTGGATGCTATTCAAGGTCCGAAAGCAGACCAATTTTGGCATTCATGTCACCAGAAACAATCACAGAAACAGCATTTTTCGCTATACAGAGAAGGGATGGAAGCTGACGATAGAAATCGTACTTCATACCCTCAAAACTGCAGTCAGTAGGGGCAGAAACAGAAGCGATAAAAAGACACCTTGTCTTCTTCCATTGCTTATTAACCCCAATACATGTTCGGAGTCGAACTGCACACACGCGGCTGTTCATCGGTATCCAATCGAGTAGACTACTTCAGCATGTTTGCTGAGGGCAATACCAACGCCGTAAATATCTTGGGCCATTGAATTATCTTCACCAGAGACGCGAAGAGTGCAGTTATTGTCGTTCGATTCAGAACCAGGGAGTTGAACATTCGTCAAAAAGCTGATATCTTGTATCAGTATTTCGGAGACACAGTACACATGAGTACCAAGCGAGTGAAGCGTGAGAGTTGGTGCTGTCTACTGACCGAGCTGACCCAGGATTCGGACGCTAAAGGAACCAATCTAAAATGAGATTCCAGTTTTGATGGACGAGCTACATATATCGATGGCAGCAGGCACGAGGTCAGTGGTAGCCTCTTGCTTAACGGACGAGAAGAATACGGGAGAGAAAAACAGGAAGAACATGGAGAATTGTCGACGGTGTCAACAGGCCAGGTGGTGCTCTCCGACTGCCCATTCCAAGAAAGGGGTTTTGCTCGAGGTGTCTTACCTCTGGCCTTTGATTCAGCAGCCTGAGTCACAAGGCACTGGGGAATATGGAAGTTCGCATGATGAACACCACTCGAAGTCTTTGGCTCAATAAATTGATCCATAAGGCGGTGGAGAGCAAGTTCAATTCGAGAGTGAGTACAGAGACCGATTGGGGTTCGCTCGATGTTTATCACACATAGCCTGCGAAGATTTATAAAAGTGCAAATACGTTTTACGACTATAGTGTGTTACAAACCTGCGACCACGGTCAGCCGCAGGTAGGAGTTGTCGGGATTTCAGCAATTTAACCGGGATCTGCTTGAGTAGAGTCAGGCGGTAGCAAACTATTGAGCACCGGAAGGTGCCCTCCAGTTTCAGAGACAATGTGTGACACTCGTGCGCT
This sequence comes from Dicrocoelium dendriticum, assembly GCA_944474145.2. NCBI lineage: Eukaryota > Metazoa > Platyhelminthes > Trematoda > Plagiorchiida > Dicrocoeliidae > Dicrocoelium > Dicrocoelium dendriticum. Next base: position 37,149,410 of record OX104067.1, on the reverse strand, counting down.
ACATCAATCAGGCTGAGCTTGTAACCCATAAACCTGGTGTCTTCCATGGCTAGACTTTAAAGTAAGATAGCCATCGACCACTTCCTAATCACGGAAGAGGCTTGTAAGACTGAGTTAGTGTGAGCCATAACCATTGACTTGTCTGGTATGAGCGGATCTGAAGGCACTTCGAAAGTGCCACCCAAGGTGGTTCAAAAAGTCACGGAGCCACGAAGAGCATTGCACTAGGTTAAGATCCAGTTTGATGGTGATGTAGTTGAATAACTATCGGAGTTGGGTCTCCTTAGAGCCACGAAACGTTTTCACAAGAGTTGTAACGCTGGAAATGACTGTGATGAGCCTTATCGGGCAGGTAAGTCGAATAAATGATGAGCGTAATCCAGTACAAAAATAAGAACTGTTGTGAATATGTCAGGCTGAAGAGCTGAGTACATGTGTGCAAGTAAGATACGGCGAAACGGGGTGGAAGCGTTCAGCGGACAGAATACGTATCGATTGGATGTATGATCGGGGATATGACGATTAAAAGAATATGCCAAACACAGGATGTTAACAAACACATAGGATGAGATGAATCGTCACACATTAGTGTGAAGGATACAGTGAAGTTGTAGAAATTGGTCGACCGGCCAAAAGCAGCAAAATCCCATTTAATAGAATGAATCAAGGGAGGCAGAATCTGAGTAAAGAATTCTTTTCGGTAATTCTCATCAGACTCAAACATTACATGATGACGACAAAATGCTAACTATGCCGGATCAGGCTGCGTATTGATCACAATGTTTAATTGCAACAGGAGCAAATCAATAAATCATGGGGTCACTGAGGATGTCAAATTATGCACAGGCGAAAGCTGATCAATACGCAGCCCAATCCGGCACACATTTAGCATCTTTGTCATCATTATGTAAATGTTAGAATTTGATGAGAATTACCGAAAAGAATTCTTTACTCAGATTCTGCCTCCCTTGATTCATTCGATTAAATGGGAATTTTCGGATTGCTGAAGATCAGCATTCCCAGTGATTCAGTCAAGCAACAAAATCCGTCGAAAAAGTAATGACTAAACAATATCGTGTCCCGGTAAATGCGAACCAGACACAAGATACCAAAGCAGACAACCCCAACCATCACCTTATTGCTGAAGGTTCCATTAGATTCAGATGATTACACCTGTTTGCTGTACTACCGTCCCCGAGGTGTGCATCGTTCGGACAACCAAACTCATAATCTAATCCTAGTAGCTGCGCCGAAGCGAAACGCTATCAGCAGTCCCAATGATAAAAAGAAAACAGATACACCAACCACTCTGATGAGCGGCAAAATGTCACACATTTCATTCATTGTTGGATCGATATACAGAAAATAACGAGTTACTGGAAAACCGAATCTCGCCCAAGCTTGAATGTTCCTAAACAATACAGAAAGAGCCAAGCACTGAATCCCTTAGAATGGCAGATATTACAGAAATGAGGTTCCAATATTTCGGGGATTTTAGCGAATGCCAAGACCCCAAACGACGAGTAGCCCTCGACTATCCGTCGGCTGATGGCCGAAAACATTGCGCACCTGCACTGTACTCCGGAGGTCACCGGTCTGAATCCGCGTAGGCGTGGGCAACCTCGCGGTATAATCAGTGCTCGCGCGACTGGTGGTGGTCGCGTGGCAGCCAAGCGTGGGTACAGTGTGCCGCCGTACTGCTGATGACTTTGGCTAACTCTCGATTATCACTAGTAAAATGCGGTCGAACCAGTATACGAACTGGCAATTTTATCGGTTGCTATGTGGAACAAAACATTCTGGCAATGATGAAGAACCATAAACCAATGAACATCACATCCGCTGATCACCTGTGCATCAAAACACGTTAATTAATTGAAACTGCCTGGACGCATTGGGTATCAAGATAAGCTGACGGCAAGAAATGTTGGAGTATATTGATGTGACTTCGCTTGAGATCGTATTCCTGAGAAAAATCTGGCCAAGAAATAAGAACCCTTTTCGATGTGATTCAATCAGGTTCTTTGTGGAACTTCCGTTCAGTGTCCCCAGCTAAAACATCGGAACGCGCAGCGTCGTTCTCTTTCCCATATGAACAATCCCCTTTCGGTAAAAACTATGGACTGTTCCCACTGATAGCAAGGAACAGAGCTGCGAATAGTACGAGCCAAACGAAGTTAAGCGAGTAAGTAAGGATAAAGTGGGGCGATTGGGGTCGACCACGTGCGAGCTAAGCAAGGAGAACAATCCCCATTGCAGTATTAGATGAAAAAGATAAGATGGCGAGTGGCAAGACGTCCCTACATAACTTGCATAAGAAAAAAGACCCGAGTTGGAAATTAGGAACACACCTTATGGCAGTGGAAAGCCGAGAAGTTTGGTCGTCCAACAAAGTCAATGTAGATTCATCCACTCCACTTAGGTCTCCAGACAGACCCATCGAAGTCTTTAGCTCGCCCATATGTTTTTCGTAATCGCGCAGAAGATTAACCTCTTCCCGGATCGCCTCAGCCACATCGGAGAATGCTGCTCCCCTGAATTCGCGCCACAATCGATCGGAAGCAGAGTTCAAGTAGTACTGTTCTAGCTTGCCTGTTTTCTTAGACAATGGTGACTTTGACGATTTGTTATCAGTAGCCTGAGCAACCTCTTTGGTTAGGCTGAGATCCACTTGTATGCGATTCAGATGAATGTTCTGGAAAAAAATGATTGAACCAAAAAGCTAAGTATGGCGTCAGTATGCGATAAGGTTGTAAAATTGAGGCAAAACGTTTACATCATGTGATGGGCGTTTTGTTTCGTTTGCTGCTCGTTGTGTGTGCCCAATACTCGTGAATGTACAGCTTCAGAGAACTTCTGACCTAAGGGCCGTCGTAATTTGGACGAAAAACGAAGGATCAGCTATAAACGCCAGATTGGGGGCAACGAATTGTAGTCAATATCGAGAATAGTGCCCTTAACACGAGTGACGGAATACAATAAGAATACCAACATTGTATGTCAATTGAATGAAGTTTTAAGCCTGGTACAGAAATCAGATAGCCAATCAAGCCAAATAACCTCTTGCATAATCTACCACTTTTCCTTGTTCATTTAATGCAAATCCATATTGGTACATCTTTTACTTACATTTCAGCAGATTCTTAAATTAAACAAGCCCTGCAATTTAGTGAAAATGGAGCATCGTGTAGTGATAAAATGTTTCCATCTCAAAGGAATGTCACAAGCTAAAATCCAACGAGAATGCTCAATACATTACGTGACAATGCCCCTTCATATGCCATAGTTAAACGTTTAAGTGCGGCAGGGAGAGTATTGAAGATGAGCCCAGGGCAGGGAGACCATCAACCGCCACCACCAAAGAAAATCTTGGTCTAGTAATGGATATGGTCACGCAAGATCGCCGATTAACAGCATGTCAGGTAACAAAGAAGTTGGGAATATCCCAGGAGCTAGTCTATTCAAAAGTTTCAGCTCGATGGGCACGAAGTCTTCTGACTTCTGAGCAGGAGCGCATTCGACTTGATGTCAAAGAAGAATATGGCACTGTTTGAGGCGGATGTCAATGATTTCCTAGCACGATTCATTACTATGGATGAGTGCCGGGTTCACCAATTTCGGGCATAAAGAAAAGAACAAGCAAAGCAGCGGAAGCGTGCATCATCTCCTACGCCAAAGAAGGTCAAGGTCACACCGTCACCTGGAAAGGTGATGACATTCGTTTTTTTGAATTGCCAAGGTGTGATGAAATAATAAAAAAATGCCAGCTGATCGATTTCCTTGAAAGAGGTCATAGCATCATCTGAAAGTATTACTGTGAGCTTCTGAACGTCTCAGAAAAAATTCGAGAAAAGAGGTCAGGAATGACGAAGAGAGGAGTCAGCTAACACAACGACTGCTCCAGCCCACACCACTTCCAGTGCTCAGAAAACAATCCACGATTGTTGCTTTCAGCTTCTTCTCCATCAGCTCTATCCAGCAGATCGGGATCCCACTGACTTCCACCTATTTCCAAACCTGAAAATAGCTTTAGCTGGCAAACGTTTCCGTAACGACAGTGACGTCATGAAGGCCGCAAAGCGTTTTTAGAGTCGTAATCTGAAGAGTTCTTTTCCAGTGGGATAAAAGCGCTTCAGCACCGCTGGAGCAAGTGAGCTGCGCTTGTGGGTGATTATATTAAAAAACAAAAGCATCGAAGACTCTGTATCTCGCCTGGCTTATTGAGGCTCAGCACTTTTCATTCAAACCACGAATGAGCTAGAAATAGATAATAATTGTTTGTCAGGGGTTGGAACTGACTTGAATGCCATTGGACAGGGAGAGTACATTAGTGAAATGAACGCAGGACCGTACAAGAGTTACAAACAACAGCCGCACCATGGACATATTAGGTGAAAGTATATTTGGCTATATGGAAAAGTAGACAGGAGTAATTTTGTTATAACACCGAGACCAAAAGGGGCCGGCCAGTAGAGACATGGTGTTCCGAAACCATGTGAGTGGGTGTTTGTAGCCCAGTACACATTTTGTCTTTTGTACAATGCAGTTTGTTCCGTTTCACGTTCTCAATTGCAACCCATAGACAAATTCCGGTTTACGGAGAGCTTGCTGCCTCGGGTTTAAGTCTAATTTACACCAACAAAAACTCTGGGTGCCATGCGAGAGCATCAAAAAGATGTGTGCAAGTAAGAAAAAGCAAACCTGAATGGTGATTTCGTAAACAGGCAGATGTACACGTGCGTTATGAGGTACTTAGATCAAGAGAGGGAAAAATTCGCGAGCGCTGATTTTATGGAGTCGGAACGACCTCATTCGACACAGTAGCTACGTCGGCGAGATTGCCCATATACAACGGGAACCTTTGGAGTGAATTAGAAGGACGCCGGTTCTTTAGCGGAATTTGTTAAACCGGCTGATGAGTGTCAAGTAATTGGTGCACAACATCATCCCAAAGTGGTCGGTAAACGCAATGTGCTTCGAGATAAAGCGCAAAGGCAATGATCTCCGCAGTAACGGTCACGTATGCGTAATCAAATGGAACCAACGTTGGCTACCGCCGGATAAGTGAGGCAAATGTTACGGTTAAGAGGTTAGTGCTCGATGTCGACAAAAGCGCATTGCAGAGAGGGCGTAGAACCCTACGAAGCAAACAGAGGAAATGAAACTGTTTCGTGTTTACAAAAGTAACAATTGTAACAAAAGAGAATAGTAATCTTCTGTGCCGCAGGATATCTGTGTTCTATATGGAATGTATAGAAATAAGAGAAGGAGTACAAACAGTGCCAAATTTGGAGCGCCTGTCAAGTTACCATGGGCTCGAGTTACTACTCGAGAACTATGGTTGGCTGTTAGGTATTAAGAGAGAAAACGTCCTGTGCCGAGTAAAGGTGCGGTGTCATCAGAGGCATTAGGATACATCAGTTCGATCTGCTTTATGGCGTTGCTTGCTAAAAAACGGGGTTCAAAAGAAATATACCGCCATCTTACGAGCACTTAACCTTCATACATCCGGCAGAGTGAGGGTCTATGGCAAACTTTCCTCGCAATTCACTGTCAATACCGGTGTGTGACAGGGTTGCCCTATGTCCCTATTTCTCTTCAACATCGCAATCGAAGACGTTCTGTCGAATGCTCTAGAAGGTTTCCAACATTTTGGCTTAGAGCTGCTATCGGGTAAGCGCGCGACCGACTTAGATTATGCTGATGATATCGCCTTACTTGGTGACGATCCTCAGAGTATGCAACTCATTCTGGATCGTTTGGCGGTTGAAGCATCTAAGTATGGCATGAGCTTCGTCCCATCGAAGTGTCAAGTATTGCTCAAGGATTGGCTTTCACCTGCTCCGGTGCTCACTCTCGAAGGTAGATAGTTTCGTCTACCTTGGGAGCTGTGTTTCTGCTGATGGCACTATTAACAAAAGTTTCCCTTCGCATCGCTAAAGCTCGATCAGCGATTGTCAATCTGAGGCAGTTGTGGCGTCGTCGCGACGTATCATTCTCGCTAAAGAGCCGCGTTTACAGCGCATCAGTTCTCTCAGCATTGTTGTATGGGTGCGAGTCCTGGCGGATTCGCTTGGAAGACATGGGCCGTCTTTCTGCCTTCGATAATAGTTGCTTAAAGAGGATTACCCGTGTTTGGTGGCAACATCGAATTAATAGTAATGACGTTCAACGTCACATCTTGGGGAATGCGAATATTCCCTTCAACAAACTGGTTTTGCTGCGCCAGCTGAGATGGCTCCGTCACGTCCTACACATAGCACCTGAGCGTCTACCGCTGGTCAAGGACCTGGCTGGAGGCGAACGTGTGGTGGTCAGCCTGCCACTTGGCGACAGCACATGAAATCGCTGACGTCCTGTCTAGCCGCTGTTGGATCCGTACGTTTTCCAGGATGGGAACCCAAAGATGAGGAGTGCCAATGGCTTAACAGTATTGAAGACATGGCCCGCAACCGGAATCAGTGGAAGAATTGTGTACAGTATTGTATTGATTCACATGTTTAATACTACAAACATTAAAAATGACAAAAAGAGAAAAAACGGCGTGTGAAAAATAAACGAAAAATGCTTTGTTCTAATTTTGTTAAAAAGGTTCCTTTCTTTCTGCGGCATATTAGCTGAAGTGTGTTGCTCACCTTCAACTACTATGCCACGATGATTATGACGCGATGACTGTCCTTTATCCTCTGATCTCCATGGTTTTAAGTTGGCTCTGTGTCTAGTTGTTAGACTGCTGAACTCACACACACACACACACACACAATCAGTTAACGTTTCGCTCATTCTCAATGGGCTCTAAGGAACAATAACAATAATATAATCATCATCAGCTTTACGCCGTAACGGCACTATGGTGTCACGCGGCCACCAGTCGCGTACGGGCCGAGTATACCGCGAGGAGGCCCATCTCTAAGCGGATTCGAACAGGTGACCTTAAGGTTGCAAATCAGGCGCACAGACCACTCGGACACCGGCCGGCGATCTAAGGAATACAACGAATAGTAAGATAGATCGCTCCAAGAAGCCGGCGAACGGAATGAAGAGAAGGTGCACGGAATACAAAGTGACCACGGATAAAAGAGGAATCAAAAAATCAGGCTAGTAACAATTTTAGGGCAGAAAATAAAAGGGGCTCTTATAATCTGAACTGTAGCAGATCAAAAACAGTGGACTTACGAATATATCATGTACAAGGCTTTGATAGGTTAATTCGTGATGCAATGGAGTGGCTAAATCCAAGTTCCTATCCAAAAGGACAAGTAGAGGTCTTTGGAAAAGATTAGCGAAGCTGAAACTCCGAGTTGAGCCTGGCAGTTGATTACCTCCCTGGTTGTCATTCAGAGGAGGGCCAACATGGTCATTAGTGCCACCGCCCAACCCATACGCTCGTGATGCATCTGAATTGACAAACAAGGAATTTCGGGAATCACGTAAACTGTCCCGAAGTTTAGATACCAAGCGCGTGGCGACCATTTCAGCAGCGTCACGACAAGAACACCGAATGATGGGCACAGTGCCAAGAGTGGCAAAGACTGAAAACAGTCCATCGACAGCAGAGGCGACGACTTGCTCTATATCATTGTCGGAGGTGTTGGGACGATTTAAGGCTAGAGGAGAAGTGAAGTGGGAAGAGGGTTGGACCGCATAACAGAAGTCGGAGAACATTATGAAAAAGGCTATGAGAAAATAACTAACCTTAAGAAAATAGTAGGTAAAATGTTTCGCCCAGGTGACAGAGTAAGCCCGAAGTAAAGGAGATTTCCAAAAGAAGTTATCTACAGGTTAACAACTTATGTTTAAAACTCTGTGCGAATTGGTTAGGCTGCTCAGGTAAAAAAACGCCTAGGCATGAGACAGATAATGAGCTGTCAGTTTCAAAAGATTTAATTGCATCTGAAGCCGGGTCGGAGATTAATCTCTAACCGGTTTCAAAGACGCTTATAAGTCCCACCTCTCCAACAAAAATGAATCGTCGGATAGAGAACGAACTAGTAATTCGCAGATGCGGCAACAGACACAGATGGGTACAAAATTAAACAATACAGAAAACTTCCACTTTGACTTTTAATATCAAATCACACAAAAATGATTGTAACGGATAACCACAGGACGCCTGCGCCAACAGATGGAACATGGATGACTTGCGCTTCACTCCTTACAGCTCTATTCACACGCCTCATATCCAGTGTAAACCCGAGGGAATAAATCCGGAAGGCAGGTGGATGGGAGCCAGATTTCATCAACATGCACAACAGTAGCATTCCTGTCCATCTAATTTGGGAATCATGCGTAAGAAAACGTACACAAGCTGGTGGCTGGGCCGTAGTTTGCTCTACAATGGACGCATGGAACCAGCCTTTGAATCTAGCACATCACGAAGACAGTGTACCAGGTCCCTCCCCAGCAACGACCAACTGTCGGTCGGTGGCCGAAAGGACTGGACGCATGGCTGGCTATCTTTGGGTCACCGGTTCGAATCCACGTAGGGGTGAGCGTGCTCGCGGTATACTCAGTCCACGCGCGACTGGTGGTGGTCGGTACAGCCTGCCAGCGTACTGCTGACTTTCTTTTCTGACGACCAACTGTCAGTAAGCGAATTGAAGGGTATCAGACAGGTAGGAACGTTGTCAATTTTCACAACAAGCGCATCCACACCGGGGATATAAATCATTAATCAAGTCCTGAAATGCAAGAAACCCAATATGCGTGTACAGTATAGACCAAATGAAGCGATGATGTAGCACACGTGCCACAATGGCAGTATTAGTGGCCTGGGTTAGCAAACTGAATCAGAAGCAGCGTACTTACTAAGCGCTGTGCTGATAATGATTACATACTTCGGCTGAAAAGATCCGCATTCTCAAAACGCTGCAGGAAAGCGGTTACCCAGCCCCATTCATCAAAAATCACGCAGTGATGTGCGATAGCTGCAAAGTGAATATAACTGTTCCTAAGGACGTGTTCTAAGCAATGACTTGGTCAAGAAGAACGACGTCCTTCACTTAGAACTTAGCGTCGGTTAGTGTTTCCCGGCTGCTGGGCTGGGGTCCGAAGGACGATGAACACGTTTAATTGAATGCACTAGCTGACGTGGCGAGGAGCCGACCTCAACGGCGGTTGTGTTGTGAGTCACTTTGTCCCTCCCATATCCTTTAGCTTCCTCCCAGCACCGATCACAAGCATAAGGCACAATGTGATTTCAGTATTATGTGGCTTTTTTAGTTTGGTACTCTATAATGCTTAAGCTATTTTTTGTATTGCGGCATATTAGCTAAGACGTGTTTCTCACCCTTAGCTAACGTGTATTGACGAGGAGGAATGACTTAGCTTACTAGTCATCTTAGATGTTTGGCCCCACGTGACCACGCTGATGGCTTACGAGGTTTAGGCACTCGCGACCGCATATGCCACAGCATCATGCGCTTGACATCGATGGGCTAGAATCCATCGGCACCTGTCGCTTCTATACCTGGCGTTTCTCTAATGCATTAAATAGTGCAGCTGGACAACCACCCCATATATGGTTGGCGGCATCCGGTTTCGGATTTGCCTGTCGCTGTGGCCAGCCACAGGACGCCTGCGCCTACAGAGGGACCATGGATGGCTTGCGCTGCACCACCCACAGCCCCATTCACACACCCCATATCCAGTGTAAACCCGAAGGAATAAGACTGGGAGACATGCGGATGGGAGCCACGTTTCATCAACGGAGCCGGCCTACACTCCTTCACAGGCAAACACAAGCACGCTGTATTTGGGGAATAAAGTGCACACAAGGCGGTGGATGGACCGTATCCGCTCCACACTGAGTGCATGGAACCACTCTTTGATCCTAACACGGTCACAAGGACCGTGCACCTCGTCCCCTCCAGCAACGAACAACTGTCTCCTGGAGCCAGATGGATGAGGTAGTTGGTAATAGACAGGTAGGCACCTTGTCAACATGCACATCAAGCGCAGCCACACCGGGGATATCAAACAACAGCCATTCACTTTAAACGACAACCTGAAATAAAATAAATCCAATAATGCATACAGATACGGTGGCATAACTCTTCCCTAAATTACCATATGAAGTAAGTTTGTTAGCAACGAATCCGCGATAAGTAAGAAATGTCCACAAGTTACTTAAAATGCTACAAACGCAACAAAATTACCGAAGATAAGCGCAATTAGTGTAAGCAACGTGGCCAGTTAATAGAACATTATTCAGGTAGGTAGAACAAACCAAATAAAGTGGAATGAAATTTATCCAGCTTAAAAAGACCTAGTTTAAGTGTAAGTTGGTTTAGCCCAACTGCGGTGAAGAAGCATTAAGAATGCAACATCAGCTTCAGAATAGGGTATATATATATATATATATATATATATATATATATATATATATATATATATGCAATAACGGCGCTTTTGTCTGATTTATTACGTTCTCGACGAATACCCTATTTGTTCTACCTGGTTCAGTCTCACTACCGGATGCCGCTCATGACCCGTTCTCGTCTCGTTCCGTCAAGTCAGGGTGGCTCAGTCGGATCTACTTCCTTGCGCCTGTTCCCGTTACCGTCCGCCCCCGTTTACGTGATCTTTCTCTTCACCGAGCAAACACTGCGTTGCGCCTCCCTACAACTGTCCCGATTAGTATAATTTGGTTGCCTCCAAGTTATTGGCATCCATACTGCCTCGTACGCTACCCCCAATAAGTGAATCATTCATCATCGTCATCATCATCATCAACATGAGTACATCAGTCATTTGAACTGATGCTTCGCTGCCACACAACCACAAAGATCTACGAAAAGAATAATAAGGGAGAGAAGGTGAACTTACTGCCTTAAATAAACATTCAGGGTCAAGGCGCCCATACCTTGCCAACAACATACCATCGCAAACAGGGCTATCGTGCAAAGATAAGGCGACAACAGCGAGACAGCTATCTTGCGACTTTCACTGCCCCGCGTCATAATCATCCATTACGTCGCAGATAACAAAGCACCAGACACAGTCTAAACAGGCAATCCGACTAGGAAAGGGCAACAGACATGCTACTGGTGCCGACTGCGAATCATGTTCCGTAAAGTCTCGAGCTAAGTACAAGACGAGTCACGTGGACTCCAGCCTGGAAGGTGAGACAGACCGACGGCACCGAGTTTGGTCATCAGTAACTTCATTTCCCGCTGCCAAGTCAACTTCTGTCCATCTCGAACCTAGCGGCATCCTACATCTGGCAGGCAGAACAAGGCGATCCTCGGTTAGCCATGATCGGGCATACGTAATACGTGCCCAAGCCAAGACAACTTATTCAGTGCTATCTGGTGTTCTAATGAACTAGCTTGGGTGTCATTGCCTAGCACTCACCTACGCACATTTTCGTTGCGGACACGCTGGTACAATCCGACATTAGCAATGCTCTGCAGACAGCGATGATCAAAGATTTGAAAGTGTCACAGATATTCAGACCGAAGCGGCCAAGTCTCACTCTCTCACTGTGGCCTTGTAACCACGGCCCTTCAGACAGAAATTCATTTCTGTCGACAAAGAAGTCGCAGATTCAAGAAGGCAGTTCTAGCTTTTGCAATATGTGAATTGACTTCAGTTGTTATGTGCCTATTGTTGCTAAAACAACTACCAAGGTAGGTGAATTGATCAACTACATCGAGTTCCTCGCTATCAAAGGTCAATGGATCAACAAGTGGATAGTGGATCTACAGCAACATTTCGCACTTTGACGGTGCCAAGCGCATACCAAATAATGGGACTACTCTAGAGGTTGTTCAGGGTTGATTAGGTCACCCCAACATAGTTAAAAAGTAAGACGATATCGTCCGCATAATCAAGATCAACTAGCCGTTCACCAGACGGCCGTTGTGCCCTATTGGGGCTCATCAGTGGTGCGCATCAATTCGGCCCTCTGCGGAGGATCGAGCCTATGACTGCTTGTTAGCTAACAATTCGTGATGGTCTGATACCATCCTCCATGGCGCAGTCGCATAAGCTGCGGGTTAGTTGGCAAGAGCCCACTAGCAGTCATGGGCTCGATCCTCCGCAGAGGACCGAAGGATGCGCACCACTGATGAGCCATAATAGGGTGAAACGGCCGTCTGGTGCTTTTCCGGATAGCTAGTTGACTTAGCTGAATTGTCGGCTGATTGCGACGAGCAAAAATACTCACTAAAATTCTTCCACTCATAAGTAATACAAATTTGCCCTTACGGATTCCACAAAATGCTATGTCGATTCATAGCTGCCGTAACCGGGAAGTCCTGACGCCGGAAGGCCAACCGCTGTCATCTGCATGGCAGTGGAGGATGGGTCGGGCTATATCGCATTCAGCTAACAATTCGTGATGGTCGGATACCGTCCTCCATGGCGCAGTCGCATAATCTGCGGGCTAGTTGGCAAGAGCCACTAGCAGTCATGGGTTCGATCCTCCGCAGAGGACCGAAGGATGCGCACCACTGATGAGCTCCAATAGGGCGAAACGGCCGTCTGGTGTTTTTCCGGATAGCTAGTTGACTTATCTGAATTGTCGGCTGATTGCGACGAACAAAAAATGCACCAAAATCCTTCTACTCATAAGTAGCCTTTCACCAGTTAGCACCTCAACGCCTGTATCGTGAAGGTCCGCCAGGGAACACTCTATGATGGAGTCTACGATGAAAATGAACAAAAACGAGGAAATCGGACAACCCTGACGAATGCCACTTGTTGTCGGAAAGCTATCGGACAAGTTACAGTAGACACTGATGCGGCCTGAAGTATTCCAGTATAGAGTACATACAATGTTCATATATTTTATGGGAACACCTTTCGGTGCAAGTATTTCTAACAGAATGCATCGATCGACTGAATCCAAAGCACATGTGAAAGCAAGGAACACAGCTATTGTCGGCCTGCGGTATGCGTGGCGCTGCTCTAGGACCTGCCGCAGTGAATATGTGGTCTATATAGCCACGTCCTGGGCGGAAATCTGCCTGTGCTTCCCTAATCCGAGATCTCCGTTCTGCAATGAGGCGACGTACGACAATCGAGGCCAGTAATTTTGTCACCGCTGGCGTAGGAACAATACTCCTGTGGTTAGCAGTCGGTGCGACTGCCTTGTGTATTGTCACTATGATCGATTCACGCCAGTTAGCCGGGACGGTCTCCTCTTCCTTCCAGGCCTGTTCGAACAGGGAGGTCAGTGCTTTGCAGACGACCACAACTACATCCTTAAATAGTGCAGGTGGGAGGGAATCTGAGTCAACAGCACGAAAACGACTGAGGGCTGTGATCGCGTTTCGGACCTCAGTCTCCGATGGAGCCACTAAACCAACCGCCTATGGCTCGTCCTGCATCACCTGAGTAGGAAGAGGTCCGGGAGCAGGGGGCCAACTGAACTGACTTAGAAAGCGTTCCACCCAACGAGCCATACGGCGCTCCTTATTGTGAATCAGAACATCCGCGCTGTTACTGATTGTTCCACTGATGTCTGGTCTCCTGGGACTAGTGGTGCGGATCAGCTGAAAGAGCCTGCGATAACTGCCCACTGCCCCCGCCTCCACCATTTCTTGAGCCTGATTGGTCCGCCAGGCTTCCCTGTCAGCACGCAGGCGCCAGTTTAGTTCGCGTCTAGTAGTTTGAATGGTCACAATGTGCTCAGGGCCAGCAGGGAGGTTTCTTCTGGATTCCAACAGATCCACCGGTCTCTCGGACATCTAGTGACTGATGCGGTGACGATTAATGGTACCACAAGCAGATCCACCTGCGTCGTGCATGGCGACCGAAATCCTATTCTACTGAAACTCAGTGTCATTAGGACAATGGAGCGAAAGTTCGGTAGCCAGTGCATCAGTGGGCTTGCTTGAGTGAGGGCTGTGATAACTTCGCAGTTACCAATAGGGGGAAACGCTTGGTATGCCTCCCGGTGAAGTTCATGAAAAAACGACAGCTTACCAAGGCATGGTCAGAGTCGACGCAAGTACTCCAGGACGAGCGACAATCCAGGATGGAACCACACCACCCTATGGCAATTTGATCTATTTCGGTCCATCGCTTGCCAACTACAGGAGGACACGAAGTGGCACTTCGGCGCCCACTGCGTCTAAAAGCGGTGTTACTAAGAAACAGCTGGTGCTCCGCACGCAGCTGTAATAGACGCTCGTCGTTGATCGTACGGTAGGAGTCAACCCCATAATAACCAAGTAAAAGAGCTATTGAAGAGCTCAGACTACCCAATTGCGCAATCATGTCCACTGCAAGAACCATGATATCTGAACTGGTAGCAATGTGTAGTGGCGTATTCAGTTCGTAGTAGAAGGCGTCCTTGGTAGCACCAGAACTGCAGTCGGTGGAAGCATAAGCGGAAACCACAAACTAACAGCGTCTTGTACTACTTCGTGATTGACGTCGTCAAACGGGCTGCACACAAATGGCTGTTCACTGGAATCCATTCAACCAACGACGACAGCCTTCGAGCTAAGTAGGACACCTACGACATTTAGAGGATGTCGCACTAGTGTCTCCGGATGCGTGCAACCAACAGCGAGAGGATGAGCCGAGCGCAGTTAATTCAACAACCGCATGAAGATCATTGATCATAGTTTCGGATACACAATACATGTCGATACCCAGTGTGTCTAAGGTGCATGCGAGTGCAGCCTGTTGATATATTTGTCTTAGAGTGCGAACGATGGACCCCACCAAGGAAACGGGTTAGCGTGGCCATATATGAGACTGTTGCCGATAGACGTCCAGTAGGTGGTGCGGGAAGGTAGCTGCAAAAAGTTCGACTCCATTGGCATTACGGCTGCTGTCAGTTAGACTGGGAACTATAGAAGGTAATTTATTAAAGGGGTTGGGAGGGGAGTAGAAGAAACAGGTGGAAAATAAAGGAGGCGCCAGCAGTAGCATGTTTTCGCTTATCCGCCCTGCTGTATGCAGCAGATAAGGCTACAGTTGATAATCTGCGCGACGGTCGATGCAGGATATGGTTGAAGTTCGAAGAAATAGTCATGGTTGTACGTGGGCTGAAATACTGCCAAGGCACCCAGACCTAGACAGAAGGACCATTAGGGTCCTCAACCAAAGCCTTTGGTTCAAAAGGCTGCCCACAAGGCAGCGGAGAGGTTGCAATTATATGGTTTTACGGAAATGGACGCTATCCCATTTCAAACCCCCAAACTGGAGAACCAGGAGACTAAATTTGCTGACTTCTAACCATTGACCAACCTGGTGGGGAGTAGCTCTCAAGGGGCCAGGGGCCCCACGCAGTATAGCTCAATAAGTCAGAGGTTCACAAACCGTCGCCCCACATTAAGATCCAGTCTCGTTGCGACGGGCATCAAATCTTCACGCTCTGTCAACTTCATGAGCATCGCCACGTTTAACACAGGCCCACTATCGTTGCATTCCTAGACATATGGACTGCATTTGACTCGGTTGATCGACCTACTTCATGGCGTTGCTTAGGAAATAACGGGGTGGCAGAAAAGCATACCGCCACCTCTGGTAGAGTGAGAGTCCACGACAAGTTTTCCTCGCCCTTCCCTGTCAATAGCGGTGTGCGACAGGGTTGTTTATGTCCCCATTCCTCTGTAACTTTGCAATCAAAGACGTCCTGTCGACAGCTGTAGAAGTTTTCCAAAACTTTAGCCTAGAGATTTCACCGGGGGGCGATCTACCGTCTAAGACTACGCTTATGATATCGCCTTATTTGGTGATGATCCACAAGGTGGGTAACTCATTTTGAATCGTTTGGTGGTTGAGGCATCTAAATAAAACATGAACTTCACCCCCTGGAAGTGTAAAGTGTTGATCCAGAACTGGCCCACATCTACTCCCGTGATCACTCTTAAAGGTGAACAACTTGAACAGGTAGTTAGTTTCGTCTACGTTGGGAGAAGTGTTTCTGCTAGTCGCACTGCTAACAAGGAAGTCGCTCTTCGCATTGCTAAAGCCGGATCAGCATTTGTCAATGAGGCACTAGTGACGTCGTCGGGACGTCTCCATCTCGATAAAGGGCCGTGTTTACGATGCCTCTGTGCGTGTAATTTTGTTCTATGGGAGTGAGTCCTGGCCAATTTGCGTGGACGACATGAGCCGTCTTTCGGCAACAGTTGGTTGAGGAGAATCGCTAACGTGTTGTGGCAGTATGAAGTTCATAGTGATGACGTTGGACGTCGCGTCTTGGGGAATGAGAGTATTTCTTCACCAAGCTAGTTTTGCTGCGCTAGTCTAGATGGCTGGGTTAGGACTTGCGCGTGTGTTACGATCCAACGGCCACTATCGCAATTCAGCACGAACACACGCAGGCACGGTTGCAGTGAGATTCGATTTGGGGGTGTGCGTGGTAGTTTTGTCAATCAGCACAGGGGGATCTCGAACGTGTTTAACAGTATTTCAAAAGGAAGTTCTTCATTATCGGTAACTGACACTGTCGTGGCGTGGACTGTTGGTTTTTGTGCCGTACCCCATGATGATGTCTAACCGTCACTTCGTACATCATGGAACCACGGCGGCCTACGACCACTGCTGGACCTCAGGGTAGATGACTTTGTTTGTAGTCACAAGCGTGGAGCAAATCATAAACTGAAAATGTTGACCCTGAGGTGTGTACCGAGGTTGGTGACGATCTTTCCGACGGGAGCATCGCATCAAAAATGGTGTGCGGTTTTCGTCCCATTAGGCATTTAGCAGGGGAAGAAAGATTCGGTGTCACTGGGTTTGGTGTGTTCCTGTGAAGCGAAAGGAAATCTAGGATGTTTTCATCCGTAGTTCCATCCCCCTGCGTTTTTAAGAGAGCCCGTTTGAACGTGTCCACAAACCGTTCTAACTTACCGTTTGATTGAGGGTTGTATGACGGGGTGAGAACGTAATTAATAATGCTCCAACGGCAGAAGTGGGGATGTAAACTAGGTTCCGTTATCTGAAACCAGGGTATCTGGAAACCCGTGCTGGCTGAAAATTCTGCGCAGAGCTGAAGTGGTGGACCATGTTGACACCTGTGACAGTGGGATTACCTCGGGCCACTTGGACGTTTCGTCAATCACGATTAGATACCTAAGGCCGTTGACTGGGCCAACGAAATCTATATGTAGGAGCGACCACGGCTTACTGGGTTGAGTACAGGGTTGTGGGACTATACGCGGAGGATCTTTGGCGACCTGTAGGCAACGGGAACACCGCTGGAGCAATGTCACTATTTTGTTATGGATACACGACCAGAATGGCCTGTGTGAAACTGACGAAAAGCGATCGGTCGAAGCGAAGAAGGGATGACGATGCGATCAGCAAACCTTAGACATGATTCGATTAAAGACAAACTGTCTCGACTAATGTAAAGCTGCCGCAGGTCTCCAGAGGGTGCTGTAG
The DNA here is from genome assembly GCA_944474145.2 of Dicrocoelium dendriticum. Classification (NCBI taxonomy): domain Eukaryota; kingdom Metazoa; phylum Platyhelminthes; class Trematoda; order Plagiorchiida; family Dicrocoeliidae; genus Dicrocoelium; species Dicrocoelium dendriticum. Next base: position 37,132,061 of record OX104067.1, on the reverse strand, counting down.
TGGGCCATAGGTTGCAGACGCATTTACTTGATTTCTGGAGGACAGGATTGGTGTTCGCTTCTTTTTTGATGTCACGAAGAGAGACCGGAACTGCAAGAACAGCCTCGGCCAGGTGTGCACGAACATCTGATTTCACAGAGACTGTTGCGATTATAGTGTCTTCCTGCTCCTGTCGGTTTGCAGTGAATAACCGAGAGATGGCGTATACCTGCCCGGAATCTTGCGTCTGCCGGCAACAAATTTCAAAGTCATAGTTCAATAGCAAGATTGCGTAGCGCTGCAATTTGCTGGCAGAGTACATCGGGATGTCGTTTCTGGAGCCAAAAATAGCAAGTAATGGTTGGTAGTCGGTTATCAAACGGAAGTGGCGACCGTAGACCATCTGATGGAAGCTTCGCACATCGAACAATAGAGCCAAAGCTTTTTTCGACTTAGCATAATTCTTTTCGGCTGTCGTAAGCGCGCGAGCTGCAGGCATGATTGCTTTCTCCGATCCGTCTGGGAACACTTGGGAGATGACGGCACCGACGACTTGGCTGGAAGCGTCCGAAGCAACTATGATGGGCAGATTTGGATCACAATGTGTCATGAGGTCGGAACCAAACAAAGTTTTCAAAAGGTTAAATGCATGTTCACACTCTAGTGATCGGGACCAAACACTACCTTTTAGAGCAATTTATTCAGTGGTGCTTTGACATCGTGGAGGGTCGGTAAGAATGCACCATAGTGAGTCACTAGACCAAAAAAGACCGTAGAGTGGACACATCCTTAGGGGCGGGTAGCTCTTGGATTACACGCAGATTCTCAGGGTCGCGACGGTGATCATTTTTATCGATGATATAACTGAGAGACTTGATTTCTGGGAGGAAAAACTGGCATTTGTCCGGTTGCAGCCGGAATCCTTATTCCTCAACACGACGTAGAGATCCTTTGATAGCGCTTCACTGGTGCGACACATTAGAATGATACCATCGAGATACGATGCAGCGCCAGTTAAGCCAGAGACCATAGTCCATTATCTGTTGAACAATAGCAGGAACTGACTTGACTCTGAACGGTAGGCGGTTATACTGAAACAAAGCACAGTGCGCATTAATGGTTAGCGGTTCACGAGACTGCGCGGATACTTAGACTTGCAAAAAGGCATCCACCAGATCCAGCTTGACAAAAGAAGTTCCACCAGTATTGTGAAGATATCTTCCGGAATAAACAGCGGATGACAATGATCTACTAGAGATGCATTTAATCCAGAAGAAAAGTCGGAAGATAAACGAACTAAATCATTTGACTTTTTAACGACAACAATCGGAGCTGCTCATGGAGAATAATTCACCAGAGAGATGACGCTCATTTCTTTGAGATGCCATCGTTTCTGATCTATCACCATAGAGTAGAACACTGGTCGCTTTGGGAGAAACGATGGAACAAAACCAGGCTTTAACCGGGGAGTTCCTTGAGCTCGTATGTAACAACCAAGACGATCCTGAAGAAAATAGAAACCACGGACAACAGACTTTGCCCATGGAACTTGGAGTCGACGACAGATGACGTTCAGTGGGTAAGCGGCAAGACCCAGTTTGTCTATCCAATCTAAACCAAGAAGATTGAGGTTGCAGTCTGAAATATAACATACGTCAGTGATGGTTTTATCCCCGAAGGTGACAGAAAATAAAGCTGACAACTTAGGAGAACCGAACTGCCACAGGCACTGGTTGCTTCTTGGGAGGTAGGTTGAATAGGTGGGCTACGCATGGAAGTAATAGATCCTTGGATATTAACGTGATGTCGAACGTGGTATCTAGTTGACGTTTGGCGACATACCCGCTGATTGTTATGCATACGAATTTTCAGACAGAAGCGACATCCATCTTGAATGTAGACAGGTTACAGGAGTGAATGGCTTGAGTAAGACGTCCTGATCTCTGTTTCGGTCTCATGCTCATCCCAAAACTGGACCGAGTCTGACAAAATCCGTCTCTATGATCAACCCCGTTACACCGCTGACATCGGTGGTGTCTGCACGAGCAAAATAGTATTCACTGCAGTGCCAAAACCGTGATGGGAGTGTCTTCCTTTTGAAGGAGTGGGGCGGGTGACTGGTGATTACAAAACATTTGGAGGGTTCCAGAGAATGAATGAAACCGAGAGGGCGGTCAGTATTTTGGACCATGGTCGTATCTTTTTTCGGATAAATCAGGTGCTGGCATTATGTAGTGACACTGCAGCGTAATCTGAGGTATGCTCAACTTTCTTAAGAGCCGCATAGGTATATCGGCATCTTTTGGTGACTGAAGATCGCATATGAAAATGAAGCATTGAAACTAGTCGTCAGCTCAGCTGGCATGCATCTCCTGCATTTTTTTCTTTTAAGTATTGTGGCACAGTAGCTGAGGTGCTTCCCACCTCTAGCTAACGTGTATAATGATGATAATGATGAAAATGGTCGTCTGTGAGAGACCGTAGCTTGACTCGTTCACATTCTCGATTAACCACACTGGCACATGTGACAAAATAGTCCAGGCCACTTTCCACAAGTAAGGAATATTGAAAAGGGATGACTGAACACCAAACATTTGTGTGAGTGGTTGCACTGCCTCGTCGATCGCGCGGGTTTTGTGGTAAGATAAAAATAGAATATCTGTTGTGTTGTGCGGAACCGAATTTGCGCAGCAGAAGGAAAACTTTTCATGCGTCATCACGACTGAAGAATGACAGATAAGCGTGCAGTATATTGCGGAATGTGCTACGCACATACAGCCCCTGCTGTCAGGGAACAAACATCTGAAGTGACCGGTAGGTTAGTTCATCAAGGTAGCTACATTGCCTGTATCGACCAGACCAAAGAAGTGGTTACTGCATCTACCGGATAGCTTCATATGGTTTTGCAAAGTTGAAGGTATATGCGGAGACAGCCAGACAGCATACAGTGAATAGGGGGCGGGACAGGCAACATTTCGATGGGTCGAGACAAAAGAAACGTCAAATGCGAAACTTCAGTAGTTCATCTTGTAGTAAACAAATAATGTTAAATAAGTGACAGCGGCAATTAAGCACAAATGATAGCACACAAAAGTGAAAAGAAACCATCACTACCATAATATGACAACTGCTGGGCAGGGAGTGGCTGCAACACCACGAGGTCCTCTTCAAGGCAGATGAAATTGGTATACTGATCGAAAACTTTGGTTATTTGCTGTACACAGTCTTCCGATAGTGCAGACTGAGCGATAAGTTCAAGGTTTTCCCGAGAGATAGGGCTGATGAAGTTCAAATAATATGATTCGTAGCGACCAGACTCAAAATCCTTAAAAAATAAATGAATGTTTCTCGCATGGATAAGAACACACTTCGCATATTTTTACAATGTTTTCTCTGGATGGGACGACAAAATAAATAGCAGGCACATCTGGAATATGCTCCCGAGAGGTATCTAAAAGTCTACATTTATGCAGTAAAACAACGACGGATACGATCAAACTCACAGATGAAGAGTTACGCCGAAGGAACGGAGTTCCTTAACGGTGAAAAGAGGGGAAATAATATCGCGGCCGCGTTGGTCGTAAACGAGGACCTAACGAAAATGAGCTATGCGAAAACATTCAATCTACCTTCCACTGAGGAATATCAGAGGCAACTGGTGGAGAATTGAGATTCAACATGCATCGTATTGCGTCTAAAAGGGACATAAAAACTCGATTCAGGAAGTAGATCTAGAAAAGTATTAACATATGATCGATGTTCAGCAAGCTAAATTAGCAGAAAATTAGCAGGCTATGTCGCCTATATGCATATTACTACCAGAGTACCTGATAGCGTAAAAGATTCGTCGATTCAACCTAGAATGAAGCGGAAGATAGCTCAGACATTGCTGACTTTATGACAATGACAGCCAGATAATCGCTACCGTAAAAGGAGTGTGAACCGGCCAAAAGTAAAGATGAACAAGTCAATGTATCGATGACTCGCCCAAGGTACTATGACTCATTTTATATATGGGGATGACAGTTGATAAACGCCAACCGGAAGTTGTCTTCAGTGTTCCATACAGTGTTGAATACTGAGTCCATACCAGTAACCGAGTCATCTAACACCTCATCAGCGGTACACGGAGAATTTATCATTGATTATACACGTTAGATAGAGGTGAGAAACACCTCAGCTGCTGTGCCGCAATAAATGGAAAAGAAAAATACACAAAGTGGCACGCCGGCTGGGCCACGAATGGCTGATGGACATCGTTCCGGAGAGCTAATAGCCGACTATTTGCCTCAAACAAGTCATACTGTGTCGGAAATGAGATTGTGGTTAGAGGGAAGGACAAAGAAACACAAGACAAAGGGCACTGAAGTTGGCTCCTAACTATATCAACAAATGTAATCAGCCAAACGCATTCAAAGTCCTTCGGGCCCCTACCAGGGAGCCGAGAGGGTCCAAGCAAGGCCAAATTCAAAGTAAGGGAATTCATTCCTCTTCCACTTCCTCTCCACTTCTTCCAGCCACGCCACCAGCGCGTAAACAAGGCACGTCACGGGAGTCGGTAGGCTGGCATGCGCAACACGTGACCCAGCCATCGGAGCCTGCTGCGTGACATAACAGTGATCAGGGGTACACTTCCACTTTCTGTGCCATAAAGAAGGCGCCGAACAGGCTCATTGCTCAGGTGGTGTTGTTACCAGACAACAGCTAAGATGCGAAGGCACCGGTTGTTGAACGTAACTAGCCACTTTAGGTCGGCCGATTTAATGGGCCAGGTTTCACAACCGTACAGTAGGGTCGAAAGTATAGGAGCACTGCACACTTTACCCTTCGGAGAGGGAGTGGAGTCTCGTCGGCGCCATAGGTGGCGAAAGTTAGCAAAACCGCCTCGGGCTTTTATCATACGGTTTGTGACCTTGCCTTCGATTCCACAGGCGCTGATACAACTGCCGAGGTAGTTGAATCTTTGAACGACCTCTAGCTGACCCCCACCAAGAATCAGCGCAGGAGGCGATCCCTGTTACTCTTGGAGGAAAGATGTGCACCTCGAGGGTGCAAAGCAAAGCCCGGAACGACTGACAGGCAGTGCTAATCTGTCTAGTGTTGTTTGGCACGTTTGGTCGCTGGCACAGATTAGGACAATGTCGTCAGCATACTCCACACCTTTCCTTAACAGACAGTCCCAAAGGGCACGTCGATCTACCGAATAAAAGGCACTTTGATGTCGTGGAACACGACTACGGTGGGCCACCAATATATGTGACGGTGTTCCAACAATCGACGCAAAGTGAAGACGTAGCCTCGACCTCGACGAAAAGCGGCTTGGTCCTCCCGAATCTGGCTTCCACGAATGCTAGTCAATCTGTGAAGGATGATAGGCAAGTAACTTGGAGGCGATGAAGACCAGACTGATTCCTCTATGGTTGTCGCATTCTGAAGGTGAGCTTCCCTTAAAGATTAGGACAATAACGGAGCGGCGCAAATCGGTAGTGATAGTTTCCTGCACTCCAAGTTTCACTAATAACTCATGTAATCATCCACAGGAGCAAGTCCCCCGAGTTTGAAGAGGGCTGGAGGAATTCAATATCTCGGAATACGCTTGGAACCGACTGGGATCTCATGATTTCAGAAAGCCTTGAATATAAATCGGGCTGTCTTAACCCGGTCAGTCAGAAAAGGTGTCGGTGGACGAACTCAGATCGGAACGTGAATCAGCAGCTGCAGGAACAGGAATGCCTCACATGTGACCAGTGACGCGGATCAATGGGAAACGCTCGATGCTCGTTATTACGCTGGAATGGCCACTTGACGTACTGAGCTGTAACACTGTTATCCGATGATTCGTGTTGTTTCTTGCGATCTTCACCATGCTTTCCCATAAAAAGCTAGGCCAATTGTGTACCGATTCACGTGGCCTGAAGAAGCTCCTGCGTCAAGAGCGAAACGTTGCCATAATAAAAACCTAAAAAAACGATTCGCATTCAATACCTTTTGAAATCAAGGGCTGGAGGAAGATCATCTGGTCCTGCGGCCTTGTTTAATTTCAGCAGTCCGATCTCACGTTTGACTTTGAGCGAGGGCGGATACAAAAGGATAGTCCAGAAAGCAAGGCGATCACTGGCAGGTGAGCAAGCTGACAATGTGGCCGATTAAATTGCATTTCAAATTGCTCAGTCTAACGCTAAGCGTTTCGCCAAATTGTGGATAGGCTGTTCACTCTGGTCGCATATAGTCTCATTAACATCAGGCCTTCTGCTGCTCGTTTCTCGTATCAGACGGAATAACTTCCGATGTTTACCAAGGGCAGCTGCCATTTCCATCTCTGACGCACGATGAGACCACAAGTCTGCGCGGTCTATCTTCAGGCTACCACGGAGTATTGTCCTGATGTCTTTATGAGTCCATTTGTGTTCGCTTCTAGCCGGAATGCGCCGGTAAGCATCCATAAGTTCCAGATAGCGCGTAGAGACCCAATGTTTAGGTTCGCTATCAGATTTACCACATGAGGATTTGCTTGTTACTAATAAAAACTGGTAAACATGCGACTAGTGACCTTCAACGGTACTCAGTGAGCGCTTGTTCAAGCCGAATGTTAGCGTACATCGATACGCATTCAGAATATCTAACTTCTCCAGTTGACGGGCATCCATGCGTCCACAGCATTGTCGCGAGTGTACGCCAATACGCACCCGCAGATAAGCACATACAAGTGCATTGTCATTGTCTACATGCGCTCCAAATCGAGCGACAGTTTAGGATACACCCTCTCCAGCAATAACTGATCGTGATGTGATCGATTTGCGTCCATGGCTAGTGGGCGCCATGTCATTTTCCGACGGGTGCTGTGTTAGTGCTCGTAAAAAATAAGCGGGCATTTTAACACAAATGAAGCGCTCACTGTTATCATTACGGGGGCCTAAACTATGTTGGCCGCCCAGATGCAGCTCACCAGTGAACAATTTCCCAACTTGAACGTTCAGATCCCTAGCCAGCACTAGTGTCCGTGCTCCTTCTGGGGCGAAGGAGCTCGTTCAGTTGGCGATAGAAGTCGTCTTTTACCGAGTTATCGCTAGTTTGTGGGAGCGTAGGTAGCGATGACAAACAGGCCCCATGCGACTTCGAAGCATTAAACAAGCCAGCTAGTCGGACTGCACACAGCCGGCTACTGATTGGGATCCAATCAACCAGAGCAGCTTCAGCCCGGGGACTCAAGGCAAAACCAACGCCGGCTTGGTCGGTACTCGATGTTGCATCGTCTCCGGGTAGGCACAATGAGAAAGCACTGCTGGTGTCATCTGAAGGGGATCCCAGAGTGAGCAGAGAACTCGGGTTTTGTGGGCGGGTCTCCGATAAGCAGCAGATGTGGATCGAGAAGGTTTCTAATGTTCGGGCAGGTGCTGCCTGTTGACCGATCTGAAACAATGTGCATACATTGAGGCACGCCAATCTGAATGAAGTTTGAAGGCTCTAAATAGAAGCCGATGTACTGGGCTTATCCGTTTGGACATGGGCTTATCGGAATGAAGGAGTGACGCAGCGCTTGCGTGTGAGTTAAAACTAGAAGAAAGGAAGATTGGGGAGGGCCAAACGTATGGTGGTTTGAAAAAAGCGGGGATAAAAGTTAAGTTGGAACGGGACGTTAATAGTGAAAAGAGCAAGGAGAATAAGAAGACGGGAAGCTTGAGCAGTAGCATCCAAACCCCTATCCACGCCGCTGGTACACGGAGAAAGTGAGAGTTACCCACTCGTTCTGTTTCGAAGCAGAATTCGCAACGGACTACATCCCATAGTAGGAAGCGTGACGACGGGATCTAACGGGGGCCAGGATGAGTCATAAAATGGCAAAACAGCAGGCCAGCTGAAGCGAACTACCAATGAACGAAATGTCCATACTTCCTAGTCAGCGTCGCGCTAACCGATGGCCTTCTTAGAACAGTGGTGAGGATGAAATAGAACAGACCCGGTTTTCTTTATCACACTGGCTCGAACCACTACTGGCGAATTGGAATACTCCTAATTAGAAATCTTTTCGGAGGACAGTTACTCCGAAACTGAATACCCAACAGAAAAAGTTACGTGTTTGGGGCAAGCCAGTAGGTGATTCAGAAATCCATCCACTACTGAGTCTGAAACCGAACGGTATCAATTAGCAGACAGTTCCATCTGGATATTGAGGGCTTAT
>OX104067.1:37106114-37123425 GCA_944474145.2 Dicrocoelium dendriticum | reverse complement strand
GCCAAAAATGCACTTAGCAGGGTTGATTGTGACGCCAAAATGAGCTAGACGTTGGAAAACCTGGTGAAAATGAGACAGGTGTTCCTCTTCGGTTGCGCTGGCCACCATAATGCCGTCGATATAGACGAAGACAAAATCAAGACCACGAAGGACTTGGTCAATAAATCGCTGAGAAGTCTGGGCAGCGTTTCGGAGACCAAACGGCATACGGAGAAACTCGTAAAGACCGAATAGCGTCGTGATTGCGGTCTTAGGTGTGTCTTCTGAGGCCATCGGAATCTGGTAATACGCGCGGACTAGATCAATTTTGGAGAAAAGGCGTTTCCCATATAGACTGATGGAAAAGTCATGGACGTGGGGAATTGGGTCTTAGTTTGGAACAGTGGCGTTATTTAGAGCGCGATAGTCGCCGCATGGTCGCCAATCCCCTGTGGATTTCTTTGAAACCATGTGAAGTGGGGATGACTACGGGCTATTCGATGGACGAATAATGCCTAAATTCATCATGTGTTGAAACTCAGATTTGGCAATGGCGAGTTTGTCGGGAGCAAGACGTCATGGTCTGGCGGTGAGAGGATTGCCTTTAGTTTCGATGTGATGTCGGATTTCGTGTTTGGGCTGAAAGTCGTCGCTGATCGGTTGATAAATTGACGGAAACTTGCGCAGAAGAGCAGTAAACTCATTGTCGGAAGGCAGAGCCAAAGGAATGCCAATCGAGTCGATAGCGAGGACTTAGCCGGAGACAGTAAGTGAGGTGACGCTATCACGGAGTTTCCGGTTCCCGAGATCAACGATGGTGCCAAACTTCGTCAAGAAATCGATGCCGAGAATAGGCTTCTGAAAGTCGGCGATTAAGAAAAGCCAAGGTAGTCGGCGTCGGAGTCCCAGATCTAGGGTTAACAGTTTCTGACGGTAAGTCTGAATTTTAGTACCATTTGCCGCCTGGAGTGTGACATGCCCCGGAGAAATTTAGCGTTTGTGTGTACCTACGGGTATGACGCTAACTTCGGCACCCGTATCGACGAGAAAACGGTAGCCGGTTGAGTTGTCAAACACGTGGAGAAGGCGACTATGGTGTTGGCCAGCGGCAGCTGCCGCCGTTACTGGCTGGCCGGCGAGTTTCCCTGTTGGCCCTGTAAGCGAGAGGCTTTAGGGTGCGAACACCATGACCTACAGTTCTGCGCAGCATCCCCAAACCGTTTGTGAAAATAACAGAAACGATTCAGTTGGTCACGGTTGGAGGGTAGAGCACTGCGCTACGGCCAGGTGATACACTTCGACGGCGGTTAAGACGTTTGGTGATGACGGAAACTTGGGCGGTTAGCTGTTCAATCTGGTTCTGCAGCCTATCCATTACAGATGTACTTTCAAACGCGTTAGTAGGCTGCGAGACCTGAGTAATGGGATGCTTGCATTCATGCACCTTGTCAGCTAGTTCAGCCAACTTATCGAGCAAAGTTTCATCACCTTGGACCGACAAAACCAGGATGGTATTAGGTGGTAGACATTTAGTCCAAAGTTGGCGCAGTACTGAGTCATCAACTTTGTGGCTACCAACTAAAGTTCGCATGTGTCGCAGTAACTGAGATGGGGAGCGATCGCCAAGTTCAACACCAGATAGGAGTTGCTTTAAGGGAGACTCGTCTGAAGCGGTCGTGCGTTTTAACACGGCAGCTTTAAGGGTATTGTAAGGAAATTCTGTTGGCATTGGGTCTAGGATGTCGATCACCTCAGTGGCAATATCGGTATGGAGCTGAGTGGCCACATAGGAAAACATAGTCTCTTGTGTAGTAATCCTACGGAAACGGAACTATGCCTCAATTTGCGTGAACCAAACGCGAAGATTAGATGAATCAAAAGCAGGTAAATTAAGGGAAATATGGTTTTCACTAGGAACCGTACTCGAACTAGGTTTGGAGTCCATAGTAGTCGTGCAAAGAAACAAAGATTAGTAGTTCTGAGCTTACAAAAAAAAAGTACTAAGAAAAATTCGGGGTCACCAATTATGTAGTGGACTCGGACCCAAAGAGCAACAAAGATGAATAAATGATGATCAGAAATTACAAGCCTCACAGAGGGGTTTCGAAGTGGGTTAGAATTCCAACCACATAAAACTTCCTAGTCCTCTTGCGTCAGCCACTCCGATGGATGACAAACGACGATGGTGAAACCAGTTGAGACGGAACGAGATCTGTAGATGAATACTGCTCTAGGTTAGAACGTAGTGACTGACAATGTGGCACAAGAACACAGAGAGAACACATCGATTTGCCCGCGTGGTTCAAAAAGTGTATTATTTATCAATCAAAACAAGTATACAAGGTTAATGTACAAGAATTGGTTGTAATAGGAGAGGAACGTACAATGGAAGATAAGTAAATTTACAGGCGCTACAAGTCTCTCAAGTGAGGATGGCTTAACAATCGGGATACTGCTGCATTCCCCAGATCAGCGCTACTAAACGTATGGTTGACTACCGCCTTGTTAGCGCTACGCTGGGGACCGCGGTTTGTGAGAAAAACGTAAATACTTATCAAGCCCAGCAAGTTCGTTGCGGCGATAAGTACAAGCTAAAAGGCGAATGCGATAAAAGCGCGAGATTTACGCAGCTTACCAATGGGTAAAGAGGAGCACGTCGGGGAGTATTCCTGCATGGAATACATGATGATTGCGGCAACGTTTATGTCTTAGCTGCAAGTAGGCCAACCTTGGATGAGTATGGACGATATCCGGTGGTTTATGTGTCAGCGTGACGTGAAGACATTATCTGCGCAGTTATGATGTCGGGGTATTAAGTGCGTGCGCTCGGCGGGGGCTTTAGATCTACAGCACGCAATGGCAGCAACCGTTCTAGCGACACACCACTCGGATACACTGCGTGGTCAAATTAACTGACGTTCATTCCGGAGTGCGGTTGGACCGTAGTAAAATCTATTATTAATGTCATGTGGCTTTTAAGGATTTAATAGGCCTTTTAGGACCACCTGTAGAACCGAAGGCGTCTGCTGTACAATTTCGAGCGTGCAGCCTAAAGCAAAAGAGGCCGAATCGAAGTAAAGAATTATTTTCGTTAATTCTCATCAGATTTGAAACCCACATGCTGGCGACAAGGTACCAACTGTGCCGGTTTGGGCTGCAGATTGATTAGCAGGTTTACTTCCAAAATCAACGAATCAATAAATAACTGGGCCACTGGAGTTAGCAACTTATGTGCAGGGGAGAGTCATGGTAGATATGAAGGACGTACAAACTGTTTGTTTACACACACATGTGGCTTGAGGTGTCGGATGTAGATTTCTTCCGCAATAGACAGGAGGTGCTTTCGAAATCCGCTCGATAAGCCTTCAAGTATATTATAGAAGACTGAAATAAATAAATGAATTCTTTATTCTCGGGTACTGCGAGCCACCTCTATGTAGGCATGCTCATTTTATAGGTACAAAGAAATCTCGGGGAAGGTATAAAAATGGTATAAGTTGGTCATGAACACTGGAAAGGTGGGTGCATAAGGGAGTGCATGTGTCCATCTGTTATCCGAGTTTGAATACACGCCGCTGACATTTTTATTGAGCTCGTGGGTAGTGTGAGGAGCGATGAGCGACGTCCGTGGAGGGGTGGTTAGTTGGGTAAACATGGGTTGGGGACTTTAGTTGGAGGCGAGTAACGTCGTCCCGTCGCTTTGCTGTTAAACACACACTAGTGGCTTTTTATAGGGAGAACGCTTGCCAGACGAAAAACCACCACGTCCTGAAACGTAGTCACCAAACATTTGCTTGGAAGGTTAGATCCGAATCACCCAGCTCGTGTCACGAGGAAGTCAGTTTTGCCTTGTCAAGTGAGTCGCCTGAGATTGCTGACGAGCCAAAAGCGAGCAACTTGACGCTTGATGGGCGGGACCACAAGTTTGGTAGTTATGGATTGCTTTAGGTATGTTGTGGTAATCATTTGCTTTGCCGAGTTTATTGTAGGCACGCCATGGCTGTTCCAATCCTCTGGCTAAGGGTAACCAGATCCAATTGACCGGTGTTAGTAGACCAGGAAGATAAGTGTGTTGAGGGGCAGATATGGTCTAAGTTTTTCTTTGTAAATAAATAAATAAATAGTTTATTCTTGTCATTGCGAGGCACATCAGCAAGGGCGTGATCATGGTAATACAGATATGCGTGATCGGCAATTGCACAAACTAGTACATTTTGATAGATAGCATAGGAATATATGTGTGTGTTGACATGTAACTGTATGTTCTATTGTGTATTTGGAAGAGTTAATGTTGTGTGAGCGGGTAAATTTGACTCAGTGTGTTTTTGTTCGTTGTGTTCGCCATCAAAGGGGGAGTCAAGGGAACCCTTTGAAGCGGATGATTTTCGTGATGTGTGAATGATCCTCCGCAGTACCGCAGTACAGGTAGGGTCCTTGGTAAGTTCCTGTTAACATCTTCCTACTTCGAAGAAGCGAAGATAAAAGAAAAGAAATTGATTTTCCTTCCTTGCTTGACTGCACGCTAAAAGGTGCGCCGTTGAGCTGTTACTTGACCTCGCGTTGCCTTTGTCAAACCCCCGCGGGATAGGTTCGCAAATCTTGTGAGCCAGGCGCCACGTAGTACGGAATACGTATCGTGCACCATGTGCAGTGTGAAGCTAAACCCACCACCAACTTCGCCAGGGGACGTTGAGAACATGTTTCCCAGTTTTGTAAATACCTGTCAGGATTACATAAAGGCTAGACCAGCCAGTAGTAATATTCTTACTAGTGAACAAATGCCGTCACTTAGAGTGTTATGGTTAGACGAGCCAATTATCTCTAAGTCGGGTAAAGCTTTTGCTATAGTTCTAGTATATGGAAATGGTTATGTCGGTTATATGCAACATATTCTTAGTGCTGCATGTTTTAAATGCTAAAAGTAGAAATGGATGATACTGAAGAGTTAGAAAACCACTGGCCGATTTGCTGCGACGATTAATAAAAGCGAATGTTATCACAAAGTACTCATTAGAAAAGCTGTGACCTTCAGGCGGACATCTAACAAGGTTGTACGGCCTCCCTAAAACTCACAAGGTGGGCGCTCCATTGCGTCTCATACATGACATGGTTAGCTCTCCTCCACATTTGATAGCTCAGTGGATGGTTGAGAAGCTAGTACCTCCAAGTATAAACGTCTGCACTTACGGCGCGAAATACACTCCCGAGTTCATTGAGAAAATAAGGGGCGTAAAGCATAACCTCAAGTGGATGTCATCATTTGATGCGCAGTCAACATTTAAGAATATTCTGTTGCTGGAGAGAATGGAACATGGTGGCGAACTAGTAAGACAGCTGAATGTACCTATACATCTCACGAAAAAATTTCTGAGGCAATCCTCACTCGGAAGCAGCTTAACCGTGCAGTTCACCTTCAACGTGGATGTATCGACTAATTGTTAGAGTTGACAAGGTATTACAATTGGGACCATTATTAGCAGATGTCTATGGAAAAATTGGAGCACAACGTATTAAGGATGCACATCAACTAAATAAATAAATAAATAAATAAGTGGTATATTCTCTGCAAAACGAGACACACCTGCAATGGCCTGATCAAGTCGAATTGTGTATACGTTATAAATAAATAAATAAATAAATTTTTATTCTCGACAATACGAGGCACACCGTTACGGGCATGATTATATTTAGCTAACATAGTGTGAACAAATTATACAAAAGGGTATGTTTAGCATAACAGTGTATGTAAGTATATAGGTGTATATACGTAGGTAATTGTGCCCCATGCTGAGGCTGATGTTGCATTCTTGATGCTTCTTCACCGCAGTTGGGCTAAACCAACGTAGACTTAAACTAGGTCTCTTTAAGCTGCATAAATTTCATTCCAGTTTATGTGGTTTGTTTTGCCCACCTGCTTAGTATTCTATTAGCTGACCACATCGTTTACGCTAATTGCGGTTATCTTCGGTAATTTTGTTGCGTTTGTAGCATTTTTGAGTAACTGGTGGACATTCTTTTCCTTATCGCGGATTTATTGCTAACCAACTTACTTCATATGCTAATCTAGCGAAGAGTTATGCCACCGTATCTATATGCATTATTGGATTTATTTTATTTCATTTTGTCGTTTCAAACGATTGGCTGTTGCTTGATATTCCTGGTATGACAGCGCTTGATGTGCATGTTGACAAGTTGCCTACCTATCTATTATCCACTACCTCGTCCATACTGGCTCCAGGAGACAGTTGGTTGTTGCTGGAGGGGAGGGGGTGCACGGTTCTTGTGGCCGTGCTAGGCTCGAAGCGTGGTTCCATGCACTCAGTGTGGAGCGGACTACGGTCCAGCCACCGCCTTGTGAGCGCTTGATTCCCCAAATACAGCGTGCTTGTGTTTGCCTGTGAAGGAGTGTGGGCCGGCTCCGTTGAGGAATCTTGGCTCCCATCCACAAGCCTCCTGGTCTTATTCCCTCGGGTTTACACTGGATATGAGGTATGTGGTTGGAGCTGTGGGTGGTGCAGCGCAAGCCACCCATGATCCCTCTGCAGGCGCAGGCGTCCTGTGGCTTGCCACAGTGACAGGCAAATCCGAAACCGGATGCCGCCAACCAGTTGTGTAGGAATGTAGCTTTTATTTTTGAATGCGCCGCAGAATTTTTAACTGTTTGTTATCGTCAGGAATGTGTGAATAAGCGAGTGATTTTCGTGGGTTGGATAGCATTTTCCGGATCCCCAGGGCCAGTGACTTTAGTTTGTGGCGAGTCACATCCGCCACGTCGCAGTGTTGTTAAGCAGACATTTGTGGCTTTTTATAGGGAGAACGCTTGCCAGGCGAAAACCCACCACGTCCTGGAACACTGCCGCCCAACTAGTTGCTGGAACGGGTAAAACTCGAACCACCCAGCTGGCACCACGAGGAGGTTGTTCGGCTAGCCAGGCAGTGCAACTGCTAAAAGCCTTTACTTATGTGCATCAGATTCTACCGTTCACATGTGAGCAGGTCCGGAAAATGATTACCCTCCCTAGATGCTGATATTTTGAGAAAGGTTGATGGATCCTGCGGCGTAGCATTGTATACAAAAGCAACTTCGAAGGCACAGCACACCAAGTTCTATAGCGCAGTACTCCTAGAGCACGAATGAATTCTAATCCGCATTCTTGCCTTCCGGGCACACGTATTATGCCCACCGGACAAAATCAGCAAAGTATTACGGAGTATCGGTGATGCTCAAAGAGGGGATGGGTATGCAGATAACTTCCTCCTCACCATTTAAAAGAACGCAGGCTAAAGCCACCGGGGATAACGGTAACTAGTAAAAAACTAATTTTGTAGTTGATTTTCTAACGTGACAGTGCGGTTGGTGCCCTATCCAAACTTCTCCAAAACGCTGTTGAAAAGGCTTATTGCTCGGCTCGCCTACTCATACTATTTTACAACAAGCCTTCATTCGCAAAACCTTTGAATGGCATGCTAGCACTGGTTATTCCAGCAATGCATGTTTACCTTTATTCCTTCTCCTGTGGTACAAGATGCGCGAGCCTTACTACGAAGCGGCCATCCACTTTGATTGGCAACCACATCCCGAGGTGGTTTTACAAGATCGAGTAACAACTTAACTTTGGCACACCTTCGAGGCTTCAGTCACGCAAGGACGGAAATCGTTTGCAAAGTTCTCTTTACAAAACTGAACTTTTCTAGAGGGTCTTCCGGCAACTCCTCCCGTCTAATGCGGTAGATATTTACATTCGCCACCTCAATCCAGAAGTGTGAGTAAAAACAGTTCATGTGTCCTTTACTTCTACAGTTTTCCACAATTTCTGGGGTGCTTTTCCCATGTACATAATGTTCCAACATAAAGGACCCCGGTATTTATTAATTTCTTCCTGTTGTAAGTAAACAGGCTGAAAACTATGCAGCCCAATCCGGCACATTTAGCACTCTGTCGTCATCATGTAACGTTTGAGTCTGATGAGAATTACAGTAATGAATTATTTACTCAGATTTTTCCCCTGACTCATTCTAATAAATGAAAATTTTTGGATTGCTGAAGAGCAACCTTTCCCGCGATTCAGTCAAGCTTAATGCCTGAGTGGGTAGGGAAGACTAGATAAACCTTACACTTTCTTCGTCGTCCAGGGTTGCGCTGTACCGAACTCGCTGGCTAGGGTGCTTTCAAATTTGCCACGGTTAAATAATGTATTCTGCGTGTGGCCTCACGTACATGCCAAGCAGTTGTGAAAAAGCTGAGAAGTCAAACTTCCTGAACCCTTTACGAAGGAGACCTGATATGCATTCTTTAGTGCCGTTTCCATCTACCTCAAGTAACTAAGGTAGTCGAGCAGGCGCACTCAATGATCATGCTCATAAGAAATGCACTATTATATTTATAACCCGTGGCCGTAGTTGTGAATACGCTGATGAGGTATGCTAAAGCTTTGCACTTCGTGGCTTTGGATCGCAGCACTTATAGTAGAACCGTGCGTATGCTTTGTCCAAACAAACATGGAAATCAGTTGGGTCTTTCTTTGTCGTGCCAACGCGCTATACCATTCGATCATCAACGAATAATAGGAAAGTGAAAGATAAGTACCTTTCAAGATTGCTTTTGATGACAAGGAACAAGCAAAGCTCTAGTACCGATCCGTCAGGAAGGCTGCATTAGGCTTTGGTTGCTTCGTATAGGATGTGCCACCCTAAGGAAATTGATCTCAGGACCCAAAGAAGAAGTCAATCAAGCCGACCAATGCATTGTCATCTACCAGCTAAAATGCTGCGACTGCGATAAAAACCACGTCGAACAATCTGGAAGAAAACTTCGTACACGAATCACCGAACTCAAGGCGGATGCCAGAAGACATGACCCGCACTCGTTGCTTTCTGCGCATGAAGATCAAGGCCACCATTTCGGTGTGGAGAATGCAATGGTTCTACCACATGGCTGGCTAGCCGAACAACCTCCTCGTGGTGCCAGCTGGGTGGTTCGGGTTTAACCCGTTCCAGCAAATGGTTCGGCGGCAGTGTTCCAGGACGTGGTGGGTTTTCGCCTGGCAAGCGTTCTCCCTATAAAAAGCCA
The DNA here is from genome assembly GCA_944474145.2 of Dicrocoelium dendriticum. Lineage (NCBI taxonomy): Eukaryota > Metazoa > Platyhelminthes > Trematoda > Plagiorchiida > Dicrocoeliidae > Dicrocoelium > Dicrocoelium dendriticum. The sequence continues at coordinate 37,114,376 of OX104067.1, read as the reverse complement.
CAAATGTCTGCTTAATAGCACTGCGACGTGGCGGATGTGACTCGCCACAAACTAAAGTCACTGGCCCGTGGACATTCGGAAAATGCTATCCAATCCACGAAAATCAATCGCTTATTCCCACATTCCTGACGATAACAAACAGTCAAAAATTCTGCGGCGCATTCAAAAACACAAGCTACATTCCTACACAATTACATACGTATATACACCCATATACTTACATACACTGTTATGCTAAACATGTCCATTTGTACAGTTTGTTCACACTATGTTAGCTAAGTATGAACATGCCTGTAAAGGTGTGCCTCGCATTGTCGAGAATAAAAATTTATTTATTTATTTATTTATTTAAAACATGCGAGGGAGTTTTTGGAAGCCTGGTACTATACAACGAATTCAATCAATCGACACATCGAACTGGACGCAGTATACGCCACACTACTGGCAAACGACCGACAACGTGATCGTTTGAATCCGGTGGAACGTGTGACGACAACCAGAACTGAGGACAAACTCACGCACAAAAGCAAGCGAACAAAGGCCAGGAAACACAGGGGATCAAGGTCAAACGTCATCTGCCCATCAACCCAGCTGAATGCGGATCGAAGTCCCAGCCAATAGGATTGCTCCTCTTCACGGACGATCACGGCGATATAAAAGCGCACGCACACCACGCTCACCGCACTCTCACCGAGGCTCCTCTACGCTACTCTTCGCTATTGCATACCAGTCAACTACGCACTGCTGATGTCACCTCGATTAGTGACGAACCGTCTGAAACAAAATGGCCTAGCTCAGCCAACAGTTCAACCGCCATCTGAACAACCTAAGCTACCCGTCTTCAATGCTATAAACGCACTACCATATTTATAACCCGTGGCCGTAGTTGTGAATACTCTGATGTGGTATGCTAAAGCTTTGCACTTCGTGGCTTTGGATCGCAGCACTTATAGTAGAACCATGCATATGCTTTGTCCAAACAAAAATGAAACTCCGTTGGGTCTTTCTTTGTCGTGCCAACGCGTTATATCATTCGATCATCAGCGAATAAAAGGAACGTGTAAGATAAGTACCTTTCAAGATTGCTTTTGATGACAAGGAACAAGCAAAGCTCTAGTACCGATCCGTCAGGAAGGCTGCATTAGGCTTTGGTTGCTTCGTATAGGATGCGTTCTCACGTTCAAGTGACTTAAAATGTGAAAGCCACTTATCCAGTTGGGGAGAGAATCGCCACCACCATAATTTTGAAGAAGGTAAAGTAAAGTGCGGTGGTCCAGACTGTCCAATACCTTCGAGAAATCCATGTAGGTTGAATCTCGTCCTTCAACAGCTTTCACTGGTTCCGTCCAGAATGTGTGAGTTATGAATTGGTTGGCAATGCAAGACCGATTTTGGTGAAATCCGTGATGCCAAGGTATGAGAATTTTGTGACCTTTCAGGTGCTTAAGGTAAAACGCAGTTGTAGTTGACACCAGTCTCTTATATATCACCGCAAATTTTGTTATCGGCTGCTAATTCGCTGATTATGCAAAGTGAAAACCTTTGTCGTTTAGAGTGACCATCCCGTGTTTCCACGTCATGGAAACCTGCATGACGTTGTGCTGTCGTTCAAATAATATTGCTAGCGTTTCAGCCAAAGGCCTGAGGACTAATTTTCACGCCTTTGGATGAGTGAGTTCTGCTCCAAGTGAGCTGTGCTTATGTAGGCAGCTCACTCTTTATATATGTGCTTGTAAACGATCTGTGGTTATGCCCTGATGACGGTATGGTTAGCCTATGAAGGAAATAAGAAACCAGTGCAGGCCAGAAGGAACGATTAAGCAGTCAGGAACGCGAGCCACCTCTTGTGCCGTTTTAGCTAGCCCGCATGCCACCTGCAGCGTGAGAATTCAACGCTTAAAACTACGTTATTTCTTTACTTGTAGGTAAAGTATTTCAGGGCGGCGCAACAGCTTTCCACGAGGTCTTGTACCTGCTTCACCCTATCATCCCGTACGAGTCTGACGTAATGAATCCTTCGCTTTGTACAGGAAACCCGTGTATCTATGCTCGATGCGGCTATGTATGCGAGCCAAGGCGGGTCTCTTGATATGCTGATTTTACGAGTCCTGCACCTTAGGCACGATTCCATTCTTTTCTTGTGGTGGAATGGCGTTACCGACATGCTTAAAAGTACCCGATAAAGCTATTGGCAACTTCCCCTCACACTGCATTAGGGAAACATTTGGCCAGAAAAGGCCAGCTTGTTCAGCTTGTTCCTCTCTGCTTCCTCCTCTGTGGTCTGAAAGTATACACAGGCAAATATCTATAGATCCCGCGTTGATCCAATGCCTCACCAGTTCACATGAGTGGGAGAAATTTCAGCAGCAATGACAGAAGTTCCAAGCCTAGATAGCCAGTGATTTATGCACATAAACTGAAATGCTATTGGGAATATAGTATTACTGCAGCTCAACTCGGGACTGAACTATAGTCACCACCTCCGATTGAAGTCCAACTTGGATCGCTAGACATGAAGGCGAGCTATTACAAGATCCTGTGCAACCTTAGAAGTAGGAAGTGACCGATGCTGTCCCGGTTCCTAGCAAATGCTGCTGCTTACGGCTTTCCTGAAGATATCGTTGGAAGAGCAAAGCTTTAATAGACCTTAAAGTAGACCTCAAGTCTAAAATCACAACTACGGGGTGAGGAACACTTTTGCACGATTTTACTATGCCACACCGACAGCTTTACAGGGCCCAAAACTACGAGCGCCTAACATACCGCAATTTTTCCTCAAAATTTCCCATAGTTGTCACTTCCTGCGTTTGGAAGCTTGGTACGAGTATACATGCATTATAAGCAATACTCCAACGCAAATTTATGAATGTCAAAGCTTTGCTTTCATCAGCACTACGGAGATCAACCCGCAAAGTTCTCTTCATCAAGCTGTTTTTACGGTCAATATGCCGACTCCCCTCCCTGCGGAGCCGGTTAAGTAGGGACCGGCTCGCAGTAAGACATACTGATCGACCGCGCTTTACGAGCACAGAATGTTGCTATCACATCCTAGGCACCTTTATAATTAATCGGGGGTTGAGTTTATTTGGAGCTTTCTTGTTGTCCACATACGCTTCGTTCTAGTCTGTATTCCAGCTCAACCGCAGCACCAAGATGTGGTACTTCACACGTGTGCCAACCTTTTCAACATTTCCACGCCAACGCAGGTTGTTCTTGCTTGCCGTCGTAATTTTTCGGGATATTTGATTTCAGGTGTGCACGTACACGCTTTTTCTTATAGTAGCATGCATCGCGCAGGCGACAGGATTTTTATATTACGGTCAAAATGCATCGAGGGCAGTAGCCCAAGATGTACTAAGCTTTTCCTGGCATGTATTCTCCTATAAAAGGCTACAAACGTGGCGGGAGTAGCTCGCAACGGATTAAAGTCACAGCCTACACTTTAAGACTCTACGTTCCATCCATCTGGACCCAGCTAACCATCAACTCACGTTGCTTTCCACCCTGCCGCATGCAACGCATAGTCCTTACTGTGGAACATTGCTCGTAAGAGTTTGGGCCTGCCTGCTAAGGCACAGCACGTTGCACTCAAGAATAAAACGATTATTTATTTATTTGTAACAACCTTCTGGTGCGCAACTGTGCTAACCTCTGAGCTTTCTTTCAACAATTCTGTAGGAGTGGGGTAGGAAGTTTAAAACCTATGGTGTTACGATAAAGTTGACTTTAACTTGGCGCACGCGTTGGGGAGTAGGAGGTATTTGCGTAGGTATCAGTACTATCAAAATTATGAGCCCGAGGTTGCGACTCGTTGGAAGATTTGCTTTATGGAGCACGGAAGAAAAATAGTTCTTCCATCGTTTCGCCTGCGGCATCCCTCTGGATTTTGCGTCCTTTTCCGACGCTCCTCCCAAGGGGTGTCAGGAAACATACAATCATGCATGGCGAGACGGGAGTATTGTGTCCTGAGAAGTGGGTAGTCTTGGCCTCCTCATACCACTGTAGCGTCAGCCAACTTTCACTTGGTTCGCCATATTTTACGGGGTTCCCATGGTGGGCATTGCGAATCAAACAAGTCTGTTTGACTTGACAACCCGTTGCTTGGCAAATAAATTTTAGGGTTTCATGCTGTCCAATACTAGGTATTTGGTCAAGTTTGCCTTTAAAGGAGACACGTAAAAGCATCTTGTCTTTATGTAGTTTAGCCTCCTAGTCTTCACAAGATTGGACCTGGATGCGCTTCCTTTTGCTGGGTGCGGGTTAGACGGCTGCTTCAAGTCTATTTGTTATTCACCTCGATCCACTCCTGTGGGTAGCGCCAGATGTAACCGCTAAATTTGAATCGGTTATGCCTGCAGCGAGGACGGATACGTGTGATTTTAGGCCTTTTCTTGTGTTTGAAAAACTGCAGTGCACCGGAGTGCCATTGCCATAGACACCCCCGAGAAAACCACACCACACATGATTGAGGTCGCTGCCGTTGCCAGAACTTGGTTTCCTCCTGAATGATACTTCTCGATGCTGAACTAGGCTGCTCTTTGCTGTTAACCATGCCGTTAACCGGTTGCGACTATTCTGTTCCAGCGAACCACTTAAGTTTAGGCAACGGCAGTCGATTCTTCTGTATCGGGACCCAAAACGGTGGCGTTAGTAGACGTAGATCTCGGCATAACCTCAGTCAGCATGTCGCGTTTCTGTCTGCAAGGCGGAGTCCCTCACTCCGTACAAAGCTAATTGGAGTGTGGTGTAGCGCCGTATTTTGCCTCTACGCTACGTAAATTTACGCACTTAGGATGAAATTTCCTACTGGTGTTTGTTATTCCAATACGAACCGTCACGATTCACGATCATAAGCATAGCTAACCTTGCCCTGAGAAGCGCGGATCATATACACCTTGCTTTCCTTGTGTTGCAAACCATGCCGAGGCGCTAATATATCCGCCAAAGTGAGAAAATAGTGACATTGCATATTTGTATAAACAAGGTGCCCTGCGCCATCTGAAGCTAAAACGACAAAGTGATGCATGGTATGTTTAAATAGCTGCTTCCTTTGTATGTTTCTACAAAACTAGAATACCGATAATTTGTTGCAAACAATTGCGCCAAGTTCCAACGCACTTTGCTCAAGAAGGTTCGGAGGCGTGAATCAAAGTCCCTGTCGGTGCTAAGTTATTGAACGTCTCCACTATACTTCCGCGCATCCACTGGAATGCGGTCGTTCGTGAGGGGCTTAATGCTAGATTAGGCGCAAGTATGTAGCAACTAATTTTATTGCTTGGGCAGTGGCAGTATGTGAGCACTAGGTGCGAGTAGAAGGCACGCGGAAGTCCATACCATCGACCAGGGATAAACTGATGCTTTGTTTTCCATGATATGGTTGATCGATTTAGACACAGGCGAGTTTGGTAAAACCGACCACAATGGAACAAGTAAGGGAACCGCCTGAAAGAACCTTTGCGTAGGTTTGACGAGTAATGCAACTGGGTCGTCGACCATGGAGTGCAAGGTTACGATATTCAACCCTAACTTTATCCAGATAGTTTGCTATTTACACTTAGTAGAGCAACGCCATTGGGGCTAAAAATACCGGCCCCTGTCGCCCGCAAACCCAGGGCTGACCGCCCTCCACTCTTGTGGCTAGAAGCAACATGGCGACACTTCAGGAAAGTAGCTGTAACAGTTATTCTTTCACAAAATCAATTATTCGACACGGGGTCATGGCTGAAAGCTAACTAGACCGAGGAAGCCCTAGGATCCCACAAACGCTGCTTGCTCTGCCCGGGCTGTGAATTAGCGTCACGGGTTCAAGCTGGCATTGCCAGTGTCCATACATAGGAATGTATAAAGCTGCGATTGGACAGGGCCATGTCAAGGAAACATAGATCCCGCTAACTTGCTGCAGCTCCAAGGGTTCCTCAGAAACCACCGTTTTTGCACCGACACCCATCAGTCAGCCGATGAATAGTAAGCGTGGAGCTGAGTTGGTTCTTCTTTGCAACCCATAGTTTAAAGATTCCTGACTGTTTCGTACCTTCCTTAGTTATCACCAAAGTATTATAACCTTTGAACAATCATCGAATTCACGCCGCTGCAGCAGCCGAAGTAGACGCAGTCGCACAACTGATAAACGATTTTATTATTGGTCGTTTAGTACACAAGCAGGCGCAGTTGTGGAAACGGCGACATCGGCTTGGACGCATAGTTGCCGAGTGCGAACTTCCGTGTGTCAATGATTGCTATGATCACAACTTTCAGGATCCTACATCTGGGACACTTTCCTCATTTGAGATATATGTCCCGCGTCACGAGTAGACCTATCACACCAGGACAGGTTTACAAACTAAAGGTTCCACATATCGACCACATTTACTACATTCTTGTATTCCCCAACACGTAAGAAATTGCTGGAACTGGTTGCTCCGTCTGATTGTGGTAGCAGATTTCGTAGTGTTTCAAGAGGGATATTGACAATTATTTTGCAGCCTGGTGTTTTATAGTAGGGTTACGTTCGACGTTTTCTCATTGCGTGGATATGTGACCTCTGTATTACTAATTTTGATAGACCGAGACTGTTAGAATAGAACATAGAGTATGGATTCTAGCAATATTTTGTGTGTTACTAGGGACTAAAAAGGTGATTTTTCACCTACAGACATTATTCATCAGTCGCCTTGTCTTTACTTATGGTTGAGTTCTCAAACATTGCTCTCCTTTTCTCCTAATGCAATGGTGCAGATTTGACCAAAACCTTCGAAATATCTAACCATGTATATTCCGGACATGTCCGCAAAACTCAATGACGATGGCAAGAATAGCCAGGTCAGATAGAGCCGTAATGTATAGACTACTTATCTTGGTTATTGCTGTACTGTAAAATTGACTCAGCGATGCGCCACATGCATTCTCCCTTGTTTCGTACAATAACGTTTTGTTGGCATAAGTTTAATGAGACGTACAGTGTCAGTGATAGAAAATTAGATCTTATTATAGTTTTTAAAAGAAGGATAATGTTCGCTTCTTTATGGCAACTTTAATGGTATGAACTTTATAGTGCTTTCCAGATGATCCGCCGTTACCAATCCGCAATAGTATGGCGGGCTTATTGAAGGAACGCCAAATAGGCAAGTTCGTCTTGATGTTTCGTCTCGTTTATCATATTCTCAGTGCACTTGTATGACTTCTATGTGTTCAGACAGCCCTTTTGCCGGTCGTGTTATTTGTAATATTGTTCCTTTTTATCAATACCTAAAAGGTTGTGCTGTTTCGTTCACATTCAGTGCACTGTTTTCAAAAATGCAACCTTTTAAATTTGCGTCTCATGTTTATCATTTTGTGAACTCGATGATTTCAACCGACTGTATTCAACCTTCGTCAGTATTCTGGGACATGGTGTACACGATTCTCCTCGTTGATTACTCCAGGAAAAGTTGGCAGTAGCGCTTCTTGAGGGTCGAGACTAAGATACTGTATAGGTTAAGACTCATCTTATCCCGATCGACTGCTTAGATAGGCGTTTCCTCGCCGCATTATCGACGCCATAGGGAGTATTGATCATCGTGTCACATGTGTCACATGGGTCAACCTGACCTGCATTTATCTCATTTATTCCACTCATCGAGCTTACCAACCCTCCGTGGTTATCCAAGAAAGCTGCACCAACCACGATCTGATCGGGTTGATACTAATAGTCGGTTACAACCCAGCGTACTGCCTGGGATGCCCCACCGAACACGGCCTTGACATCCCCGGTAAGATTTCGAGCGTCAAATGGGTGCGCTTGGTTTGCAGCTACAAGTCTTTCCTTTCATAACCTTTAGTACAACTCATGTCGATTTTACCATTCATTTTCAATGCATAGATTATGTTTGTTATTTTCGATTCAGTTTCCTTTCGCCTCCTATTGCCGTTTTTTCACGTGACAGGCACACTGAGGGCAGCTAGTGCAGTGCACGTTAGCACTAGTCTGTTGTAGTGGGACGCGCGCTTGTCGATTAATCACTCAAATGGCAAATCGCTTTGCACAAATGTATCCTGTATCAAGGACTTTCCTAAAGTAGACTTCTCGCGGTTTGTCCTATTTTTCTTGTCCCGCTTAAAAGAACGAGCGGGCGTAGTCAAACGAATGGTCGATATGAGATGGCTCCTGATAATCTTTTATCACGAGCCAAAACGACCTCATTATTCCCGTTGAACAAGGCTAACGTCCGATTTGTTGTGCTAGTCAGCAGATACTTAGATCAGAAACTACTTGTTGCGGGCCGT
>OX104067.1:37088231-37105615 GCA_944474145.2 Dicrocoelium dendriticum | reverse complement strand
TTAAGCAGTCAGGAACGCGAGCCACCTCTTGTGCCGTTTTAGCTAGCCCGCATGCCACCTGCAGCACGAGAATTCAACGCTTAAAACTACGTTATTTCTTTACTTGTAGGTAAAGTATTTCAGGGTGGCGCAACATCCTTCCACGAGGTCTTGTGCCAGCTTAACCCTATCATTCCGTACGAGTCTGACTTAATGAACCCTTCGCTTTGTACAGAAAACCCGTGTATCTATGCTGGATGCGGCTATGTATGCGAGCCAAGGCGGGTCTCTCGATATGCTGATTTTACGAGTCCTGCAACTTAGGCACGATTACATTCTTTTCTTGTGATGGAATTGCGTTACCGACATGCTTAAAAGTGCCCGATTTAGCTATTGGCAACTTCCCCTCACACTGCATTAGGGAAACATTTGGCCAGAAAAGGCCGGCTTAATCCGCTTGTTCCTCTCTGCTTCCTCCTCTGTGGTCTGAAAGTATACACAGGCAAATATCTATAGATCCCGCGTTGACCCAATGTGTCACCAGTTCACATGAGTGGGAGAAATTTCAGCAGCAACGACAGAAGTTCCAAGCCTAGATAGCCAGTGATTTATGCACATAAACTGAAGTGCTATTAGGAATATAGTATTACTGCAGCTCAACTCGGGACTGAGTTATAGTCACCACCCCCGATTGAAGTCCAACTTGGATAGCTAGGCATGAAGGCGAGCTATTACAAGATCCTGCGCGACCTTAGAAGTAGGAAGCGACCGATGCTGTCCCCGGTTCCTAGAAAATGCTGCTGCTTACGGCTTTCCTGAAGACATCGTTGGATGAGCAAATGCTTCAATAGACCTTAAAGAAGACTTCAAGTCTAAATTCACAACTACTGGGTGAAGAACACTTTTACATGATTTTACGATGCTACACCAACGGCTCTACAGGGCCCAAAACTACGAGCGCCTAACATACCACAAGTTTTCCTTAAAATTTCCCATAGCTCTCACTTCCCGCGTTTGGGAGCTTGGTACGAGTATACATGCATTATAAGCAATACTCCAACGCAAATTTATGAATGTCAAAGCTTTGCTTTCATCAGCACTAGGGAGATCGCACCGCCAAGTTCTCTTCATCAAGCTGTCTTTATGGTCAATATGCCGACTCCCCTCCCTGCGTAGCCCGTTAAGTGGGGGCGGGCTCGCAGTGAGACATACTGATCCACTGCGCTTTACGAGCACAGAATGTTGCTATCCTATCCTAGGAACCTTTATAAATTATCGGGGGTTGAGTTTATGTGCGGCTTTCTTGTTGTCCACATACGCTTCGTTCTAGTCTGTATTCCAGCCCAACCGCAGCACCAAGATGTGGTACTACACACGCGTGCCAAACTTTTCAACATTTCCATACCAACGCAGTTTGTTCTTGCCTGTCGTCGTAATTTCGCAGGATATTTGATTTCAGGTCTGTACTTACACGCTTTTTCCTATAGTAGCATGCATCGCGCAGGGGACAGTATTTTTATATTACGGTCAAAATGCATCGACGTCAGTAGCCAGGATGTACTAAGCTTTTCCTGGCAAGTATTCTCATATAAAAAGCCACAAACGTGGCGGAAGTAGCTCGCAACGGATTAAAGTCACAGCCTACACTTTAAGACTCTACCTTCTATCCATCTGGACCCAGCTAACCATTAACTCACGTAGCTGTCGCCACTGCCGTATTCAACGCATAGTTCTTACTGTGGAACATTGCTCGTAAAATTTTGGGCCTGCCTGCTAAGGCACAGCACGTTGCACTCAAGAATTAAACATTTATTTATTTAGTTGTAATGACCTTCTGGTACGCAACTTGTGCTAACCTCTGAGCTTTCTTTCAACCATTTAGTAGGAGTGGAGTAAGAATTTTAAAACCTATGTTGTTACGATAAAGTTGACTTTAACTTGGCGCACGCGTTGGGGAGTAGGAAGTATTTGCGTATGTAGCAGTACTATCAAAATTATGAGCCCTAGGTTGCTACTCGCTGGAAGATTTACTTTATGGTGCACTAAGGAAAAATATTTCTTCCATCGTTTCGCCTGCGGCATCCTTCTGGGTTTTGCGTCCTTTTCCGACGCTCCTCCCAAGGGGTGTCAGGAAACATATAATCATGAGTGGCGAGACGAAAGTACAGTATCCTGAGAAGTGAGTAGTCTTGGCTTCCTCATAATACTGTAGCATCAGCGAACTTTCACTTTGTTTGCCATATTTTACGGGGTTCCCATGGTGGGCGTTGAGAAGCAAACAAGCCTGTTTGACCTGGCAACCCGTGACTTGGCAAATAAATTTTAGTGTTTCATGCTGTCCAGTACTTGGTACTTGGTAAAGTCAGCCTTAAAAGGAGACACGTAAAAGCATCTTGTCTTCATGAAGTTTAGCCTCCTAGTCTTCACAAGATTGGACCTGGATGCGCTTCCTTTTGCTGGTTGCATGTTAGACGGCTGCTTCAAGGCTATTTGTTATTCACCTCGATCCACTCCTGTGGGTAGCGCCAGACGTAACCGCTAAATTTGCATCGGTTATGCCTGCAGCGAGGACGGATACGTGTGTTGTTAGGCGTTTTCTTGCGTTTGAAAAACTGGAGTGCACCGGAGTGCCATGTGCCATAGACACCCCCGGGAAAACCACACCACACATGATTGAGGTCGCCGCCGTTGCCAGAACCTGGTGTCCCCCTGAATGACACTTCTCGATGCTGAACTAGGCTGCTCTTTGCTGTTAACCATGCGCCTGTTGCGACTATTCTGTTCCAGCGAACCACTTAAGTTTAGGCAACGGCAATCGATTCTGCTGTATCGGGACCCAAAACTGTGGCGTTAGTAGACGTAGATCTCGGCATAACCTCAGTCAGCATGTCGCGTTTCTGGCAGCACGGCGGAGTCCCTCACTCCGTACAAAGCTAACTGGAGTGTGGTGTAGTGCCGTATTTTGCCTCTACGCTACTTAATTTTACGCACTTAGGATGGAATTTCTTACTGGTGTTTATTATTCCAATACGAACAGTCTTGAGTCACGATCTTAAACTTAGCTAACCTTGCCCTGAGAAGCGCGGATCATATACACCTTGCTTTCATTGTGTTGCAAACCATGCCGAGGCGTTATTATATCCGCCGAGGTGAGAAAAATGTGACATTGCAGATCTGTGTTAACAAGGTGCCCTGCGCCATCCGAAGCTAAAACGACAAAGTGATGCATGGTATTTTTAAGTAGCTGCTTCCTTTGTATGTTTCTACAAAACTGGAATACCGATAATTTGTTGCAAACAATTGCACCAAGTTCCAGCGCACTTTGCTCAACAAGGTTCAGAGGCGTGAATCAAAGTCCCTGTAGGTGCTATGTTATTGAACGTCTTCATTTAGACTTCCGCGCATCCACTGGAATGCGGTCGTTCGTGAGGGGCTTCATGCTAGACTAGGCGCAGGTATGTAGCAACTACTTTTACTGCTTGGGCGGTGGCAGTATGTGAGCATTATGTGCGAGCAGAAGGCACGCGTAAGTCCATACCATCGGCCCGGGAAAAACTGAAGCTTTGTTTTCCATGACATGGTTGATCGCTTTGGACACAGGCGAGTGTGGTAAAACCGACCACAATGGAACAAGTAAGGGAAGCGGCTGGAAGAAACTTTACGTAGGTTTAACGGGTAATGCAAATGGATCGTCGACAATGGAGTGTAAGGTTACAATATTCAACCCTAACTTTATCCAGATAGTTTGCCATTTACACTTAGTATAGCAACGTCATTGGGGCTAAAATACCGGCCCCTGTCGCCCGCAAACCCAGGGCTGACCGCCCTCCACTCTTGTGGCTAGAAGCAACATGGCGACAATTCAGGTAAGTAGCTGTAACAGTTATTCATTCACAAAATCAATTATTCGACACGGGGTCATGGCTGAAAGCTAACTAGACCGAGGAAGCCCTAGGATCCCACAAACGTTGCCGCTCTGCCCGGGCTGTGAATTAGCGTCACGGGTTCAAGCGGGCATTGCCAGTGTCCATACAGAGGAATGTATAAAGCTGCGATTGGATAGGGCCATGCCAAAGAAACATAGATCCCGCTAACTTGCTGCAGCTCCAAGGATTCCTCAGAAACCACTGTTTTTGCAACGACACCCATCAGTCAGCCGATGAATAGTAAGCGTGGAGCTGAGTTGGCTCTTCTTTGCAACCCATAGTTTTAAGATTCCTGGAACATTGTTTCGTACCTTCCTTAGTTTTCACTAAAGTATTCTAACCTTTGAACAATCATCGAATTCACGCCGCTGCAGCAGCCGAGGTAGATGCAGTCGCACAACGGATAAACGATTTTATTATTGGTCGTTTAGTACACAAGCAGGCGCAGCTGTCGAAACGGCAATATCGGCTTGGACGCATAGCTGCCGAGTGCGAACTGCCATGTGTCACTGATTGCTATGACCACAATATTCAGGATCCTACATCTGGGACACTTTCCTCATTTGAGATATATGTCCCGCGTCACGAGTAGACCTATCACACCAGGACACGTTTACAAACTAGAGGTTCCACATATCGACCACATTTACTACATTCTTGTTTTCCCCGACTCGTAAGAAATTGCTGGAACTGGTTGCTCCGTCTGATTGTGGTTGCAGATTTCGTAGTGTTTCAAGAGGGATATTGACACTTATTTTGCAGACTGGTGTTTTGAAGCAGGGTCACATTCGACGTTTTCTCATTGCGTGGATATGTGACCTCCGTATTACTAATTTTGAATGACCGAGACAGTTAGAATAGAGGGTAGAGTATGGATTCTAGCAATATTTTATGTGATACTAGGTGACAAAAAGGTGTTTTTACACCTACCGACATTATTCATCAGTTGCCTTGTCTTTACTTATGGTTGTGTTAGCACACATTGCTCACCTTTCCTCCTAATGCAATGATGCAGATTTGACCAAAACCTTCGAAATATCTAACCATGTATATTCCGGACATGTCCGCAAAATTCAGTGACGATGGCAAGAATGGCCAGGTCAGATAGAGTCGTAATGTATAGACTACTTATTTTGGTTATTGATGCACTGTAAAACTGACTCAGCGATGCGCCACATGCATTCTCCCTTGTTTCGCACAATAATGTTTTGTTGGCATAAGTTCAGTGAGACGTACATTGTCAATGATAGAATGTTAGATCTTATTATAGTTTTTAAACGAAGGATAATGTTCGCTTCTTTAGGACAACGTTAATGGTGTGTACTTTATAGTGCTTTCCAGCTGTTCCGCCGTTACCAATCCGCAATAGTATGGCGGGCTTATTGAAGGAACGCCAAATAGGCAAGTTCGTCTTAATGTTTCGTCTCGTTTATCATATTCTCATTGCACTTGTATGACTTCTATGTGTTCAGACAGCCCCTTTGCTAGGCGTGTTAATTGTAATATTATTCCTTTTTATCGATAAATTGTTATAAAAGGTTGTGCTGTTTCGTTCACATTCAGTGCACTGTTTTCAAAAATGCAACCTTTTAGGTTTGCGTCTCATGTTCATCATTTTATGAACTCGATGATCCCAACCGACTGTATTCAACCTTCATCAGTATTCTGGGACACGGTGTATACGATTCTCCTCGTTGCTTACTCCAGGAAAAGTTGGCAGTAGCGGATCTTGATGATCGACACTAAGATACTGTATAGGTTAAGACTCATCTTATCCATAGCGACTGCTTAGATAGGCGTTTTATCGCCGCATTATCGACGCTATAGGGACTATTGATCATCGTGTCACATGTGTCACATGGGTCAACCTGACCTGCATTTATCTCATTTATTCCACTCATCGAGCTTACCAACCCTCCGTGGTTATCCAAGAAAGCTGCACCAACCACGATCTGATCGGGTTGATACTAATAGTCGGTTACAACCCAGCGTACTGCCTGGAATGCCCCACCGAACACGGCCTTGACATCCCCGGTAAGATTTCGAGCATCGAATGGGTGCGCTTGGTTTGCAGCTACAAGTCTTTCCTTTCATAGCCTTTAATACAACTCATGTCGATTTTACCATTCATTTTCAATGCATAGATTATGTTTGTTATTTACGTTTCAGTTTCCTTTCGCCACCCATTGCCGTTTTTTACTTCACGTGACAGGCACAGTGAGGGCAGCTAGTGCAGTGCACGTTGGCACTGATCGGTTGTAGTGGGATGCGTGCTTGTCGATTTATCACTCAAATGGCAAATCGTTTTGCACAAATGTATCCTGTATCAAGGACTTTTCTAAAGTAGGCTTCTCGCGGTATTGTCCTATTTTTCTTATCCCACTTAAAAGAACGAGCGGGCGTCGTCGAACGAATGGTCGATATGAGGTGGCTCCTGTTAATCTCTTATCACGAGCCAAAACGACCTCATTATTCCCGTTGAACAAGGCTAACGTCCGATTTGTTGTGCTAGTCAGCAGATACTTAGATCAGAAACTACTTGTTGCGGGCCGTTATATGGAAATATGTTATGTATAGATGGTCGCCTGTACCGGGAGCCCAGAGAGCGATTCGAGAAGGCAGATCAAGTTGCAGGGAAACTTTTATTGATACAGTAAAAGCTTCCCTGTTATCTAGTTATAAAGGAACGACACCGTGGACGCTCTAGCTAGGGGAACGGAGCAAGCACAGCACACAGGGCAGTCGCGAGTTGCAACCGAAACGAGCGCCAAGCAAAAATGGCGATGAGCAAGTCAAGCATTCGAACTCAGCAATCAGTTCAACAAATCACACCGGTTGCCTAGGTGTGCAACGGAATAATTTTAGTTAGAATTTTACACAGGCAAACTGGGGAATCTTCAGACTGCTACATATGTGGAGTTCGTGAGTCCGCTTTTAAAGAGGATGTTTTTAACTGCTCACTTCTCCACAGGAAAGGACTACAGTAGTGCTCAGGAGGCTACTCAAAAAGTACCTCCTTTCCAATATTCGGATAATATGTCGATGATGAACAGAATCCCAGATTCACTCCTGACGAGACTTCAGGTCATATGTGAGCGATCGGGAACGACTGCTGCCGCCACTGCTGGGGCTACAGAGATAACGCACCCACATCTGTATTTAGTCTAGATATTGGGCGTGGGGGAGAGCTCTCCGGCGACGTTCCCGGGAGCTTAAAGTCGCCTTGATCAGGTGCCACTATAGACCTACGGTCAATTAACTTAGGATAACTCGCCGGAGAATGGAAAATTAGGTTGAGACCCAAGTCACCAGAAAAGTCAAGGTAGATAAGGTGAATGCCAACTTCTGCTGCAACGGCGTAGAGTCGCCTGCACTATCTCATTGGACCCAATTAGAAATTTCAGTTGCTTCCATCGAAAGTGCGACGCAAAGCAACTGTTGCAGGTCACTAAATGTATAGTACGCAGACGGCTGTAGCTTAGAAAATAAGTGGGTGAAACTGGTGCTGAGTTGCAGTGGTGTTGACGTGATTACGATTACGTAGACCTGACTTTCCTTCAATGACTGTTAATGATTGTCTCCTAATTGAATTCTGGGAGTGCAGAAAAGGCTGTCCTGGGTGCCGAAATGGTAGGGTGCTTTTGCTTGTACGATCTCATCCTAGTCATTGGCAAGTCCTGTTCACCAGGTTCACTCCAATTGATCAAGTCACTTCCTGTTTACTGAAGGTGGATGGCAAAGTTGGATTAATTGATTATGTTTGCCGCTGCCAATCCTCGACGCGTGGAGAGTGCGAAGAGCTTAGTGAGCTGCTAAAACGTGGTGCGCTTTCATCGCCAAGATTCGTGGTAGTTGGCAACCTGAACCTGCCACATACCGTCTGAGGCAGATTCTTTGGTGGGAGACTTAGTACAGTGGGGTATGGATGGAAGAGGAAAGTCAAGCGATGACTTGGTCTAGAGGAATAATAACCCTCACGTTGGTTTGTGCATCCCGATTGCCGGGTTGGCTTCCCAAGGACGATGAACACGTTTGGTGGGGTACACTTGCTGACGTGACGAAGAGTTGGCCCCAACGGCGTTTGTGTTGTGCGTTTCTTTGTCCATCTTTTCCCGTTTAGATTCCCCCTCTGATTACGACCTCTAACCAACTACATAATATATTTAACATATAACTTGCTTGAACTATTTTGTAGTCTAATTTTGTCATACCTTATCTGTTTGTATTGCGGCACGTTGGCTGTGATGTGTTTCTCACCCTTAGCTATTGTGTATTGATTATGATGAAGGTACCATGGCCGGCGGCCGTGTGTTGGCCGGTGGTCTAGTGGTATGCGCGTCTGATTTGCAACCATAAGGTCACCGGTTCGAATCCGCGTAGGGGCGGGCGTCCTCGCGGTATACTCAGCCCACGCGCGACTGGTGGTAGTCGCGTGGCAGCGAAGCACCGTTACGGCGTGCAGCTGGCGATTTATCTTTTATTTTTTTCTCATGGGTGCTTGAACCCGCCTCTTGGCACGTCAATTTTCCAACTAGAAGACGTGGCAGGAATGTTTCTTCTTCCTTAGTGAGCAACACACTTCAACTAATATGCCGCAGGAAGAATGGAACATTTTGATAAAAGTAGAACGAAACATTTTTAGTTTGTTTATCACACGCCGCTTTTGTTATTTTTTGTTATTTTAATGTTTATAGATTTAAACATGTGAATCAATACAATAATGTACACAATTCTTCCACTGATTCCGGTTGCGGGCCATATCTTCAAGAGTGCTAAGCCATTGGCACTCCTCATCTTTGGGTCCCCATCCTGGAAGACGTACGGATCCTACAGCGGCTGGACACGATGTCAGCGATTTCATGTGCTGTCGCCAAGTGGAAGGCTGACCACCACGCGGTTGCCTCCAGCCAGGTCCTTGACGAGCGAATAGAGCGCGACGCGGTAGACGCTCAGGTGCCATGCGTAGGACGTGACCGAGCCATCTCAACTGGCGCAATAAAACCAGTTTGTTGAAGGGAATACTCGCATTCCCTAAGATGCGACGTCGAACGTCATTACTATTAACTCGATGTTGCCACCAAACACGCGCGATCCTCCTTAAGCAACCGTTATCGAAGGCAGAAAAATGACGCATGTCTTCCACGCGAAGCGGCCAGGACTCGCACCCATACAACAATATTGAGCGAACTGATGCGCTGTAAACGCGACGACGCCACAAGTGCCTCAGATTGACAAATGCCGATCGAGCTTTAGCGATACGCAAAGAAACTTCCTTGTTGATAGTGCCGTCAGCAGAAACACAGCTCTCGAGGTAGACGAAACTATCTACCTGTTCAAGTTGTGCACCTTCGAGAGTGAGTACGGGAGCAGGTGAAAGCCAATCCTTGAGCAGTATTTTACACTTCGATGGGGCGAAGCTCATGCCATACTTAGATGCTTCAACCGCCAAACGATCCAGAATGAGTTGTATACTCTGAGGATCGTCACCAAGTAAGGCGATATCATCAGCATAATCTAAATCGGTCGCGCGCTCACCCGGTAGAATCTCTAGGCCAAAATGTTGGAAACCTTCTAGGGCATTCGACAGAACGTCTTCGATTGCGAAGTTGAAGAAGAAGGGGGACATAGGGCAACCCTGTCGCACACCGCTATTGGCAGTGAATTGCGAGGAAAGCTTGTCACAGACCCTCACTCTGCCGGATGTATGAAGGTAAAGTGCTCGTAAGATGGCGGTATATTTCCCTGCCACCCCCTTCTTTAGCAAGCAACGCCATAAAGCAGGTTGATCAGCGGAGTCAAAAGCGGCACGTATGTCTAGAAATGCAATGATTGTGGGCCTGTGATAAATGTGGCGATGTTCGAGGAGCTGGCGGAGCGTGAAGATTTGATCCACGCATCAGCGGCCAGGACGGAAACCAGCTTGTTCTTCACGGTAGTATGATTCACGTACTGGGGATAGCCTGCGAAACAGAATGGATGCCAATAGCTTAGAGGCAACCGAAATAAGACTAATCGCGCAATGATTTGCACATGAAGTGCGAGCGCCTTTCTTGAAAATTAGGACAATGACTGATTCGCCCCAAGAGGAAGGCACTTTCTCTTCATGCCAAATTTTTGCGAACAGCGTGGTTAGCTGGTTAATGATCGTCACACCGCCGTACTTGAATAGTTCCGGAGGAAGTCCGTCTAAGCCGGCAGCCTTGAAGCGCTTCAAGCGTCGAATCTCGAGACAGACTTCTGCTTCGCTGGGTGGATTCAGAGGGACGAGCCAGGGTGGACAACAAGGTGTACTGCATGTACTGATGGACGGTGGAGGCCAGTTGAACTGCGAGTGAAAGTGCTCGGCCCAACGGTCCATACGCCTCTGTTGGTTGGTGATCGGAGACTCATCCACCTCACAAATGACCTCACTGACACTAGGTTTCCTGAGGCCAGTGGACCGAATGAGTTGGAAAAGCCTGCGAGTGTTGCCAGAGAGGGCAGCGGTCTCCATCTCTAAAGCACGTTCAGACCACCATGTCTCGCGATCCTTGCGTAGGCTTTGCTTGAGCAGCCGGTTGGCAGAACGGCGCCGCTCGTTGCAATCTGATTCCGCGGGTATATCTTTGCGGCGTTCGAACAGCTCCAGAGAACGAGCAGAGATCCAAGCCTTCAAGGGGCGTCGAGTTAGGCCGCAGCATAACTGTCCGGAAATGGTCATCGCTTTCCGTATACAAGTCCAGTGTTGTTCCACTTCTTGCGGTGGATTGCAACTGAGTGCATATGCCATTGAAGACTGATAGCTCTCCTGGACAGAGGAATCAGTTAATCTGTTTACATCAATCTTGCGGTGCTTCGTGTTTCGGGATCCTCCAAAACACATGCAGATTTTCGCGCAGACCAGAGCATGATCTGAATCAACGAAAGTGGACCAAAAGAACCTGCAGTCTAGTATGCTGCCGCGCCATCTGAAGCTAATTGCAATGTGATCAATTTGAGACCACGGTTGTGTTGGTGAAGGGGGACGCCACGTTGCGGAACGCTTCTTCGTACGCCTGAACTTAGTGCTCGAAAGAAACAGACGGTTGTCTTCGCACAATGTGAGAAGTCTCTCTCCGTTATCAGAGCGGTTCTCATCGAGCGAGTGATGACCACCAAGGTGGCGTTCGTATGGTAACAGGCGGCCAACCCGTGCATTAAAATCCCCAGCAAGGATAACGACATCCGACTTTTTAGCATTAGTCAAGAGCTGTTGTAGATCCCGATAGAATTCGTCCTGCAGTCAGTTGGAGCGTACACGGAGATCACAAACAAGTTGTGTCTCTCTTCGCGGTGCCTGTTGATTCTACACGAACCCCGAAGCCGAACTGCACATAGTCGGCTGTTAATGGGGAACCAGTCCAGTAGTGCCGCCTCGGCCTTGCCACTCAGTGCTATACCTACACCAGCCAGACCCGCTGAGAGTGCTTCTGGATCTTCAGAAAGACGCAGGTGATATCTGGCTTCGTGGTCAGTGGAGGATGTCAGTGTAAGCACAGTGCTGGGATCTTGCAATCGGGTTTCTGAAAGGCAGCAGACATCAACGTCTAGGGAATCTAGGGTGCGCGCTAGACCGGCTTGCTGTCCAATCTGCATGAGTGTCCGAACGTTGAAGCACGCCGAAGACGTGATAGAATTTTGATACTCTGAAACGCTCTATAGAAAAGGTTCCACGAGTCCGGTGGATTCCGAAGGCGGTTGAGCTACAAAAATATCCAAACCTTGTCGTCAAATTACAGAGGCTGGCCAAATACTCGTCCGAGCTTAGATTAGCACATAGTATAAAGACGAATCGGAAACACTACTACATCTACGTTCATTAGAACTCCTCAAGGAAAGTTGCTAATTTATCCACAGATGTACTTCAAGTTCCGAAAGACCTAGACAAGGCGCAAGAGTTTTTGCGCGTTTTCCAGTAAGCTCATCCAGCGAACAGCAAGCATACAATTCCTTCGCAGCCACATTGCGTAAGCGAAGGAAAATAGGGAGAATCGCTTTGACTGCATCGGATGTTCTCTCCATTCTGAGGGACCTGACCCCCCACATATCCCCTGGTCCTGATAACATGCGTCCATCTATTGTTAAGCCAATTGCCGATATTATCTAGCTTCCGGTTCTTGAATTGTACATGTCTCTTCGTAAGAGAAAGATACCGTAAGATTGGGAAGATGCACTTGTATTGTCGATTCATGAAGGGGTTCTAAATCTTCACCCAATGATTACCGACCTGTTGGTCTGACTAGCATACATCTGGAGTGTTTGAAAAAGCTCACTATAGACCAGATCTGTGAACATCCGACCGCCTACTAGTTGCTCAGAGCGGAACGGCATAGCCTCGTCAGGACAAGTCATGCCTTACCAACCTGCTGTGTTTCCTAGATAACACAAATGGGTGTCTTAGTAAAGCGGTACCGATAGAACTTCGTTATCTTGACCTCAGCAACTTTTTTGGTTCCATGAACCACCGGTTCCTGCTAGAAAAGATGACCTGGTTTTGACTCCACCCCTAACTGCTTTCTTGGCTATTCGCGTTCCTTTACGACAGGTTGGTGATGGTACTACGAGTACAGGTACTGCGTAAGTGGAGTTCTTCAGGGTTCAGTGCTCAGCCCGTTGCTGTCTCTTACGTTTATAAATGACTTGGCTCCTCTACTTGAGGACCCCTCCTATACTTTTGCTGGTGATTTCAAGCTTGTTAGCAAGGGCGACAGAGCTACGCTATCTAAAGTTTTACCTACTGTTATTAAGGCGTCATGCTCTTATGATTTAACCTTGAACGCCGGCAAGTGCCAAATCTCGATTCCTAGTGATTAAAATGTACTGCTTGCACCCGATGGATCCCTGACACTACGGTGTGTCACTGATGCACACGATCTTGGTCTCATCATGACAAATAACTTCTAGCCGTCGGTGTAGTGTAAGCATGCTGCTAGCAATGCACTACAGGAGTTATTTCGACTCAGGTGGGTTCTGAGTTGTACCATGCCAGAGGTCTTTCTCCCTTTGTACAAAACAGTGGTCAAAGCACATTTGGAATACTGTGTTCTGGCCTGAGCACCCTACCTACAGCGGGATATCAATTCTATGGAGAATATGCAGAGACTGGTCACCCGAATCGTATAAGGCCAGTGTGGATTATCGTATGACGATCGGCTAGCTGACTTAGGATTGTTCACTATGTGAAGGCGCAGATTAATAGGGAACTTAGTAGACATTCAAACTAATGTAGCGTCTTAATGGTCTCAGACCCACTGATCTCTTTGAAGTAATTACGTCGGACTACCTGCGGGGCCAGTGCCTGAAATTAAGACAGCAATGATCTAGGCTCGACTTAAGAGCTAAGCTATTCTCAAATTTGGCTACGCCTAGTTGCATTATTGGAGTGTAAAACGGTAGAGGAATTCAAGCAGTGTCTAGACGAAAATTGGTTGGCCCTGTTCTCCGATTTTCTCCGAGAGCTCACAGCAGCAGCTTCATGAAACTATAGTGCTTATTTGCTCTTGCCCTGTCTGTCTTCATTATATATGCAAAAACCAACTATCAAATCGAAGTTCTGGGGCTCTTTCGCTTACTTGTACACAAAACGGGACGCACGTTAGGCGAAAGCTTGCCACGTCCCTGCATCCTGTCCTCTCCTGACTCTGGGATCGGTCAAACCTATGGTTGATGCTCGATAATCAAGCGAAATATTCTGTCTTCCGCATCGGGGCAGCTAGTTGCCTCACGAGCTATGCTATTGTCGGAAGTGAAATCCCTATTGTCACTCAGCAGGTTGGTCTAGGTGTCGTCCACACTTCGGCCATTCATTCTGAGGAAAGTTGAAAAAAGGCTGCTTATAGGGAGTTCCGCATGATATGGTTTATCCGCCGCTCATTCGCAGTCTTGACGACCAATTTGTTTGTGAAGCTTTTCTCGGCTTTTGTGCGTCCTCACTTAGAATACTGTATCCAGGCTTGTCCACCACGTATTGTACGGGACAGCATGGAACTGGAGGGTTTTGCGAGTAAGTACAAGGTCAATGCAGGCTTTATGGAGACAACCGCATCCCGAACGTTTTTTTAGCTTGGGAGTGTACTCAGCGCAATGCCCACAAACTCCCGCGACGTGCGTTGTCTGCGCGCCGCGGGTGTGGATGGAAGAAAAGGAGAGATGGCCAAGCTATGACTTGATCAAAAGGGATGAAGGCCCTTACTCCGTAGTTGGCCTCGGTTGGGGCCTCTCGGCTCCCTGATTGGGAACCGAAGGACGATGAACACGTGTGACTGGCTACACTTGTTATAAATAAACAAATAAATAAATAAGTAAATTTGTATATTTACCGACGGACGGTACACGGCCCCATAAGTGGGAGCGATCATTTGTATAGTGAATACGCTTCATAACGTTAAAGATCATGATTATTTTTCCTTGAGTCCTGGACCCGTGCAACTCATATGTAAAACATACGGATGTTTGTATCGTCAGGAATAGATAATAAAGGCTGCAAAGACATGATTTGGTATGGTATGTAATGACATGTGGTGGGTAAGCTAGCTGTAAGCGATTATCTTCTCATATGTTTTTTATACCAACTTCTGTCAATGTTTCTAGTGTTTGCTGTGAGTCAAATATCTTTAAAGCATTTGGTATAGTGAGGAAGGTCTGAAGGAGATTTCGAAACGTGACATGGCTTGTACACATGCGTATCTGTAGGGGTGGTTTTTTCCACAGATAAGTGTATCTCATTAAGAAGAAATTCGACCGAATTTTGTGACCTGAAAGGTTTGTACGTATCAAGTAGCCGCCATTACGTGTGGGGTAGACTGCAGTCTTCCGTAGTTCAAGTGCGGTGCTGTCTGCGTAAATTCGTTGGTTTATAATATTGTGGAAGAGAACGAGGTTGTTCTTTAAGCGTCTCAGCCAAAGTGGATCCAGCTGGAGTTTTCGACAGCGATCATAATAAGTCAGGTTTGAGCAGCGTCCCATGAGTCAGCTTGGTAAATGATCGTTGGACATTTTCTAGAGCCGTTCTGTCTTTCTTTCTCAATTGGCTGTGAAGGATAGTACAATATTCCAGAGTCGGTCGTACGATTGTCTTGAATGATTCAAGTCGTACTTCAGGTAGGGAGAAAGTTCTGGTGATATATCCGCATAACTGCCTTGCTTTCGCAACCTGATAAAGTACATGTTCGGAGAAATTGAAAGAGTTGGAGTACCTAATTCCTAAGTCCCGAACTGAATCAAACGTTGGGATCACGTTTCCGGCAATTATAATGGAGCCATCTGGGATGCGGCATCTGTACCCAAGTACTTGGGATTTCACTGCGGAGAACTTCATTAATAAACGCTCACTAGCTATATTTAGTGCGGATAGGTCTTCACAGATGTTTCCCAAACATACATGTAGTTGATCTGGATGAAATGAGTAAACCAGTTTGACATCATCTGCAAACAGAAATGGGTGTCCATGTTTGATCGGGTCACATATATCGTTTACGTAGATTAAGAAAAGTAGCGGTCCGAGCACACTTCCTGGAAGACACCGCTGGTTATTGGCTTCGGTGTAGAATGTTGGTGACCGATTTTAACTACCTGAGTTCGACCGTTTAGGTATGAGTTGAACCAGTTAACCAGCGGATTTCCTATTCCATATGACTCTAGAGTAGACAGCAGTGGCTGGTATGGCACGCGGTCTAACGCCTTTTGCATGTCCAACAGAATTATAATAATTGCCATTCCTCTGTCAATCATAGTCGTGATGTGATCGAGAAATTGTAGCTGGCATGTAACACAGGAGCGTCTTGAGAGAAAGCCGTGCTGTGTAGGGTTGATCAGATCCAGTCTTGTAAGATATTGGACGATGTTCTTCTTGACTATTCGCTCTAGGGCTTTGGAAGCAGCAGAGGTGTGATTTATTGGGCGGTAGCTTGACACTTGTTTTCTCGGTCCACCCTTGTGCTTAGGCATTATAATGGATTGCTTCCATCGAGCTGGAAAGCAGCCGGTAGTGAGTGAAAGTGTGAAAATGTTTAATAATAATAGAACGAGGTTTTTTCCTCCGAGTTTTATAACAGTTGGGGAGATGCCATCTGGACCTGGATGACTAAGAGCCGACCTCATTGGCGTTTGTGTTGTGAGTTTCTCTTTCCCCCCCCCCATCCGCTTAGCTACCTTCTCCAATCACGATCTCATTTATTTGACATAATATCATACTTATTTTTGCGGCACAATAACCGTCTGTTAGCTCTCTGGAACGATGTCCATCCGTTACTGGTGAATCAGCCGACGTGCCTCGCTTTCATGTCTTTTTTTCTTTTGTATTGCGGCACAATAGCTGAGGTGTTTTCCACTTACAGCTAACGTCTGTAATGAATAATAATGTGAGAGGATTTGCTCCTCACTTATGTATGTATGTATGTATGTAATCTCAACAGTCTAGCAACTAGACATAGAGCCAACAAAGCCATGGAGATCAGTGGATAGGAGACAATCATTGCGTCATAATCATCATGGCATGGTAGTTGAAGGTGAGCAACACACTTCAGCTAATATGCCGCAAGAAGAATGGAATATTTTGACAAAAAATAGAACAAAACATTTTTAGTTTGTTTGTCACACGCCGATTTTTTTCTTTCTTTGTCATTTTCAATGTTGGTAGTATTAAACCTGTGAATCAATAAAATACTGTACACAATTCTTCCACTGATTCCGGTTGCGGGCCATGTTTTCAAGAGTGCTAAGCTATTGGCACTCCTCGTCTTTGGGTCCCCATCCTGGAAGACGTACGGATCCAACAGCGGTTAGACACGACGTCAGCGATTTCATGTGCTGCCGCCAAGTGGAAGGCTGACCACCACGCGGTCGCCTCCAGCCAGGTCCTTGACGAGCGAATAGAGCGCGACGCGGTAGACGCTCAGGTGCCATGCGTAAGACATGACCGAGCCATCTTAACTGGCGCAACAAAACCAGTTTGTTGAAGGAAGTACTTGCATTCCCTAAGATGCGACTTCGAACGTCATTACTATTAACTCGATGTTGCCACCAAACACGAGCGATCCTCCTTAAGCAACCGGCATCGAAGGCAGAAGGACAACGCATGTCTTCCACGCGAATCCGCCAGGACTCGCACCCATACAACAATACTGAGAGAACTGATGCGCTGTAAATGCGGCCCTTTAGCGAGAATGAGACGTCACGATGACGCCACAACTGCCTCAGATTGACAAATGCTGATCGAGCTTTAGCGATACAAAAAGAAACTTCTTTGTTGATAGTGCCGTCAGCAGGAAACACAGCTCCCGAGGTAGACGAAACTATCTACCTGTTCAAGTTGTGCACCTTCGAGAGTGAGCACGGGAGCAGGTGAAAACCAATCCTTGAGCAGTACTTTACACTTCGATGGGGGCGAAGCTCATGCCATACTTAGATGCTTCAACCGCCAAACGATCCAGAATGAGTTGCATACTCCTGAGGATCGTCACC
>OX104067.1:37047136-37087731 GCA_944474145.2 Dicrocoelium dendriticum | reverse complement strand
AGTTTCGTCTACCTCGAGAGCTGTGTTTCTGCTGACGGCACGATCAACAAGGAAGTTTCTTTGCGTATCGCTAAAGCTCGATCGGCATTTGTCAATCTGAGGCACTTGTGGCGTCGTCGCGTTTACAGCACATCAGTTCGCTCAATATTGTTGTATGGGTGCGAGTCCTGGCCGCTTCGCGTGGAAGACATGCGTCATTTTCTGCCTTCGATAACGGTTGCTTAAGGAGGATCGCTCGTGTTTGGTGGCAACATCGAGTTAATAGTAATGACGTTCGACGTCGCATCTTAGGGAATGCGAGTATTCCCTTCAACAAACTGGTTTTGTTGCGCCAGTTGAGATGGCTCGGTCACGTCCTACGCATGGCACCTGAGCGTCTACCGCGTCGCGCTCTATTCGCTCGTCAAGGACCTGGCTGGAGGCGACCGCGTGGTGGTCAGCCTTCCACTTGGCGACAGCACATGAAATCGCTGACGTCGTGTCTAGCCGCTGTAGGATCCGTACGTCTTCCAGGATGGGGACCCAAAGATGAGGAGTGCCAATGGCTTAGCACTCTTGAAGATATGGCCCGCAACCGGAATCAGTGGAAGAATTGTGTACATTATTGTATTGATTCACATGTTTAATTCTATAAACATTGAAATGACAAAAAAAGAACAAAAGTGGCGTGTGACAAACAAACTAAAAATGTTTCGTTCTACTTTATCAAAATGTTCCATTCTTCCTGCGGCATATCAGTTGAAGTGTGTGTGTGCTCACTAAGGAAGGAAGAAACATTCCTGCCACATCTTCTAGTTGGAAAATTGACGTGCAAGAGGCGGGTTCAAGCACCGCATTGAGAAAAAAATAAAAGATAAATTCGCCAGCTGCACGCCGTAACAGCGCTTCGCAGCCACGCGGGCTGAGTATACCACGAGGACGCCCGCCCCTTCGCGGATTCGAGCAGGTGACCTTATGGTAACAATCCAGACGCGCGTACCACTCGGCCACCGGCCAACACACGGCCGCCGGCCATGGTACCTTCATCATAATCAATACACGATAGCTAAGGGTGAGAAACACATCACAGCCAACGTGCCGCAATACAAACAGATAAGGTATGACAAAATTAGACTACAAAATAGTTCAAGCAAGTTATATGTTAAATATATTATGTAGTTGGTCGGAGGTCGTAATCAGAGGGGGAATCTAAACGGGAAAAGATGGACAAAAGAACGCACAACACAAACGCCGTTGGGGCCAACTCTTCATCACGTCAGCAAGTGTACCCCACCAAACGTGTTCATCGTCCTTGGGAAGCCAACCTGGCAATCGGGATGCACAAACCAACGTGAGGGTTATTATTCCTCTAGACCAAGTCATCGCTTGACTTTCCTCTTCCATCCATACCCCACTGTACTAAGTCTCCCACCAAAGAATCTGCCTCAGACGACATGTGGCAGGTTCAGGTTGCCAACTATCACGAATCTTGGCGATGAAAGCGCACCACGTTTTAGCAGCTCACTAAGTTCTTCGTACTCCCCACGCGTCGAGGATGGACAGCAGCAAACATAATCAATTAATTCAACTTTGCCATCCACCTTCAGTAAACAGGAAGTGACTTGATCAATTGGAGTGAACCTGGTGAACAGGACTTGCCAATGACTAGGATGAGATCGTACAAGCAAAAGCACCCTACCATTTCGGCACCCAGGACAGCCTTTTCTGCACTCCCAGAATTCGGTTAGGAGACAAACATTAACAGTCATTGGAGGAAAGCCAGGTCTACGTAATCGTAATCACGTCAACACCTCTGCAACTCAGCACCAGTTTCACCCACTTATTTTCTAAGCTACAGCCGTCTGCGTACTATACATTTAGTGACCTGCAACAGTTGCTTTGCGTCGCACTTTCGATGGAAGTAACTGAAATTTCTAATTGGGTCCAATGAGATAGTGCAGGCGACTCTACGCCGTTGCAGCAGAAGTTGGCATTCACCTCATCTACCTTGACTTTTCTGGTGACTTGGGTCTCAACCTAATTTTCCATTCTCCGGCGAGTTATCCTAAGTTCATTGACCGTAGATCTATCAGTGGCACCTGATCAAGGCGACTTTAAGCTCCCGGGAACGTCACCGGAAAGCTCTCCCCCACACCCAATATCTAGACTAAACACAGATGTGGGTCCGTTATCTCTGTAGCCCCAGAAGTGGCGGCAGCAGTCGTTCCCGATCGCTCACATATGACCTGAAGTCTCGTCAGGAGTGAATCTGGGACTCTGTTCATCATCGACATATTATCCGAATATTGGAATATACTTTTTGAGTATCCTTCTGAGCACTACTGTAGTCCTTTCCTGTGGAGAAGTGAGCAGTTAAAAACATCCTCTTTAAAAGCGAACCCACGAACTCCACATATGTAGCAGTCTGGAGATTCCCCAGTTTGCCCGTGTAAAATTCTAACTAAAATTATTTCATTGTACACCTAGGCAACCGGTGTGGTTGGTTGAACTGATTGCTGAGTTCGAATGCTTGACTTGCTCATCGCCATTTTTGCTTGGCGCTCGTTTCGGTTGCAACTCGCGACTGCCCTGTGTGCTGTGCTTGCTCCGTTCCCCTAGCTAGAGCGTCCACGGTGTCGTTCCTTTATAACTAGATAACAGGGAAGCTTTTACTGTACCAATAAAAGTTTCCCTGCAACTTGATCTGCCTTCTCGAATCGCTCTCTGGGCTTCCGGTACAGGCGACCATCTATACATAATATATTTTCAAATAACGGCCCGCAACAAGTAGTTTCTGATCTAAGTATCTGCTGACTAGCACAACAAATCGGACGTTAGCCTTGTTCAACGGGAATAATGAGGTCGTTTTGGCTCGTGATAAGAGATTATCAGGAGCCATCTCATATCGACCATTCGTTTGACTACGCCCGCTCGTTCTTTTAAGTGGGACAAGAAAAAAAGGACAAACCGCGAGAAGCCTAATTTAGAAAAGTCCTTGATACAGGATACATTTGTGCAAAGCGATTTGTCATTTGAGTGATAAATCGACAAGCGCGCATCCCACTACAATCGACCAGTGCCAACGTGCACTGCAATAGCTGCCCTCACTGTGCCTGTCTCGTGAAAAAAACGGCAATAGGAGGCGAAAGGAACTGAATCGAAAATAACAAACATAATCTATGCATTGAAAATGAATGGTAAAATCGACATGAGTTGTACTAAAGGCTATGAAAGGAAAGACTTGTAGCTGCAAACCAAGCGCACCCATTCGATGCTCGAAATCTTACCGGGGATGTCAAGGCCGTGTTCGGTGGGGCATTCCAGGCAGTACGCTGGGTTGTAACCGACTATCAGTACCAACCCGATCAGATCGTGGTTGGTGCAGCTTTCTTGGATAACCACGGAGGGTTGGTAATCTCGATGAGTGGAATAAATGAGATAAATGCGGGTCAGGTTGACCTGTCAACATGTGACAAGATGATCAATACTCCCTAAAGCGTCGATAATGCGGCAGTAAAATGCCTATCTAAGCAGTCGCTCGGGATAAGATGAGACTTAACCTATACAGTATCTTAGTGTCGACCCTCAAGATCCGCTAATGCCAATTTTTCCTGGAGTAATCAACGAGGAGAATCGTGTACACCGTGCCCAGAATACTGATGAAGGTTGAATACAGTCGGTTGGGATCATCGAGTTCATAAAATGATAAACATGAGACGCAAACCTAAAGGTTGCATTTTTGAAAACAGTGCACTTAATGTGAACGAAACAGCACAACCTTTTATAACAATTTCTCGATAAAAAGGAATAATATTACAATTAACACGCCTGGCAAAGCGGCTGTCTGCACACATAGAAGTCATACAAGTGCAATGAGAATATGATAAACGAGACGAAACATCAAGACGAACTTGCCTATTTGGCGTTCCTTCAATAAGCCCGCCATACTATTGCGGATTGGTAACGGCGGAACAGCTGGAAAGCACTATAAAGTACACACCATTAACGTTGTCCTAAAGAAGCGAACATTATCCTTCTTTTAAAAACTATAATAAAGCCTAACTTTCTATCATTGACACTGTACGTCTCACTAAACTTATGCCAACAAATCATTATTGTGCGAAACAAAGGAGAATGCATGTGGCGCATCGCTGAGTCAGTTTTACAGTACATCAATAACCAAAATAAGTAGTCTATACATTAAGACTCTATCTGACCTGGCTATTCTTGCCATCGTCAATGAATTTTGCGGACATGTCCGGAATATACATGGTTAGATATTTCGTAGGTTTTGGTCAAATCTGCATCATTGCATTAGTAGGAAAGGAGAGCAATGTGTGATAACTTAACCACAAGTAAAGACAAGGCGACTGATGAATAATGTCGGTAGGTGTAAAATCACCTTTTTGTCCCTTAGTAACACACAATATATTGCTAGAATCCATACTCTATGCTCTATTCTAACTATCTCGGTCTATCAAAATTAATAATACAGAGGTCACATATCCACGCAATGAGAAAACGTCGAATGTAACCCTGTTTCAAAACACCAGTCTGCAAAATACTTGTCAATATCCCTCTTGAAACACTACGAAACCTGCAACCACAATCAGATGGAGCAACCAGTTCCAGCAATTTCTTACGAGTCAGGGAAAACAAGAATGTAGTAAATGTGGTGGATATGTGGAACCTCTAGTTTGTAAACGTGTCCTGGTGTGATAGGTCTACTCGTGATGCGGGACATATATCTCAACTGAGGAAGTGTCCCAGATGTAGGATCCTGAATATTGTGATCATAGCAATCATTGACACACGGAAGTTTGCGCGCGGCAGCTATGCGTCCAAGCCCATGTTGCCGTTTCGACAAATGCGCCTGCTTGTGTACTAAAAGGCCAATAATAAAATCGTTTATCCGTTGTGCGACTGCATCTACTTCGGCTGCTGCAGCGGCGTGAATTCGATGATTGTTCAAAGGTTAGAATACTTTAGTTAAAACTAAGCAAGGTACGAAACAGAGTTCCAGGAATCTTAAAACTATGGGTTGCAAAGAAGAGCCAACTCAGCTTCACGCTTACTGTTCATCGGCTGACTGATGGGTGCCGTTGCAAAATCGGGGGTTTCTGAGGAAACCTTGGAGCTGCAGCAAGTTAGCGGGATCTACGTTTCCTTGGCATGGCCCTATCCAGTCGCAGCTTTATGCATTCCTCTGTATGAACACTGGCAATGCCCGCTTGAACCCGTGACGCTAATTCACAGCCCGGGCAGAGCAAGCAACGTTTGTGGGAGCCTATGGCTTCCTCGGTCTCGTTAGCTTTGAGCCATGACCCCGTGTCTAATAATTGATTTTGTGCATGAATAACTGTTACAGCTAGTTTCCTGAATTGCCGCCATGTTGCTTCTAGCCACAAGAGTGGAGGGCCGTAAGCCCTGGGATTTGCGGGCGACAGAGGCCGGTATTTTTAGCCCCAATGGCGTTGCTATACTAAGTGTAAATAGCAAACTATCTGGATAAAGTTAGGGTTGAATATTGTAACCTTACACTCCATTGTCGACGACCCATTTGCATTACCCGTCAAACCTACGCAAAGGTTCTTCCAGGCGCTTCCCTTACTTGTTCCATTGTGGCCGATTGTACCGCACTCGCCTGTGTCCAAATCGATCAGCCATGTCATGGAAAACAAAGCTTCAGTTTTTCCCGGGCCGATGGTATGGAGTTACGCGTGCCTTCTGCTCGCACATAGTGCTCACATACTGCCACCGCACAAGCAGTAAAAGTAGTTGCTACATACCTGCGCGTAGTCTAGCATGAAGCCGCTCACGAACGACCGCCTTCAGGTGGATGCGCGGAAGTCTACGTGGAGACGTTCAATAACTTAGCACCGACGGGGACTTTGATTCCCGCCTCTGAACCTTCTTGAGCAAAGTGCGCTGGAACTTGGTGCAATTGTTTGCAACAAATTATCGGTATTCCAGTTTTGTGGGAACATACAAAGGAAGCAGCTACTTAAAAATACCATGCATCACTTTTTCGTTTTAGCTTCGGATGGCGCAGGGCACCTTGTTGACCCAGATATGCAATGTCACTTTTTTCTCAACTCGGCGGATATAATAACGCCTCGGCATAGTTTGCAACACAAGGAAAGCAAGGTGTATATGATCCGCGCTTCTCAGGGAAAGGTTAGCTATGATTAAGATCGTGACTCGAGATTGTTCGAATTGGAATAACAAACACCAGTAAGAAATTTCATCCTAAGTGCGGAAATTTATGTAGCGTAGAGGCAAAATACGTCACCACACCACATGCCAGTTAGCTTTGTGCGGATTGAAGGACTCCGCCGTACTGGCAGAAACGCGCCATGCTGTCTGAGGTTATGCCGAGATCTACGTCTACTAACGCCACAGTTTTGGGTCTCGATACAGCGGAATCAAAAACCGTTGGCTAAACTTAAGTGGTTCGCTGGAACAGAATAGTCGCAACAAGCGCATGGTTAACAGCAATGTGCAGCCTAGTTCAGCATCGAGAAGTGTCATTCAGGGGGCACCAGGTTCTGGCAACGGCGGCGACCTCAATCATGTGTGGTGTGGTTTTCCCGGGGGTGTCTATGGCACATGGCACTCCGGTGCAATCCGGTTTTTCAAACAAAAGAAAAGGCCTAACAACAAACGTAACCGTCCTCGCTGCAGGCATAACCGATGCAAATTTAGCGGTTACGTCTGGCGCTACCCACAGGAGTGGATCGAGGTGAATAACAAATAGCCTCGAAGCAGCCGTCTATCAAGTAACCAGCAAAAGGAAGCGCATTCAGGTCAAATATTTTGAAGAATAAGAGGCTAAACTCCATGAAGACAAGACGCATTTACGTGTCGGCGTTAAAGGTAAACTTTACCAAATACCAAGTACTGGACAGCATAAAACACTAAAATTTATTTGCTAAGCAACGGGTTACCAAGCCAATCAGGCTTGTTTGCTTCGCAACGCCCACCTTGGGAACCCCGTAAACTATGGCGAACCAAGTGAACGTTAGCTGACTCTACAGTAGTAAGAGGAAGCCAATACTACCCACTTCTCAGTACACTGTACGCCCGTCTCGCCATGCATGATTGTATGTTTCCTGACACCCCTTGGGAGGAGCGTCGGATAAGGACTCAAAACTCAGAAGGATGCGGCAAGCGAAAAGATGAAAGAACTATTTTTCTTTACTGCTCCATAAAGAAAATCTTCCAGCGAGTCGCAACCTCGGGCTCATTATTTTGATAGTACTGGTACATACACAAATACCTCCTCATCCCCAACGCGCGCGCCAAGTTAAAGGCAACTTTATCGTAACACCATAGGTTTTAAAATTCTTACTCCACTCCTACAGAATGGTTGAAAGAAAGCTCAGAGGTTAGCACAAGTTGCGTACCAGAAGGTCATTACAAATAAATAAATAAATGTTTTATTCTTGAGTGCAACGTGCTGTGCCTTAGCAGGCAGGCCCAAAATTTTACGAGCAATGTTCCACAGTAAGGACTATGCGTTGAATGCGGCAGTGGGGGCAGCAACGTAAGTTAATGGTAAGCTGGGTCCAGATGGATGTAACGTAGAGACTTAAAGTGCAAGCTGTGACTTTAATCAGTTGCGAACTACTCCCGCCACGTTTGTGGATTTTTATAGGAGAATACTTGCCAGGAAAAGCTGAGTACATCCTGGGCTACTGCCGCCGATGCATGTTGACCGTAATATAAAAATACTGTCGCCTGCGCGATGCATGCTACTATATGAAAAAGCGTGTAAGTGCACACCTGAAATCAAATATCCCGAATAATTACGACGACAGGCAAGAACAACCTGCGTTGGTATGGAAAAGTTGAAAAGTTTGGCACGCGTGTGTACTACCATCTCGTGGTGCTGCGGTTGGGCTGGAATACAGATTAGAACGAAGTGTATGTGGACAACAAGAAAGCCGCACATAAACACAACCCCCGATAAATTATAGAGATTCCTAGGATTGGATAGCAACATTTTGTGCTCGTAAAGCGCAGTACGTCAGTAAGTCTCACTGCGAGCTGGCCCCACCTAACGGGCTACGCAGGGAGGGTAATCGGCATATTGACCATAAAGACAGCTTGATGAAGAGAACTTTGCGGTGCGATCTCCCTAGTGCTGATGAAAGCAAAGTTTTGACATTCATAAATTTGCGTTGGAGTATTGCTTATAATGCATGTATACTCGTACCAAGCTCCCAAACGCGGGAAGTGAGAGCTATGGGAAATTTTAAGGAAACATTTTGGTATGTTAGGCGCTCGTAATCTTGGGCCCTGCAAAGCCGTCGGTGTAGCATCGTAAAATCATGTAAAAGTGTTCTTCACCCAGTAGTTGTGGTTTTAGACTTGGGAGCTCCTTTAAGGTCTATTGAAGCATTTGCTCATCCAACGATGTCTTCAGGAAAGCCGTAAGCAGCAGCATTTGCTAGGAACCGGGGACAGAATCGGCCGCTTCCTACTTCTTAGATCGCGCAAGATCCTGCATTAGCTCGCCTTCATACCTAGCTATCCAAGTTGGACTTTAATCGGGGGTGGTGGCTATAGTTCAGTCCCTAGTTGAGCTGCAGTAATACTATATTCCTAATAGCATTTCAGTTTATGTGCATAAATCACTGGCTATCTAGGCTTGGAACTTCTGTCGTTGCTGCTGAAATTTCTCCCACGCATGTGAACTGGTGACGCATTGGGTCAACGCGGGATCTATAGATATTTGCCTGTGTATACTTTCAGACCACAGAGGAGGAAGCGGAGAGGAACAAGCGGATTAAGCCGGCTTTTTCTGGCCATATGTTTCCCTAATGCGGTGTGAGGGGAAGTTGTCAATAGCTTGGTCGGGTACTTTTAGGCATGTCGGTATCGCAATTCCATCACAAGAAAAGAATGTAATCGTGCCTAAGGTGCAGGACTCGTAAAATCAGCATATCGAGAGACCCGCCTTGGCTCGCATACATAGCCGCATCGAGCATAGATACACGGGTTTTCTGTACAAAGCGAAGGATTCATTACGTCAGACTCGTACGGGATGATAGGGTTAAGCAGGTACAAGACCTAGTGGAAGGATGTTGCGCCACCCTGAAATACTTTACCTACAAGTAAAGAAATAACGTAGTTTTAAGCGTTGAATTCTCGCGCTGCAGGTGGCATGCGGGCTAGCTGAAACGGCACAAGAGGTGGCTCGCGTTCCTGACTGCTTAATAAATAAATAAATAAATATTTTATTCTCGACAAAGCGAGACACGCCTTTTTGGGCATGATCAGCATATTGCATTATTGTACATGATAGCGGAATAAGCAGCACCAACAGTGGGAGTAGTAAAGTTGGAGACAGTAGTGTGGGCCCATAGAGCCCATAGGTTGTATGTAGTCCATGAACACAGATTGCGAGAGGTAAAAATAGTGATCAGATCACTTATATGGTATGTTGATGAGGAACTAGTCCGATGAGGTCCCGTAAGCAATGTAGGTCATTGAGTGAAATATGAGGAAACGGGTGGAAAATACTTAAGAATAGTGGTATGTCACTAGTCAGATATGGAGGCGTGTTCGTGCGAGAGCCAATATATGCACAGAACGTGTACATGTGGTGTTGATCAACTTGCCAATGTGTTAGGGGCGGTGACTTTATTGAGTGGCGAGTCACATCCGCCACGTCGCAGTGTTGTTAAACAGACATTTGTGGCTTTTTGTAGGGAAAACGCTTGCCAGACGAAGACCCACCACGTCCTGGAACACTGCCGGCTGTTGATATACATTGGCAAGATGGTATCTGACCGATTATCCTCGCGGATATTCGCAGTCACGCAACGCCAATTTGTTTCCTATGGCGGTGTAGTCGCCTTCGGAGTCCATTACAAGTGGTTGGGGCTGTCGAAATCGGACGACTCAGGTGACTTGTATTGAATTGATCAGTTTCCTAGGTTCTTTAGTGTGCCATGATTATGAAGTGCGGGTTTTTCTTTGTTCTTTATTGAATCCGTGTCCATGGGAGCGTCGCAGGTACGTCTTCAGCGGTGTTCGGTGAAGGTTATGTTTTCCTGTAGAACAAGGGTGAGAAGAAAAACGGACCGAGCAGACTGCCAACAGAATTGAACAGGACTATGTTATTGTATAAATATAAAATTTATGGTAAAGTTGTGCTGGCTGAAATCAATGGAATGACCGATGAGCTGAGGCTAATGGTACCTATACCGCCAATGGATAGTTGCGATATGAGCGAAGAGAGACGCCAAATAAGAGAGGAAGACGGTAATGTGAGCTGAGATGCACGAAAGTAGAGCCGGGAGGCAAAAGTCAATCAGAGACCAGAAATTCGGATTTCGGTGAGCGTTGCTAAGCATAGAGATAATGATTCAGACCAAGAAGTGTATCATAAGGTTGTAACTTATACCAATGAGAACTTGAGTCGATGGCAGCCGGTGCTCAAAATAAGAGAGGTCTTGGCTTGAGACCTATGGACATTTGGAGCCTCAGAGGACTGACTTGGCCAAAATGTTTTGGAATGAGACGCACAGACAGAATGGTAACCAAAAGAGAACTGGGATGTTGCGCTGATACTAGTGATAACTATACCGCCATTGGACTGTTGCGATATAGACCAGAAGAGAGGCAAAACACGAGAGGGGACGTAATTGTGCGCTGAGAAGCATGAGAATGGAGCCGAGAGGCAAACCTCAACAAGGGACCTGAGATTGCAATTTCCGTAGAACGACCAAGCATGCAGATAATGTGTCAAACGGATGCCAGCACATAAGGCAGTTATTTATACCAATGAGAAAATTAATCGGTGGCAGCCGATCCTCAAAAGAAGAGAGGCCTTGGTTTGGTGCCTATGGGCATTTGGGGACTGAGAGGCTGGAGTAGTAGAAGAGGTTTAAAACTGAGTACCACAGTAGCAAAGGGAATCAAAAGAAGCTTAGGATGTTGAGCTGACGCTTGTGATAACTACAGCGCCATTGAACCGTTGCGATATGGACCAAAAGAAAGGCCAAACAAGAGAGGGGAACGTAATTGTGAGCTGAGATTCATGATGGTGGAGCCAAGGGGCAAAAGTCAATCAGAGACCTGAAATTGCAATCTTGCAGGCGACCAAGAATGCAGGTAATGAGCCATTATCATGAGGCTGTTTCTTATGCCAATGAGACTGTTATCGATGCTCGAAGGAAGAGAAGCCATTGATTAAGACCTATAGGCATTTAGAGCCGGAGGCCGGTGCGGTCCAGGAGGTTTAAGAGTGCGTGGCGCAGTAGGAAAGTGGACCAAATGTGGCCTAGTATGTTGTGCTGACGCTATGGGAACCTAAACCACCATTGAACCGATGCGATATGGACCAGAAAAGAGGCCAAACTGGTTTCTTATTTCCTTCATAGGCTAACTATACCGTCAGCAGGGCATAACCACAGTTCGTTTACAAGCATATATATAAGAACGAGTGAGCTGCCTACATAAGCACAGCTCACTTGGAGCAGAACTCACTCATCCAAGGGCGTGAAAATTAGTCCTCAGGCCTTTGGCTGAAATGCTAGCAATATTATTTGAACGACAGCACAACGCCATGCAGGTTTCCATGACGTGGAAACACGGGATCGTCACTCTAAACGACAAAGGTTTTCACTTTGCATAACCAGCGAATTAGCAGCCGATAACAATACTTGCGGTGATATATAAGAGACTGGTGTCAACCGCAAATGGGATTCGCCTTAAACAACTGAAGGGTCACAAAATTCTCATACCTTGGCATCACGGATTTCGCCAAAATCGGTCTTGCATTGCCAACCAATTCATAACTCACACATGCTGGACGGAACCAGTGAAAGCTTTTGAAGGATGAGATTAGACCTACACGGATTTCTCAAAGGTATTCTACCGTCTGGACCACCGCATTTTACTTTATCTTATTCAAAATTGTGGTGCTGGCGATTCTCTCCCCAGTTGGATTAGTGGCTTTCATATTTTAAGTCCCTTGAACGTGAGGATGCGCAGCATCCTATACGAACCAACCAAAGCCTAATGCAGCCTTCCTGACGGATCGGTACTCGAGCTTTGCTTGTTCCTTGTCATCAAAAGCAACCTTGAAAGGTGCTTATCTTACAAGTTCCTATTATTCGCTGATGATCGAATGGTTTAACGAGTTGGCACGACAAAGAAAGACCCAACGGATTTCCATGTTTGTTTGGACAGAGCATACGCATGGTTCTACCCTAAGTGATGCAATCCAAAGCCACGAAGTGCAAAGCTTTAGCATACCGCATCGGAGTATTCACAACTACGGCCACGGGTTATAAATATGATAGTGCATTTCGTATGAGCATGATCATTGAGTGCGCCTGCTCGACTACCTTAGTTGCTTGAGGTAGATAGAAACGGCACTAAAGAAAGCATAGCAACGCCTTTGTCTCCTTCGTAAGGGGCTCAAAAAGCTTGACTTCTCAGCTTTTTCACAACTGCTTGGCATGTACGTGAGGCCACACGCAGAATACATTATTTAACCGTGGAAATTTTGAAAGCACCCTGCCAGCGAGTTCGTTACAGCGCAACCCTGGACAACGAAGAAAGTGTAAGGTTTATCTAGCCTTCCTTACCCACCCAGGCATTGAGCTTGACTGAATGGCGAGGAAGGTTGCTCTTCAGCAATCTAAAAATTTTCATTTATTAGTATGAAGCATAGGGGGAAGAATCTGAGTAAAGGATTCATTGCTGTAATTCTCATAAGACTCAAACATTGCATGATGACGACAGAGTGCTAAATGTGCCGGATTGGGCTGCATATTTATCAGCATGTTTACTTACAACAGGTAGAAATCAATAAATACCGGGATCCTTTATGTTGGAAGCTTATGTACATGGGAAAATCACCACAGAAATTGTGAAAAACTGTAAAGTAAAGGACGCATGAACTGTTTTTACTCACACTTCTGGCTTGAGGTGGCGAATGTAAAAATGTACCGCATTAGACAGGAGGAGCTGCCAAAAGATCCTCTAGAAAACTTCAGTATTGTAAAGAGGACTCTGCAAACGACTTCCGTCCTTGCGTGACTGAAACCTCGAAGGTGTGCCAAAGTTAAGCTGTTACTCGACCTTGTAAACCCACCTCGGGATGTGGTTGCCAAGTAAATGAGATGGCCGCTTCGTAGTATGGCTGGTGTATCGTGTACCACAGGAGAAGGTATAAAGGTAAACATGCATTGCTGGAATAACCAGTGGTAGCATGTCTTTCAAAGGCTTTGCCAATAAAGGCTTGTTGTAAAATAGTATGAGTAGACGAGCCGAGCGATAAGCCTTTTCAACAGCGTTTTGGAGAAGTTTGGACAGGGCACCAACCGCACTGTCACCTTAGAAAATCAACTACAAAATTATTTCTTTCCTAGTTACCGTTATCCCCGGTGGCTTTAGCCTGCGTTCTTTTAAATGGTTGAGGAGGAAGGTATTTGCACGCCCATCCCCTATTTGAGCATCAGCGATACTCCGTAATACTTTGCTGATTTTGTCCGGTGGGCAAAATATGTGTGCCCGGAAGGCAAGAATGCGGATCAGAATTCATTTGTGCTCTAGGAGTACAGCGCTATAGAACTTGGTGTGCTGTCCATTCGAAGTTGCTTTTGTACACAATGCTCCGCAGCGGGATCAATCAGCGTTTCTCATAATATCAACATCTAGGGATGGTAATCATTTCCCAGACCTGCTCACATGTGAACGGTAGAATCTGATGCAAATCATTAAAGGCTTTTAGCAGTTGCATAGCCTGCGCTTTAATTTGCAGACTATAAAGGTGTCATCCACATAACGTATACACAGTTCGACTTGGTCAGGCCATTGCAGGTGTGTCTCGTTTTACAGAGAATATACCACTTATTTATTTATTTATTTATTTAATTGATGTGCGTTCTTAATACGTTGTGATCCAATTTTTCCGTAGACATCTGCTAAAAATGGTCCCAATTGTAACACCATGGCAACTCTAACAATTAGACGATACATCTCCACGTTGAAGGTGAACTGCACTGGTAAGCTGCGTCCGAGTGAGGATTGCCTCAGAAATTTTTTCGTGAGATGTATAGGTACATTCAGCTGCCTTACTAGTTCGCAACCATATTCCATTCTTTCCAGCAACGGAATATTCTTAAACGATGACTGCGCATCAAATGATGACATTCACTTGTGGTTATGCTTTACGCCCCCTATTTTCTCAATGAACTCGGAAGTGTATTTCGCGCCGTAAGTGCAGAAGTTTATACGTGGAGGTACTAGCTTCTCAACCATCCACTGCGCTATCAAATGTGGCGGAGAGCTAACCATGTCAGGTATGGGACGCAATTGAGCGCCCACCTTGTGAATTTTAGGGAGGCCGTACAACCCTGGTAGACGTCCGCCTGAGGTCACAGCTTTTCTAATGAGTACTTTGTGATAACATTCGCTTCTATTAATCGTCGGAGCAAATCACTCAGTGGTTTTCTAACTCTTCAGTATCATCCATTTCTACTTTTAGCATTTAAAGCATATGCAGCACTAAGAATATGTTGCATATAACCGACATACCCATTTCCATATACTAGAACTATACCAAAAGCTTTACCTGACTTAGAGATAATTAACTCGTCTAACAATAACACTTTAAGTGACTGCATTTGTTCACTAGTAAGAAAATCACTGCTGGCTGGTCTGGCCTTTATGTAATCCTGACAGGTATTTACAAAGCTGGGAAAACATGTTCTCAATATGTTCACACTGCACATGGTGCACGAAACGTGTGCCGTACTACGAGGCGCCTGGCTTGCAAGCTTCGCGAACCTATCCCGGGGTGGTTTAACAAAGGCAACGCGAGGTCAAGTAACAACTCAATGGCGCACATTTTAACGTGCAGTCAAGCAAGGAAGGAAAATCAATTTCTTTTATATTATCTTCGCTTCTTCGAGGTCGGAAGATATTAACAGGAACTTACCAAGGATCCTACGTGTCCTGCGATACTGCGGGAGATCATTTACACATTACGAACATCATCCGCTTCAAAGCGTGACATTGACTCCCCCTTTGATGGCGAACACAACGAACAAAAACACACTGAGTCAGATTTACCCGCTCACACAACATTATCTCCTCCAAATACACAATTAAACATACAGTTCCATGTCAACACACACATAAATTCCTATGCTCTCTCTCAAAATGTACTATCTTGTGCAATTGCCGATCACACTTATCTGTATTACCATGATCACGCCCTTGATGGTGTGCCTCGCAATGATGAGAATAAACTATTTATTTATTTATTTACAAAAAATCTTAGACCATATCTGCTCTGCAACACACTTATCTTCTTCTTGGTCTACTAACACCGGCCATTTGTATCTGGTTACCCTTAGCCAGAGGATTGGAACAGCCATGGCATGCCTACAATAAACTCGACAAAACAAATGATTACCACAACATACCTGAAGCAATGCATAACTAGGCTGGCTAGCCGAACAACCTCCCCGTGGTGCCAGCTGGGTTGTTCGGGTAGGTCCTGTTCCAGCAAATGGTTCGGCGGCAGTGTTCAAGGATGTGGTGGGATTTCGCCTGGCAAGCGTTCCCCCTATAAAAGCCACAAGTATCCGTTTAACAACACTGTGACGTGGCGGATGTGACTCGCCACTAAATATAGTCACTGCCTCTTCCCTTTTCCGGGGGATCATTCACACATCACAGATGTCATCTGATTCAAAGCGTTCCATTGATTCCCACTTTGATGGCGAACACAACGAACAAAAGCACACCCAGTCACATTCACCTACTCACACAACATGTCCCCTTCCAAATACACAGTTAAACATAGTTTTGCATCTCAACACACACATAAATTCCCATGCTAGTGGTCAAAAGGTACTAATTTGTGCAACTGCTAATCATACATGTTTGTAATACCATGATCACTCCCTTGATGGTGTGCCTCGCAGTGACGAGAATAAACCATTTATTTATTTACCAAACTTGTAGTCCCGCTCATCAAGCGTCCAACTGCTCGCTTTTGGCTTGTCAGCAATCTCAGGCGACTCACTTGACAAAGCAAAACTGACTTCATCGTGACACGAGCTGGGTGATTCGGGTCTAACCTTCCAAGCAAAGGTTTGGTGTCAGCGTTTCCGGACATGGTGGGTTTTCTTCTGGCAGGCCTTCTCGTTATAAAAGGCCACTAGTGTGTGTTTAACAGCACTGCGACGGGGCGACGTTACTCGCCTCCAACTAAAGTCCTCATCCCATGTTTATCCAACCAACCACCTGTCCACGGACGTCGCTCATCGCTCCCCACACTACCCACGAGATCAATAAAAATTTCAGTGGCGCAAATTCAAACTCGGATAACAGATAGACACATGCACTCCCGCATACATGTATGCACCAACCTTTCCAGTGTTAATGACTAACTTACACCATTTTATACCTTCCTCGAGATTTATTTGTACCTATAAAATAAGTATGCCTACATAGAGGTGGCTCGCATCACCCGCGAATAAAGAATTCATTTATTTATTTCAGTCTTCTATAATATACTTAAGGCTTTTCGAGCGGATTTCGAAAGCACCTCCTGTCTATTGCGGAAGAAATCTACATCCGGAACCTCAAGCCACATGTGTGTGTAAACAAACAGTTTGTACGTCCTTCACATCTACCATGGTCTACAACCTACTATGATTCTTCCCTGTACATAAGTTGCTAACCTCAGTGGCCCCGTTATTTATTGATTCGTGCATTTTGGAATTAAACATGCTAATCAATCTGCAGCCCGAACCGGCACAGTTGATACCTTGTCGCCAGCAAGTGGATTTCAAATCTGATGAGAATTAACGAAAATAATTCTTTACTGCGATTCGGCCACTTTTGATTTAGGCTGCACGCTCGAAATTGTACAGCGGACGCTTTCGGTTCTAAGGGGGTCCTAAAACGGCGTTACAAATCCTTAAAAGCCACATAACGTTAATAATAGATTTTAATACGGTCCAGCTGCACTCCGGAATGAACGTCAGTTTAATCTGACCACGCAGTATATCCGAGTGGTGTGTCGATAGAATGGTTGCTGCCGTTGCGTGTTGTAGTTCTAAAGCCCCCGCCGAGCGCTCGTACTTAATACCCCGACATTATAATTACGCAGATAATGTCTTCACGTCACCCTGACACATAAACTACGGGATATCGTTCATACCCATCCGAGGTTGGCATACTTGCAGTTAAGACATAAAAGTTGCAGCAAACATCCTGTATTACATGCAGGAATACTCCCCGACGTGCTCCTCTTTACCCAATGGTAAGTTGCGTAAACCCCGCGCTTTTATAGCACTCGCCTTTTATCTTGTAATTAACGCCGCAACGAACTTGCTGGGCTTGATAAGCATTTACATTATGCTCACAAACCGCGGTCCCCCGCGTAGCGCTAACAAGGCGGTAGACGACCACACGTCTAGTAGCTCTGATCTGGGGAATGCAGCAGTATCGCGATTGTTAAGCCATCCTTACTTGAGAGACTAATATGTCAATAAATGCAGCTTCGGCTGCAATACGTCAGTACCTACGTGGCTGGATGCCTCCGAAGGTTATTTTAAATCCACAACAAAGGTAAGAATGTCTATAGGAGGCAACAAAATTAGCGCACTTAATAAGTTCTTAATGTTGGAATCAAGGACAGGGACCTGGTAAAAACGGGCCTGGAGGAATTACTTTTCGAACCGTCTGTTGGTTTCGGGTGCACGACGGATGTAAGTCACTCACGGTCGGGGCTGTTAGCAGAGCCTTACAGGATCAGGATATATATTTAGGGATTAAGGACAAATGCCTTTGATATGCGGGAAATTGAAATGGTTCATCTTATTGTGTGGCTTGTTAGATATTTGAAAAGTGCCTATAACTACGTTGTTATTCATTTGTTTTACTAATTAGTAACAACAAATTTTATACTACATCCACCAACGTCTTTGCACCCGTCGTTCGTTTTTCTTATCTGCGCATTTGCGTCCAACCCATTTTGTTTTTTCCCCTGTTTAGCGCTGTTCTTCGTTTACCTGTGGCAATAGTAACTAACCGTTGCAATCCCTCATTTTCGGCAGAGACTAGCGCTAACAAGGATGATAGCACCCGCAGCACGCGTCTGTGGTGCAGGATTGCAGGATTATCCTTAATGGGCCACTTAGCGCAGGTCAGATCAAAACCCACTAAGCAAAAGTGAGCGTAGCATGCTAAAACATATTTACTTAGGATGAATGCAAAGTTGGAGAACCTGAACGCTCTGTCGTATCTGCCGCGATTGCGAAAAACCTATAACCCAAACG
Organism: Dicrocoelium dendriticum; assembly: GCA_944474145.2. NCBI lineage: Eukaryota > Metazoa > Platyhelminthes > Trematoda > Plagiorchiida > Dicrocoeliidae > Dicrocoelium > Dicrocoelium dendriticum. Next base: position 37,069,432 of record OX104067.1, on the reverse strand, counting down.
AGCGGAGCAGGGCGGGTGAATGGTTAGCTGTACTTAGCAAGGAAGTGACGGAACCTGAGCGTCGCTCCCAGGACGCCACTGTATTTAACGTACCTGAACGTTTGCCACTTGTAAAGTTGTAGCGTGCCCTTCTGAGTGTATGTAACATACCACCAGCCAATTGTGCATGCAAGCGGCTAAGCAAGTCTCATAAAAGTCGAGCTCGCACTATAGTTTTGCTTTTTCATATTCCACAACTTGCAAAGGCATTTAGGGACCTAGACTGACTGTATCCATGGAGGCACAGCTCGGGACGATTATGCTTAAGCCTTACGAAACCCCACTGCAAAGATCGTTCATGTTGTCAATTCAGGTTACAGGAGAGCCTAGTGTCCTTGTTGACTCTTCCGCAACATCTCCGCCCCATCCGACCGTCATGACAATGATAGTCCTTGACTTGTCTCCAAAGCATGATATCATTTCAAATGTAAAACCCAACCTATCCCGAAACTTGTTGCAGAGTTAAGTTAATAAAGGCTTTACGTTTACGCTGTCTGCTCTACCCGTCGATCCTGCCAGTGATACCTTCCATAGCAACGGAGACATGCGCGACACTGACACGGACGTTGAAGCAGGTCAATCATCTACTCTCATCTACTGGCTGGCTAGCTGAACAACCTCCTCGTGGTACCAGCTAAGTGGTTCGGGTTTTATCCGTTCCAGCAAATAGTTCGGCGACAGTGTTCCAGGACGTGGTGGGTTTTCGCCTGGCAAGCGTTCTCCCTATAAAAAGCCACAAATATCTGCTTAACAACACTGTGACATGGCGGATGTGACTCGTCACAAACTAAAGTCACTGGCCCGTGGATGTCCGGAATGTGCTATCCCACCCACAGATATCAATCGCTTATGCTCACATTCCCGAGGATAACAACCAGGCAAAAAGCTGTGGAATATTCAAAGACACAAGCTACATTCATGCACAAGTGGTTGGCGGCATCCGGTTTCGGATTTGCCTGTCACTGTGGCAAGCCACAGGACGCCTGCGCCTACAGAGGGACCATGGATGGCTTGCGCTGCACCACCCACAGCTCCAACCACATACCCCATATCCAGTGTAAACCCGAAGGAATAAGACCGGGAGGCATGCGGATGGGAACCACGTTTCATCAACGGAGCCGGCCCACACTCCTTCACAGGCAAACACAAGCACGCTGTATTTGGGGAATCAACCGCACACAAGGCGGTGGCTGGACCGTAGTCCGCTCCACACTGAGTGCATGGAACCGCTCTTTGAGCCTAGCACGGCCACAAGAACCGTGCACCCCGTCCCCTCCAGCAACGACCAACTGTCTCCTGGAGCCAGTATGAACGATGTAGTGGGTAATAGACAGGTAGGCACCTTGTCAACATACACATCAAGCGCAACCATACCAGGGATATCAAACAACAGCCATTCACTTTAAACGACAAGCTGAAATAAAATAAATCCAATAATGCATACAGATACGGTGGCATAACTCTTCGCTAAATTACCATATGAAGTAAGTTGGTTAGCAACAAATCCGTGATAAGTAAGAAATGTCCACAAGTTACTTAAAATGCTACAAACGCAACAAAATTACCGAAGATAAGCGCAATTAGTGTAAGCAACGTGGCCAGTTAATAGAACATTATTCAGGGAGGCAGAACAAACCAAATAAAGCGGAATGAAATTTATCCAGCTTAAAAAGACCTAGTTTAAGTGTAAGTTGGTTTAGCCCAACTGCGGTGAAGAAGCATCAAGAATGCAACATCAGCCTCAGCATGGGGCACAACATACATGGTTGGCGGCATCCGGTTTCGGATTTGCCTGTCACTGTGGCAAGCCACAGGACGCCTGCGCCTACAGAGGGACCATGGATGGCTTGCGCTGCACCACCCACAGCTCCAACCACATACCCCATATCCAGTGTAAACCCGAAGGAATAAGACCGGGAGGCATGTGGATGGGAACCACGTTTCATCAACGGAGCCGGCCCACACTCCTTCACAGGCAAACACAAGCACGCTGTATTTGGGGAATCAACCGCACACAAGGCGGTGGCTGGACCGTAGTCCGCTCCACACTGAGTGCATGGAACCACTCTTCGAGCCTAACACGGCCACAAGAACCGTGCACCCCGTCCCCTCCAGCAACGACCAACTGTCTCCTGGAGCCAGTATGGACGAGGTAGTGGGTAATAGACAGGTAGGCACCTTGTCAACATGCACATCAAGCGCAGCCACACCAAGGATATCAAACAACAGCCAATCACTTGAGAGAGAGAGAAAGAAAAAGAGAAAAACTGGATTAATGCATAAGGAAACGGTGACATAAACCTTAATTAAATAGCATACGTAATAAGTTGTTTACAAACACATCCCAGCTAAGTGCACGAAGTCAGGAAGTATAGTTCACGGTATGCCACGAACACAAAAATCTTATGGAAATCGAATACAACTGGCTAAAGCGATATGTGCAAGTTAATGGAATAGAGTACATGGAGATATTTATATAAGAAAGAAAAGCATTAAGGTAAAAACTGTAAACCCACCACCTGAAATAAAGAGACTTAGCATGCAAGCACGCGGTTAGTAAATCGAAATCAGCGTGCCTACAAACGCTGCGCCGGCTCGTCGTAATTCTCTGCAGGACCCATCGTCGCTTCTGTAGTGGCCCCAAAGGACCTAGCTCATGGCCCACTAGACATTTATATGAGAAAGAAAGGCATTAGGAGAGAACCGAAAACCCACCACCTGAAATAAAGAGACTTAGCATGCAAGCATGCGGTTAGTAAATCGAATTCAGCGTGCCTACAAACGCTGCGCCGGTGCTGCCTACGTTCACTGCGGGACCCGTCGTCGCTTCGGCAGTGGTCCCGAGTGACCTCTCTCATGGCTCACTAGGCCTGCCTGACTAAGGCACTCGCGACCGCATGTTCTACAACACAATGCGCTCGATGTCGATGGAGTACAATTCATCGGTGCTTGCCGCTTCCGCACTTGCCGCTTCTTCTCTGCATGCATGAGGGCTTTCTCCCGCACCTCAGCAACTGCCTTCGTGATTAGATCGCGCCATGCACGCCGATCAACCGCCTTCGATTCCCATGATCTGCAATCAAGATTAGAACGTGTGAGGCTCACTTTAATCATGTCCTGGTAACGTAACTTGGGTTTCCCAGCATGCCGCTTCCCTATACTCAGCTGACCGTATAAAAGTTGTTTCGGTATTCGCGTCGAATCCATACGGCTCACATGACCGAGCCATCTCAGGTGTCGCAGTAAAAGTATGCAGTCCACTGCATACATCCCACTTCGGCGCAACACTTCCGTGTCTGCAACTCTGGCGCCCCAGCCGATCCGCAGAATTCGTCGCACACACTGCTGATGGAACCGCTCGAGATATCGCACATCCCGACGGTACATCGTCCACGTTTCACTGCCGTATAGAAGAACGGACAGTACCATGGATTTGTACACCATCAGCTTCGTGCCAATGCTAAGCTGATGGTTGTTCCACACTCGGTACTCTAGCTTCCCGAATGCCGCTGCCGCCTTCGACACGCGATTACGCAACTCAATGTGTAGCTGCTGATCAGTCGACATCACACTCCCAAGGTAGCAGAAGCGGGAGGTGGTTTCCAATACTTCAGCACCAATGCTGATTTGCGGCAATATTGAAGATTGCACCTCCGGTGAAGGCTGAAACAGACAGACAGTTTTGCTTGTGTTGATGGTGAGCCCGAATTTGGCCGCTGTCGAAGCCAGAGCACTAGTCATGTGCTGCAACTCATCCGCGTTGTGTGAAAACAACGCACAGTCGTCAGCAAACAGCAACATACGGATAGTTGTCTCACAGACTAGAGTTCTCGCACCGAAACGACGGATGTTCAGCAACCCACCATCAATACGGTGCTCCACACGAACACCGTAAACACAAGCCGCATCAAAAGCACAAGACAACATTGCATGAAGATAGATATTAAACAGGGCAGGAGCTAACACACAGCCTTGCTTCACACCAGAGACAACTGTAAAGTCATCAGAGGTCTCTCCACTCAGCTGCACCCTCGCTCGCATACCACTGTGCAGACATTCAATTAAACTTACAAACTTACGCGGGCAACCAAACTTACCCAACACCAGCCACAGTGCCTCGCGGTTCACCGTATCAAATGCCTTGGTGAAATCAACAAAAAGCGAGTACAATGGCTGGTGTCGTTCTCTGCACTTCTCTTGCAACTGACGAGCCGCAAACACCATATCTATAGTGCTGCGACCCGAACGGAATCCACATTGCTCTTCCGCCACGTGAGGTTCCACAATCTGACTCACGAGGCGATTGAGCAGGATTCGGGCAATCACCTTGCCCACACAACTCAGCAAGTTGATGCCACGATAATTCGTGCAACATTGCTTGCTACCTTTGCCCTTGTACAGTGGTAGCACAAGGGCATCCTTCAGCTCAGAAGGCACTTCCTCCTCAATCCACACGCGTTGCACCAAGTGGTGCAGCGCAGTCAACAACGCGGGTCCACCGTGTTTCAATACTTCAGGTGGGATCCCGTCACCTCCGGCACATTTGCCGTTTCGCAGCTGAGCAAGTGCTCTCTGCGTCTCATCCAGTCTCGGCGTATCTGCCAGATCCGCCTTCACATCGTGCTGCTTCAGGCCATTCAATGTAGGCCAGTCGATCTCTGAACGGTTGTTCAAGAGACAGTCAAAGTGTTTCCGCCAGACCTGCATTATGTCTGCAGTCTGGGTGCAGGTAGCGCCTGAACTACCATCGATCAGTGTCCTCAGCGGCTCCAATCTCGGTCCATACACCGCCTTCAAGGAGTCAAAGAATTCCTTGTGTTGACGGCGTTCGGCGTAGCATTCCATCTGCTTCGCCTTCTCCGTCCACCATGCATTTTTAATGCGACGGAGCTCTCGGGTCAGTCGCCGTCGAAATTTGCGAAACTGACTCTTCTTCCCCAAGTCACTGGGGTCTGCAACATGTGCAGCAAATGCTGCATTCTTCTCTGACACCAATGCGTCAATCGTCACATTGTTGTCATCAAACCAATCAGGCCGCTTACAGTTTGCGCGCCCGATGGTCTCCTCCGCAGCAGCTGTCACCTGGTCGCGAATGTGGTGCCACAGGTCGCCCACTGTGGCTATACAGTCCACATCACCACACAGGCGTGCAGCCATCGCCTTCTCCAGCTCAGCACGTTTCGCCACAGTGCCGAGGGAGAGAATGTTAAATTTACGCCGATTCACGGCGGGAGTGCAATACATCGATTTACGAAAATATATGTACAGTTTGGTCCGAACCAATTTGTGATCAGTGCCACACTCAGCTCCACGCAGTACACGTGTCATGCGCACTTCACGCATATCACGCTGACGTACGATGACATAGTCGAGCAGGTGAGCGTGACCACTCCGTGGGTGCGTCCAAGTTGCTATATCACTCGCACTCAGTGCAAACCGAGTGTTCGTGATCGTCAGGCCGTGAGTGGCACACAGTGAGAGCAGCCTGTCACCGTTCGCATTCGCTGAACCAATGCCATGCGCACCGATAACATCTGTCCACGCTGATGCATCACGCCCAACGCGCGCGTTGAAATCACCCAGCAGAAATAGTCGGTCGCTCCTCGGCACAGACCGTATCACGGAGGATAGCTCAGTGTAGAACTGATCACGCGTGTCATCAGGATAACACATGGTCGGACCGTACGTGCTTATAAAAGTAGCAAACTTACCTCTTCCGAGTCGCAGGCGAACAGTCATCAGTCGCGCGCTGATGCCCGTTGGTTCACCCACCAGCTGGCCATTCAGGCGATCGGATATTGCAAATCCGACCCCATGTTCACGTGGTGCTGAGGCGGCGTTCCCCACCCAGTAGAATGTATAGCCAGCACCTGCTTCATGTAACTTACCTTGCTCAGCGAGCCGAGTTTCACTGAGCGCCGCAATATCGATGTGGTAGCGCGCCAGCTCCATTGCGACCAGTGCAGTGCGTCGCTCCGGGCGCTCGCTCGAGTTCCGGTCCAGTAGTGTGCGCACGTTCCAGCACCCGATGTTGAGTGCTTTGCGCGCAGGCATACGATTGCATTGGTGGGCAATCGCACGCGAGGTGGTCGTTGTGCTTCGGAGGTTTGCTTGAGGGACTCCACCCGGAGCCTTTGGCTCAATAGCCTGACCCACAAGGCAGTGGGTGGTTTGGAGGTTTGCTTGAGGGACTCCACCCGGAGCCTTTGGCTCAATAGCCTGACCCACAAGGCAGTGGGTGGTTTGGAGGTTTGCTTGAGGGACTCCACCCGGAGCCTTTGGCTCAATAGCCTGACCCACAAGGCAGTGGAGAGCAGATCCAGCTCGGGAATGTGATTGCAGAGACAGATGGGGATCTGCTTGACGGCCGTCACACGCAGCCTTTGAGGTTCTGGAACAGTTATCATATGTTTTGCGACCGTAATTGGATACGCACCTGCGACCACGGCCAGACGCAGGTGGGTTTTTGGCGGGTTTGCACCAATTTGACCAGGGGCTGCCTGGCTTGAGGCGGGCAGTAGCAAACCATTGAACACCCGGAGGTGTCCTCCCACCGTCAGAGACAATGCGTGGTACTCGTGCTCTACGCCAATCGAGCATTGAGAATATAACCCGTAACCTGTTGTCTCCCATGGCTAGGTTTTACGGGAAGTGGGCCATCGACCACTTCCTAACCTCCGGAGAGGATGGACTAGGATACTGCCAGGGCGCCCACACCTGACAGGAGAACGACTCGGGTCCTCAGCCAAAGCCTTCGATTAAATGAACACCCGAAAGGCAGCGGGTCTAGCACATGGTCAGTTAGCTGACTCATGCGGATTGGTGTCCTGGATCTTAGCAGGGAGAAGGGCGAAACCTAACTCCCACCCAGCGGTCGCCACGTGGAGGCGCCCAGGACATGAGACTATGGCGCAACAGTAGCAGCAGTGGGTAGACCATCTGTCAGGATCTAGCCACCACCAGCCTCAGCGCACCATAGGCTCTCCCGCCAAATACATACATACATACATGGTTGGCGGCATCCGGTTTCGGATTTGCCTGTCACTGTGGCAAGCCACAGGACGCCTGCGCCTACAGAGGGACCATGGATGGCTTGCGCTGCACCACCCACAGCTCCAACCACATACCCCATATCCAGTGTAAACCCGAAGGAATAAGACCGGGAGGCATGCGGATGGGAACCACGTTTCATCAACGGAGCCGGCCCACACTCCTTCACAGGCAAACACAAGCACGCTGTATTTGGGGAATCAACCGCACACAAGGCGGTGGCTGGACCGTAGTCCGCTCCACACTGAGTGCATGGAACCACTCTTCGAGCCTAACACGGCCACAAGAACCGTGCACCCCGTCCCCTCCAGCAACGACCAACTGTCTCCTGGAGCCAGTATGGACGAGGTAGTGGGTAATAGACAGGTAGGCACCTTGTCAACATGCACATCAAGCGCAGCCACACCGGGGATATCAAACAACAGCCAAACACTTGAGAGGGAGAGAAAGAAAAAGAGAAAAACTCGATTAATGCATAAGGAAACGGTGACATAAACCTTAATTAAATAGCATACGTAATAAGTTGTTTACAAACACATCCTAGCTAAGTGCACGAGGTCAGGAAGTATAGTTCACGGAATGCCACGAACACAAAAATGTTATGGATATCGAATACAATTGGCTGAAGCTATGTGTGCAAGTTAATGGAATAGAGTACATGGAGATATTCATATGATGAAGGAAAGCATTAGGCACAAACTGTAAACCCACCACCTGAAATAACGAGACTTAGCATGCAACCACGCGGTTAGTAAATCGAAATCAGCGTGCCTACAAACGCTGCGCCGGCTCGTCGTAATCCTCTGCAGGACCCGTCGTCGCTTCTGTACTGGCACCAAATGGCACAGCGCATTGCCCACTAGACATTTATCCACTAGACATTTATATGAGAAAGAAAAAAAAACGCATTAGGAGGGAACCGAAAACCCACCACCTAAAAAAAAGAGACTTAGCATGCAAGCATGCGGTTAGTAAATCGAATTCAGCGTGCCTACAAACGCTGCGCCGGCTCGTCGTAATTCTCTGCAGGACCCGTCGTCGCTTCTGTAGTGGCCCCAAATGACACAGCGTATGGCCCACTAGACACTTATATGAGAAAGAAAGGCATTAAGAGAGAACCGAAAACCCACCACCTGAAATAAAGAGACTTCGCATGCAACCATGCGGTTAGTAAATCGAATTCAGCGTGCCTACAAACGCTGCGCCGGTGCTGCCTACGTTCACTGAGGGACCCGTCGTCGCTTCGGCAGTGGTCCCGAGTGACCTCTCTCATGGCTCACTAGGCCTGCCTGACTAAGGCACTCGCGACCGCATGTTCTACAACACAATGCGCTCGATGCCGATGGAGTACAATTCATCGGTGCTTGCCGCTTCCGCACTTGCCGCTTCTTCTCTGCATGCATGAGGGATTTCTCCCGCACCTCAGCAACTGCCTTCGTGATTAGATCGCGCCATGCACCACGATCAACCGCCTTCGATTCCCATGATCTGCAATCAAGATTAGAACGTGTGAGGCTCACTTTAATCATGTCCTGGTAACGTAACTTGGGTTTCCCAGCATGCCGCTTCCCTATACTCAGCTGACCGTATAAAAGTTGTTTCGGTATTCGCGTCGAATCCATACGGCTCACATGACCGAGCCATCTCAGGTGTCGCAGTAAAAGTATGCAGTCCACTGCATACATCCCACTTCGGCGCAACACTTCCGTGTCTGCAACTCTGGCGCCCCAGCCGATCCGCAAAATTCGTCGCACACACTGCTGATGGAACCGCTCGAGATATCGCACATCCCGACGGTACATCGTCCACGTTTCACTGCCGTATAGAAGAACGGACAGTACCATGGATTTGTACACCATCAGCTTCGTGCCAATGCTAAGCTGATGGTTGTTCCACACTCGGTACTCTAGCTTCCCGAATGCCGCTGCCGCCTTCGACACGCGATTACGCAACTCAACGTGTAGCTGCTGATCAGTCGACATCACACTCCCAAGGTAGCAGAAGCGGGAGGTGGTTTCCAATACTTCAGCACCAATGCTGATTTGCGGCAATATTGAAGATTGCACCTCCGGTGAAGGCTGAAACAGACAGACAGTTTTGCTTGTGTTGATGGTGAGCCCGAATTTGGCCGCTGTCGAAGCCAGAGCACTAGTCATGTGCTGCAACTCATCCGCGCTGTGTGAAAACAACGCACAGTCGTCAGCAAACAGCAACATACGGATAGTTGTCTCACAGACTAGAGTTCTCGCACCGAAACGACGGATGTTCAGCAACCCACCATCAATACGGTGCTCCACACGAACACCGTAAGCACAAGCCGCATCAAAAGCACAAGACAACATTGCATGAAGATAGATATTAAACAGGGCAGGAGCTAAGACACAGCCTTGCTTCACACCAGAGACAACTGTAAAGTCATCAGAGGTCTCTCCACTCAGCTGCACCCTCGCTCGCATACCACTGTGCAGACATTCAATTAAACTTACAAACTTACGCGGGCAACCAAACTTACCCAACACCAGCCACAGTGCCTCGCGGTTCACCGTATCAAATGCCTTGGTGAAATCAACAAAAAGCGAGTACAAAGGCTGGTGTCGTTCTCTGCACTTCTCTTGCAACTGACGAGCCGCAAACACCATATCTATAGTGCTGCGACCCGAACGGAATCCACATTGCTCTTCCGCCACGTGAGGTTCCACAATCTGACTCACGAGGCGATTGAGCAGGATTCGGGCAATCACCTTGCCCACACAACTCAGCAAGTTGATGCCACGATAATTCGTGCAACATTGCTTGCTACCTTTGCCCTTGTACAGTGGTAGCACAAGGGCATCCTTCAGCTCAGAAGGCACTTCCTCCTCAATCCACACGCGTTGCACCAAGTGGTGCAGCGCAGTCAACAACGCGGGTCCACCGTGTTTCAATACTTCAGGTGGGATCCCGTCACCTCCGGCACATTTGCCGTTTCGCAGCTGAGCAAGTGCTCTCTGCGTCTCATCCAGTCTCGGCGTATCTGCCAGATCCGCCTTCACATCGTGCTGCTTCAGGCCATTCAATGTAGGCCAGTCGATCTCTGAACGGTTGTTCAAGAGACAGTCAAAGTGTTTCCGCCAGACCTGCATTATGTCTGCAGTCTGGGTGCAGGTAGCGCCTGAACTACCATCGATCAGTGTCCTCAGCGGCTCCAATCTCGGTCCATACACCGCCTTCAAGGAGTCAAAGAATTCCTTGTGTTGACGGCGTTCGGCGTAGCATTCCATCTGCTTCGCCTTCTCCGTCCACCATGCATTTTTAATGCGACGGAGCTCTCGGGTCAGTCGCCGTCGAAGTTTGCGAAACTGACTCTTCTTCCCCAAGTCACTGGGGTCTGCAACATGTGCAGCAAATGCTGCATTCTTCTCTGACACCAATGCGTCAATCGTCACATTGTTGTCATCAAACCAATCAGGCCGCTTACAGTTTGCGCGCCCGATGGTCTCCTCCGCAGCAGCTGTCACCTGGTCGCGAATGTGGTGCCACAGGTCGCCCACTGTGGCTATACAGTCCACATCACCACACAGGCGTGCAGCCATCGCCTTCTCCAGCTCAGCACGTTTCGCCACAGTGCCGAGGGAGAGAATGTTAAATTTACGCCGATTCACGGCGGGAGTGCAATACATCGATTTACGAAAATATATGTACAGTTTGGTCCGAACCAATTTGTGATCAGTGCCACACTCAGCTCCACGCAGTACACGTGTCATGCGCACTTCACGCATATCACGCTGACGTACGATGACATAGTCGAGCAGGTGAGCGTGACCACTCCGTGGGTGCGTCCAAGTTGCTATATCACTCGCACTCAGTGCAAACCGAGTGTTCGTGATCGTCAGGCCGTGAGTGGCACACAGTGAGAGCAGCCTGTCACCGTTCGCATTCGCTGAACCAATGCCATGCGCACCGATAACATCTGTCCACGCTGATGCATCACGCCCAACGCGCGCGTTGAAATCACCCAGCAGAAATAGTCGGTCGCTCCTCGGCACAGACCGTATCACGGAGGATAGCTCAGTGTAGAACTGATCACGCGTGTCATCAGGATAACACATGGTCGGACCGTACGTGCTTATAAAAGTAGCAAACTTACCTCTTCCGAGTCGCAGGCGAACAGTCATCAGTCGCGCGCTGATGCCCGTTGGTTCACCCACCAGCTGGCCATTCAGGCGATCGGATATTGCAAATCCGACCCCATGTTCACGTGGTGCTGAGGCGGCGTTCCCCACCCAGTAGAATGTATAGCCAGCACCTGCTTCATGTAACTTACCTTGCTCAGCGAGCCGAGTTTCACTGAGCGCCGCAATATCGATGTGGTAGCGCGCCAGCTCCATTGCGACCAGTGCAGTGCGTCGCTCCGGGCGCTCGCTCGAGTTCCGGTCCAGTAGTGTGCGCACGTTCCAGCACCCGATGCTGAGTGCTTTGCGCGCAGGCATACGATTGCATTGGTGGGCAATCGCACGCGAGGTGGTCGTTGTGCTTCGGAGGTTTGCTTGAGGGACTCCACCCGGAGCCTTTGGCTCAATAGCCTGACCCACAAGGCAGTGGGTGGTTTGGAGGTTTGCTTGAGGGACTCCACCCGGAGCCTTTGGCTCAATAGCCTGACCCACAAGGCAGTGGGTGGTTTGGAGGTTTGCTTGAGGGACTCCGCCCGGAGCCTTTGGCTCAATAGCCTGACCCACAAGGCAGTGGAGAGCAGATCCAGCTCGGGAATGTGATTGCAGAGACAGATGGGGATCTGCTTGACGGCCGTCACACGCAGCCTTTGAGGTTCTGGAACAGTTATCATATGTTTTGCGACCGTAATTGGATACGCACCTGCGACCACGGCCAGACGCAGGTGGGTTTTTGGCGGGTTTGCACCAATTTGACCAGGGGCTGCCTGGCTTGAGGCGGGCAGTAGCAAACCATTGAACACCCGGAGGTGTCCTCCCACCGTCAGAGACAATGCGTGGTACTCGTGCTCTACGCCAATCGAGCATTGAGAATATAACCCGTAACCTGTTGTCTCCCATGGCTAGGTTTTACGGGAAGTGGGCCATCGACCACTTCCTAACCTCCGGAGAGGATGGACTAGGATACTGCCAGGGCGCCCACACCTGACAGGAGAACGACTCGGGTCCTCAGCCAAAGCCTTCGATTAAATGAACACCCGAAAGGCAGCGGGTCTAGCACATGGTCAGTTCACTGACTCATGCGGATTGGTGTCCTGGATCTTAGCAGGGAGAAGGGCGAAACCTAACTCCCACCCAGCGGTCGCCACGTGGAGGCGCCCAGGACATGAGACTATGGCGCAACAGTAGCAGCAGTGGGTAGACCATCTGTCAGGATCTAGCCACCACCAGCCTCAGCGCACCATAGGCTCTCCCGCCGTCATATATATATATATATATATATATATATATATATATATATATATATATATATATATATATATATATATATATATATATATATATATATATATATATATATATATATATATATATACATACATATGGTACTGATATTATGCCATAGGAATCATGGCTGAATAGGAAAATAGTATAAATAATAAGAAAATAACAGTATTCAGTATTCTATAATATACTTGAAGGCTTATGGAGCGGATTTCGAAAGCACCTCCTGTCTATTGCGGAAGAAATCTACATCCGGAACCTCAAGCCACATGTGTGTGTAAACAAACAGTTTGTACGTCCTTCACATCTACCATGGTCTACAACCTGCTATGATTCTCCCCTGTACATAAGTTGTTAACCACAGTGGCCCCGTTATTTATTGATTCGTTCATTTTGGAATTAAACATGCTAATCAATTTGCAGCCCAAACCGGCACAGTTGGTACCTTGTCGCCAGCATGTGGGTTTCAAATCTGATGAGAATTAACGAAAATAATTCTTTACTGCGTTTCGGCCTCTTTTGATTTAGGCTGCACGCTCGAAATTGTACAGCGAACGCTTTCGGTTCTACGTGTAATCCTAAAACGGCGTATCAGATCCTTAGAAGCCACATAACGTTAATAATAGATTTTAATACGGTCCCATCGCACTCCGGAATGAACGTCAGTTTAATTTGACCACGCAGTATATCCGAGTGGTGTGTCGATAGAACGGTTGCTGCCATTGCGTGTTGTAGTTCTAAAGCCCCCGCCGAGCGCACGTACTTAATACCCCGACATTATAAGTACGCAGATAATGTCTTCACGTCACCCTGACACACAAACTACGGGATATCGTCCATACCCATCCGAGGTTGACATACTTGCAGTTAAGACATAAACGTTGCCGCAATCATCATGTATTCCATGCAGGAATACTCCCCGCCGTGCTCCTCTTTACCCATTGGTAAGTTGCGTAAACCGCGCGCTTTTATAGCATTCGCATTTTATCTTGTACTTATCGCCGCAACGAACCTGCTGGGCTTGATAAGCATTTACCTTCTTCTCACAAACCGCGGTCCCCAGCATAGCGCTGACAAGGCGGTAGGCGACCATACGTTTAGTAGCGCTCATCTGGGGAATGCAGCAGTATCGCCATCCTCACTTGAGAGACTAATATGTCAGTAAATGCAGCGTCGGCTGCAATACGTCAGTACCTACATGGCTGGATGCTTTCGAAGTTAATTTTAGATCCACAGCAAAGGTAAGATTGTCTATAGGAGGCAACCAAAGTAGCGCACTTAATAAGTTCTTAATGTTGGAATCAAAGACAGGGACCTAGGGGACACAATGCTTGTAAAAACGGGCCTGGAGGAATCACTATCCGAACCGTCTGTTGGTTTCGGGTGCACGACGGATAAAAGTCACTCACGGTCGGGGCTGTTAGCAGAGCCTTACAGGATCAGGATATAAGTTTGGGGATTAATGATCAGTGCCTTTGGTATGCGCGAAATTGAAATGGTGCATTTTATTGTGTGGCTTGTTAGATATTTAAAAAGTGCCTATAACTACGTTGTTATTCATTTGTTTTACTAATTAGTAACAACAAATTTTATACTACATCCACCAACGTCTTTTCACCCGTCGTTCGTTTTTCTTACCTGCGCATTTGCGTCCAACCCATTTTATCGCATTTCCCCTGTTTAGCGCTGTTTTTCGTTTATCTGTGGCAATAGTAACTAACCGTTGCGATCCCTCATTTTCGGCAGAGACTAGCGCTAAGAAGGATGATAGCACCCGCAGCACGCGTCTGTGGTGCAGGATTGCAGAATTATCTTTAATGGGCCACTTAGCGCAGATCAGATCAAAACTCACCAAGCAAAAGTGAGCGTAGCATGCTAAAACAGATTTACTTAGGATGAATGCAAAGTTTGAGAACCTGAACGCACTGTCGTATCTGCCGCGATTACAGAAACCCTATAACCCAAACGAGCGGAGCGCGGCGGGTGAATGGTTAGCTGTACTTAGCAACGAAGTGACGGAACCTGAGTGTCGCTCCCAGAACGCCACTGTATTTAACGTACCTAAACGTTTGCCACTTGAAAAGGTGTAGCGTGCTCTTCTGAGTGTATGTAACATACCACCAGTCAATTGTGCATGCAAGCGGCTAAGCAAGGCTCATAAAATTCGAGCTCGCACTACAGTTTTGCTTTTTCATATTCCACAACTAGCAAAGGCATTTATGGACCTAGACTGACTGTATCCATGGAGGCACAGCTCGGGGCGATTATGCTTAAGCCTTACGAAACCCTACTGCAAAGATCGTTCATGTTGTCAATTCAGGTTACAGGAGAGCCTAGTGTCCTTGTTGACTCTTCCGTAACATCTCCGCTCCATCCGACCGTCATGACAGTGATAGTCCTTGACTTGTCTCCAAAGCATGATATCATTTCAAATGTAAAACCCAACCTATCCCGAAGCTTGTTTCAGAATTAAGTTAGAAAAGGCTTTACGTTTACGCTATCTGCTCCACCCATCGATCCTGCCGGTGATACGTCCTATAGCAACCGAGACATGCGCGACACTGACACGGACGTTGAAGCAGGTCAATCATCTACTCTCATCTACTGGCTGGCCAGCCGAACAACTTCCACGTGGTGCCAGCTAAGTGGTTCGGGTTAAGTCCGGTCCAGCTAATAGTTCGGCGACAGTGCTCCAGGACATGGTGGGTTTTCAACTGAAAAGCATTCTCCCTATAAAAGGCTACAAATGTCTGCTTAACAACACTGTGACATGGCGGATGTGACTCGCCACCAAATAAAGTCAGTGGCCCGTGGATGTCCGGAATGTGCTATCCAACCCACAGACATCAATCGCTTATGCTCACATTCCTGAGGATAACAACCAGTCAAAAAACTGTGGAATATTCAAAGACACAAGCTACATTCATGCACAAGTACATACGTATATACACCCATACACGCTGGATATCCGGAAAGTGCTATCCAACCCGCAGACATCAATCGCTTATGCTCACATTCCTAAGGATAACAAACAGTCAAAATGCTGCGGCATATTCAAAGACACAAGCTGCATTCATGCAAAATTACATACTTGTATACACCAGTACACTTACATACACTGTTATGCAAACATGTACTTTTTGTACATTTGTGATCACACTATGTTAGCTAAACTTGATCATGCCTGTAAAGGTGTGCCTCGCCTTGTCGAGAATAAAAATTTTATTTATTTATTTATTTATTTACTCTACTTTCATTTCTTCTCTAATCGGACTTCCAACTATCAGTGCCCTGCAATAACCTAGTCTCATCCTACCGGTCTGCTTCTTTGAGGTTTTCTGGACCAGCAACATTTAAACGGTCTAGACTATATAGACCCAAAGCTATGTCGCACTTACATTGACAACCTGCTAGGCTTGTTCACCCTTTATTTATGTAGGCACCTCGACCCCTAACCTGTCCATCCCTCGACTTATTCCATTTGCCCTCCAAAATTAGTTGTTTGACTCAAGTTCGTTTCGCCGACCAATCCTGTCTCGTCTGATTGGTCTCCTGATCTCCAACTTCTTTCAGACTCCTGTGACATTACTGGCCATCGTTCAGATGATTGAGCGCCGTCTGTATTCAATCATTCTTCAAGCGGGCGGCCGACTCTCCGTCATCCGTAACTCAGCCTTAACTGATCAGCCAACTTCTCTGGGACTGCTACCAGGCTACCGTGATATAAGCGGTCTGGACTCGGTCGATCCAATCAGTGTCTCCCTAACCTTGATATCCTGCTGGACTTGTTCGCCCTATGTTAACATAACCACTTCTATCTGAACTATACGAACCAAACACAATGCGCCGACTAATCCAGTCTCGTCTGATCGACCTCCTCTCCGAATTCTGCGGCTTTGCCTGCCATGCTCGGAAGACTGAACGCTCTGTCACCATTAACTCGACAGCCACGTTAACTGTCGCAGTTCTTATCCGTAAAAGTAAATGCTTGACTCTGTTCTCTTCTTATGGCACTCTCTCTTTATTTCTTTTTCAACCGGAGAGCGAGCTCTCAGTGCCCTGCCCTATTATCCTCTTTAACTGCTTCCTGACTAGCAAAATATAGTTTGAGGCTATGCACCACCAAAACACAACTTCTCTCACATTACGAGCCTGCCTGACTTGCATAACTTATATTCATGTAGCCTCTTGCATCCCAAACCTGTCCGTCTCTGCTGACTCTTTATTTATCTTCCCACCATAACTGTTCGACTTACTCTCAATGTGCCGACTAATCCAGTCTTGTCTGCTCGGTCTCCTGCTCTTTGCCTTCTCTCAGGCTCCTGTGACACAGCTCGTCATCGTTCAACCAGCCGTCAATCGGACGACCGACTCTCAGCGCCCTGCCCTAATTTAGCCTAATATCATCAGTCAAATACTCTGGGACTACTAACAGGTTACCGGGGTGTTAGCCGTCTAATCTCGGTCGATTCAAAGCAGTGTCTCCGTCACTTCGACAGCCTGCTGGACTTCTGTGACGTTGCCGGCCATTGCTCAGAAGACTGAACGCTCTGTCACCATTAACTCGACAGCCACGTTAACTGTCGCATTCCTTAGCCATAAACGTGCACTCGCGACTCTGTCCTCCCCTTATCGCGCTGTCTTTATTTCTTTTACAACCGGAGAGCGAGCTCTCAGTGCCCTGCCCTATTATCCTCTTTAACTGCTTCCTGACTAGCGAAATATAGTTTGAGGCTATGCACCACCAAAACATAACTTCTCTCACATTACGAGCCTGCCTGACTTGCATAACTTATATTCATGTAGCCTCTTGCATCCCAAACCTGTCCGTCTCTGCTGACTCTTTATTTATCTTCCCACCATAACTGTTCGACTAACTCTCAATGTGCCGACTAATCCAGTCTCGTCTGAATGGTCCCCTGCGCTCCGAGTTCACTCAGACTGCTGCGACGTTACCGGCATCCGTTGAGAAGACCGAACGCTCTGTGCCCATTACCTCGCGAGCCCCATGGACATTTCCACACCTTACACGTAAACCTCATTCCATCCGGACCGTCTCCTTTCCTTATGGCGCTCTCTACTTACATTTCTTCTTTAATCAGACTGCCAACGCTCAGTGCACTGCAACAACCTGGTCTCACCTGACCGGTCTGCCCCTTTGACCTTTTCCGGACCAGCAAGATTTATCGATCTAGGATCTGTAGACTCAAATCTATGTATCGCTTACAATGACAGCCCGCTAGACTTGTTTACCATTTATTAAAATAAGCACTTCCATCGGTAACCCGTACAATCAATCCCTCTTCAATCGGACTACCAACGCTTAGTGCCCTGCTCTTCTTTATCATCATCTGGTCAATCAAATTCTATGGGACTACTACGTGGCCTCCGGATGTGTCGACTAATCCAGTCTCGTCTGTTCGGTCTCCGGCTCTCAGTGTCCTCTCAAACCACCGGGAAATCACCGGTGCTTGTTCAGAACTGAACAATTCGTACTTCGCACGAGAGTGTCGTGGGCTTCTGCACACTTTAGCGGTAAATCTTTTCCATCCTGACTATCATCTCCTCGTAATTGCTCTCACGAATTACTCTTCGCACTGCCGTCCGCTTTCATCCGCTCCTAGCTGATTCTTGAATTTCTTTTTCTTCTCGGAACGCTGCTTTACCTATGTTGCTCCCGCATTCCGTCTCAATCTAGTGGTCCTTAGTTTCACCTAAGATGCCTCTCGCATTCGGACTGCTGTCATCACCATCGGTTTACCTGTTTCTCTCCAACAATCGTATTATTCGCCCAAATTTTGTCAACACGCTTTGTTATATCGGTCTCTTGACCCTGCCCGTGCAGAACATTTTTCCTACCTAGTCGTTGTAGTCTGAGTCACACCTGCAACTTGATGTAAAGAACGCGATTGCAAATCATGTATACTAAGCAAAATTACTCAAGTTTTAATGTATCATAGGCACCGTTGCGCGCCACCAGTCTGTGTTTGTGCTTCTTGATTCATAGATGTTTGGCTGCCTCTTGTCCGTTGCCCGTTTTCTGCCTGTATTTCCACAGTTACATCCACCCAAACAAGAAGGTTTATCCACTGGGACTGGTCGACCAACCTTTAATAGCCATCTGGTTTAAGCGCTTGATCTTTTCTCCGGGAGATGAAGAACCCACACATCGTTCCACCATCTTTCCGCCATTCTAGAGACGCTACCTCCACGGGGTCTAAACAAATAAGTTTGGCTCCGCTCATACTCACAGTATAACAATTTACTCACCTGGAATAATATATTTACACGGATCCTTTGTTCCACAACCGAAGACAAACAATTCTGACGTGATTACCTTCACTACCTCAAACATTCCGATTCTCCAGTCACCTGGAGCCTTTCTGATGTCATTTCACGGACAGCATTGCGCGCGTATAAGTGGCTTTTCCGATGACCTTTCATGGAGTTTTCACTTGGCCATGGAGACAATTACACTTACATTTGAAGGGATTACTAGTCCACTTTGCGGAGAATGGCAATTTCGCCTGTTATGGACATACTCAGACACGAGACACAACTGCACTCAACGTCCCCGTGACAAGTCCAGCATGGATAGCTTGACACGAGTTGCGGGCCGCACAATGTACTAGAAAAAGCCGGCCGCTATTAACAAAGCCTTTACTTACCTGCATCATTAACATTCGATTCTGCGACACTTTTACCTCATTGACCGGCTTCAACGACTACTGCTGGAGCATTACTAAGTCATTCGGCCAACCAAGGAAGAATTTTGGCTGTCAACCGACTGGGACTAATAGAGTGCAAAATCTGTCTATACGATGCATAACCGACTTGCACTACTGTTCAACGGAAGCTACGGCAGTGTTCCAGGCCGTGGTGGGTTTTCGCCTGGCAAGCGTTCTCACTATAAAAGACCACAAATGTCCGCTTAACAATACCGCAACGTAGCGGATGTGACTCGCCACAAAATAAGGTCACAGCTAGACATTTCACACTGACGCAGTTCTCAGCCTTCTACATTCAACCAGTGCAACTGATTTTACTATGAAAAGTGCTTTGATGGAGCACAGATCGTCCCGGCTTCGTAATGGTCATTGATTGCACTAAACCTTGTTTGGGCCCCTGTGCGCATGTATCACTACATGGCAAATTTACCCCTAACTTGTATCTGGACGCAACAGTTTGTTGCGCGCCACAGCGTCATCATGGTCCTTGAGCTGACCATTACCTGACAATATGCTCAGCCATATGGACTACATCTTTTCGTTTATTCTTTTACAGAGAATATACCGTTTAAATGTTTTAATATTCCAAAGAAACTATGCTTGTACGCATATTTGATCACGCCTTTGAAAGTTTGTCTCGTTTTACAGGGAATATACCATTTATTTATTTATTTACTGGCCTTTAAATCTAGGTATCTAACGCGGCTACTCTGTTTTCCACTGCCATCGGCACGAAACCGCAAAACACTCACACCGCGAAACCAATATAACATGCCGCTACCATTTCACTGCGGTGTACAGAGCTCTTACATCCTTACTCTCCGCCATCAACGCTGACACTGCGTGACATGTCGCAACGCAACTCGGAGATGAGTATAAACTTAGCCACTAACCTGTAATATTATTGCTTTCAGACTTGTAGGCATGCATCTTTGGTTTATTTGCCTACCGGCAACAACCAGTCCAAGAGTCGCGCTTGACCTCAAACGCAGCGAAGTTTACAGGAACTACGCCAACCCAACAACTTGTAACGACTCAAAGCGTGGATCTGAACGTCAGCGCGGCCTGGAAGCAACGCCGAATGCAATATTCATAGCGCAGAACCACTGGAGTGCAGATGGCCTAAGAAATCACCATCATTTATAAATACGGTAATGACTAAACACCTCTTCTCTGCTCGCAAACCTTATCTAATTAAAACACCAACCGCTACAGGGCAAAACGCCGTGGTACCAGTGCAAGAATAGCCTCTTCGCCGTATCACCGTGCTCTTTTACATACACCAACTTTGCCAACTTCACCAGTAAAAGCAACTACAAAAATTCAGTTCTAAGCGCAAATATTCTTACTGTCGTCCTCATTGTTCAAATAGCCTAGACGAAGCGTAGTGGGACGCGTAATATGGTCTAGCAAATAAGGCGAATAACTTACCGGCATCACCGTAGCCTACGCAACATAACCGTTAAAACCGGACAAAATTCACACCTCATCCATGGCAGATTAACTTGGCCCTGAGCAATTCCACCTTGTTATAGGGCAAGGCAGAACACAGCCCACTTCTCAGTATCATCCTATGCATCTTAAATAGCATAACTAGTACACCTGCTGCATGCAACAGACCACAACCGTTCTCAACTTCCTGGCTACCTTCTAAAGACTCACACTTGCTAACCATCATACATTGTCCCTACGGATGTTGTTCTGTAGAGTCCAACTTCATGATACTTTAGCCAGAGTGCTTTGCTATTTACCAATTCCGAGCCAGCCCTTTAGTTTAGCAGCTAGCTAATGAAGTACCCAACCCCTACCTACATGCTTATAGGTCTAAGGCTGTCTATTCAACATCCACTTTCAATTCTGCTTCAGATTCTCCTTAAACACAGTTATATAGATAAATAAAGATTATATTCTCGAAACAGGATAGCACGCGTTTTGAGCAATGGACTGTTACAATATCCACAACACACCGCCACGTTAATATCCTACAGGCGGGGCACCGTGGCACTATCAGACGAGCCAGTCAGAGTTTCTAAAGCTCACCAGCTTGCTGCAACCCTTTCTTATGGATCTTAGCGACACACGGCCATCCATGTCAAATTTACCAAGCACACACGCCCTCCCCAGCTCAACTGTGCTGACTGTTGAAAACGTTGTAGTTAACTGCCTACAAGTAACACCAGGACCTGTTGCCACATTACATGACTTTTGAAACATAAGAGCTGCAGCTGACAGCGCAGCAAAAGTGCCTGCACCATTAGCTTGTGGCAGAATAGGTGAAAAGGAGCTTGACCGTTTGCAGCAAATTGGTGTGCTTCAACCAGTCAATCTCTCATCCTGGGCTGCTCCCATCGTCGTGATTAATACGATGAACGGTTCTATTCTCTTGTGTGCAGATATTTCAACGGGTCTGAATGATGCAGCAAAACCCATCAACATGCACACCAACTTCCTGACAACATAGTGGCGAAGACGTATAGTAGTAAAAATACCGACAAATTGGATTTGGCTAATGCTTATTAATAACTAGATACTGAACCTGACAGTGGAATAGTTTTCGAGACCAACTTCCCATATAGTCTGTATAAATAAAATCGACTTACATTGGAAGTAAAAGCCGCACAAAAATTATTTCAGCAACTCAAGGGTGCCAGGTAAGAATTACTTGGTTGGACAGGGTGTGATGCGGTCTTTGTTTTAGGTCCATCAAAATTTCAAAGTCTGCCAACTCCCGGTTCAACGACCCGTTGAAAAAGGACCACTCACGGGCTAGTTCTATCGTGCATCTGCACGCCCACAGGAATGATTTTAACTGTTCCCAGCGCAGCTGCATCAATTCTGTCACTATGGAAATTAGCGATGACTGGTCTCAGGCGTTCTTGACTGACAGTACATAGGTTTAAGTAAGTCTCCCCTTGGTAGCAGCATAATTGGCACGGGAGAGGGCTGCGCTATAGGCGGAGGGCGCCTCCAAAACCAGTGGGCATGTAATGCGTATAGGTCGCATAGCAGCCACTTTTGTTGCTAGGAGGGAAGCCACAGTGGTAATC
>OX104067.1:36987111-37046951 GCA_944474145.2 Dicrocoelium dendriticum | reverse complement strand
CCTTCGGTATGCGTGGCGCTGCTCTAGAACCTGCCGCAGAGTGAATATGTGGTCTATACAGCTCATTCCTGGGTGAAAACATACTCGCTCTTCCTAAATCCGGGATTTCCGTTCCATAATGAGAAAGAACGAGAATTGAGGTCAGTAATCACGCCAAAACTGGCGTCATACCAATACCCCTGTGGTTGGCACATTCCGTGCGACTACCCTACTTGTTTATAGCCACTATGATGGATTTCCTCCAGTTAGCTAGCTCTTCCAGGCCGGTGCTTTGCAGAAAACCTCAGAACCACCCTTAAATAGTGCGCCTACGAGGATGATTAAGCGATGTGATCGCGTTCCGGACCTTAGCCTACGATGGAGCTTTTAAACGAGCCGTCCATGACTTAGCATGTATCACTTGCGTTGGAAGAGGTCCGGAAATAGAGGGCCAACTGTACTGTTCCCGAAGTCGCTCCGCTAAATCAGCCAGCCGGAACTCTTTATTGTGAATGAGGGCACTTGCGCTGTCTCTGAGTGCTTTAATGACGCTTGGTTTCCTGGGACCAGTAGTGTGGATCATCTGAAAGAGCTTGCGATAATTGCCTACTGCTCCCGCCTCCCCCATTTCTTGGGCGCTACTGGTCCAGCAGGCTTCCTTGTCAGCTCGAAGGCTCCGTTAAAGCGAAGCCTAATAGTCCGTCTGGTTACATTGTGCTGACAGCTAGCCGGCAGTTTTCTTCCGAAGTCCATCAGGTTTATCGGTTTGGATATTCAGTCGTTGGTGTCGTGTAGCCCTCCGGGAAGCAAGAAGACTGGGTCGCGATCACGAAGTCATTTATTAAGATTACGCTCGAATATTTATAGAGTATATACGCTATGTACAACAGTCCGTCTCAATGGCTCATCCCTGTTATTTGCATTGTGTCGCTGGCTTCCTTTCCATTGGTCTGTGCTTGCTCGCGACGTTCAATCTGTCTAGGTCACTTTGGCTTTCTTAGTCGATGTACGATTGGCGGGATTGGGCCCGCGAGCTTCTTCGCTCGGTCCAACGCCACAAGCCTTGGCTCAAGCGTGCACGAGTATGCGCTCCTTCGTCTGCTGGCGCCTGAGTGGTCACTTGCACGTTCAGTGGATAGTTGCATGGTAGTCGCGATTACGGGCTAAATATTTCCTGATTGGCCGACCAATCTGCTTCCGGCAACATGCTCACTCCTTATCGGTCTGGCCTGTGACATTCGAACGGCATTATAGCATTTCCAATCACCAGCATTTCCAGCCCCCATCACAGCTGGTGTGGTGACGATTGATAGTGCAGCATCAGATGCTTCCTAATTTTGCATAGTGGTGAAGTTCCTGTTTCACTGGGCGAGTTCAATACGCACGAGATCCTGCTAAGTTTGACTGATCGAGGAATAGGATAACATTTCAGTGGGAGGGAGACGCTTGGTATGCTTCCCGGTGAATTCATGCAAAAACGCCTTAGTACCAAAGCATGGTCAGATTCGACGCACGTATTCTAGAACGAGGGATATTTCGAGATGGAGCCGCGCTTTCTGTAACTTATGGCAACGTGATCTAGTCGGGTCAGCTATAGGGGACCCCAAGTGGCACTTCGGCGATCACTGCCTAAAAGTGGCGCTACTAAAAAACAGCCACTGCTTCACATACCGTTTTCCATTCGGTCGGAGCTAAGTCTATACTTACCACTTAGATGAGCTTCCGAGGAGTCCAGACCTACGCACAACAACTATATGTGAAATTGTAACGAAGCAACATATTCACTTCGTGGCAGCATCAGAACTGCAGTCAGTGGGGGCATAAGCGGAAACCACTAACAGTGTCTAGTATTACTTCGTGAATCAACCATAGTTGATGTCGTCAAACAGGCTGCACAGACTAACGAGAATCCAATCAACAAACGATGAGTCAGACTTGGACCCTGGAATGTTGCCCACTCCGGCTTGACCATTGATCGCCGTATCAGCGTCTCCGGATGTGTGCAACCAGTAGCGGGAAAACATGCCAAGTGAAGTTAGTTCAACAACCCCGTGAGGGTCATTGATCAGTTTCGGACACGCAACACACGTCAATACCAAAGGTGTCCAAAGTGCATGCGAGTGCACCCTATTGTCCTACTTGTTCGAGAGTGCGAACGTTGAACGTTGCCAATGAAACGATGCAGCGTGGCCTTATAAGGGGCTGTTGTCGATAGATGTTCAGTGGGCGGTGCGGGAAGAATACTGCAGATGGTATAACTTCAGTGGCATCGCGGCTGCTCTCAAGTAAGCTAGGAATTATAGAAAGGTTACGAGGGGGAGTAAAAAATCGCGCGGAAAAGAAAGAAGAGACACATCAGCAGTAGCAAAATTTCACTTAGTCAGCATGCTGTGCGCAGCATACAGGGCGAAAGTTGATGAGCTGCGCGATGGCTGATACAGTACCTGGATGAAGTTTGATGGAACAGTCATGGTATGGTCAAAAAGCGACATTCTTGTCTCATGAGGATATAAAACGTCGCACTCATGTGATATACTTGTGTGAACCAAAGTGGGCGCAGAACAGGAAATATAAAATGCATCAACTGTAGCGAAAAAGCACGATGTACGTGACACCAGTCTCTGTGTGGGAACGAAACTTACGGACGAAAAACAATCCAACTTACCTGGATAAATACTTGAAAAAACTTCAATGTCGAATGAAGAAGTGCAATCTTGACCTCCCGATGCACCTTGAGGTGTGGTAAACCGTTAAAAGCTGACAAGATAAAATGGAGCATGGCACCACACCATTGATGCGTTGGGTATTCTGCAACCGCAGGCAGCTCCGAGGACAACAAAGTTGGTGGGTACTCACACAAAATGTCAAAAAGTGTGCACGACAGTAGACAGTGCCCAGTTGCCCACTCATCGCAGCGCGGTTCTATCGTGGATCCGAGGAGGACAGGTTGTAACCGGGATATGAGGTGCACAGATTGCTGCACAACAGTGAGAGCGCATTGGAAGCTCGCTTTATTTTCATGTGCTACCTCGTAGGAAACTTGATCGTGGATTGAACGCAAGATAAATAACATCGCCTCCAGTCCCTTGAGAGGGGGTCAAAAAAACAAAAGATAAATATCACACGTCTTGTGAGAGCGCACAGTGAATAGTTACGTCATTTCTACTGCCCTAGGTAGAATTACGGGAGGGTCTATTATTCATGACTCTGTCCTTCTGAAAACCGTCTTCGTGTAGAAAATATATCAGTTGGAGCTAATCATCAATGGCCAACATTATTCCGATTGGCATAGCCTGATGAAACAGTGGCGTCCCTCTTATGGCAAACAAAAGTGGGGTCGCGAAGAATAAATGAAAAACCCATAGTATGGTCCCTGATTGTCGCCTAGTTGCTAGGATTCAAACGCTAACAATTCACGAGCTAAACCGTGGAAAAACCAACTCAATTAGTTATCGTTTGTACGTCTATAGTGAGAATGGCCAACTGCGTGGCAGTGTTTGTGCCCGCATCCCGTAATATGTGGAGTGAAAAGGGTTAACACTGAGAATACTCTTAGAGGACCCGCACTTTCTGACGTTAGTATGTCGTCGCTATCAGGGATGTGATCTCAGCAGGACTACTAACTTGGAATGAAACAGAACCCTGTTATATCAGAGCTAAAAACGTGGCGCGATTGCACACAGTGACTGGGTGTCTGGGAAAATTCAATGTACAAAAAGTGTGGAGGATGAGAATGTTGGAAGACTTTCCGCACAATGACTGACCTTAAAGCAAAGCTACATAGCCCAGTTTGTGGGCCTACGTGGAATGACTGTAGCTTGATGGAACGAACTGAAGGTCAAATCAAGGGCCCAATGATCAGATGTGAAATTCTTAACACATTGGTTTAGAACGATTACAGCGTACAGATAAGCGAAAAACATACTGGTGTTGGTGACGTTCGGCCAGAAATATGACGCAATGAAGTGAGAATTGCGACGAATAAGTACAATGCGTAAAGGCTACATTGACGTTTATGACTGACCTGCCACTGGAACGTAGGTGAATCGAACTCGCAGGAGACAATCACTGTTGAGAGATTTTCATGCAACTCGTTAAACCAATCCATCGAGTACTGATGACTGTATGCCATCATGAAGTTGTCTCCTAATTCTGAGCGTGATTTATGCCACTCCTCACGTTCTTCAGAGGACCATCGAAGAAAATACGCATTCGTGTCGGATGGGTAGTGACACTGCAACATGAAAGGAACACGATCAAAAGTGCAAATTCATCTGAAAAATCATCTAATCGGTACGTCGAAAATACGCTGCACGGCTAACTCGTACGACAGAGGCAGACACAGTCCACTGCGCAATTAGGGCGTTCAAAGGACCAAGAACAAATAAGCAAGGTATCGAGCGCGGATGAAACTCACAAACAAGTAGTAAAGTTAGGTTAGCGTGGTAGTAACATTCCAACGTAAGCATGTGTTTGTTAGCTGACCAGTAACATGTGAGAAGCGAAGAGAAAATAATCCCCAAATTGGTACTATGCTTAATAAGTACCTTTAAAAACGCGGCATTCAAAAAACGTATTTGGATATCTCTCAGGAATTGAAAACCGAATGATTCCGTTTGATGTTCCAAACGGTTTGTCACAACGGCGTCTAACAGGTTGAACCATATGGGCGCGCCATATTCGCTGACCACCTCGTCCCGTGGATAGTGACCACGAACAGATAGTGGGATAAGAAACATCTCCAGAAGGTCGCGTAACGGACAAGCAAGCTCTGAAGAGGAAAGCACTCGTGCGACGAGCTGATCCGCCTGAAAAGGAAAAATGGACAATTCAAAGCCAAATATGGTGACATATGTTGAGATGTGTGAAACAAACGAGACAACGCTGACTGGAGCGTGATTAAATCAGGAGGAACAGACAAGTGGACAGATGAGTTCGAACAGACATGTAGCAGTGCAAAACCCAATACCAGGCTGGCTATCCGAAAAACCTCCTCGTGGTGTCAGCTGGGTAGTTCGGGTTTAACCTGTTTCAGGAAATAGTTCGGCGGCAGTGTTCCAGGAGGTGGTGGGTTTTCGTCCGGCAAGCGTTATCCCCATAAAAAGTCACAAATGTCCACTTAACAACACTGAGACTCGCAACAAATAAAATCATTGCCCCGTGGAAAGCTGGATAATCCTTTCCAACTCACGGACACCGATCTTCTACTCATTCAAGAATGGATCAGCACAACTACAAGCACAAACTACACAGCTACATTCACACAAACAATCAACAACAGCAGTATCTCAGCCATATGAATTGATACTTCGCTGCCATACAACCATGATGACCCATGAAACAAAGAATAATAAGAGAGAGAGAAGGGGAACATAGCAGAAAACCTTAATGCCCTAAGCAAACATTCAGGGTCAAGGCGCCTACACCTTGCGTAGACAAAACACCATCACAAACAGTTGTCGATTGTGTAAAGATAAGGCGGCATCGGCGAGACAACTTCCTTGCGGCTTTCACTGCCCCGCGTCATAATCAACCATTACCCCGCAGATAACCCAGCAGCAAACACACTTTAATAAAGCAATCCCGACTAGGAGAGCAGTAGTCACGCCACTGGTGTCGGTTGCGAGCCATGTCCTGTAAATTCTCGAGCCAAGCACAAGGCGAGTCACGTGCACTCAAGCACGAAAGGCGAGACGGACCGACGGCACCCAGCTTGGTCGTCAGTAACTTCATTTCACGCTGCCAAGTCAACTTCTGTCCACCTCGAGCCTTGCGCCACCCTACACCTGGTAGACTAAACAAGGCCCTCCTAGGTAACCGGTGACCAGGCATATGTAGCACGCGCCCGAGCCAACGCAACTTATTCAGTGCTATCTGGTGTCCTAGGGAGCTAGCATAATTATCACTACCTAGCACTCGCCTACGCACATCATCGTTGCGGACACGCTGGTGCCATCCGACACCAGCAATGCTTCGCAGACAACGATGATCAAAGACTTAAATGCCGAACTGGCCAAGTCTCACTACACTAGAGCAGAACGGACCTCATTGTGGCCTTGTAAACACGGCCTTTCAGTCGGAGGGAAATTCCCTTATGTCGCCAAAGATGCCGCAGGTTCAAGAAGGCAGCTCTGGCCTTTAAAACGCGTGAGCTGACGTCAGTTTCCATGCGTCCATCGTTGCTGATGCCGCTGTCAAGATAAGTGAATTGATCAACTACCTCAACTTCTTCGTTAGCAAGAGCCAAGGGGTCATAAAGTGGCTGGTGGTCCTGCAGCAGCACTGCAACTTGAAAGTGAAAGTGCATACGAAACAATGGAAGCATTCTAGACAGGCTTTTGGTACAATAGCCTTACGCACGAGGCAGTGGGTGATTTGGTGGTTAGCTTGACGGACTTCGCCCAGCGCCTTTGGTTCAATAGCCTGACCCACAAGGCAGTGGGGAGCAGATCCAGCTAGGGAATGTGATTGCAGAGACAGATTGGGATCTGCTTGACGGCCGTCACACGCAGCCTTTGAGGTACTGGAAAGATTCATATATGTTTTACGACCGTAGTAGGATACGCACCTGCGACCATGGCCAGACGCAGAAGGGTTTTGCCGAGTTTGCACCAATATGACCAGGAAATGCTTGGCTTGAGGCGGGAAGTAGCAAACCATTAAACACCCGGAAGTGCCCTCCCACCCACAGAGACAATGCGTGGTGCTCATGCTCTCCGCCAATCGAGCTGTGAGCCTATAACCCGTAGGCCTGTTGTCTCCCATGCCTAGGTTTTACTAGCAGAGGGCCATCAACCACTTCCTAACCTCCGAAGACGATGGACTAAGATATTGGCAGGGCGCACACACCTGACCTGAGAACGACTCGGGTCCGCAGCCAAAGCCTTCGATTAAATGTCCACACGAAAGGCAGTGGGTCTAGCACATCGTCAGTTCACTGACTCATGCGGATTGGTGTCCTGCCTCTTAGCAAGGAGAAGGACGTAACCCAATTCTCACCCAGCGGTCGCCACGAGGCATCCAGGACATGAGCCCATGGCACAACAGTAGCAGCAGTGGGCAGACCATCTGTCAGCATCTAGCCACTACCAGCCTCAGCGCACCATATATATGGTTGGCGCCATCCGTTTCCGGATTTGCCTGTCACTGTGGCCAGACACAGGACGCCTGCGCCTACAGAGGGACCATGGGTGGCTTGCGACACACCACCCACAGCTCCATCCACACACCCCATATCCAGTGTAAACCCGAAGAATAAGACCGGGAGGCATGTGGATGGGAACCACGTTTCATCAACGGAGCCGGCCCACACTCCTTCACAGGCAAACACAAGCACGCTGTATTTGGGGAATCAACCGCACACAAGGCGGTGGTTGGACCGTAGTCCACTCCACACTGAGTGCATGGAACCACTCTTCGAGCCTAGCACGGTCAAAAGGACCGTGCACCTCGTCCCCTCCAGCAACGACCAACTGTCTCCTGGAGCCAGTATAGACGAGGTAGTGGGTAACAGACAGGTAGGCACCTTGACAACAAGCACATCGAGCGCAGCCTCACCCAGGAATGTGAAGGAACAGCCAATCATACGAAAGGAAATGTCGAATAAAATAGATCTAATGCACCGTATGGATATGCCGCTAAATCAGTACATGAAATCAATGAATTATCAAAATAAGCGATGTTAACCAGCTTTAGTTTAAGCGAAACGTGCAATTTAATAGATTATTTAGATACACATTATTATGAGGTAACGAAATAACACTAATACAAGGTAGCAAACCAATCACCTGAAATATGGTTGGCGGAATCCGGTTTCGGATTTGCCTGTCACTGTGGCCAGCCACAAGACGCCTGCGCCTACAGAGGGACCATGGGTGGCTTGCGCTGCACCACCCACAGCTCCATCCACACACCCCATATCCAGTGTAAACCCGAAGGAATAAGACCGGGAGGCATGTGGATGGGAGCCACGTTTCATCAACGGAGCCGGCCCACACTCCTTCACAGGCAAACACAAGCACGCTGTATTTGGGGAATCAACCGCACACAAGGCGGTGGTTGGACCGTAGTCCACTCCACACTGAGTGCATGGAACCGCTCTTTGAGCCTAGCACGGCCACAAGAACCGTGCACCCCGTCCCCTCCAGCAACGACCAACTGTCTCCTGGAGCCAGTATAGACGAGGTAGTGGGTAATAGACAGGTAGGCACCTTGTCAACATACACATCAAGTGCAACCATACCAGGGATATCAAACAACAGCCATTCACTTTAAACGACAAGCTGAAATAAAATAAATCCAATAATGCATACAGATACGGTGGCATAACTCTTCGCTAAATTACCATATGAAGTAAGTTGGTTAGCAACAAATCCGTGATAAGTAAGAAATGTCCACAAGTTAGTTAAAATGCTACAAACGCAACAAAATTACCGAAGATAAGCGCAATTAGTGTAAGCAACGTGGCCAGTTAATAGAACATTATTCAGGGAGGCAGAACAAACCAAATAAACTGGAATGAAATTTAGCCAGCTTAAAAAGACCTAGTTTAAGTGTAAGTTGGTTTAGCCCAACTGAAATATATATGTATGTATACATACACATATATTACTTGTATATAGTACTTGTGTATAGTAGTGCATGCCTTCACCGGAGGTGCAATCTTCAATATTGCCGCGAATCAGCATTGGTGCTGAAGTATTGGAAACCACCTCCCGCTTCTGCTACCTTGGGAGTGTGATGTCGACTGATCAGCAGCTACACGTTGAGATGCGTAATCGCGTGTCGAAGGCGGCAGCGGCATTCGGGAAGCTTGAGTACCGAGTGTGGAACAACCATCAGCTTAGCATTGGCACAAAGCTGATGGTGTACAAATCTATGGTACTGTCCGTTCTTCTATACGGCAGTGAAACGTGGACGATGTACCGTCGGGATGTGCGATATCTCGAACGGTTCCATCAGCAGTGTCTACGACGAATTTTGCGGATCGGTTGGGGCGCCAGATTTGCAGACACGGAAGTGTTGCGCCGAAGTTTGATGTATGCAATGGACGGCAAACTTTTACTGCGACACCTAAGATGGCTCGGGCATGTGAGCCGTGTGGATTCGGCGCGGATACCGAAACAACTTTTATACGGTCAGCTGAGTATAGGGAAGCGGCATGCTGGGAAACCAAAGTTACGTTACCAGGACATGATTAAAGTGAGCCTCACACGTTCTAATCTTGATTGCAGACAATGGGAATCGGAGGCGGTTGATCGGCGTGCATGGTGCGATCTCATCACGAAGGGAGTTGCTGAAGTGCGGGAGAAATCCCTCATGCATGCAGAGAAGAAGCGGCAAGTGCGGAAGCGGCAAGCACCAATAAATTGTACTCCATCGACATCGAGCGCATGATGCTGTAGAACATGCGGTCGCGAGTGCCTTAGTCAGGCAGGCCTATTGAGCCATGAGAGAGGTCACTCGGGACCACTGCCGAAGCGACGACGTGTCCCGCAGTAAACGTAGGCAGCACCGGCGCAACGTTTGTAGGCACGCTGAATTCGATTTACTAACCGCATGCTTGCATGCTAAGTCTCTTTATTTAAGGTGGTGGGTTTTCGATTCTGTCCTAATGCCTTTTTTCTCATATAAATGTCTAGTGGGCCTTGAGCTAGGCCCTTTGGGGCCACTACAGAAGCGACGACGGGTCCTGCAGAGAATTGCGGCGAGCCGGCGCAGCGTATGTAGGCACGCTGAATTCGATTTACTAACCGCGTGCTTGCATGTTACGTCCTTTTATTTCAGGTGGTGGGTTTACAGTTTTTACCTTAATGCTTTTCTTTCTCATATAAATATCTCCCTGTACTCTATTCCATTAACTTGCACACATCGCCAAGCCAATTGTATTCGATTTCCATAACCTTTTTGTGTTCGTGGCATTCCGTGAACTATACTTCCTGACCTCGTGCACTTAGCTAGGATTTGTTTGTAAACAACTTAGTACATATGCTATTTAATTAAGGTTTATATCACCGTTTCCTTATGCATTAATCGAGTTTTTCTCTTTTTCTTTCTCTCTCTCTCAAGTGTTTGGCTGTTGTTTGATATCCCCGGTGTGACTGTGCTTGATGTGCATGTTGACAAGATGCCTACCTGTCTATTACCCACTACCTCGTCCATACTGGCTCCAGGAGACAGTTGGTCGTTGCTGGAGGGGACAGGGTGCACGGTCCTTGTGGCCGTGTTAGGATCAAAGAGTGGTTCCATGCACTCAGTGTGGAGCGGACTACGGTCCAGCCACCTCCTTGTGTGCGCTTGATTCCCAAATACAGTGTGCTTGTGTTTGCCTGTGAAGGAGTGTGGGCCGGCTCCGTTGAAGAAACGTGGTTCCCATCCGCATGCCTCCCGGTCTTATTCCTTCGGGTTTACACTGGATATGGGGTATGTGGTTGGAGCTGTGGGTGGTGCAACGCAAGCCATCCATGGTCCCTCTGTAGGCGCAGGCGTCCTGTGGCTTGCCACAGTGACAGGCGAATCCGAAACCGGATGCCGCCAACCATATTACTTGTCTCCATAGTGACGTGCGTTACGATGATCTGATTTTTAGGTTATGGCGTGCATGTTTTGATACAGCTGAGACCACACCGAGCGTAAGAGCACTAGCTTTGTCTTCGCCGTGGTATGTGGTAAAGTCATTATCTCAGGCTACCGACTCCATATACAACTATGGAGAACACGCATCTAACCGTCTATATGCGAGGTATTCGCGCTTATCGTGTAAACTACCGGAGATATCAGATAGTGAGGTGGAACGGAGCCGCCGTAAAAGTGCTCTTGTTATCATCCTTGGATTTAATCCTCTAGGCAATTTATAAGCGTAGCAAGACGTATCCTCCGGTTTAATTAGGCAAATTTACCGCAATACCAATCATAAATGATAAATATGGCCTCAGTGGACCTACTCAAGTCAGTTCGCCTGGTTAGGCAGACACCAAAAATCGCAAAAGCAACGGGAAGTAAGGCTCAGAGAATTTTGGGCGGACCGCTACATCTGCAAATATATTTGCGGCGTAGGAAAGCAAGTTTGTGTAATTGAATAATTTTCACCTGTTTTTCCACAAAAGTATGGAGCAAAAGGATGGACTTTGTTAATGGTATACACTGCTCAAATTCTTCCCATTTTAGGCCATTTTCGACTGCGGCCGCATGAGCTTGGAGCAAATTGTTCATATTATTGCGTAGTGCCGCCAGATGGAGGATGTGGAAGTCAAGTAGTTTGACTGTGATGCGACCTGAACTAAGAAAAAAGTATAAAGAGGAAAGATTAAGAAACGATAAACCATTTTTAAAAGCTGGGTAAACGCGGATGAGGTCAAACAATTTAAACGGCACAGCGCCAAGTTCTATCGGTAAAGCAGCGACAAAAGACCTACCTCAATCCACAGCCAGTCGCTTCAAACAACAGTATAAGACAATCCAATCCAGTCAAATATAGGGATTCTGAACGGGACATGGTTTGGTAGATTAGAGAGATGAGCCCAGAACACTCGAGAGCGCCAGATCCGAGGGAAAGAGATGAGATCCACGTAGAACAGCAAGTCATTACTTGGATCAATACATCTTCGTCTGATTGAGATGCCATAAGCTTCTGGTACGAATAAACCCAACGAAACAGAACGGTTAAGCAAGTACGTCTAAATCGTAGAGCAAAAAGAAAAGAACAAAAACGACGCAAAGGGCTTTACTAAAAATGCAGCTACCATCGGCACTTCAATCATTAGTTGTCCATAAGGAATTGTGAAAACGAAGCGTTTAAGCTGTTAAATTTTCACTGAAAAACTTAACAGTACACGAAGTTTCGAGTAGATGTCAAACGAAAGGACGACTGCTGGTGAAACCAGCCAAAACCTTTACAAATTTTGAAGCTGCCCAGGAAACTAATAGTCAAAAACGTGGACTATTCGAAGTGATGGAATTAGGCATAGAGTGGAAACTTGTGCGAAACAGATAGCCGATGCCACATGGATGTCACATGCTTCTGACTGTAAAAATCAAAGCGAATAAGCTGCAACGAGAGAAAGCAACAGTAACTGGAATAGGTGGGAATGCGGCTGCCCGGGTAATGTGTGAGTAAAGGGACCCCGAAGACATTCACAGCTACGTGTAAAAACAGCAGATACGCAAAACCAAACGGTGTCTGCGAACGCGACCTCGCTGTCGCGGAATAGTGGTCTCAGTGTAAAACTACAAATGTGGTCGAATAATCGTAAATACATGCTAAGGCGGAAGCGAATGATGTCCTAGAAACAGCAATGGATCAAAACAGCCTACAGAATAAAATCTCGGCTCGAATGACGAGAACGAAGATATCACCGGCAATCTGACGGTGAGAAAACCCAACTCTTCACTAGTTTGTTACCATTGGTCTAAAGTTAAACAGCCCTTGACTGGTAATGAACAGAACACCCGAAAACCACACGTGACTCATGGTGTTCACATGCACACCATCTGAAGTGACTGATCCCAAGACTATTAAGACAGCGTGCAGAGGCTCAGGTAGACCTACCAGACACTCTTTAGCTACACTCCCAATGGAGCGGCACACAGTGAGAGCAGCCTGTCACCGTTCGCATTCGCTGAACCAATGCCATGCGCACCGATAACATCTGTCCACACCGATGCATCACGCCCCACGCGCGCGTTGAAATCACCAAACAGAAATAGTCGGTCGCTCCTCGGCACAGACCGTAACACGGAGGAGAACTAAGTGTAGAATTGATCACGCGTGTCAACAGGATAACACATGGTCGGACCGTACGTGCTTATAAAAGTGGTAAGCTTACCTCTTCCGACTCGTAGGCGAACAGTCATCAGACGAGCGCTGATGCCTGTCCCTTCACCCACCAGCTGGTCATTTACGCGATCGCATATTGCAAATCAGACATCACGTTCATGTGGTGCTGTGGTGGCGTTGCCCACCCAGTAGAACGTGTAGCCAGCATCTGTTCCATGCAACTTACCTTGCTCAGCTAGCCGAGTCCCACTGAGCACCGCAATATCGATGTTGCACCGCGTCAATTGCATCGCGAGCAATGCAGTGCCTCGCTCGGGGTGCTCAGTCGAGTTCTGGTACAGTACTGTACACACGTTTTGGCACCCGACGCTGCGTGCTTTACGCACAGGCAAACCATTGCACTGGTGAGCAATCGCACGCAAGGTGGTCGTTGTGCTTCGGAGTCTTTGGCTCAATAGCCTTACGCACGAGGCAGTGGGTGGTTTGGAGTTTTGCTTGAGGGACTACGCCCAGCGCCTTTAGCAGATCCAGCTCGGGAATGTGATTGCAGAGACAGATTGGGATCTGCTTGAGGTCCGTCACACACAGCCTTTGAGGTACTAGAAAGATTCATATATGTTTTGCGACCGTAGTAGGATACGCACCTGCGACCATGGCCAGACGCAGGAGGGTTATGACGGGATTGCACCAATTGATCAGGCGCTGCCTGGCTTGAGTCGGGCAGTAGCAAACTACTGAGCACCCGGAGGTGCCCTCCCACGGTCAGAGACAATGCGTTACACTCGTGCCTTACTCCAACCGAGCTGTGAGTTTATAACCCGTAGACCTGTTGTCTCCCATGACTAGGTTTTACTGGCAGAGGGCCATCGACCACTTCCTAACCTCCGAAGATGATGGACTAGGATACTGGCAGGGCGCCCACACCTGACAGGAGAACGACTCGGGTCCTCAGCCAAAGCCTTCGATTAAATGTCCACCCGAAAGGCAGTGGTTTTAGCAAATGGGCAGTTCACTGACTCATGCGGATTGATGTCCTGGATCTTAGCAGGGAGAAGGGCGTAACCCAATTCCCACCCAGCGGTCGCCACGAGTAGGCGTCCAGGACATGAGCCCATGGCAGTGGGTAGAACATCTGTCAGGATCTAGCTACCACCAGCCTCTGCGCACCATAGGCTTTCCTGCAGAACAAGATATATATATATATATATATATATATATATATATATATATATATATATATATATATATATATATATATATATATCTATAAGAGCGCCTGACTTACTGTGGGGCGTTATGAATTTGGGTAATAGCTGTGATGTTCAAGTTACCTTGCTATGTTTGGGTTGTAGTTTGACCTGAGTTCGACACAGGTCGCGACGTACACCGTACTCCACTGGCTGCTTAACGGAACAGCG
Source organism: Dicrocoelium dendriticum (assembly GCA_944474145.2). Taxonomy (NCBI): domain Eukaryota; kingdom Metazoa; phylum Platyhelminthes; class Trematoda; order Plagiorchiida; family Dicrocoeliidae; genus Dicrocoelium; species Dicrocoelium dendriticum. The sequence continues at coordinate 37,032,779 of OX104067.1, read as the reverse complement.
TGAGACTTGTTTTCTTAAACAGAAAATGTGACGGTTATTTCGAAAAGCTCTAGAGGTAGTATAAAATGCAGATATCTGTCCAGTTGGAGGACAGATAGACATTGTAAACGTCTCGCTATTGCGATAGACCAGTGGGAGAGGTTCATGATCGTTGTTGCGTGCAAACAAGAGCTACAGTGAGCCGACGTTATTTTTCTAGCTGAATGGACTGTAGAATACCGTTATACCCCTGTCCTTGAAAAGAGTTTAGTAAATATTTTATATGGAAGCGCTCGATTACGATAAGGAACTACACTTAAATCAATGTTGGGGAAGAGTCTGTTGGTCAAGTGCGCCGAGCAATACGATAGAATAATGATTTTGGAACCAGAGACTGTGTGTTCATACGTATAAATAAGTCGTTAAGCAACAAAAGATTAAGTAGATTGTGTCGAGCTAATGATAGGTTTTAGAGACCACAGAAGGATGTGAGCCAATAAGGGACACAAAAATGAAACCGTTCGTAGCTAATTAGGAAAACTAGTGACGGAGAGAAAATTGGATGGCAGTAAGCTGAAACACGTGTGAACAAACCTACGACTGAAGTAAATCAGAATTCTTGAGACTCTTCTAGCATATATAACTTAGAAGTTAAATTAGTATGCGAGTATTTGCAACGCAACATTTTACCAAACAGAACGGTCGCAAAATAGCGCACTATTGCATAGAGGTTTCGATTATGTTGTAAACTCGAGGTTAATGTATTCAAGGCGTGGGCAGTTGCAAGGCAGTTTGGAAAGCGTATGGTGAGAATGACGCTCATTGACGCGCACAATCGGATCGAGAAATATGAAAGATATCTTAAGGAACACCGAACTACACGACCAGAAACAGCCGGCCAAAAAATAAGAGAACAGCTAGACCTAGTGATTGATCGCAAAGCAGCAACTGCAAAAAGCGAAAAAACAGGCCGCCATTCGAGAAAAGTTGTCCAAATTGCCCAATTTGAAGTGCGCAGATGTCAAGGATGGTTGGGTCAGGAATCTGTCCAACCGGCCACTCGGTGACGTCGAATGACAGGTCCTCATCAAGGGACTCAACTACAACTTCACGGATGCTGGAACCATGGAGTTCCTTGCAGTATTCGAAAATACCTTACAGTCCAATAGACTTAGCGAAGAGACCAAAACACAAATAAGGCATGTCGTGATTCCGATTCTAGCACGCAACAATCAACACAACTCTTTTTCACAACAAGAGAAGAGTGCCCTAAAATCCTCGAAGGCCGACGAAACCATCGTAATCCTGCCTGCAGGCAAAGGATGTACGACTATCATAATGGGCAAAACTGATTATATTGCAAAGTTAAATCATCTCCTGGTCGACACAACAACCTATCGACGCATGGAGAAGAATACAACAGCATGGCTGGCAAATAAAGTGAATAAGACACTTAAGAGACTTCAAGAATTAAATCAACTCACAAAGGGAGAGTATGATTGAAGGCTCGTGATCCAAACATCGCAGTTTTACGGGTTCTCGAAAGTACACAAAGAGGGTGCGCCGCTACGAACAATAGTATCACTCCCAGGTACACCAACTTATAACTTGGCTAAAGAATTATGGAAAGGCCTCAAACACCTGACCAGCGGATCACAATACTCGATCAATAATGTTTATCAGTTTGTGGAAAAGCTCAAGTGCATGTGGATAGACCATGAATAAGTGATGGTATGGTTTGACGTCACCGCACTTTTCCCCTCTATCAACTTACAGAGAGCGAAAGAAAATATCAGAGAACGTCTGAACAGTAGAGGAGAAACGACAGGGAATCTAACAAGTGAAAGCATTGTAAGCTCCTCGACCTGTCTCTTACTACCTACTTCAAATTCAGCGGAGTGTTTTACGAACAACTTAAAGGTGCTCCAATGGGATCCCCCATATCTGGACTTATTGCAGAGGTTGAAAGAGAATATACACCCAGTCATTAGTCCGGAATTGCGGGTGCGATACGTTGACGATACGTTTGATTCTCAAACGCAGCCAGCTACAGACCGCACAAGACTTACTTAATAATGCAATGGATGGTATTTGTTTCACCATGAAAGAAGAGGTGAAAAACCAACTACCCTTTGTGGACGTGCTGGTTACCAAAACAGTGGAAGACGAATTACAAACATCCGTTTACACACACCGACCAAACCCCGAACTTCAACAGCAATCACCCTAAGTGTCGCAAAATAAGCTGTATACGGACCCTGTTTCGTAAGATAAAATCGCATTGCAATACTGCGGAGGCGAAACGATAGGAAAAGGAACATCTGTTTATTCAGCTAATTCATCATCGTCACTCCCAATCAGCAGGGTTAGGCTAGTCTGTCCGTATAGCTTCTAAGTTCTATGTGGTACATAGGCGCTATGCGGAAAGTCCTAGCTCGTGAGGCTAGCCATTGTCCTCTGCACAGTTCGTAACTGGCATGGCAGTGGAAGATGAGCCGGGCTATATCATAGTCAACTGTCAATCACGCAAGTCCGCGGTTGTCACCCATGGCGAAGTGGCACTAACTGTTGGCATCCTGAATTCATGGGGGGCGGAACCCAGCACGGGTCCGCTGGGAGGCGCACCACTGACAAGACCCAGAAGGTCGAAACGCCGGCATCTGGTACTTTTCCAGACTGGCCTAAGCCTGCTGATTGGGAGCGACGATGATGAATTAGCTGAATTATACCAAAATCCTCACTACGACTCATCAGTACATCGTTTTATGTCTTTCATTCGTAACGGCTACCCACGCAGTTTCATCAGAAGACACCTAAACCGAAGGACTACAACTACCGCACCTGCACCAACGACGGGGAAACGTATCGCCTTGCCGTACATCGAAAAGGTAGCGGAAAAGACAGCCAGACTCCTCAAGCCGCTCACATACCAAGTGCGACTTTGAAGGGAATATTATCTAAACCTAAAGGAAAACTGGAGGTATACGAACGCCAAAATGTCGACTACAGGATACAGTGCGAGAACTGTGGGAAAGACTATGTGGGTCAAACAAAGAGAAAACTATCCACAGTAATACAAGAGCACAAGCGTGCATGTCGATACCATTATGCATCGTCACAGATCTCAGCGCATCGCGAGGAGGAAGGACACAAGGTTAACTGGGACAACACAGAAATTCTGGCGCACGAAGGGACAGAGAAGGAAGAGAATTCCTAGAGGCATGGTTCTCTACGGAGAATTCAGTGATGCTCCGCACTGACATCGATTCTGTGTACCTAGGGCTGCGGAAACGTGAAACTGGGCGACCGAAAATCGAACAAACAGAGATCACGGGACACAGATCGACGGGGTCAATTTCAAACGCTACGTCTCGAGGACACTTTCAGTGAGATTTTCCTCTACGCAGCAGTGCACTGAAGATGCCACTGAGGGAAGTGGTGGAAGGTTTGCCAATAAATTACTCAGCTCGGAGAACGAATCAAAAGTTTAACGTAGTAACCAATAAAATGCACTGCCACTATCACCGTGGCGAATAGCAAACAAAAACAAACTGGCCAACATACCTGAAACAGGTCGAATACTAGGGACTCGCTATTCAGAATGAGCTGCTTGACCTTTCCATTCATGTGGAAGGGCAGGTTTGTGGAGACAAATTCCTCGAGTAGGATAGTTAAAAAAGAGAGAATGTATGAATAGCTGCCTGTCTTGTCTGTTAGAAACAAAAGAAACAAAATGTGAATAGTTTTCAAGTGCAAAAAACTGCAATACAAAGATGGCAAAGGGAACACGCAATTATAATAGGGCTTCATGAAGGTGTAATGGGAATCATTCCGAAGCGTTCGTTAAGTGAATTACGACACGCAGTCCGACCCTACCCTCTTCAGTTCGTATTCCGTGGGGTCGATTTATTTCATTGCGAAACTCGTGACAGTTTTCCTATGATTATGCGAACTCGGAGTTAGGGGACGGCTACTGATGCATCTAAATTATCGATGCACAAAAACTAATTTAAAGCGTATAGTTGACAATGTCTCCGAGCCAATGTCGAAGGAGGTGAACGTCACAAGACTTAACAGTCGCAACTGCGGGAAATAACTTCATCCCAGTGTGATAGATCCACATTCCGTTGGACGCATTCAAATAAAATTTTCGCCAACGGTCGTCCTCAGGCGTCCAGTGTACGATTACGTAATTCGGACCAATCACTCGGTAACACATGTGAGGAACCTAGCTGCTGTCTAGAGGATGGTGTAACTGCCGATTAGATGATGTGCACAAAACGAGACGGATGTAGCACCCAGGACCGCACCCCAACAAGAAAGGGAATAAGACAGGAGTTTCACCGAGCGCCATTACTGGCTCTGCAGAAAGCGAGTAAACCTCAAAGAAAATCTAATTATTTCAAAGCGAAAACGTGTTGAGTTAACGGCGTACAACCGAAAAATGTAGTGGTTTCAGGTAAGTTCGCCTTCACACGACGTGCGCACCTACCTTCCGATTGGCTAGCGGAAGTGATCTACCAATCAAGATAGCTGACCCAGCTGTTCTGTAAACTGAACATTCCTGGGCTGAAGTAAACATATCCGTTGATTTCACACTACTTGTCTCGGTATCGGTAGCTGCTTCCACAACATGGTTTTGGCCTCCAAGCATTGACTTCTGATTTTAGCTGGGATTCAAAGCTAGCAGAGGACGAGTTCAACCGGAATCGCACACCAAGAAACAGATCTAACGGACAACCCCTGAGTTATGGCACAAATTATCCACTGCGCCGGGGGTGAGCTTCCGTGGGGTGAGTTTTTCACTAAACCCCGCTGCGTTTTGGTGGGAAGCCGCGTTGTCACAATGCGAGTGCCACGCGGCGTAACCCGCTGAATGTGCAAGCGAGTACTGAAGTCCGTGCCGCCAGTGAGCATCTTGGCGGAATTACTTGCTGCTACCATAACACCAAGCTCAAATTGCCATATATATATATATATATATATATATATATATATATATATATATATATATATATATATATATATATATATATATATATAGTCGATTCCGGTTAATCGGACCACATCGGGACCAGACCATTTTGGTCCTATTAAGCGGCTGGTCCGATTAACCGAAGTTACCCGATGTAACAAGATGGGGCGTGCTTTACGTAACATAGGAAACTACTACTATGACCTGTATTGACGGCATATATTTATAGCAAACACACAAAAAAGAACTGCTTTGATAACGAACTTTGTTCACTGAAAAAAATCTACAAACAAATTCTTCGTAACGACCTACAAGATATTCAGCATGCGAATTACAGTTTTATACAAAGGGATTACCGAATTCCATTCAGCGTTTGAAGACCGTATCCAGTGTGGTTTGACGCATTCTTTTAACAGACTGCATTCGCACAAAATCACCACAAACATGTAACGCAGTAATAGGACTACCTTCATTTCCTTCCTGCATGAAATAGCGGTGCAAAGTTTCAATGCATTTCTTTGCATCCTGTTTTGTGACTGGCATCAACACGTTAGGGTTCTCTTCATCACTTCCATGGTCTTCTGTTGCTGTCGCGTGTTTCGCTGCTATTCAAGCAACAATGGCAGCATCGCATTGTTCATTTCCATCATAGAGTTGAAGTTCGTTGTCGATTGACAAAAATTCTTCGTAATTTTCAACTCGTTTCAGCTCCACATTCTCGCCGTCATTTTCATTTACTATCACTATATCCACTTCCATCTCCGAGACAATATGCTTAAAGCCACAGTGAGAAAAACAGTTCAGAATTGTTGCACTGCTCATTTTTCGCCAACTTTCGGCCACGAATGTAACGGCTTGCAAAATGTTGACCTTTGCATTGATTTCTCCGGCCGTCGAGGATGAGGTCAGCAAGCCTTCCTCAATTGATTCAAGGATGTAATTCACCAACCTTGAACGATAAAAGGTCTTCAACTTTTTTCTGATGCCCAGGTCCATTGCCTGTATCAAAGATGTGGTCTTGGGAGGCAGAAATTCCATCTGGATATTCTTCAAGAAATCCAAATTTGAATGTGCTGCACTATTGTCGAGAAGTAATAACACTTTTCTCGACTGCCGTTGTAGCTCTCTGTCCCAATCCTTCACCCATTCTTTAAAAAGTGTAGAGTTCATCCATGCATTTCTGTTCGCACGATACACAACTGGTAAACTGTCCATTCTGAGTCCCTTAAAGCAGCGAGGCTTGGCACATTTTCCTATAACCAGCAACTTCCTCTTGTCTGTTCCGGACATGTTTGAGCAGCACAAGACAGTTACGCGATCCATTGCTTTTTTGCAGCCAGAGAGAGTAACATGTTTGCAACTTAAGGAGCCGTCCGGTGTAGCCCTATAGTACAACCCGGTTTCATCAGCATTATAGATGTCATCTGCTGGAAATTTTTCAAGAAGCTCTGGTAGTTTTATTGATTTCCATTCTTCAGCTCGAGCGCTATTGGCACTTTCTTTCTCACCATGTGCTTTCTTAAATTTTACATCATGTCTAGATTTCCATCGAGACAACCAGCCGTCCGTAGCTATAAAATCATCGTGGCCCAGCATTTTAGCGAGTTCTTCTGCTTTGTACTTTAACATTGGGCCACTTACTCGCACGGCTCGTCCAGCAACAAAGGCAAACCAATCATTAAGGGCCTCATCGACGTCTGGATCCTTGCCTTCACGCTTCCGTTTTTGGGAAGTACCTCGTCGTCCTTCACATTTTGCCCATTCTTCTCGCTGCTCTTTCTCTTGTTTTATCAGACGCGATATTGTAGATTTTGTCAAGCAGGTACTTTCCACCAATCGACGCTGACTAGTGGTTGGTCCCTGTTCCTTGATCTGATCTAGGAAACGAATCTTCTCAGCTAACGTCAAGTCCCGTCATGGCATTTTCTTAACATGCAACAAGACACGCACAGTTCACTGAGGTGAACTCGAGTCTGTCTCCCAGGTATTTCTATGGTTGACCTAGCCACCTGCTGTCCTATGATATGCCGGACCTGTGTGTCCGCGATCACTTGCCGTGCTCGAGAGTAGGCCCGCAATGCGGGCTCAGGGCATTCAATGAACAATAAACAATGAATTTATACGGGTTAAGAAGCGTTGCTTTACAAGTCCCGTTGGATAGTTGCAGGGGATATCAACATAACAATAATGATGATAAGGATAGTAAAATAGTTAATACTTTAAATATGAAAATAAGGACTTATCGTTTGCTTCGCTGCAGTCCTGGGATCCTCCTAGATTCACAGCATCCACAGTTAACAACAAATAATTCCATGGTAAACTCCAGGTGTAGGATGGAGACGTATTGTTAAGTAACAAAGTGTAAGTGGATGAGTGCATCGTCCAACCGTCTTTTAAATACTGTTAGTGTCGGTGCAGAGACGACCGATTCTGGGAGAGCATTCCACGGGTGACAGACACGGATGGAAAAGAAATTTCTGCGGCACTCCAGACGACTGTATTGTTCTGCGAGTTTTAATGAGTGGCCCCTCAGGTTTGTATTGCTGCTGAGTTGCAGTAAAGGGCGGCACACATGATGTGGGTCTCGCAGAATCAAGTATGCCATAATCAGGTCGCCTCGTAGTCTGCGATAGCTTCCACTGAACAATCCCAGTCGTTGCAGCCTCTCCTGGTAGGAAAGATTGCGCATTCCAATTACGTTCTTAGATGCCCGGCGTTGTGGCTGCTCCAGTGCATTAAGGTCGTGTTTCAGCCATGGATGCCAGGCTTGAATTGCATATTCGACATGGGGGCGAACATACGCACTGGGCATTTGTCGAAATATGGAGCTGTTTATTTGTCCAAACGCCCGCCTCAACAGCCCCACGTGTTGGTTCCCGGTCTTCGAGGCCTTTTCCGATTGCCTGGAGCAACCCAAGTCATCTTGAACCAGGACACCCAAGTCACGTTCGAGAGTTGATTGTTGCAGTACATCCGTTCCGAGTCGGTATGAGTAGCTGCTCTGATGTCGGATGGAAAGCACCTTGCATTTACTGACGATGAAATGCAATACGTTTTGGGTCGACCATTGATACACCGTATCTAAATCACTCTGAAGCACATGTTGGTCGGTGATCGCCTGGATCCTGCGCCAGATCTTGATATCGTCGGCAAACATTAGGAAGTTTGAAGCGATTCCCTGTGCAAGGTCATTAATAAACACCAAAAACAAACGTGGACCTAGAACCGAGCCTTGCGGCACACCACACTCAACTTGTATGGGGTCCGATAAAGAGCTCCGAACTCTGACCACTAATTGCCGTTGAAATAGAAAGTTGGCGATCCAGCTTAAAAGAGGGTCTCCGATCCCGTAATGTTGCAGCTTGGATAGTAGTATCCGATGGTCTAGACGATCGAAAGCCTTGGAAAAATCCAGGTAGATCACATCAACACCTTCTCCAGCGTCGGCTGCCTCGGTCCAGCTACTGCGTGCAATTAGTAAATTAGTTGTACATGACCGCTGTCGACGGAAACCGTGCTGTTCAGGGGTGATGAGGTTGCAGTTTTCCAGATAGCACACCAGTGCATCGGCAAATATGGATTCCATGACCTTGGAGAGTATAGGAAGAAGGGTTACTGGGCGGTAATTGGAGGGATCAGTTCTACTTCCACCTTTGTGAATCGGGCTCAATGGACGTGCGGTACATCGATCGAGCGGTTAACGACATGTGAACAAGCATGTATGTCTTCGCTCCGCCTACAAGTGTTGGAAACTACAGTCAGTTTCGGGCGGTTCTGAAGCCAATTAGATAGATGTGCCTCAAGGTTGCCACAGTTCAGTTTATCCAAAGGCCAACTCGGATTGCCTTAACTGAATGATACGCTTTCTTGCCCGACATATGAACTGTGGGTTTAGTCCAGACATCCAGGCACAGAACTTGATTTTAACACCTCTGTTACCTGCCACCTTCTATCCTCTGGTCCGATTAAGCGGAATTCCGGTCCTAATAAGCGGCTAAAATTAGGCTAGCGTAATAGGATTCGTTTCGGTTCTTCAGAATTTGGCCCGAATAAGCGGCTGGTCCTATTAACCGGTGGTCCTATTAACCGGAATCGACTGTATATATATATATATATATATATATATATATATATATATATATATATATATATATATATATATATATATATATATATATATATATATATGGCGGGAGAGCCAATGGTGCGCTGAGGCTGGTGGTGGCTAGATCCTGACAGATGGTCTACCCACTGTTGCTACTGTTGCGCCATAGTCTCATGTCCTGGACGCCTCCACGTGGCGACCGCTGGGTGGGAGTTGGGTTTCGCCCTTCTCCCTGCTAAGATCCAGGACACCAATCCGCATGAGTCAGCTAACTGACCATGTGCTAGACCCGCTGCCTTTCGGGTGTTCATTTAATCGAAGGCTTTGGCTGAGGACCCGAGTCGTTCTCCTGTCAGGATTGGGCGCCCTGGCAGTATCCTAGTCCATCCTCTCCGGAGGTTAGGAAGTGGTCGATGGCCCACTTCCCGTAAAACCTAGCCATGGGAGACAACAGGTTTACGGGTTATATTCTCAATGCTCGATTGGCGTAGAGCACGAGCGTCACGCAATGTCTCTGAGGGTGGGAGGGCACTTCCGGGTGTTCAATGGTTTGCTACTGCCCGCCTCAAGCCAGGAAGCCCCTGGTCAAATTGGTGCAAACCCGCCAAAAACCCACCTGCGTCTGGCCGTGGTCGCAGGTGCGTACCCTACTACGGTCGCAAAACATATAATAATTGTTCCAGAACCTCAAAGGCTGCGTGTGACGGCCGTCAAGCAGATCCAAATCTGTCTCTGCAATCACATTCCCGAGCTGGATCTGCTCTCCACTGCCTTGTGGGTCAGGCTATTGAGCCAAAGGCTCCGAGTGGAGTCCCTCAAGCAAACCTCCGAAGCACAACGATCACCTCGCGTGCAATTGCCCACCAATGCAATCGTATGCCTGCGCGAAAAGCACTCAGCATCGGGTGCTGGAACGTGCGCACACTACTGGACCGGAACTCCAGCGAGCGCCCGGAGCGACGCACTGCACTGGTCGCAATGGAGCTGGCGCGCTACCACATCGATATTGCGACGCTCAGTGAAACTCGGCTCGCTGAGCAAGGTAAGTTACATGAAGCAGGTGCTGGCTACACATTCTACTGGGTGGGCAACGCCGCCTCAGCACCACGTGAACATGGGGTCGGATTTGCAATATCCGATCGCCTGAATGGCCAGCTGCTGGGTGAACCAACGGGCATCAGCGCGCGACTGATGACTGTTCGCCTACGACTCGGAAGAGGTAAGTTTGCCACCTTTATAAGCACGTACGGTCCGACCATGTGTTATCCTGATGACACGCGTGATCAGTTCTACACTGAGCTATCCTCCGTGATACGGTCTGTGCCGAGGAGCGACCGACTATTTCTGCTGGGTGATTTCAACGCGCGCGTTGGGCGTGATGCATCAGCGTGGACAGATGTTATCGGTGCGCATGGCATTGGTTCAGCGAATGCGAACGGTGACAGGCTGCTCTCACTGTGTGCCACTCACGGCCTGACGATCACGAACACTCGGTTTGCACTGAGTGCGAGTGATATAGCAAATTGGACGCACCCACGGAGTGGTCACGCTCACCTGCTCGACTATGTCATCGTACGTCAGCGTGATATGCGTGAAGTGCGCATGACGCGTGTACTGCGTGGAGCTGAGTGTGGCACTGATCACAAATTGGTGCGGACCAAACTGTACATATATTTTCGTAAATCTATGTATTGCACTCCCGCAGTGAATCGGCGTAAATTTAACATTCTCTCCCTCGGTACTGTGACGAAACGTACTGAGCTGGAGAAGGCGATGGCTGCACGCCTGTGTGGTGATGTGGACTGCATAGCCACAGTGGGCGACCTGTGGCACCACATTCGCGACCAGGTGACAGCTGCTGCAGAGGAGACCATCTGGGCGCGCAAACTGTAAGCGGCCTGATTGGTTTGATGACAACAATGTGACGATTGACGCATTGGTGTCAGAGAAGAATGCAGCATTTGCTGCACATGTGGCAGACCCCAGTGACCTGGGGAAGAGTAGTCAGTTTCGCAAACTTCGACGGCGACTGACCCGAGAGCTCCGTCGCATTAAAAATGCATGGTGGACGGAGAAGGCGAAGCAGATGGAATGCTACGCCGAACGCCGTCAACACAAGGAATTCTTCGACTCCTTGAAGGCGGTGTATGGACCGAGATTGGAGCCGCTGAGGACACTGATCGATGGTAGTTCAGGTGCTACCTGCACACAGACTGCAGACATAATGCAGGTCTGGCGGAAACACTTTGACTGTATCTTGAACAACCGTTCAGAGGTCGACTGGCCTACATTGAATGGCCTGAAGCAGCACGATGTGAAGGCGGATCTGGCGGATACGCCGACACTGGATGAAACGCAGAGAGCACTTGCTCAGCTGCGAAACGGCAAATGTGCCGGGGGTGACGGGATCCCACCTGAAGTATTGAAACACGGCGGACCCGCGTTGTTGACTGCGCTGCACCACTTGGTGCAACGTGTGTGGATTGAGGAGGAGGTGCCTGCTGAGCTGAAGGATGCCCTTGTGCTACCACTGTACAAGGGCAAAGGTAGCAAGTAATGTTGCACGAATTATCGTGGCATCAACTTGCTGAGTTGTGTGGGCAAGGTGATTGCCCGAATCCTGCTCAATCGCCTCGTGAGTCAGATTGTGGAACCAAACGTGGCGGAAGAGCAATGTGGATTCCGTTCGGGTCGCAGCACTATAGATATGGTGTTTGCGGCTCGTCGGTTGCAAAAGAAGTGCAGAGAACGACGCCAGCCATTGTACTCGCTTTTTTGTTGATTTCACCAAGGCATTTGATACGGTGAACCGCGAGGCACTGTGGCTGGTGTTGGGTAAGTTTGGTTGACCGCGTAAGTTTGTAAGTTTAATTGAATGTCTGCACAGTGGTATGCGAGCGAGGGTGCAGCTGAGTGGAGAGACCTCGGATGACTTTGCAGTTGTCTCTGGTGTGAAGCAAGGCTGTGTGTTAGCTCCTGCCCTGTTTAATATCTATCTTCATGCAATGTTGTCTTGTGCTTTTAATGCGGCTTGTGCTTACGGTGTTCGTGTGGAGCACCGTATTGATGGTGGGTTGATGAACATCCGTCGTTTCGGTGCGAGAACTCTAGTCTGTGAGACAACTATCCGTATGTTGCTGTTTGCTGACGACTGTGCGTTGTTTTCACACAGCGCGGATGAGTTGCAGCACATGACTAGTGCTCTGACTTCGACAGCGGCCAAATTCGGGCTCACCATCAACACAAGCAAAACTGTCTGTCTCTTTCAGCCTTCACCGGAGGTGCAATCTTCAATATTGCCGCGAATCAGCATTGGTGCTGAAGTATTGGAAACCACCTCCCGCTTCTGCTACCTTGGGAGTGTGATGTCGACTGATCAGCAGCTACACGTTGAGTTGCGTAATCGCGTGTCGAAGGCGGCAGCGGCATTCGGGAAGCTTGAGTACCGAGAGTGGAACAACCATCAGCTTAGCATTGGCACGAAGCTGATGGTGTACAAATCCATGGTACTGTCCGTTCTTCTATACGGCAGTGAAACGTGGACGATGTACCGTCGGGATGTGCGATATCTCGAGCGGTTCCATCAGCAGTGTCTGCGACGAATTTTGCGGATCGGTTGGGGCGCCAGAGTTGCAGACACGGAAGTGTTGCGCCGAAGTGGGATGTATGCAGTGGACGGCATACTTTTACTGCGACACCTGAGATGGCTCGGTCATGTGAGCCGTATGGATTCGACTCGGATACCGAAACAACTTTTATACGGTCAGCTGAGTATAGGGAAGCGGCATGCTGGGAAACCAAAGTTACGTTACCAGGACATGATTAAAGTGAGCCTCACACGTTCTAATCTTGATTGCAGATCATGGGAATCGAAGGCGGTTGATCGTGGTGCATGGCGCGATCTAATCACGAAGGCAGTTGCTGAAGTGCGGGAGAAATCCCTCATGCATGCAGAGAAGAAGCGGCAAGTGCGGAAGCGGCAAGCACCAATGAATTGTACTCCATCGACATCGAGCGCATTGTGCTGTAGAACATGCGGTCGCGAGTGCCTTAGTCAGGCAGGTCTAGTGAGCCATGAGAGAGGTCACTCGGGACCACTGCCGAAGCGCCGACGGGTCCAGCAGTGAACGTAGGCAGCACCGGCGCAGCGTTTGTAGGCACGCTGAATTCGATTTACTAACCGCATGCTTGCATGCTAAGTCTCTTTATTTCAGGTGGTGGGTTTTCGGTTCTCTCCTAATGCCTTTCTTTCTCATATAAATGTCTAGTGGGCCATGAGCTGTGCCATTTGGGGCCACTACAGAAGCGACGACGGGTCCTGCAGAGAATTACGGCGAGCCGGCACAGCGTTTGTAGGCACGCTGAATTCGATTTACTAACCGCGTGCTTGCATGCTAAGTCTCTTTATTTCAGGTGGTGGGTTTACAGTTTGTGCCTTAATGCTTTTCTTTCTCATATAAATATCTCCCTGTACTCTATTCCATTAACTTGCACACATCGCTTCAGCCAATTGTATTCGATTTCCATAACATTTTTGTGTTCGTGGCATTCCGTGAACTATACTTCCTGACCTCGTGCACTTAGCTAGGATTTGTTTGTAAACAACTTATTACATATGCTATTTACTTAAGGTTTATATCACCGTTCCTTATGCATTAATCGAGTTTTTCTCTTTTTCTTTCTCTCTCTCTCTCAAGTGTTTGGCTGCTGTTTGATATCCCCGGTGTGGTTGCGCTTGATGTGCATGTTGACAAGGTGCCTACCTGTCTATTACCCACCACCTCGTCCATACTGGCTCCAGGAGACAATTGGTCGTTGCTGGAGGGGACGGGGTGCACGGTTCTTGTGGCCGTGCTAGGCACAAAGAGCGGTTCCATGCAGTCAGTGTGGAGCGGACTACGGTCCAGCCACCGCCTTGTGTGCGCTTGATTCCCAAATACAGCGTGCTTGTGTTTGCCTGTGAAGGAGTGTGGGCCGGCTCCGTTGATGAAACGTGGTTCCCATCCGCATGCCTCCCGGTCTTATTCCTTCGGGTTTACACTGGATATGGGGTATGTGGTTGGAGCTGTGGGTGGTGCAGCGCAAGCCATCCATGGTCCCTCTGTAGGCGCAGGCGTCCTGTGGCTTGCCACAGTGACAGGCAAATCCGAAACCGGATGCCGCCAACCGCATATATATATATATATATATATATATATATATATATATATATATATATACCGTTAACAGATATTGTGCCATCAGAAACAAGGCAGAAGACAAAAATGGAGAAGATGGAAACACGAAATGCGATAAAAAATGGAAAACGAAGTTTTTGGTTTTACACACGCCATTATGATTGCTTTTTGCTTTTGTTTCGTGAGTTTTGTGTGTATTAAAGAGGGGATAAAATGGCGCAATAACATTGGCGCCACTAATGTCTGCCGCGGACCATGACGTCCAATATTTCCAACCACTGAAATTCAGCATCTCGTGGTCCCCAACCTGGAAGACGGACTGGTCCGACTGCCGCCAAACTTGAGGTTGTCTTCTTCATGCTCCTTCTCCACGTCATGGGCTGTCCACCGCGGCACTTTTTCCAATCGCTCCCTGGGAGTGCAAATAGCGCTCGAAGTGGAAGGCGATGGGCTGGCATGCGCAGAACGTGCCAGAGCCAACGCATGCGATGTCGGAGAATAACGTTCGGAAGACTGGCGCTACTCGCTCCAAGCACTCGGTCTCGCACCCCTGTGTTGCTTACGTGGTGTTGCTACCACACCTGAGTAATCCTTGGTAAACAGCGATTGTCGAAAACTGACAACCGTTTCATGTCTCCCGAGCGAATAGGCCGTCTCACAGCCATACAAGAGTACTGCACGGACGGAAGCGTTTTACACCCTGCCCTTGAGCTTGAGACTGACATCACAATGCCGCCATATAGGTGTCTCAGTTTGATGAATGCAAGACGGGCCTTTGCCATCCGTTGTGAGACTTCATCTTCAACACCGCCACCAGCCGTGATGCAACTCCCCAGATAAGTAAAGCAAGGGACTTGCTCCAGAACATGTCCAGCAATGGTAAGCGCGGGTTCGGGCACCTGCCAGTCCTGGAGCAAAGTTTTACATTTTCCTGGATTGAACCATAAGCCGTACTTATACGCCTCCATCGCTAAGCGGTACAAAGCGCTCTGGACGGTTTGTGGGTCGTCCCCCAGCAAGACGATATCATCGAGGTAGTCCAAGTCCGTGACTCTGTCTCCAGGGAGGAGCTCAACACCGCAGTTCCGAACACCTTCCAGTGCTCTTTGGACATCTTGGATGGCGAAATTGAAGAGGAAAGCGGAAGTAGGACAACGATATCGAACATCGCTGGTCACAGCAAACGAAGAAGCGAATGTGCCGTAAGCCCTGACTTTGCCCGACGTGTGACTGCAAAGTTCGTCCAGGATGCCTACAAACTTGTCGGGCACACCTTTCTTCAGTAAACAGTTCCACAACGCAGATCAATCTATTGAATCAAATGCCGCTCGGATGTCAAAAAACACTACGATTGTTAGCCGCCGGTGGATGTGACGGAGTTCGAGAATTTGGCGAAGCGTGAAGATTTGGTCGATGCAGCCGCTGCCTGGACGTAATCCGGCTTGTTCTTCTCGGGAAAGTTTGCGAAGTAGGGCCGGCACGAAGATTTTGGATGCGACAGACATTCACGAGATTCCGCGGTAGTTACATCAGTCGTCGCGGGAGCCTTTCTTGTGAATCGGAACAATGACCGATTCTCCCCATGAGTTCGGAATCTTCTCCTCAGTCCAAACTTTCATAAACAGCGATAGGAATTCGCTGACAAATACACTCCCACCATCTTTGAATAGAGCCGGTGGCAGACTGTCAGGACCCGGAGCCTTGTGGCGTTTCAAAGATTGGATCGCATCTCGGATCTCTGCTTCATCCAGTGGGGCTGGAGGCGCCACAGGGGGCTGTGTTGGGTGGTTGAATTGGAGAGCGAAATGCTCTGCCCAGCAACCGAACCGCCTGTGAAGGTTGCAGATCTTCGTGCCGTCTGATTCGTAAATCCTCTGGCCGATAGCGTGGGAATTGTAACCGGTGGCCCTGATGATGCAAAATAGACGGCGGAAGTTGCCAGCTGATGCAGCGGATTCCATCTCATCAGCTTGTTCTGAGCATCAAGATTCACGATCAGAGCGAAGGCTTGCTTCCAGCTGTTGCGTAATAGACCGGTGGTGTTCGTTGTACTCTGCGCCATTAGGCACCACCCGTCGGCGATCCAACAATACCGAGGATCTTCCTGAGATCCAATTTTTGGGAGTGGAGCAAGCGAGAACATAACTAGACAAACCGGCCGACGGCAAGGCTTGTTGCAGACTTGACCAGTGTTGATCAACATCCAGAGTGGGAGAAAGAGCGAGATTTTCACGAAGCCATCGTTGATACTTCTTCTTCACCATTGAGTCCTCCAACTTGTAGATGTTCAGTCGGGTGTGTTTTGACCTAGGTGAGCCATCGAAACGCATGCAAACGGTCGCACATATCAGTGCGTGAGCGGTATCGACGCATGTTGAGCAAAATGATCGGCAGCCGCGTACGCTGCTGCGCCACCTGAAACCTATGGCTATATGGTCATTCTGTGACCAGTGCTGGGTTGATGATGGGTAAAAATCAATTGTGATGAAAACGGGAATAAAAACGAGCATGAGACAGAAGTGGTGTAGGACCCGCAATGAGGTATCAGTAAAATCTCCACAAACTCAGCGCACAAACAATTGACATCCGAAGTTGTGGTGATGGTGTTGTAGATTAAGCCGAAACAGTGAGAACTGGGCATTGCAACAGTACTCAGTACAAATGGTTAGTTTCCATGGAGCTACAAAAGGTTGTAGGCAGGCTGGGACACTGTAGGAAGGCTTAAACTCCTGTAGAAGCGGGAATCTGGCACCCTCGGGCGCAGTCATGGGAACTAAGTACGTGCGCAGCAATGCATAATGAAGATCAGACCGACCGACCATTTGTACTGATGTGCGCTATATGTATATGATACTGATGTGATTATTCTGAGTCCAGGGAGAACAGTCGTTTGTTGTGTCACTAGTGATGGAAAGATGCTGCCAAAATGGGGTTGTGATTACTGATTACTGGCTGGAAGTAGCAAGTAGAGGTTTCTCTGTGAAGCTGCAGCTAATGTCACTCAAGGACAAAGACCCATTATGTTGTGGTGCGCTCGATATATTTTATGTCGGCAAAGTGTTTGTCCAGGAATTTCTTAAATTCTGACACCGACTTTGCCTCTACTACATGCTGCGGCAGGTTGTTCCATACATTCACCACTCTGCGTTCGAAACGGAGTTGGTGAGCGACCCGCTTAAAATCCGGTACGACAAGCTTGCACCGGTGTCCTCGTGTGTTGCTTGGTGTGTGCAGATGAAGCGCTGGTCTCAAGATGGGGTAATCGCCCAGAGATAATATCCGGTGCATTATGATGAGGTCAACCCTAAGTCGATGATAAGCTAGAGTGTACAACCCTAGTTTCTTACACGGGTCTTCGTACGGTATACCTCTTAAGTTGGGAATCAGCCTAGTGGCTGCACTCGCTCAATCTTTTTACCTCGCCCCGGGTGATAAGACAATACGTGGGAGAGCCATACTCAAGCATTGGTCGTATTATTGAGACGAAGAGGCGAGTGGTAATCTCTTCGGACAAAGTGCTGAGGCTGCGTCTGAGTGCCCAAAACATACGCTGTTTTGGTGAAGCCTATTCGTGTTGTCCATGGACTCTAGGTCGTAGCGTGCGAGTACACCGACGTCTCGCATGAAAGGCGCGGGATGCAACGGTTGACCGGCCACCGTGTATGTTCGACTGTGCTCACACTTACCCAGCATCATATATTGCTTGACCGGGTTGATCGGAAGGTTGACTTCTGCAGACCACGTGGACAGGCGGTCGAGGTCATGCAGAAGCAGGTCACAATCATTGGGTGTGCGGATTACTCTTCACACCTTTAAGTCATCTGCGAACAGCGCACATAACTTAAAGGTGTGATCAGTTTAAAGTTGATCACATCGAGCACTATCATAAGTACGGCAGGCTATGTGGTGGTGTACTGATTCTGATGTGTCTCACTCGAACACTGATACACTCGCGATAACGACCCTATAGGAGAGGGATGAAATATTCTAATAGCATCCATACGTGGTCTTCAGGACTGCAGTTGGTGACAGCGTATACTTGAATGACAGACACCTTCTTTGACCGATGGTTTTTGGATTTGCTTGTGCTCGCAGGCCAAAATAGGTATGTGCACTGCCGAAAGACGCCCATCGAGATGGAAAATGTTGATTCGAACTAACTAGAGAGGGGAAATGGGGAAGCGCTAACACCCGAATGCGGTAGCGTATCTATAACGAGATTGTTGTTGAGTGCTTCCAAGAAGTTAACGCGAAGAGTGTGCAAAGTTACTGGTGTAGGTCATCGACCAGACAGCACAGGGTGTGAACATTGCAACACCTGATATATATTCCAGTGAGTAAAGAAAATGAGTAAGCATCCTTAAAGGTGCAGCTGGTGACATGGTTGTGGTTTATTACTGACTAAAATAAGAAACCATAGAAAAATTATAAACAAAATACGAGGGTGCCGGGCTTCCGTAGTCGGATGGTAGCCTAAGGTTGTTAACTACAAGATAAGTGTTCTATTTGATGGCACACAACTCGAGCAAGTGACTTTGAAAGCTAACCGTAAAGGCACTGGGGAGCAGATGTAAATCGGAAGTATGGATGTGAGATACCACGGGGTCTGATTGCAGGTGACTACAGATAGTCCTTAACGTAGACATTCTGACTACAGCTGTGGTCATTGGCAACCATACGCCGGTTTTAATAGGTTCCTATATTATTGGTCAAGGACTGATAGGCATGAAGCACGAATTTACACCATTGACGGTCAACGGCTACATCCCACACCTTCCTTGAAGAATCTAGGTGTACTCTCGCATTGCGATTTGAAGTCTGTTGACAACACGAACAGACTATATCGTAGAGGACTGCGCATGCTTTGGGCGATCAAACGCAGCTTCTGTACTAGATCTGAAGAGGTCGCCACTCCCCCCCACACTTCCATCATAAGACCAATACTGGAGTATGGCTCACCTACCTACTGCCCAATCACCCGAAGCGAGCCACAGAAAATCGAACGAGCCCAACACGTCGCCACCAGGCTCATACCAGGTTTACGAGAATTATCGTACGAAGACCGGTGCGAGAAACTCGGAGTCTACACATTATCCGATCGTTGAGTGCGAGACGACCTCATCATGAACTACCGGATATTACATTCCGGTGACTTCCTCATGCTGAAGTCGATACTACATTTGTAAACGCCATACAACACACGCGGACACCGGTACGAGCTTGTGCTGCGAGATATAAAACGATTACCCCACCTCCTGTACTTCGAACGGAGAGTGGTAAATGTTTGGAATAGTCTGCCAGAACCAGTCGTGAAGGCTAAATCTGTACAACAGTTTAAAACCTTATTGGGTTTGTATTTCATTCCCCATTCGATTCAGAGAACGACTGCAACCAGCAATATCTTGCGTTTGTGAAACCTGTGAAACTGTAAGTCAGATATTCTAAAATGCTACATAAGAACTTGTCAAATGATTCGGTTATTATGGAGTGCAGACACTTATTATACTATTTTTGTCTATATTGCGATGGAGTTGTACAAAGTTATATTTCCACTTGCTCCCACATACAGTACTCAGTGCTGGGAGACAAAGGCAGGAATATCATTAGCACACTACACAACCGAAAGCGATTTAACACGGGTTGAAATGCCAAGGCGGGGACTCGAAATCGTATCAAGGAAATGCAAGGCAGATGCCTGACTCACGACACCAACGGCTGTGCTCACCTATTATTGGAAACAGTCTGTGACGATAGTGACTGGGCTTACCAGAGCTCTACTCTTTGATACGTGTAGTATAACGGATTGTTATGAAGCTTGAGAAATGTTACTGACAAAACTAGGCAACATATCGCACCATTCTAAGATCGAATCTCAATGAGACAAAGCACTTGATCATATGGCACTTAGTCTAAAAAAGGGTAACAGTGGAACAACACAGGCCTATTTAGATGGTCGAGAAATAGGAACATAGATTGTAGATGTGTGTTTATGAGGCAACCTAATTGGGCGCTAAAGTGTGTTGTCAGACTTCACGTGGTGCACCATGTTAGTTGGCTAAGGACTCCAGCGACAACAAATCACACTTAGGCAACAGATGCTATTAACAGGCAAGCAATTATCGCCTCCAACGTACGACAACCATTCATGTGTACTAAATGATCCTAGTTCTGAAATGTTTTGATGCGTCGCCGGCGATGTACTGCTCTGTATGATCAAGAAAGTTCAGTTAAACAACTACGATGAGGGCTCTAAAGTACGATGGATTCCGTCGTCGCGAGCAGCGTTGACAGACTAACAATAGCCAACGATGGTAGGAAAAATGAGGTAGAATGCAATAGAATGTCAGAAAGGACTAGGCTGAAAGGTAGTTAACCATGGTCGAATAGTAACAGCTGACCGCAAAAAGCCGAATGAAAGAGCATCACTAAGTTAGTGACTGCGCCATACCAGACAACCACTGACGTGGCTCATCCCGAGGACCATATGCTCGAAAATAGCGTGTGCCAAGTTGGTGAGTCTGTAGGATGCATGCAGCACAGGAAACACCGCCGCTGTGGGAAAAGTCAAGCAGTAATACGAATTTCTAAGATCAAATTGTCAAACTGAATGTATCAACATGGTATCCGAGACGCTTTGGAGTCCTGCAAATCAGAGCGGCAAAAAGGTTGTTTCATAGCAAAATTGCTGTCGTATGTCAGAGGGACTTAAGATCAGAAAATCGCCAAATGTACGGCGCGGTAACTCACCAAAACCAATTAGATCGAACATGTCATTGATGGGAGAGCTCCAAAAATCCTCAATCCGGAATAACATCTGGGCTAGTAATTCGAAAGCTTTCTTCAAAACAGAATTCCGTATGTCTGCACGTGAGACCTGAGACATTCGGGTGTTATCCTCGACAACGCGTAAGATTGCAGCACGAACCTCGGCCGTAAATTCATCGGACATAATGTAAGACTACAAGTAATAAGGAAAAATGTAGCTTACAGAGGCGCGAATTGCACCATTCAGAATCGATAGACCGAAAAACTGCTCCTGTGATATCCCACTACTGGAAATGAGGAGAAAGCCTATCTTCCAGACTTCATTAGATTGCAAAACTTCTGAAAAGAACGACTGCAGTTCCGGTCCACTCATGCCAGAAGTATAGTGCTGGGCGAGTTCTCTCAGCCTGTCAGACGGCAGGCCTTCAGCTGTGAGGTACATGTCTAGTGACGCAGAAGCGCTGACAAGTGAAGGTCGACGAATCTTGTATTCGTTGTAGTTGTATAAATGCTATGGCGGAAGCTGCCACCGATAATTTACTGAAAGCTGCAAAAAGGGTCGAAACAGAGTAGAACTGACAACAGATATTACGTGTACCCACAAAAACTAGTGAGGTATACTGGTTGTAAGAGGATAAAACAGTAAATGGTAATTTAAATAGCACAACAAGAAGGCGAATGTTGCAAGATGGTACCATTTCGTGCCCTCTGTTCAACTGCAAACGGACACATATCAAGGGATAACGTGAAAAAAGAAAGAAAGAAATTGTCGGCTGACTGCGACGAACAAAAAGAAATCAATAAGTTGAAAGCGGGAGACCACATGCAAGCGAAGTAAACGTTGGCTACAGATTGAGGAGGAATTATTAACTCCAAGGGAGTTTAAAAGTAGCGGACAGTTGCTTCTGGATGCATAATGCTGGAGAATGCTTTTTTATGGCCACTGCCTCGGTAAACTTGAGGACTTTGGCGTTTAGGTTACGATAGATGATACAAAAAGCCGAGTTGGGGTCCACTTGATGACCCGTTTCCATCAGGTGTTTCGCAATCGAAGAGGTAGGTATGTTGTTCGTCGACACAGATTCCGTTTGCTGCTGCCATGTCAAGGTAACAATACGCTTCGGAATGTGCTCCCCAACCCGCTTACACAAGCAACGGTCTGTTATGCCGATGTAACTGCTTTCACTGTTACAAACAAATCGATAGGTACAGTGCGTTGTGGAGAAGGCCGGCTTAGTAGGCTTGACTGGGGGCAGTGGTAGCTTCTTGGTTGTCCAGAGAAGGCAGAATTTGGCGGCACCGAATGCACGCCGTATTGCAACTGCTGTGTGTCGTTCTATTTGCCTAGCCAGAACATCCCCTTTGAAGGGTAGTCGCAGATAAACAGGCATTTTTGGTACAGTAAGAACGACCGGCTGTTCACTTTCCGCGGGACGGCTATGAAACCTAATAAAGGCTTCTGGGTAGCCATTTGCCCGTAGGGTCTGCGTGATGAATTGCAATTCAGCCTCGATGCATTCCGTATTGCATATCCTGCGTGCCGGAATTAACAACATTCGTTACGCTCAAACTCCCTTGGAGTTAATAATTCCTCCTCAACCTGTAGCCAACGTTTACTTCGCTTGCATGTGGCCCCTCGCTTTCAACTTATGGATTACTTTTTCACGTTATGATTCGATGTGTTGTCTGTTTGCAAGTGAACAGGGGGCACAAAATGGTACCATATTGCAACATTCGTCTTCTTATTGTGTCATGTAAGTTAGTACAGGGAACTCAATGCCTCAACTGGTAATTCAACAGCAAGCTGGAGCAAACGAACATGCTCGTACAAATTCTTTTGCCAGTCAAAAACGAATGCAGAGAAGTAACCGTGTGCAAAACCAGTAAACTTAATGTGGTTTAACGCACAAAGGAAAGGTGAATTCTCAGCTGTAACACATCTCATTGGTATGAGAAAACGGTGTAACACATACAATAGTGACAAAACAGCAGCAAAAACGGAGCTGAATGTGCAGTGCAACCTAAATGGTAAACGTTAGCAATCGATTCTTGGATAACAGCGTTCGAGTCAAAAAGAAATCGAGTGAGATATGGAATGAAGGATAAACTCCACACCCGCATGACGTCATACACTTCTTCGTACTCTTCTTAGACCAAGTGACAGGTGAACGGCTAGAGAGCGCACTATCTAGAAAGTGGATGACATCGATGGCCATTTGTGTAGGAAATAACACCAGTAAGATTAACCAAAGCCGAAACTGAAAAGCACTGCAGCAAGACAAGTATTTCAGTCGTTTCTGAAATGGTCTGGAATGCATATATGGTTGGCTGCATCCGGTTCCGGATTTGCCTGTCACTGTGGCCAGCCACAGGACGCCTGCGCCTACAGAGGGACCATGGATCGCTTGCGCTGCACCACTCACAGCTCCAACCACACACCCTATATACAGAGTAGACCCGAAGGAATAAGACCGGGAGGCATGCGGATGGGAGCCACGTTTCATCAACGGAGCCGGCCCACACTCCTTCACAGGCAAACACAAGCACGCTGTATTTGGGAATCAAGCGCACACAAGGCGGTGGCTGGACCGTAGTCCGCTCCACACTGACTGCATGGAACCACTCTTCGAGCCTAGCACAACCACAAGGACCGTGCACCCCGTCCCCTCCAGCAACGACCAACTGTCTCCTGGAGCCAGTATGGACGAGGTGGTGGGTAATAGACAGGTAGGTACCTTGTCAACATGCACGTCAAGCGTAGCCACACCGGGGATAACAACCAACAGCCAATCACCTGTAACGACAAAATGAAATAAAACAAATACAATAATGCATACAGATACGGTGGCAAAACTCTTCGCTAAATTAGCATATGAAGTAAGTTGGTTAGCAACCCATCCGCGATAAGTAACAAAATGTCCACATGTTACTTAAAAATGCTACAAACGCAACAAAGTTACCGAAGATGAGTGCAATTAGTGTAAGAAACGTGGCCAGTTAATAGATTATTCAGGTAGGCAGAACAAACCAAATAAAGTGGAATGAAATGTATCCAGCTTAAAAAGACCTAGTTTAAGTGTAAGTTGGTTTAGCCCAACTGCGGTGAAGAAGCATCAAGAATGCAACATCAGCCTCAGCATGGGGTATATATATATATATATATATATATATATATATATATACAACACTACCAATTACAATATAATTGGCTGAGTGCCACAACACTTGTGCAGAAAAAGGGATAGCATGGAACGCATATCCAAGAACGTTAGAAAAAAGCATTCATTCATTCATTATACATGTTAGCTGCAAGTGTAAAAACCTCAGCTATTGTGCCGCAATACAAAAGACAAGAAGACATAGTGGCACGCTGGCTGAGTCCCCAGTAACGGATGGACACTGTTCCCGAGAGCTAACAGCCGGCTATCGTGCCGCAAAAGGTTATATTATGCCTAACGAGTGATCGTGACTGGAGATGGATGCTAAGCAGGAGGGGGATGAACAAAGGAACTCACAACACAAACGCCATTGGGGCCGGCTCCTAGCCATATCAGCAAATGTGTCCAACCAAACGTGTTCATCGTCCTTAGAACCTCAGTCAGGCAGTCGGGACGCACCAAACAACGCCAACTTCGAAATGAGGGTTTTCATTTCTCTCCATTAAGTCATCGCTTGGCCTCCCCTTTTCCTTTTCCAACCGCCTCCCCCCCCCCGGCGCGCAAACAATGCACGTCGCGGGAGTCGGTGTGCTGGCATGCGCAACACGTAGCCCAACCATCGGACACTGGTGCGTGACATAATAGTGCTGAGCGGTTCACTAGCTCTTCCAGTACCAAATACGCGACGCCGAACACGCTCATTGCTCACACGGTGGTGCCACCAGAATGAGCTAAGCTGCGAAGGCAGCGACAGTCAAACGTGACTAGCCTCTTTATGTCTGTCGACCTGATGGGCCAGGTTTCACAACCGTATAAGAGGGTTGAACGGACAGTTGCATTATAAACTCTGCTCTTCAGGGCCAAAGTGATGTCGTGTCTGCGTCGCAGGTGGCGATGATTAGCAAAAGTACCCCGAGCTTTTGCTATACGGTTCGTAACCTCATCTTCGATCCCATGGGCGTTAATATATATATATATATATATATATATATATATATATATATATATATATATATATATATATATATAGTACTTGAATTCCTGAACGACTTCTAGCAGATCACCACAAAGTGTTAGCGCAGGGTTGGGTCCCTGCCAATCTTGGAAAAGTACTTTGCATTTCGATGGAGAAAAGCATAGCCCAAAACGATTGACAGCCAGTGCTAATCAGTCTAGTGCTGCTTGACATGTTTGGGAGCTATGACAGATTAGGGAAATATCGTCCGCGTACTCCAAGTCAAGAAGTAACTCACCAGGAAGTAGCTTCACATCTTCTAGATCGTGTCCAACGAATGCTGATTCCATGACTTCGTCAATAGCGAAGTTAAGTAGAAAAGGTGACAGCGAGCAACCTTGTCTCACACCGCTGGATATATTGGAGTGTGGCGACAATTTGCCATAAACCCTCACTCTGCCCGAACAATGCGCGTACAGCGCTTTGATAATGTATACGTGTTTATCGAGCACACCTTTTCTCAGCAGACAGCCTCGAAGGGCACATCGAGCATCCGAATCGAAGACACCTTGGATGTCGAGAAACACGACTACGGTAAGTCGCCAATAAACATGGCATAGCTCCAACAATAGACGCAAGATGAAGATGTGGTCGATGCAGCCCCGACATAGACGAAACCCGGCTTGCTATTCACGAATATGACTTTCACGAGTGCCAGTCAGCCTGTGAAGAATGATAGAGGCAAGCAATTTAGAGGCAATTGTGATCAGACTGATCCCTCTAGGATTGCCGCATTCCGAACGGGCGCCCCCCCCCCCCATTAAAAATTGGGACTATGACGGAGCGGCTCCAGTCTGTCATGACAGTCTCCTGCTCCCAAAGTTTCACTAGCAATTCGTGTAAATGATCTACCGGAGCAGGTCCCTCGAATTTGAAGAGGGCTTGGGGAATTCTACCTGCCCCTGCGGCCTTATGCAATTTAAACAGCCTGATCTCACGTTCGACTTTTGCGCGTGAGGGCGGATCCAAGGAGACGGCCCAGAGAGAAAGGCGCTCAAAGCCCGAAAAAGAAAGCGATAACTTAGGTTGGTTAAATTGTCTGGCAAAGTGTTCAGCCCAACGCTCCAAGGTTTTTGACAGGCTGTGGATCAGCTGCCCATTCTCGTTGCGTATGGTCTCGCTAATACTAGGTCTCCTGCTGTCTGTTTTCCGTATTAGATGGAATAACTTACGATGATTACCAATGGTAGCGGCTGTTTCCATCTCCGAGGCACGATGGGACCACCAGGCTTCGCGGTCTCTCTTCTGGCTAGCACGTAGTTTTGCCCTGGGATTTTTGCGAGCCTCATTGTATTCGCTTCCAGTCGGAATACGTCGGCGAACATCCAGAAGTTCCAGACTTTGTATAGACCCAATGTCTAGGTTGGCAATTTGGTTTGCCACATGAATACATGCCTGCTGATAGTAACGTTTGACGAATATGTGACCAGTGATCTTCCATTGCGTTCAGTGAGCGCTTCCTCAGACTGGATGTCAGCGCACTTTGATACACATTCAGAACACCTGGTTTCGCCAGCTGGCTGGTGACAATCCGTTCACATTGACGTTGCGGAGGTCCACCGAAACGCACCCGGAGGTCGGCGCAGACAAGTGCGTGGTCAGAGTCCACGCTCGTGCTCCAAATCGAGTGACAGTTTTGGACACAGCCTCTCCAGCGGTAACTGACCGCGATATGGTCGATCTGCGTCCATGGATGGCGTGAGGCTGGTGGGCGCCAAGTCACGCTTCTGCGGGTGCTGTGCCAAAAGTTTGTGCACGGGAGAAAGAGACGAGCATCTTCACACAGCTGTAGCAATCGCTCACCGTTATCATTAGGGCAGCCTACATCATGTTGGCCGCCCAGATGAAGCTCATCAGAGGGCAAGTTCCCGACTTGGGCGTTTAGATCGCCAGCCAACGCCACAGTATCCGTGCTTCTGTAACGCAGGAAATCGTGACGTTGCTGATAGAAATCATCTTTCACTGAATCAGTGCTACAGTTTGTAGGGGCGTAGGTCGTAATGACAAACAAGCACCGTTTGTTCCCATGCGACTTAGTAGCATGGAACAAACCAGCTAATCTAACGGCGCACATCCGATTGGGATCTGGGATCTAATCGATCAGGGCAGCTTCAGCCCTGTGCGCTGGCTCTTCTTGAAGATAGACGCAACAGTTGATAGTCGCCAGTTTGATGACATTTCTTCGGTGCTCCAAATCGTGTTAAATAGAGAACCAAGTCCAGTCAACAAAGAATCACCTCCATCTTTCAGCAAAGATGGAAGAAGGTCGTCGGGTCACGGAGCCTTGTTTCGTTTTAACACGACGAGCTCATGTCGAATATCAATCAAGGTGAGAGGTGTGACATCCACTCCTACGTCAGCTCAGGTGATTTGCCAAGTGGTAGTGTCACAGCAGGCCTGCTGAACTGCTCTCCAAAATGTTCCGCCCAGCGGCCTAGTCGACGTCGCTGAGAATGGATCAGTTGCCCGATTTTTTTCAGCTATTGTCCCGCTAACGGATGGCTTACTCTGATCCGTGTTCCGCATGAGCTGGAACAACACTCGGCTGTTTCCAAAAGCAGTGGCTTTCTCGAGCTCACGGGCCCTTGCCACCAGGCAAGATTCCCGTTCGATTCAAAGACTCCTTGTCAAACGTCGTTCAGGGAGTTACGGACACGCTGAAACTCAGTGCCCATTGGAACCTGTTTGTGTGTCTCAAACAAATTGATTGACGTTTCAGAGTTCTATTCGCAGTTGGGTGCACGGCAAGTGTGAAAGGCATTCTTCATGGCAAACTTGAGACGATCCCACTCAGCGTTCGGCTAAACAATCTCATTCATCACTGACAATTGGCGGGTCAGTTCGTCATCATATTGTTGAACTGCAGACTGAGTTCAAGTTACAGGTAAGGTTAGAAGATAGACACCTCTTTGAAGCGGGAAGAGTGAGCGCTAGCCGTGCGCGAACTAGTGCATGGCGGGAATCCAGACACGTTCCCCAAATTGAGCGACAGTCTTAGAGTGATGTGTGTCATCTGCAGCTGATGGCAATGTGGTCAATTTTCGTCCAGGTCATTGAGGAATTCAATGGGCGCCAGGTGAGACGGTGTGAACGTTTGCGTTGGAAAGCAGTGCTGCTAAGGTAAAGGTTGTGGTCAGCGCACAGTTGCAGGAATCGATCAATATTGTCTGTTCTGTGTGCATCGACCACAAAGCGGCCTCGCAGGTAATGTTCAGAGTCTGAAAGACGACCCACTTGGGCATTCATATCACCATAAACAATCACGATGTCAGTATTCATTCGCCATGCGAAGGACAGAGTTAACGATAGAAATTGTCTTTGTTACTCACTGAAATGCACTCAGCAGGAGCATAAACTGACGTTGCTTATTAACTCTAATGGAAATTCGAAATCGAATCGCACACATACGGATATCCACCGGCATACAGTCGAGTAGATTGCATTCAGCATGCTTGCTGAGGTAGATACCAAAACCACAAATACTGTGAGCCTTTGACTTAGTATCACCAGAGACGCGAAGAGTGTAGTCATTGTCATCAGATTCAGAGCCAGAGTCGAAGATTCGTCACAACGCTGCTCTTGCAAGAGTATTTCGGAGATATAGCACACATCAATACCAAGAGAGTGAGGAGTGTGATTCAGTGCTGCCTGCAAACCGATCTGACCGAGAGTGCGGGTGTTAAAAGGTCCGGTGTGAAATGAGACTCTAGGTTTGATGGGAAAAAGATTTGGTGGAAGAGCTGCCTGTATCAATGACAGCAGCTGTAAAGCCAGCGACCGTCCCTTGCTCAAAAGAAGGGAAGAGAGTTGGTGGGGGGAGAAAAATAATAAGACTGTGTTGTCGACGAGGTCGAGAGGGCAGGTGATACTCTCCGATTGCCTATACCGAGAGAGGGGCTTTGTTCGAGGTGCCCTACCTCTAGTCTTTGACTCAACGGTCTGTCCCACAAGCCAGTGGGAGATATGAAGGCTCACTTGAGGGAATCCACTGGGAACCTTTGACTCAATAGCCTAACACGCGAGGCAGTGGGGGGCAGGTCCCGCTCGGGAGTGTGATTGAAGACACAATGGGACCTGCTTGATACTTGTAACAGAAATTGTAGCGGGGTTTTGCAGTGATTGAAAAATTCTTCTAAAACGTGACCTCATTCGTCATTTGTACCGCATTTTTCGTCCCTACAACTGACCGTTCACCGTTGTTGCAATGGCTGCTCGTACACCCTTGTCGATGCCCTCACATAAACCGGATGTTTGTTCACTGGATGCCACCCCCCCCCCGCCGCCGGTTTGCTCTATATACCCTCGCCTTCGTCCAGTGGTCCACCACTTTCCCACCACTATGTGTTTACCTTGGCAACTGTTCAGATCCCCATGAGTTCTAAGCCTTGTACGGTGGTTTACACGTTCACTCCCTCATTTGTTTGTCTCCACCGTAACTCACTAAATCTGCTATCGCCGTGTCCATGGCATTGTGCTAATGTGGACGCATGCTAAGTGATTATCAGGTCACCCGTGGACCATAGACCACAGTCTTGTATGTGCGTGCCTGACGTTCACCGATAAAGTTTGCTCGCTTTGTGATTGCGCCAGTGACTTTGCATAAAGTTCCACTCCTATACGGGCACTTTATCTGTCCTCGGGCGACCTGTTTTGAGCTATGAAATTGATAACGCCCTTTTTCCTCGCTCGTTTACTTGCATTGTAGTTGACGGTGATACACCGGGACCCTGAATAATTGAGGTTTGCTCCACTTTATTTAACTGTATGTATTTTAGTACTGCATATATTGTGATCCCAACTTGTTTTGATTTCGGGATCAATTGGCTGCGCGCCATTCCGGTGAACGTTAGACAGCCAACAAGTATTCAGTACAATGCACAGGTGTTTCATGACCGTAGTATGTTACGCACATGAAACCACGACCAGTCGCAGGTGGGAGTTGGCTGGTTTGCACCAATTTGATCAGGAGCTGCCTGACTTGAGGCGGACGATAGCAAACCATTGAGCCCAGCAAGGTGCCCTCGCACCGTCAGAGACAATGCGTGGCCCTCTTGCTCTACGCCAATCGAGCTGTAAGCTTATAAACCGTAGAACTGTTGTCTCCCATGGCTAGGTTTTAAAGGAAGAGGGACATCGATGTGTCCCTAGCCTCCGAAGAGGATTGGATTGTGAGACTGATTTAGTCTATCTACTAACCATGGACCTAGCTAGTATGAGTGGGTCTGAAGGCACTTAGAAAGTGCCACCGAGCATAGCTCAATGGGTCACGGGGGTATGCAAATCATCGCACCACGTTAAGGCCCAGCCTCGAAAAGGTTTCAATACTGATTGGAGCGTTACTTTGGAGTACACGTCATTAACCGTTGTGCCAAACATTGCTGGTAAGGACAAGGTGGCTTAGGGGTAGCGGTCACAACTAACATTCTAATGATCCCGGATTCGATGCACTCTATCTCTATCTGATGAGATCAAATAAGATCGAAACACGTCATGGAGTGCAGTTTTTGGACGGACAACTCCCAATTTTCATCTGATTCAACTACGTTCCTAGTGATCGAATGATCAAGATTCACTTCGATGGGGACCATGGTTAACATTGAGACCGCGCATCGCAATCCATTTACACAACGTGTACTTCAAAATGATTCTCCAATAAACTTATGTCTATTTTGTAATGACAGTAGCGGGTTCGTGGCTAGATGAATTACGTGCTTGCCATGTAATCCAGAGGTCGCTGGTTTGAGCCTGCGTCCGGGACCGGGCGACTCTCGTAGCATACAGATCCTACGTGTGACTGGTGGTGGTTGTGTTGCAGTGAAGCGTTCGTACGACATATTGGCGTACTGCTGACGTCGTGCCTTTTTTCTGCTGACAGTAATCATGTGATGACGGTAACTTTGGACCGGTACCAAAGTTTGCGCCTTCGCAGCATAATCTATTTCAGTTCCCATTTGATCCATGTGGGATGTATGGAAAGAGTTGTTTCAGAGAACTTAAAACAACCTGAGCAACGATAGACAACACGTTGGGGCACAAGAGGTTCCATGCAGCATCGATATTCAAATGCTGTAGGGTGTTCCAGTCCATAAAGATTGCAGCCAGTGTTAAGCGGAGTGGGGCTGCGTGATATATTCCCTAGACATGGATAGCGAGCTGTTAAGTCTGCAATGAGACTGCTGTGATCACTTTCACCGAGAGGATAGAAAACAGCTAGATCTGAGCCGTCTGATGGCGCAGATGCGAGCGCAGTCGATTTGAGCGACTGGTTTGGAAAAAACCGGGTAAAAGTAGAGACGCATTGAGTTGGATTTGCTTGTAAGTACGGTCTCTAACAGAACCGTATGAAGGAATCTGAAGGTTACAATGAAGTACGTCACAGTCTACACTCGGAGCACTGGTCAACCACTATTACGCAATCTCTGGCCCCACCGTCCATGGAATCCATAAGATGGGAACCTGATCCCAAAAAGGATCTGTAGATAAGGCCGACCATGAGCGACCTGTATTACGGTGCACGACGACGACGACGACAACGACAACACCAGCACATCAGCCATTTGAACTGATGCTTCGCTCCCATACAACCACGATGACCTATAAAATAAAAAATAATAAGAGGGAGAGAAGGGGGACTAATCTGAAAACCTCAATGTCCTTAGCAAACATTCAGGGTCAAAGCGCCTACACCTTGTGTAGACAATACACCGTCACAAACAGTTGTCTATCGTGTAACGATAAGGCGGCATCGGCGAGACAGCTTCCTTGCGGCTTTCACTGCCCAGCGTCATAATCAACCATTACCCCACAGATAACTCAGCACCAAACACACTTCAAACAAGCAATCCAAATAGGAGACGGCAGCAGACGAGCCACTGGTGTCTACTGCGAGCCATGTCCTGTAAAGTCTCGAGCCAAGCACAAGGCGAGTCACGTGCACTCCAGCACGAAAGGCGAGACGGACCAACGGCACCCAGTTTGGTTGTCCGTGACTTCATTTCCCGCTGCCAAGTCAACTTCTGTCCACCTCGAGCCTTGCGCCACCCTACACCTGGCAGACTAAACAAGGCCCTCCTAGGTAACCGGTGACCAGGCATGCGTAACAAGTGCCCGAACCAACGCAACTTATTCAGTGCTATCTGTTGTGCTAGGGAGCTAGCATGATTATCACTTCCTAGTACTCGCCTACGCACATCATCGTCGCGGACACGCTGGTGCCATCCGACTCCAGCAATGCTTCGCAGACAACGATGATCAAAGACTTGAAGGCGCCTCAGATCTTCAGACCGAAGGGGCCAAGTCTCACTACCATAGAGCAAAACGGCCCTCACTGTGGCCTTGTATACACGGCCTTTCAGACGGAGGGAAACTCCCTTCTGTCGCCAAAGATGACGCAGATACAAGAAGGTAGCTCTGGCTTTTGCAATGCGTGAGCTGACGTCAGTTTCTATGTGTCCATCATTGCTGATGCAGCTGCCAAGATAAGTGAAATGATCAACCACCTCGAGTTCCTCGTTGGCAAACGTCAAGGGGTCATAAAGTGGCTGCTGGTCTTGCAGCAACATTTTGCACTTTGAAGGTGTGAAGTGCATACCAAATAATCGGACCACTCTGGACAGGCTATTCAGGGTTGATTGTGCCGCCCCAACATTGTCGAAAAGCAAGACGATATCGTCCGCATAATCAAGATCAACTAATCTTCCACCAGGCAGCACTTCAACGCCTACATCGTGAGATTCCGCAAGGGAACACTCCATGATAGAATCCACGACGAAATTGAACGAAAATGGGGAAGTCGGACAACCCTGACGAACGCCACGGTGTACGAAGAGACTATCTTATCTTGGGGGATTTAAATGCTCTGTATAATGATTAGTACTTACATCTTTGTGGTTATCCACTTGATCCACTCGATGCCATCTTACTCGAGACTGTCCTCGAGTGCAATATGTTTCAGTGTGTCACCATATCAAACCGCGTTATCGCAGTCCAGATGTCCCACATTCTGGACCTTGTGCTATCCCCAGCTCAGTCACATGTCATGAAACTAAAAGTTCTTCAGTCCGTTGGCAGAAGTGATCACTGTGCTATCTCATTCCAGTGAACACGCCGTTCCGCTGTCTACAGCCAGTGTGGATTCCGTCGGGATTTTTGATGTGCCGATACACTTCGCCTCAAAACGGCTGCAAGCGTTGTCGATTGGGATATTCCTGAACATCTCAATGTCGATGCGTGGAATCTTCTGTACTCCAATCTGAAGTCGCTTATTGAATAGGTCGTCCCCTTTACAAAAGAAGACCCATCTGTAGAAGTTTAATCGGGAATTGAGATCCCTAATGAACAGAAGGCGTAAACTGTGGGACCGCTTCAGACTTACGTGAGCGGAATTCGATTACTCGCAATACAAAACGGTCAGGAATGCATGTACTCTGAAAAAGCGAAAGCATCAACAATACGAACTGTCATACAACCATTCCCTTCAAAAACTTTAACATAGCAAGAACAACGAACATTTCTGCGGAAGATTCTGAATTCAGTACATTTCGTGTATTCTCTTCAGCTTGTGTTGCTCTACAGAACCAAAAAGCTACTACATGAATCCAATTTGGACAAGCCTCACTCTACTGTCACCGCCTCATGTGTTTACCAGTCTAACTGTACTTGCGGTAGCATATGCATTGGCCGGACAGAGAGGAGGTTGTCAACTAAGATTTCAGAACACGTACCGCGGAACCTTGCTCTCCGTGGCGCAACAGTATCCACCAGCTCCGTTGCCCAATACTTATTCGACTGCTCGATGTGCCAGAGTCCCCACGAAGCATTTAAGGTGGTCAACAGATAGAGCAACTTCAAATCGTAGCGTTTTGCGGAGGCTTCCGCCATCCGGCGTTTGAAGCCTAACCCATGTAAACAACTTGAGTTTGTGGCCAATCTTGCTTTGCCTTGGTGAGGCAACAGGCTAACCAACGCAACTAACCATCGATTTCTGGTATTGACCTATTACTCCCAATCGTTTGACATTTTCACCCATTGTATGTAAGCGGTTGAAAACACGAAATATACTGAATTCAGAATATTCCGCAGAAATGTCCGTTGTTCTTGCTCCGTTAAAATACGAACTGCCACTTGCTGTACTCTCTAGAACGAACCCCAAGACGTTCTTTTATAACCACAAACGTAGCATCAGAGCCAACAGTGGCGTCCCCGCTTTGGGTCCCGGTGAGCATGCGGCTCTAGTTTGCTAAGACGCTGAAAAAGCCAGTTTTCTAGCCCAACAGTATTCTTCAGTCTACTCTAAAGAAACGTCGTACCCAGTCAACTCTGTTCTCCCTCTTCCCTCCATGTTTGAACAGATGAATAGTAACAGTGGAGTTAACTTGAAACGTTTTTATTTAGATCCCCCTGGTCTAGATGGCCTACACCCCCTGTTCCCCAAAACTTCGGCTGACCACATCTCAGCGCCTGTCAGGTCTTCTGTCACTCCCTTGGGACCGGACGTCTCCTGACTGCATGGAAAGCTGGCATTGGCAAGCCACTATGCAAAGGAGGAAATCGACAGGATCCATCTAGTTACCGCCCGATTTGTTTGACATCGATGTTATGTAAAGTGACAGAAATGATTCTGAAACGGGCCCTTCACCTTCACAATGAAGAGCTAGATATTATCACTAGTGCCTAGCATGGTTTTCAAGTGGCTCGCTCATGTGCCACGAATTTTCTCGTGGCCAAGGAGAAGTCGGTACAATCATTAGATCTCTGAAAGCGCTTGGATGTCGTGTTTGTGGACTTCAGCAAAGCTTTTGACAAGGTCCCGCATGAGCGACTCCTCTTTAAACTTCGGGGCATCGGTGTCACTGGGAATTTTATTTCCTGTATCTATACTTCCCTGATCGGTGGCCCCAAGCAAGCAAAAGTGAATGAAACGCCTTCTGATCATGCACTAATGACCAGCCGTGTTCTTCATGGATCCGTCCTTGGCCCCGAGCTTTCCAACATTTTCATTGAGGAACTGCCGTCCGTGCTGCAGTCGGATTGCCTAATGTATGCAAATGATCTGAAGTTCTGGGTGGAGCTATTTAGCACAGAGGATGCCTGTCGATTACATCATCATCATCACTATCATCATTATAAACAGCAAAAGCAGTACATCAGCCACTTGTACCGATATTTCACTGCCATACAACCATAAGGACCTACGAAACGAAGGATAATAAGAGGGAAAAAAGAACTGTAGCAGTCTGGAGATCCTCCGGTTTGTCTGTGTAAAATTCTAATGAAAAGGATTTCATTGTACACCTAGGCGATCGATGTGGATTGTTGAACTGGTTCCTTAGTTCAATTGCTTGTTTTGAATATCACCGTTTTGCTTGGCGCTCGCTTCGATTGCAACGCGCAATCACCTTGTGTGCTGTGCATTTTTTGTTCCCCTAGCTAGCAGCGTGCAACGGTGTCGCTTTTTATAGCTAAGCAAACAGGGAACCTTTTGCTGCATAAATAAGTTTCTCTGCCACTCGATCTGTCTTCTGGAGTCGCTCTCCGGGCTCTCACTAAAGGACCTATAGTAAAACTCTAATGCTCTACACAAACACTCAGGGTCAAGGTACCAAAACGTTATCAACACTATACCATCAAAAAACAGCAAAGAAAATACTGCGTCGGTGAGACAACTTTCTTGCGGCTTTCACTGCCCCGCGTCATAATCAGCCATTACCCTACAAATAACAGCACAAAACACATCTTAGACAAGCAGTCTGACTAGGAGAGGGTAGCAGACGTGTCACTAGTGCGGACTACGAGCCACGTCCTGTAAAGTCTCTAGTCAAGCACAAGGTGGGTCACGTGGACTCCAGCCTGGCAGGCAAGACGGTGCGGCGGCACCGAGTTCGGTAGTCAATGACTTCATTTCTCGTTACCAAGTTAACTTGTGCCCACCAAACATCTGACAATCAAAAAAACGCGCTCCACGGTACGCGTTGACAAGGCATACGTAGTACGTGTCCACGCGAACACAACTTATTCAGTGCTATCTGTTGTTCTAAGGAAATAGAACGAATTTCACTACTTAGTACTCGCCTATGCAAATCATCGTTGCGGACACGCTGGTGCTTCACAGATAACGATGATCAACGACTTGAAGGAACCGCAGGTCCTCAGATCGAAGAGACCAGGTCTCATTCCCATAAAGTAGGATTGCGCTCACTGTGGCCTTGTAAAGACAGTCATTCAGATCGAGGGAAACCCCTTTTTGATGTCATAGATGTCGCAGATTCAAGAGGGGAATTGGATTTTGCAATACGTGAACCGACTTGTGGTTCTGCGCCCATTGTTGCTGACACAGCTACCAAGATAAGTGAATTGATCAACTATCTCGAGCTCCACTCTACTAAGAGTCAAGGGGTTAATCAAAAGGCTGGTTGTTCTGTAACAACACTGCACTATGAAGGTGCGAAGCGCATGCCAAATGATGAGGCCAGTGTCGAGAGGTTATGCAGGGTTGGTTGCGCCGCCCCAACATCGTTAAACGGCAATACAAAATCGTTCGCATAATTGCAATGAGCTATTTCCTATTTATTGGACGCTCTCAAAATTGACTTGGAAGCAAGTTGTTAACAACTTGATTAGAGCGGAACAGCATGGCTTCATTAGAAAGAACTCATGCCTTACAAACCTGTTGTGTTTCTTGGACGAGATAACTCGATGCCTCGATATCGGGGTTCCAGTGGAGGTCTGGTACCTAAAGTTCAGTAAAGTATTTGACTCGATTAATCATCTTTTACTAAAGAAACTGACTTGCATCCCCAACTGATGACTTGGTTGTCGGATTTCCCGTGGCAGAACATTTACTGTCAGAATTGGTGAGGCCAGATCTAGCATGGGCACTGCTCACACCGGGGTCCCCCAGGGTTTAGTGCTAGGGCCGTTGTTTTTTCTTATGGTTATAGGAACCCTAGTTTTGTTTTTGCGGATGATGTAAGGCTTGTCAGTAGGGGACAGGGATCCGTCGTCTAAAGATCTGGGCACTGCGGCAAAGTGGTTTGAAACATGGGACTTGCCAGTGAAGGCGAACAAATGTCAGCTGTTATCATCCAGCAACGATGGGATTACGGTGTAAACACCTAATGGGTCCCTGACATTGCAGTGTGTAGACAAGACGTGGGACTTGGGCAACGTTATGGTAGACAGCTGCAGGGCTTCGGCGCAGTGCCAACATGCTGCAAACAGAGCGCGGCAGGAATGTTTTCGTCTCAGGAGAGTGTTGTGTAATACAAACCGGAGGTCTTTCTCCCTTTATACAAGGCGGTGGTTCAGCAGCACGTGTTCAGGCTTGGGCACCTTATTGTCGAAAAGATGCCGCTTGTTTACAGAAGGTACAAAGACTGACCACCAGAATGATTGCAGACCAGAGTGAAAAGTCGTATGTTGATCGCCTAACTGTTTAAGCTTGGAACGACGCAAGACTAACTGGAGACCTGATAGAAACATTTAAGATTAGGAATGGTCTTAGTGGCATTAAGCCTACCGATCTCTAGGAATTAGCTACGCCGGACCACCTGCGGGGACACAGACTGAAGCACATGAAGCAGAGGTCAAGACTGGAGATCCGGGCGAAATTTTTCACTAACCGCGTAGTATGTAGTTGGAACTTACTTCCCCTACACTAGTGGAATGTAATATTATAGAAGTCTTTAAAAGAGGCCTAGATATCAATTGGTCCACTCGGTTCCCGGAATTGCGGATTAGTAGATATCAATTAACCCCAAATATTCCGTGGTCAATAGGACGTCAGGAATAGTTTCATGAAGCTATGAGAGATTCCTCTTAGTCTACAAAAGTGAAAAAACGAACATCGAATTGGCGGGAGACTTGGCCTGCTTACCGACACACGAAACGAAACGCTCGGTAGACGAATGCCTGTTTTATTCCTGAAGACTTAACCGGACGATATTTTCCCTAAGCAGCGTCTCAACGCCTGCATCGTAAGGTTCCTCAAGGGAACATTCCAAGATAGAATTCACGGAGAAACTGAACAAAACTGGGGAAATTGGACAACCCTGACGAAGGTCACTTGTTGTCTGAAAGCTATCAGATAAGTCACCGTAGACCTTGACGCGGCTTGTAGTGTCCGAGTACAGGGCACATAAAATGTTTATGGATTTCATGGGATCAACTTACCGCGCAAACAGTGCGAACAGAATGTATCGATCGACTGAGTCGAACACGCTCTTGAAGTCGAGGAACAGCTATTGTCGGTCTGCGGTAGATGTGTCGCTGCTTTTGCACTTGCCACAGGGTGAATATGTGTTCCACACAGCTCCGTCATGGGCGGAAGTCTAACTGCTCCACACTAATCCGGGATTCCCGTTCCGCAGTGAGGCGACAAACGAGAAGTGACGCCAGTAATTTTGTCACACCGGCATTAGGCTAATATCCCTGTTATTAGCACGGTCGGTGCGGCTGCCCCTCATGTATGTCGCCAATATAATCGATTCACTCGTTAGTTGGGGGTGGCTTCTTCCAGACATGTTCCGACAGTGAGTTCAGTGCTTTGCAGACGACCACACCACCACGCTTAAATATTACTGGTGCGAGGAAATCCGGGTCAGCAGCACGAAAACAATTAAGTGATCGTATGATCGCGTTTCGGACCTCAGCCTCCCATAGGGCTTCCAAACTAACACGCCAATGCTCAGCCTGCGACAAATACTTGTAAGGATTGCGCTATTTGTTTTTCATTTTTAGCAGCTGTTTGCTTTAAAACAACGGAGCGTGCAAGGCGTGGAACAAAAACCGGCCGAAACTTGGTTGTGTGTGTAGCACGCGTCTGGTCGTGGATTCCGAGGGCTTCTGTGCCCAGCGTGTACGTAGGTCATAATAGACCTGGGGAGTTGGAATGGAAAACAAGTACCTCTTAAATGGCTGGATGCTCATATCACAACCACCGAGTAAGAGACCACAGTAAACCGAGTGTGAAGGTAAAGAGAAGAGGAAGTATCAATGGCCGTCTACCCGAGGTACAACGACCTCCTTACCTAAGAGATCACCGCAAGGTCACACCTCGTCCTGCTACATTATCCACCCTGTCGACAGGCGCTGTCCTTAGCGCCTACAATAGTCATAGTCGATCTCGAACCGCTGGTGTGAAAGCAGTGTGTGTGTGAGAGCAGTGCACTCGGTTCGAGATTCCGCGACAAGTAGTGTGGTCACAGGAAAGTCAGATAGCCTCAAAAGCAACAATCTAGCATCAAGGATGGATGTTGGGAGCAGGCAGGATCCCCGAATATGTAATATGCGTCTGGTTGATAATCTGCTGAGGCGCGAAACAAGTGATGAGGGCGGTGTGCTAAGTTCGAGAGATTCCGCGACAAGCAGTATGGTAACAAGAGGGTTACTGATCGCCTCAAAGGGCAACGGTCCAGCTTCAGGGACTGCTGTTGGGAACGCGCAGGATCGCCAAATATGTAGTATGCATTGGAAGGTGTCCGGAACTGCGGTGTTGAGCTCCTCCCTGGAGACAGAGTCACGGATTTGGACTACCTCGATGATATCGCCTTGCTGGGGGACGACCCACAAACCGTCCAGAGCGCTTTGGGCCGCTTAGCGATGGAGGCGTCGAAGTACGGCTTATGCTTCACTCCGGGAAAAGGTAAAACGCTGCTCCAGGACTGGCAGGTGCCCGAACCCACGTTCACCATCGCTGAACATGTTCCGGAGCAAGTCCCTTGCTTTACTTATCTAGGGAGTTACATCACGGCTAGTGACGGTGTTGGAGATGAAGTCTCAAAACGGATGGCAAAGGCCCCCCTTGCATTCATCAAAATGAGAAACCATGACGTCGTCGTGATGTTAGTCTCAAGCTCAAGGGCAGGGTGTACAATGCTTCCGTCCGTGCAGTACTCTTGTACGGTTGTGAGACGACCTATTCGCTCGGAAGACATCAAGCGGCTGTCAGTCTTCGACAATCGCTGTCTACAAAGGATTACTCGAGTGTGGTGCCAATACCACAAAAAGAACTCAGAGGTGCGGGATCGAGTGCTTGCAGCGAGCGGTGCGTCTTCCGAACGTTATTCTCCGACATCGCATGAGCTGGCTCGGGGACGCTTTGCGTACGCAAGCGCATCGTCTTCCACGTCGAGCGCTATTTGCACTCCCAAGGAGCGACTAGAAAAAGTGCCGCGGTGGGTAGCCAATGACGTGGATAAGGAGTATGAAGAAGGCAACCCCAAGTCTGGTTGCAGTCGGACCAATCCGTCCTCCAGGTTGGGAAACATGAAATGCAGAATCTCAGTGGTTGAAAACATTGGATGTCATGGTCCTCAATGTTATTCTGCCATTTTATCCACCTTTAATGCACACAAAAAACTCACGAAAGCGAAAGAAAAAATCAAAATAGCGTGTGTAAAAGCAAAAAATTTCCTTTTCATTATATTTCGTGTTTCTATCTTCTCCATTATTTTTTCTGCCATGGTTCTGAATGCACGATGTCTGTTAACAGACTGCGAATATATGGCGGGAGAGCCTATGGTTCTCTGACGCTGGTGGTGGCAAGATCCTGACAGACGGCCTACCCACTGCTGCTACTCATGTACTATTGGCTCATGTCCTGGGCGCCTCCACGTGGCGACCGCTGGGTAAGAGTTGGGTTACCCCCTCATCCCCGCTAAGATCCAGGACACCAATCCGCATGAGTCGGCTAACTGACCATGTGCTAGACCGACTGCCTTTCGAGGGGACATTTAATCGAAGGCTTTGGCTGAGGACCCGAGTCGTTCTCCTGTCAGGTGTGGGCGTCCTGCCAATATCCTAGTCCATCCTCTTCGGAGCTTAGGAAGTGGTCGATGGTCCTCTTCCCGTAAAACCTAGCCATGGGAGACAACAGGTCTACGGGTTATAAGCTCACAGCTCGATTGGCGTAGAGCGCGAGCACCACACATTGTCTCCGACGCTGGGAGGGCACCTCCGGGTGTTTAATGGTTTGCTACTGCCCGACTCAAGCCAGGAAGCTCCTGGTCAAATTGGCGCAAACCCGCCAAAAACCCACCTGCGTCTGGCCGTGGTCGCAGATGTATCCTACCACAGTGGCAAAACATATATAAATGGTTCCAGTACCTCCAAGGTTGCGTTTGACGGCCGTCAAGCAGATCCCAATCTGTCTCTGAAATCACATCCCCGAGTTGGATCTGCTCCCACTGCCTTGTGGGTCAGGCTATTGAACCAAAGGCTATGGGCGGAGACCCTCAAGAAAACCTCCAAACAACCCACTGACTTGTGGGTCAGGCTATTGAGCCAAAGGCTCCGGGTGGAGTCCCTCAAGCAAACCTCCAAATCACCCGCTACCCTTTGGATCAGGCTATTGAGCCAAAGGCTCCAGGTGGAGTCCCTCAAGCAAACCTCCGAAGCACAACGATCACCTCGCGTGCAATTGCCCACCAATGCAATCGTATGCCTGCGCGAAAAGCACTCAGCATCGGGTGCTGGAACGTGCGTACACTACGGGACCAGAACTAGAGTGAGCGCCCCAAGCGACGTACTGCATTGGTCGCGATGGAACCTGCGCGCTACAACATCGATATTGCGGCGCTCAGTGAAACTCGGCTCGCTGAGCAAGGTAAGTTGCATGAAGCAGGTGCTGGCTACACATTCTACTGGGTGGGCAACGCCGCCTCAGCACCACGTGAACATGGGGTCGGAGTTGCAATATCCAATTGTCTGAATGGCCAGCTGGTGGGTGAATCGACAGGCATCAGCGCGCGACTGATGACTGTTCGACTACGACTCGGAAGAGGTAAGTTTGCCACCTTTATAAGCACGTACGGTCCGACCATGTGTTATCCTGAGAACATGCGTGAACAGTTCTACACTCAGTTATCCTCTGTGATACGGTCTGTGCCGAGGAGCGACCGACTATTTCTGCTGGGTAATTTTAGCGTGCCCGTTAGGCGTGATGTATCGGTGTGAACAGATGTTATCGGTCAGCATGGCATTGATTCAGCGAATGCGAACGGTGACAGGTTGCTCTCACTGTGTGCCACTCACGGCCTGACGATCACGAACACTCGATTTGCACTGAGTGCAAGTGATCTAGCAAATTGGACGCACCCACGGAGTGGTCACCCTCACCTGCTCGACTGTGTCATCGTACGTCAGCGTTATATGCGTGAAGTGCGCATGACACGTGTACTGCGTGGAGCTGAGTGTG
The DNA here is from genome assembly GCA_944474145.2 of Dicrocoelium dendriticum. NCBI lineage: Eukaryota > Metazoa > Platyhelminthes > Trematoda > Plagiorchiida > Dicrocoeliidae > Dicrocoelium > Dicrocoelium dendriticum. The sequence goes on along the minus strand of OX104067.1, from coordinate 36,990,411 downwards.
GCACTGATCACAAATTGGTGCGGACCAAACTGTACATATATTTTCGTAAATCTATGTATTGCACTCCCGCCGTGAATCGGCGTAAATTTAACATTCACTCCCTCGGCACTGTGGCGAAACGTACTGAGCTGGAGAAGGCGATGGCTGCACGCCTGTGTAATGTGACCGCATAGCCACAGTGGGCGACCTGTGGCACCACATTCGCGACCAGGTGACAGCTGCTGCAGAGGAGACCACCGGGCGCATAAATTGTAAGCGGCCTGATTGGTTTGATGAGAACAATGAGACGATTGACACATTGGTGTCGGAGAAGAATGCAGCATTTGCTGCACACGTGGCAGACCCCAGTGACCTGGGGAAGAGTAGTCAGTTTCGTGAACCACGACGGCGACTGACCCGAGAGCTCCGTCGCATTAAAAATGCATGGTGGACGGAGAAGGTGAAGCAGATGGAATGCTACGCCGAATGCCGCCAGCACAAGGAATTCTTTGACTCCTTGAAGGCGGTGTATGGACCGAGATTGGAGCCGCTGAGGACACTGATCGATGGTAGTTCAGGTGCTACCTGCACACAGACTGCAGACATAATGCAGATCTGGTGAAAACACTTTGACTGTCTCTTGAACAACCGTTCAGAGGTCGACTGACCTACATTGAACTGCCTCAAGCATCGCGATGTAAAGGCGAGTCCGGCGGACACGTTGACACTGGATGAAACGCAGAGAGCACTTGCTCAGCTGCGAAACGGCAAATGTGCCGGGGGTGACGGGATCCCGCCTGAAGTATTGAAACACGGCGGACCCGCGTTGTTGACTGCGCGGCGCCATATGGTGCAACGGGTATGGGTTGAGGAGGTGCCTCCTGAACTGAAGGATGCCGTTGTGCTACCACTGTACAAGGGCAAAGGAAGCAAGTAATGTTGCACGAATTATCGTGGCATTAACTTGCTGAGTTGTGTGGGCAAGGGGCTTGCCCGAATCCTGCTCAACCGCCTCGGCAGTCAGGTTGTGGAACCGAACGTGGCGGAAGAGCAGTGTGGATTCCGCTCGCGTCGCAGCACTATGGATCTGGTGTTTGCGGCTCGTCGGTTGCAGGAGAAGTGCAGAGAACGACACCAGCCATTTTACTCGTTTTTTTGTTGATTTCACCAAGGCATTTGATACGGTGAACTGCGAGGCATTGTGGCTGGTGTTGGGTAAGTTTGGTTGCCCGCGTAAGTTTGTAAGTTTAATTGAATGTCTGCACAGTGGTATGCGGGCGAGAGTGCAGCTGAGTGGACAGACCTCGGATGACTTTGCAGTTGTCTCTGGTGTGAAGCAAGGCTGTGTGTTAGCTCCTGCCCTGTTTAATATCTATCTTCATGCAATGTTGTCTTGTGCTTTTAATGCGGCTTGTGCTTACGGTGTTCGTGTGGAGCACCGTATTGATGGTGGGTTGCTGAACATCCGTCGTTTCGGTGCGAGAAATCTAGTCTGTGAGACAACAATCCGTATGTTGCTGTTTGCTGACGACTGTGCGTTGTTTTCACACAGCGCGGATGAGTTGCAGCACATGACTAGTGCTCTGGCTTCGACAGCGGCCAAATTCGGGCTCACCATCAACACAAGCGAAACTGTTTGTTTGTTTCAACCTTCACCGGATGTACAATCTACAATATTGCCATGAAGCAGCATTGGTGCTGAAGTATTGGAAACCACCTCCCAATCCTGCTACCTTGGGAGTGTGATGTCGACTGATCAGCAGATACACAGTGAGCTGCGTATCCGCGTCTCGAAGGCAGCGGCGGCATTCGGGAAGCTTGAGTACCGAGTGTGGAACAACCATCAGCTTACCAATGCCACGAAGCTGATGGTGTACAAATCCATGGTGATGTCCGTTCTTCTATACGGCAGTGAAACGTGGACGATGTACCGGCGGGATGTGCAATATCTCGAGCGGTTCCATCAGCAGTGTCTGCGACGAATTTTGCGGATCGGTTGGGGCGCCAGAATCGCAGACACGGAAGTGTTGCGCCGAAGTGGGATGTATGCAGTGGACTGTATACTTTTACTGAGACACCTGAGATGGCTCGGTCATATGTGGCGTATGGATTCGACTCGGATACCGAAAAAACTCTTATGTGGTCAGCTGAGTATTGGGAAGCGGCACGTGAGGAAACCAAAGTTACGTTACCAGGACATAATCAAAGTGAGTCTCACACGTTCTAATCTTGATTGCAGGTTATGGGAATCGAAGGCGGTTGATCGGCGTGCATGGCGCGATCTAATCACGAAGGCAGTTGCCGAGGTGCAGGAGAAAGCCCACACGCATGCAGAGAAGCAGCGGCAATTGCGGAAACGGCAATCACCGATGAGTGGTACGCCATCGACATTGAGCGCATGGTGCTGTAGCACATGCGATTGCGAGTGCCTGAGTTAGGCAGGCCTAGTGAATCATGAGCAATGCCACTCGAGACCACTACCGTAGCGACGACGGGTCCTGTAGAGAACGTAGGCGGAACCAGCGCAGCGTTCGTAGGTACGCTGCATTCGATTTACTAACAGTGTGCTTGCATGTTAAGTCTATTTATTTCAGGTGGTGGGTTTTCAATTTTGTCCTAATGCTTTTCTTTCTCAAATAAGTGTCCACCTGTACTCTCTTCCATAAACTTGCACACGTCGATCAAGCCAATCGTAGTTAATTTCGATAACATTTTCGTGTTTGTGGCATTTCCGTAAACTATACTTTCTGACCTCGTGAACTTATCTCGGATCCTTTGTTAACAACTTATTTCATGTACTCATTAATTTAAGATTAATGTCACCGTTTCCTTATGCATTACTCGATTTATTTTCTATGTTATCTTCCTCTCAAGTGATTGGCTGTTGCTTGGTATCTTCGGTGTGGCTGCGCTTGATGTGCATGTTGACAAGTTGCCTACCTGTCTATTACCCACTACCTCGTCCATACTGGCTCCAGGAGACAGTTGGTCGTTGCTGGACGGGACGGGGTGCACGGTCCTTGTGGCCGTGCTAGGCTCGAAGAGCGGTTCCATGCACACAGTGTGGAGCGGGCTACGGTCCAGCCACCCATGGTCCCTGGGTAGGCGCAAGCGCCTTGTGGCTGGCCACAGTGACAACCAAATCTGAAACGGGCTGGCTTGCCGAACAACGGCTGGCTTGCCGAACAACCTCCTTCTGGTGCCAGCTGGGTGGTTCGGGTTTTTCCCGTTCCAGCAAATGGTTCGGCGGCAGTGTTCCCTCATCATCAGCATCATCATCGACAACAACAACAGCAGTACATCAGCCAGTTGAACTGATGC
>OX104067.1:36968947-36986666 GCA_944474145.2 Dicrocoelium dendriticum | reverse complement strand
CACACAGACTGTGAGTCAAAACAAAGACCTCAAATTTATCCTGTCATTGCTACCTTCGATACAGGGACCACAAATCGCTTCTTGCTATATTCGGCTCGAAGAAAGGAATTCCTGTATGTACGGCCAATGGTCTGCAGAGATGGGCGACCACTTTTCTGGGGTGCGATTTTAACATCAAGTACCGATCGATGAGCGACATTTGTCAGGCAGATGCGCTGTCACGGTGGTTAAACGAACAGCACCATCCAGAAGGCAGTCGTTGCAAATGTCTCAATCGAAACGGAAGTTAACCGTGTACTCTCGGATACTGTAAGCCAGCTTCCAATATCTTTCAGTCAGATTCGAGACGCCACCTTACGGGACCCGCTGCTGTCACAGGTGAGCACGTTTTACCACTCACATTGGCCTCGAAAATTTTCCGACGCACAGCTACAACAATTGTTCCAGAGACAAAATACACTATCGGTCGTCGAAGACTGTATCTTGTTTGGTGAACGTGTTGTCATCCCAGCCGAACTTCAATCTAAAGTCTTGCATCAATTTCATACTGGACACCCGGTTCCAACAGGATGAAAGCTCTAGCGAGGAGTTATGTGTACTGGTCGTTTATGGATTCTCAAATTGAGGAGTTAACATATTCCTGTTCAAATTGTACCCTAGCAGCAAAATCGCCACGAAATGCGTACTATTCTCCTGGCCAAAGCCTAAAATACCATGATCAAGGGTTCACCTTGATTTCTCAGGACTAATCAAAGGACAGAACCACTTACTTATCATCGATGCATATAGCAAATGCCCCGAGATCATTCAAATGTCGAAGACATTAACGTCAGCTACGATTACAATCTTCAGGGAAGTATTAAGTCGGTTCGGTTTTCCGGAAACAGTAACATCTGACAATGGACCGCAGTTTTTATATCCTCACATTTTGCTGAATTCTGTGCGGCACACGACATGCAGTATTTGCGTTCACCTCCTTATCATCCACAGTCAAATGAGCAAGCTGAACAATTTGTGGATACTTTCAAGAAGGTTCTGCTCAAAGTGGAAGGAGACGGACCAATCCAAGAAGTCCTACAAACCTTTCTGTTAACGTACAGGATTACGCCTAATCCACAGACGCCTGAAGGGAGTCCCCAGCAGAATCACTCCTGCTCAGAAGGGCTCGAATGAAATTTGATTTCATAAGGCCGCCGGATAGACCCAATCCCGAAAGAAACTGGATAATGTAGCACTAGTACAACCGAAGGAATCGCGCTATACTACGACACTTCGTAGTTGGACAGAAAGTGTTGGCAAAGGACAATCTGAACAAGCAAAATCTCTTGGACACCTGGAATGGTTGTAAAAAGATATGGCCATGCCTGTTATGAAGAGGCCGTAGGCGATGACAGATGGATCCGCCACATCAATCAACTCTGGAGCTACATATCATTTGACAGAAGAGAAGATGCCCTAACTACACCTCTTGAATTACTTTTGGACGAGTTCAAACTACCAAAAACAAAGGCTACTCAGCAAGATAAGCCTATAAATCCAACATCTCCTTTACCCGAGTTCCTGTCACGCCGCTCCAGGTTAACCCCAGGCTGAAATCATATGACAGTGGACTTCAAACGGGGAGATGTTAGGAGGGGCACCTCCTAACGAGTGGATCAGTGAACCCAAATAATGCGCATGCCTGGACGCTAAACGCGTGCGTCCGTCTGCCGTTATTATTGATTGATAATTTGGATTCTGTGTTCATATGACCTCGAGTGCCCCGCACATCCTGCTACTGTATTTTTTGAGACTTACTGTTACGCAAATAACCATCTTATTACAAAGCTCTGTTTCTTTTTCTGTTTTCGTCTGGCTCAACAAAAGGCACCAGCAGTACACCGGTACGCAGTTCCGACGCTTTGCTGCCGCACAACCACCACCAGTTGCACGTGAGCTAAGGATTCTGTGAGGGTCCCCCGGTTCCAACGCAGGAACGAACTCGCGCCCTCGGATTACAAGGCAGGCTAGTGATCCTTAAGGCTACGCGCTGGCAACGATTCGATTTTTACATAAATAGACGCCATCCTATTTTATTCCCCTATGCTAGAAGACCGGGAGACTGGACGGTGAGTTCTTTGCGAAAATGAATAAATGGCGCCAGTTCCTTGGGCAGCTTCTTCCCAGCCTCAGGCCATCCGTCTAACAGTGCTCTCAAACAACCTGCATAACTCATCTGTGCAACGTCGTATTTGCTGCAGACATTCCTCGGTGACAGCAGCTAGCGGCGTCTAATAAACAAATGTGTTGGGTGTGGCCCGCTCGAAAAGACTGCAGTCCGCGACCAGTTTCGTGCTCGTTTGTAATCATCTGGTAAAAATAACAGAACTGTGGGCCGCACGCGTGGATGTTAACCGAAGCCTCTACTAAGTTGCCGAGTGTTCCTGTATTCTGGTTGCATCTGGAAGATACTCTCTTGATGGTGTATCATTAATGTGTACCTAGGATTCTGGGTCATTGTCAATATCAAAGTAGCATGTCTGAGGGTGAATGAATATCCGCTTCAGACAATGCGGCACATTGTTTGCTAGCAATGAAACCCAGTTGGTTGCGGTCAGTGAAAACAGTGATCATGAGACTGAGTCTATAATCGTTGAAGCGCTTTTCGGTGTGAACCAGCGCCAGGATCTCATTTTCAACTTCAAAGCAACGACGCTCGAGTTCCGTCAGTTTCCGGTTGTGAAATGCAGTAGGCTTCTCGCCTTATGTGGGTAGGGCTCCGATGCTATACTGGGTACCGTCAACCGGATCCTCAGCAAGAGAGATCGATCACAGCAAGCGAAAACGCGTAGGTCCGTAGTAAACTTGTGCCTCTGAAAAACTCGGTCTTGTTTTGCACTCTTGTGTCAAATCTCGCTCTAGTAAGTCAACTTCCGAATTGATATCATCACACTAGAAAACCTCAGTAATAAGCGGACAAGATGGTTGAGCATCCCATTAAGCCTGATAACGGCCTTCAAGTCAGTTGGAGGGGCACTTCGTCTATTGCTCTGATTCCCCCGGAATCCCGTTTCAATCATTCTGAACGGAACATACGTCCGTGAAACACCGTCATTTTGCGCAAATTAATCTTCTCAGGCTTCAGGTTAATATTCCTTTCAGTGTTACGAAGCAGAAATCTGTGAACATTACAACCATACTCTTTTTATTAGAACCAAGTCGTTCAGGGGTTTCATCAACCTCTTCCGAAGCATATTAACTGAAAGCATCAAGATAAAGAATAAATGTTACCGGAGAAAACACCCAAAGTCAGTTCAAAATGTGTTTAAGTTGCTCGACTCTCCGTTAAGTACAGTGTCCGAATATTGAAGCAAAGTTCAGCTACATGGACATCACCACCACTGGCGCCGGCGTGACATTACTCTCGCTCTGAAGGACAGAGTTCACAATGCAGCCGTCCGTTCAATATTCGCGTACGGTTGAGAAACCTGGCCTATCAAGTCGACAGAGTTAAAGAGACTTGTTACGCTCGACCATCGCTGCGTTCGCGTGTGTAATGAGCGTTTTCGGCGCCGCGTACATGGTGAAGGAAAGGTGAGTGAACCGCTCAGCACCATTATATCACGCGCCAGACTTCGATGATTAAGCCACTTGTTGAGCCCAGCACACAGAATCCCGCATCGTGCGCTGTTTGCGCGCCCGGGGTCTGGATGAAAGGAGGCCAAGCGACCACTGGAGTCTCATTCCGAACCTAGCGTCAGTTGGTTTTCCCCGACTATCGAGCTGATGACATCTTTACTTTGCGTCAATTGTTAGAGCTCCGCCATGTTTATTGGCGACTTACCGTAGTCGTGTTTCTCGATATCCAAGGTGCCTTAGATTCGGATGATCGATGTGCCCGATAAACACGTAAACATTATCAAAGCGCTGTACGCGCATAGTTTGGGCAGAGTGAGGGTTTATGGCAAATTGTTGCTACCCTTCAGTATCACCAGCGGTGTGAGACAAGGATGCCCGCTGTCACCTTTCCTCTTCACCTTCGCTATTCATGAAGTCGTGGAAACAGCGTTCACTGGACACAACCTAGAAGGTTTGCAGCTAGTTCCTGGTTAGCGACTTCTTGACTTCGAGTATGCGGACGATATTGCCCTAATCTGTGACAGCTCCCAAACATGCCAAACATCACTGGACCGATTAGCACTGGCTGTCAATCGTTTTGGGCTATGCTTTGCTCCATCAAAATGCAACGTATTTCCCCAAGTATGGCAGGAACCTACCCCTGCGCTAACGCTTGGTGGTGATCTGCTAGAAGTCGTTCAAAAATTCAAGTACCTGGGCAACTATATTAGCGCCCGTGGGATTGAAGATGAGGTTACGAACCGTATAGCAAAAGCTCGAGGTGCTTTTGCCAATCTTCGCCACTTGTGGCGCAGACACGACATCACTTTGGCCCTGAAGAGCAGAGTTTATAATGCAACTGTCCGTTCAACCCTCTTATACGATTGTGAAACCTGGCCCATCAGGTCGACAGACATAAAGAGGCTAGTCACGTTTGACTGTCGGTGCCTTCGCAGCTTAGTTCATGTCTGGTGGGAACACCGCGTGAGCAATCAGCGTGTTCGGCGTCGAGTATTTGGTACTGGAAGAGCTAGTGAACCGCTCAGTACTATTATATCAAGCACTAGTATCCGATGGCTGGGCGACGTGTTGCGCATGCCAGCACACCGACTCCCACGACGTGCATTGTTTGCGCGCCGGGGAGGGGGACGCGGTTGGAAAAGGAAAAGGGGAGGCCAAGCGATGACTTGGTCGAGAAAAATGAAAACCCTCATTTCGAAGTTGGCGTTGTTTGGTGCATCCTGACTGCGTGGCTGAGGTTCTAAGGACGAGGAACACGTTTGGTTGGGCACACTTGCTGATATGGCTAGGAGCCGGCCCCAATGGTGTTTGTGTTGTGAGTTCCTTTGTTCATCCCCCTCCTTTGTAGATCCCCGCTCCGATTCCGATCTCATACAAATTACATAATATAATATTTAAAATTACGTTACTTGCTTTTGAAATTTTCGTAGCGTAATTTTTTGCATCTTACCTTCTTTTATTGCGGCACAGCTGACGTATGTTTCTTACCGTCAACTAACATGTACTGATGATAATGACGATGGGCTGGGGACCGAAGGATGATGAACACGTCTGGTTGGATACACTAGCTGACATGGCGAAGAGCCGAATTCAGTGGCGTTTGTTGTGAGTATCTTTGTCCCTCCCCTTCCTTTTAGCTTCCACCTCAAACAACAATCCCGAACCCTCTATATTAGGTGATATTTAGTATTATGTTACTTTTTCAGTTTTTTAGTCTCTATTGTTTCATTTCTTATTTATACTGCAACACATTAGCTGAAGCGTGTTTCTTACCCTCGATTAACCTGTTTGATGATGATGAGGAGGAGGAGAATGAATACTGAAAGTAGAGAACAAGAAGATATAAATCTGTGTTGCTCCATCGTGGTTAGATCGGGCAGCTGCGCGGAACCACGTCCCTGATCCTGCGCGGTAGCAGCATATTACAGATGCAATAAATTTTATCCGGGTACGATACGCTACTTATAGCTGTAATCTGCAAACTTGGGGTTGATGAATCTCTTAAATTCCGACACCCATTTCGCTTCGACTATTTTCTCCAGCAACTTGTTCCGTTATTTCCCCACTCGACACTTCAAATCTGGTACCACCAGTTTGTACCATTGTCCGCATGTGCTTCTTGGTGCGCGGATGTGCAGTAGCGGTCGCAGCATGTGGAAGTTGCCCAGATGCAATATCCGGTGCGCCATTATGAAATCAACTCGAAACCAAGGATATGACAGGATATACAGCCGTAGTCTCCTACATCAGTCTTCGTAAAATGTACCCCGCAAACTGGGGATGAGCCGAGTAGCTACATGCTGAACCCGTTCCAGTCTCTGTGACCGAACAATAGGCGGTTGAGCCGTACTCAAGCTCCGGTCTTATCATGGATGAGAACAGGCAAGTGGCAACCTCTTCAGACCAAGTGCAGAAGCTGCGTCTAAGCGCCCAAAGCAGTCGTAGTCAGTTTCCGTATAGTCCGTTCGTATTGTCGATGAACTTCAGATCACAGCGTGAGAGTACACATAGATCCTTTACGGAGCCTGTGGGATACAGCGGTTGGCCGGCCAGGATGTACGTACGCCCATTAGCATCCTTCCCCAGACTCACAAACGACGACTTGACCAAGTAGACCGGCAGATCAACTTCTGCAGACCACAGGGACAGGCGGTTGAAGTCCTGATGAAGGAGGTCACAGTTGTTGGGAGAATCAATGACCCTACAAATCTTCAGATCCTCTGCAAACAATGCACAGGACGACCGAAGAAGCTGAGATATTTCGTTGATGTGGGTCAGGAACAAAACGGGCTCCAGTACTGTGCCTTGGGGCACACCGCTAGTGGATGGGTGCTATTCGGTTAGGTGATCATCCACCAGTACCCAACATTTTCTCCCAAAGAGTAAGTCACTGATCCACGTGTGTAGTGCGCCACTAACATCACACATCCCCAGCTTGTGGAGGAGAACCACATGGTTCACCTTATCGAGAGCTTTACTGAAATCAATGTAGATAACAACTACTGATTTACCCCGGTCCAACGCCTGCAACCAACCGTGTCGCGTCAACCGCAGGTTGGTGATGCAAGAGCGGCCCTTCATGAAATCATGCTGCCCGGACGTTAAGCCTTTCAACTCCAACGGCTAGGGAAGACCCTTTTTCACAATATTTTCGAGCACTTTCGCCAAAACAGAGGTTAGAGAAATCGGCCGGTAATTGTCCACTTCGGGCGCGTCACCGCCCTTCGGAATCGGCTTCACTACCGAGCCCTTCCAGCCGCTCGGCAATGCACCGGACAACGATCTGTTGAACAGATCATTCACAGCAGGCGAGATAATGGCCGATAAGGACTTTAAAATTAGCGGATGGAGGCCGTCAGGTCCGGCAGGCTTCGTGCCGTCAAGACTAGCGTGTAGACTGCGGACACCTTCCACATCGCGATCCAGGCACTCAAGTCCTTTAAGAGTTTCACACGTAGAGTTCGGCATGCGCGCATGCCCATCCGTAAATACGGAAGTGAAATGCGCCGCCAACACAGACGCACGTTCGGTGTTGGAAGTCGGAGTCTGTCCATCCGAACCTTCTAACGCTGCTATGTCACCTGGGGGCTTCAGGCGTTGCTTCAGGAAAGCAAAAACCTTCTTGGGTGGGGGGTGCGACTTCGCGGAGGCTGCGATCTCCTTTTTAAACTGTCGACGCTTTCGTGCTTTTGCGCTGTTGTATAGATACCACTGCCTCTTATAGGCCTCATAATCATTGATAGAGCCAGACACGCGTCGCCGTCGAGCTGAACATATTTTGTTGAATCAACGTAGCTTCACTGGTCCAGCTTTCCTATATTTGAGGGGTACGGAACGAGCGCACAACGGTTGTACACCCTCTTTTATAACAGGCAAACAGGCTTTAACAGATGAATCCTGAAGTAGCGACCAGTCTACTTCACTAGCGGCTTGATTGAGACCATTGAAGTCGGTCTTCCAGTAATTGTAGAACGGCTCTAGCGGATGCGAGTAGGGCAGTGGCAGCTCTAGGCATGGAGTAGTCACTAGCTGCCAGAGACTCCAGGACCTGAATGTCATACACACGTTGCTTGAAACTAGTTAATAACAGGTCCAAGCACGATTGAGCGGAATGCGGTGTAAAGTTTGTCGGTTTGCAGACGAGTTATGCTGTCTTAATCTCAAATATCATCTCCGCAAACTGCGCCTCGATTTCATAGTGCCCGAGCAGAAGTTTAACCTCAGGTCACAGTATTCGGGGAAAGTTAAAATTGCCCATAAGCAGGAACCGGAGCTGGCCCATGTAGTTTCTGACATGCGATAACTAATCCAGATATCGACTTCGCGGGCTGCAATAAACTGCACCCACAAAGAGTTTACCCTGTCTCCGGCGGATCGAGCACCACAGCTACTCACGCAGGCCATCCTCGCTTCGATATGTGTTCACCAGTCTCCCACACAGCGAGGACCGAATGTATAACAGCACGCCAAGGCGTTCGTTTGATACTCTGTCGCACCGTAAGCACGAGTAGCTATTGATCTGGAATTCATGGGTAGGGACCTCAGGATTTAACCAGGTTTCGGCCGGTCCTACTATGTCCGGACGACGAGGCGACGAAGTGACATATATCGTCACGTTTATTCATTAAGCTACAAATATTTGTGAAGAAAACGCGTAGGCCACGGTAAGAGCCGCCTGGCGCGCATGTAGCGTCGCCGACCTGTTGATCCGGGTTCGGCGGGCCAGGGAACTACCCGAAGATTTATGATGCGGAGATTATTTTCCTCACTTTCGACCACATGCAGTGGCTGTTCGGTAATAGCTAGAACCACTGGCATATCGCGCAGGTCCTGAAACAGTAACTTGTAGTTGTACAGTACGAAGCACCTGTCAAAGCGTGCAGATATACGTACTAGCCTATTCAGTAGCGCTTGTATAGCGCGACACAAGAACAGCTACCGTCTACATACTCTAGGTGTATCAGTCAATCGTCTTGCACAACTTCCACAATGTTGACAAGAACAGGAGATTCAGGACGAATTTGGCATATTCCGCTTGTAGTAGGGGACTCAAGAGACCGCTTTCTGCAGACCCTTATGTGACGTTAGAGATGGAAACACAGACTAGAATGGAAAGGAGTTTTCCTAATGGGTATTTCATAGGTAAGAAGCGTCACGATCTGTCACAATCAACCGAGTAGAAAGAGACTTTCAACTTAAGAAAAACGGCCATGACAAGTCGTCTGCGTGTGTGTCGCTGTTCTAACACGCTGAAGAATATGTATGCGATCAATACAACTTTCACAAGAGAGTGTGTCATCCTTGTCTCTCGCGACGATCAAGGGGTTACCATCGAATACTACATTATGAAGAAAGGTATGGCAAGGCTGAATCCACGATCTTAAGAACAGCATGGGGCTGAGAAGTATAAGCAGCATGAGAGTGGCAAAAACCGAACTCACATCAATCTGGACTGATATGCCTTCAGTTGGCAGTCCGATAAGGGCTCATCGTCGCACAATAAGGATAATGTTCGAAACTGCTTCCTACGGAAATGATGAATCCCAATGACCTGGGACATTTCAGAAAGACCGCGAAATCTCGCGATGTGAAGGAAGCTAGCGAAGCTGAAATAAAAAGAATAACACAATAAATACATGCAAAACATTGGTATAAGGCTTAAAGAAAGGTCGTCATCATCAATATACCTAGCCGAGGGTAAAAAACATAGCTAATGTGCAAAACAGGGATCAGAAAAGAAAAAGGAGGGATAAAAGATAGGGCAGGCCTTTCCAAAGTAGGTTCAGCTTTATGAAAAGTAAGGCACAAGATTTTGTCTTCAGACGGCCATGTGAAACGACACTGAAAACTGCAGACCTGAATGCACCATCACGATATTTAGCCCTACATCACATATTATTCATGTGGGTTGACGATACTATTCTGTTGATATCGGTCGCTATCTATGCCTCTACTGTAGATCTTCTAATTAAAAGCGTTCGCCCATTATAACTCCGCAACACAAACCAAATTTGGACCATCTTTCGGATTTATGCTATCCCACTCTGTGTGAGACATGGCATGAGGAGAGATTCTTTGAATTATTCCAGTGTCATGGCGGAATAGGAAAAGAGAACTGGAATAAGATTGCTATTTTGTCAAGTTTCCAATTCACAATATTTGAGTTTTTGTAATTTGTCTTCCCAGGAGAGGAAGGGAATCACTGCAACACGTCCACCACTGATATCGGTCTTGAGTCATGATTTCTAGGGTCTCCAACCAGCGAAACCCCGCAGCTCTGGCACCCTGACCGAGGCCAACTGTTTCGATAGCTTTTTCATGCCGTTTCTCCAATCTGTAGGGTGTCCACAACATCGCCTCCTTCAGTCCTGTCCAGCAACTGCAAACAACGCACGACGCGAAAAACGCTTGTTGGGCATGAGCAATACTTGATCATGTCACTGCATTTGCAGTGAGACCACCTCCTCGAGTGAGTGACTACCTCGTTGCAGGACACCCTGTCCAACTTCCACATTGCTTACTTGACGCGGCCACCACACCCGGGCAATGCAGCGCAAGTAGCAGTTCACGAACAGGGACAATCGGTGCAGGCCAAAGGTACGAACAAGCGCGGTCTCGCGTCCGCACAACAGTACAACGCAGATATTCGCAAAATAAACCCGCCCTCTGATAGAGAGATGGATGTCATAGAGACATCACTAGTCCCTCAGCCTAGGGAAAGCAAGGCAAGCTCTTGCAAGCAGGTTCTCATGATGATCACCCGGTTTTTGGTCTGGAGGGGAGCGGAAGGTCAGGCATCAATCGATCGCATGACGCTTCGGAGGGCAGTTTATCCATCGTACATAATAGAATAGGAGTAAACTCATAGGCATCGAACTAAGTGAGTAAACCAAAACCTCAAGATTACTAAGAACACGCTGAATTGGCCCAACAAATTCAAAATTTTAGATTATCAAAAAAATCAGCGGTGACGATTCAGAACGTCTGGGAAAAGCATCTACACGGCTAACAGACTTCAGCATTCGGTATGCGGGTTACTTCTTTGGATATAATGCGTCAATGACATGTGTTCCACGCGCGTAGGGGCGCGATGTGCAAATTCCAGCACGTATGATGCAGCCGCTTAATGTTATTGTTCCCATTTTAATATGAGCTATTATTGTAACTATATGATCCAGCATGATCAGAACAACTATAGTTAACTGCATCGCACGATGTCAGGAAATGAACCCCAATTAGCAACAAACGGACCGTTAGAGACATGGCGAAAGTAGAATGAAAGAAATTTGCGCAACCAAATCAAGGAAATGCTTCCACAAAGCAGAGGTACTTTTTGATGTCTTATACATGCTGAAAAGTTTCTTGGCAGATTTTGTTTACAACTGAAAATAAAATAAAAGCATGACTGAACAGCATCAAAACTTCAGATCAATATCTCGAACCAAAACAATAAGAACTTCCAATCTCCAGGGGCCCGCGTCACGCGGTCCACACGTCGAAGAGGGATAAACCTAGTAGATATTAGACATATGGTGACATTCTTCAAGTCCCCTTTTCACGTCATCCGTTGTATAACGCGACACTTCTGTTCGCATCCGATAGATCGAAAGCTTGCGCGACGAGGTAGGTGATAAGCCGGTATGCCCAATACGTGGCTGAGCCAGTGCAGACGGAGTTGGAGATTAGTGCCTTGGAGGCAGGGACTATACGCCTAGAGTATTCGACCTTAAAATTCCGCATTGTTCGCATGGTTCTGACATCACATGAGCAATCGAAACCTGACAATCTCTTCGACTCTTCCGATATCAACAAGAACAGCAGCCATTTGAACTGATGCTTCGCTGCCATACAACCATGAGGATCTATGAAATAAAGAATAACAGGGACAGAAGGGGGACTTACCTGAAAATCTTATTGCCCTAAGCAAACATTCACGGTAAGGCGCCTACACCTTGTGTAGACAACATACCGTTACAAACAGTTGTCCATCATGTAACGATAAGGCGGCATCGGCGAGACAGCTTCCTTGCGGCTTTCACTGCTCCACGTCATAATCAACCATTACCACGCAGACAACTCAGCAGCAAACATACTTCAAAAAAGCAATCCGATTAGGAGAGCAGTAGACGCGCCATGTCTGTAAAGTCTCGAGCCAAGCACAAGGCGAGTCACGTGGACTCCAGCCCGGAAAACGAGATGGACCAACGGCACCGAGTTTGATCGTCAGTAACTTTATTCCCCGTTGTCAAGTCAACTTCTGTCCACCTCGAGTTTTGCGCCAACCTACACCTGGCAGACTAAACAAGGCCCTCCTAGGTAAGTGGTGACCAGGCATAAGTAGCGCGTGCCCGAGCCAACGCAACTTATTCAGTGCCATCTGCTGTTCTAGGAAGCTAGCATGATTATCACCACCTAGTACTTGCCTACGCACAATGCTACGCAGACAACGATGATCAAAGACTTGAAGGCCTAAGGGGCCGTCTCAGTACCATAGAGCAGAACGGCCCTCATTGTGGCCTTGTATACAAGGCCTTTCAGACGAAGAGAAATTCCCTTCTGTCGCCAAAGATGCCGCAGGTTCAAGAAGGAAGCTCTGGCCTTTACAACGCGTGAGCTGACGTCAGTTTCTATGCGCCCAATGTTGCTGACGCAGCTGCCAAGATAAGTGAATTGAGCAACCACCTCGAGTTCTTCGTTAGCAAGGGCCAAGGGGTCATAAAGTGGCTAATGGTCCTGCAGCAACACTTTGCACTTTCAAGGTGCAAGGGACCACCCTAGACTGGCTATTCAGAATTGATTGTGCCGCCGCAACATCGTCGAAAAGCAAGACGATATCGTCCGCATGATCTAGACCAACTAATCTTTCATCAGGCAGCACTTCAACGTCTACATCGTGAGATTTCGCAAGGGAACACTCCATGATAGAATCCACGACGAAATTGAACAAAAATCGGGAAATCGGACAACCTTGACGAACGCCACTTGTGGTCGGAAAGCTATCCGATAGGCCAGCGTAGACCCTGACGCGGGATGTAGTGTTCGAGTACAGAGCACGAAGAATGTTCACATATTTCGTGGGAACACCTTTCCGCACAAGTTTTTCGAACAGAATCGATCGATCGACTGAATCGAACGCACTCTTGAAATCGAGGAACACAGTTATTGTCTGTCTGCGGTATGCGTGGTGCTGCTCTAACCCCTGCCGCAAAGTGAATATATGATTTATTCAGCCACCCCCTGGGCGGAAACCGGCCTGCTCTTTCCTAATCCGAGATTCCCGTTCCACAGTGAGGCGACGAACGAGATCAGTAATATTGTCACAACTGGCGTTAGGCTAATACCCCTGTGGTTAGAACAGTCTGTGCGACTGCCCTTCTTGTATATTGCCACCACAATCGATTCGCTCCAATTAGCCGGGACATTCTCCCTTTCAGATACGTTCGAATAGTCAGTGCTTTGCAGAGGGCCTCACCTCCATCCTTAACTAGTGCAGGTGGGAGGGAATCCGGGCCAGTGGCACAAAAACGATAGAGGGCTGTGATCGCGTTCCGGACCTCGGTCTCCGACGGAGGATCTAAACTAACGGTCCATGGATCCTCCGGCATCACTTGAGTAAGAAGAGGTCCGGGAGCAGGGGGCCAGCTTAACTGATCTTGAAAGTGTTCCGCCCAACGGGTCATACGGCGTTGTGTATCAGTGCACTCGCGCTGTCTCTGATTGTCTCACTGACACCTGGCTTTCTAAGACCAGTAGTGCGGATTAGGTAAAAGAGCTTGCGGTAATGGCCTACTGCTCCTGCCTCCTCCATTTCTTGAGCCCGACTGGTCCACCAGGCTGCCTTGTCAGCACGTAAGCTCCGTTTTAGTTCACGCCTAATAGCCCGTCTGGTCACATTGTGCTCCGAGCCAGTCGGGAGGTTTGTAGCGCAGTCGGTAGATCGTTAATGTACAGTTTGAAGAGCTCTGGTCCAAGCACTGATACTTGGGGAATGCCACTAGTCGTAGGCACTGGAGCAGAGAGGGTTTGGTTCACTTGTTGGCGCATTGTCCTACCCCTTAAGAAATCGGCAATCTAGGAGAGATTTCCCGTAATGCCAATTCCCTGGAGTTTATGTAGCAGTCGTACGTGTGGAACCTTATCAAAGGCTTTGCTAAAGTCAATGAATATTACGTCCGTCTGTTTTCGGGTATCCATGGCTTTTGCCCATGTTTCCCTGGCGATGAGTAAGTTAGTGATGGATGAGCGTGCTCTCCGGAAGCCATGTTGAGCAGGTGAGATGAGGTTTAGATGCACACAGTGTAGCTGGAGAGCGCACTTGACTATCCGTTCCATGGTTTTGCATAGGACTGATGTCAGACATAATGGCCGGTAGTTGGCTGGGTCTTGTTTGTTTCCCCCCTTGTATTTGGGCAGGACGGTGCCTGCTTTCCAGCCTGTGAGTAGGCAACCGACTTCGAGGGATTGCCGAAACACTTGGCAGAGAGGGGCGGCGACGTACTCAGCTATCGTTCTGAGGAAGCTGGGATGCAATCCGTCCGGGCCTGGGGAGGAGTTCGGGTCCAGTTCGAGGAGTAGCTTAGTGACTACTTCGGGGTTAATTTCAACTTGGTCCATAGAGGAGTGGTGTGCAGGCAAACAGTTGTTGAGTCGTGGTGACTCCACTGAGTAGACCGAGGAATATTGCGCAGCCAATAGGTTTGCTTTTTCATCATCACCGTAGAGAACGGTACCTTCCTTAAAAGAGCATAGGGCGAGGATTCCACTACCAGTTTTGGCATTTCGCTTCAAGTAGGCAAAAAGTTTCTTGGGACAGTTCTGGGATTCCATGGCCAGTCTATGTTCATATTGTAGTCTTTTGTCTCGTTTTCTCAGGGTGCATAGGTTTCTGACAGTTTTGTACTCTAAGTAGCTTGACGTCTGTCCTGTGCTCTTGAAATGATCCCATAGTTTTCGACGTTTTTTCATTAGGGATCTTACTTCTTTATCAATCCATGGGGGTCCTTTGGATGGTGGTCTGCTCTTGCAGTTTGGAACAAACTGTTCAATGAGTCGCATCATCATAGATCGTAGGCGTTCCCATGCGTCAACAAGCTCCAAGAATTGCGGAATACTCCAGTCCATGTTACTTGCAGTCGTTCTTAATCTGGGCTGGTCCGTACGCCAGAAATTTCGACGCATTTAGAGGGTCGCCTGTACCGGGAGCCCAGAGAGCGATTCGAGAAGACGGATCGAGTTAAAGGGAAACTTTTATTGGTACAGTAAAAGATTCCCTGTTATCTAGCTATAAAGGAACGACACCGTGGACGCTCTAGCTAGGGGAATGGAGCATGCACAGCACACAGGTCAGCCGCGAGTTGCAACCGAAACGAGCGCCAAGCAAAAATGGCGATGAGCAAGTCAAACATTCGAACTCAGCAATTAATTTAACAAACCACACCGGTTGCCTAGGTGTACAATGAAAAATTTTAGCTAGAATTTTACACAGGGAAACCGGGGAACCTCCAGACTGCTACATAGCCCTCTCCCAGAAGGGACTGTGTAAGCAGTCCTTCGATCTACGTGAGGACTGTCCGTCGCGGGCCAGCCTTCTGTGAGACCAGGTTGTGAAACCTGATGCAGCTGCTGGGGGAGAACCATGCAATCGGACCCTAGCGGGCTCCCACCCATGTCCTCCCTACGGTGTCGAAACGGTAAAAAAAACTGTTTGTGGGGGACAGTTAATAAAGTTCACGTAGGCAGTTTAGCCCGAAGTTCGTTCCACTTCAGTTGACGTGCGGGAATCCAGCGGAAAGTGAAACCGAGGCGCAACCAACCGACGGTGTATATGGAAAGCAAAGTGAAAAAAGTAGCATAAATGCATAGCAATACACAAAAGAGTGCAAAGCGAAAACCGTGCAAGGCTGCTTTTGGGTTTTCAAAAGGTTTTGCTCTTTTTTTGGTAATTTCAAAAAATTTTGATCTTTTTTGTGGATTTCCAAAAACGTGCGGTAAGAGCAGAAAATTTCGAAGGCACGTTCTATGTAAAATAGTGAGTACTAACGAAGTCTGAAAATCGAACTAGAGGCTTGAATTTCCTACCGCGTCGATCGATAGTAGGGCGAGTAGGAGTGCTGTCGGTTGTGGTTGTCGGTTCTGCTGGAGCGGACTGACTCGTCTGAGGTTGCGGTGCGAGCTGTGATGGCACAGGCTGTGAAGGTGCTTGTTGCACCGAAGAGTCAGACTTGTCGAGGAAGGCTGGCTTGAGTCGATCGACGTTGATCGTCTCAGTCTTACCATTGTAGTCAATGGTAAACGTTTTGTCGCTTCTGTGTACGACACAGTACGGACCAGAATAAGGAGGTTGAAGTGGTCGACGTACGCTGTCAGTGCGAAAGAACACATGCGTGCAAGCGTTCGTCCACGTTGGTACGCAAGCTCTGTGCTCTGGGTTGCACAGGCTGAAGCTGTCGCATGTGATGTGATAGGCGAGCTGCGTAGTCGCCATAGTCGAAGGTTGTTGGTGCTTTTGGTGAGACGAGTTCACCAGGTAAGCGTTGTGTGCATCCAAAGACTAGCGACGATGGAGTGGCGTGCAAGTCCGCTTTAATCGTGTTTCTTATGCCTAAGAGAACGAGAGGAAGTGCTTCGTGCCAGGATGTGCTAGATTGGGCACAGAGTGAGGCTTTGAGTTGCCGGTGGAACCTTTCTACCATCCCATTAGCTGCGGGATGGTATGCGGTGGTTCGGTTATGTTGGCAACCAAGAACGTCGGGCAGTTTGCTGAAGGATCCGTCAAAGTGCGATCCTCTGTCAGTGATAACTACGCTTTGGCAACCGAATTGAGCTACCCAGCGTTCTAGGAAAGCTTGCGCAACTGTCTCAGATGAGCAGTTGACTATCGGAATCGCCTCTGGCCAACGGGTGAATCGGTCGACACAAGTGAGTAGGTACACGTAGCCTTTGCATGGAGGCAAAGGTCCGACCAGGTCGACATGGATGTGTGCAAAACGAGAGTCAGGAGCGGGAAAGACGCCAAGTGGGCTTTTGGTGTGTCTGTATACCTTGGCGCGTTGACACTCTAAGCATGCGCGTGCCCAAAGGCGGACATCGCGATTGACGTTGGGCCATACGAAGCGTTCCGTTACGAGCTTCTGCGAAGCACGTATGCCGGGATGAGACAGGTTGTGTAAAGCATTGAAAACTAGTCGACGCATCGAAGTAGGAACCACGGGTCGGGGAGAATTTTGTGAAACGTCACAAAGAATGGTCCCCTCGGATGAAGCTAGTGGAATTTCGCGTAGTTTCAACGAGGTGTTGCGTCGCAGCTTGTCTATGTCAGGATCAGCTTGTTGAGCAGAAGCCATAGCGGCTAGATCAATGTTGGTGCCAGGCGATAAGCTGATCTGCTGAATGCGTGAAAGCGCATCCGGGACGGGATTGAGAGCACCTGAGACATGTCGTACGTCTGTCGTAAACTGAGAAACGTAGTCTAGGTGTCTAGTTCCTCGCGGAGAATACTTGTCCGTTGCGCCATTGATTGCGTAGATCATCATCATCATCATCATCATTACACGTTAGCTGGAGGTGGAAAACACCTCAGCTATTGTGCCGCAATACAAAAGGCAAGAAAAGAAGAAAAAACAAAACAACAACAAACAGTGGCACGCCCGCTGAGTCCCCAGTAACGGATGGACATCGTTCCGGAGAGCTAACAGCTGGCTGCCGTAAAAGAAAGTCATATTATGCCAAACGATTGAGATGGTGATTGGAGGGGGATGCTAAACAGGAGGGGGATGGACAAAGGAACTCACAACACAAACGCCATTGGGGCCGGCACCTAGCCATATCAGCAAGTGTGTCCAACCAAACGTGTTCACCGTCCTTAGGACCCCAACCAGGCAGTCGGGATGCACCAACCGACGCCAACTTCGAAGTGAGGGTTTTTCATTTCTCTCGACCAAGTCATCACTTGGCCTCCCCTCCTCCTCTTCCAGCCACACCCACAACGCGTAAACAAAGCACGTCGTGGGAGTCGGTGTGCTGGCATGCGCAACACGTGGCCCAGCCATCGGAGCCTGGTGCGTGATATAATCGTGCTGAGCGGTTCACTCGCTCTTCCTGT
>OX104067.1:36841984-36968697 GCA_944474145.2 Dicrocoelium dendriticum | reverse complement strand
TCCACCTGACCCCTCGGCAAAAGATGTGGGGAACCACTAACCTTCGCAGTTGACCTTCCAACTCTAAAAGTCGAAGGTCGGTAGAGACCTATAAATATAGCCAGGTCCGCAGTCGTTGTACAGTGTTCGTTGACGGCGATTAATACGTTATATTGGCAAGGTCATTGACGTTTTGCTTTTTTTCCTTCGGTTGGGCTAAAGTTTTGTGGAGCAGTGAATTGTTATTTTTGGAGCTGCGTCTAGTGAGAAGCTTAGAACAGTGCGCTGAGACTTATGGTCTCCAAATCTTGACAGATCGGTGCTCCCAATTTTGTGCTGTGGGCTCATGTTCTTGACGCCTTTCCGTGGTGACCGCTGGGTGGGTGTTGGATCACACCCTTCGTCCAATTAAGATCCAGGACATACAATTCCAAGGACTGAGCCTTGCGGTACGCCGCTGTAGACAGAATGTCTACACTGTTCTCTACTATTCAAGAATGCAGTCACTCAGTGAAGAGTACGACCGGATATACTGCAATAATGTAGCTTTTACGCGGGACTTAAATGGGGTACCACGTTAATTGCCTTCGAAAAATGAATGAAAACCATGTCAAGTGAGTGGCCGTAGTTTACTACATCAGCCACACTTTCGTGAACTATCAACAGGTTCGTCAAACCAGAAAATCCCTTCCGGAATAAGTGTTAATCATTGCCAAGTAGATAAAATCTACGCTGATGCCCATCCAATGAATCTCAACCATATCCCGAGCAGTTTAAGTAGTACACTCGTCATACTAACTGGCTTGTAATTAGCAGGCAGATAGCACAGATGACAGCTTCCTTCCAGGTAATGCACAGCTGATAAGCGATGGCTGAAACACGATAGCGAATGGCTCACTTATTTCCGCAGCCAATTCATGTACCAGATTCGGGCCCATTACATCAGGCCCAGATGCTTTAGAATAATTCAGCTCCAGTAGTGGTCTACGGACTTCCGCCACCACTAGGATAAATTCAGCTAGGCGCGAACCCTCTGGCACTCTTATAACCAGCTCAACGCCCGCCCATGAGGATTCCCTTACTTATGCTGCCCCGTAAGACGCAGCAAGTACACAGGTGTTGTCATAATACATATGACCATGAGCAACGCCGGCACGTATCGACGTTGGAATTGATATGTTCCAACCGCAGCGCCTTTCCATCGCAACGAGCATGGACCTTGGATGGCTAGCCGAACAATCTCCTCGTGTTGCCGGCTGGGCGGTTCGGGTTTAACCCGTTCCAGAAATTGTTCGGCGGCAGTGTTCCAGGACGTGGTGGGTTTTCGCCTGGCAAGCGTACTCCATATAAAAAGCCACAAATGACTGCTTAACAACACTGCTACGTGGCGGATGTGACTCGCCACCAACTGAACTCACTGGCCGGTGGATATTCGGAAAATGCTATCCAACCCACGAAAATCAATCGCTTATTCTCAAGTTTCTGCCGATAGCAAACGGTAAAACACGGCGGCGCCTTCAAAACCACAAGCTACATTCCTACACAATTACCTACTTACATACATGGTTGGCGACATCCGGTTTCGGATTTGCCTGTCACTGTGGCAAGCCACAGCACGCCTGCGCCTACAGAGGGACCATGGATGGCTTGCGCTGCACCACCCACAGCTCCAACCACATACCCCATATCCAGTGTAAACCCGAAGGAATAAGACCGGGAGGCATGCGGATGTGAACCACGTTTCATCAACGGAGCCGGCCCACACTCCTTCACAGGCAAAAACAAGCACACTGTATTTGGGAATAAAGCGCACACAAGGCGGTTGCTGGACCGTAGTCCGCTCCACACTGACTGCATGGAACCACTCTTTGATCCTAACACGGCCACAAGGACCGTGCACCCCGTCCCCTCCAGCAACGACCAACTGTCTCCTGGAGCCAGTATGAACGATGTAGTGGGTAATAGACAGGTAGGCAATTTGTCAACATGCACATCAAGCAAATCCACACCGGGGATATCAAACAACAGCCAATCACTTGAGAGAGAGACTGAAAAAAGGAAAAACTCGATTAATGCGTAAGGAAACGGTGATATAAACCTTAATTAAATAGCATATATAATAAATTGTTTACAAACAAATCCTAGCTAAGTGCATGAGGTCAGGAAATATAGTTCACGGAATGCCACGAACACAAAAATATTATGGAGATCAAATGCAATTGGCTGAAGCGATGTGTGCAAGTTAATGGAATAGAGTACAGGGAGATATTTATATGAGAAAGAAAAGCATTTAAGTAAAAACTGTAAACCCACCACCTGAAATAAAGAGACTTAGCATGCAAGCACGCGGTTAGTAAATCGAATTCAGCGTGCCTACAAACGCTGCGCCGGCTCGCTGTAATTCTCTGCAGGACACGTCGTCGCTTCTGTAGTGGCCCCAAATGGCACAGCTCATGGCCCACTAGACATTTATATGAGAAAGAATGGCATTAGGACAGAACCGAAAACCCACCACCTGAAATAAAGAGACTTAGCATGCAAGCATGCGGTTAGTAAATCGAATTCAGCGTGCCTACAAACGCTGCGCCGGTGCTGCCTACGTTCACTGCTGGACCCGTCGTCGCTTCGGCAGTGGTCCCGAGTGACCTCTCTCATGGCTCACTAGGCCTGCCTGACTAAGGCACTCGCGACCGCATGTTCTACAGCACAATGCGCTCGATGTCGATGGAGTATAATTTATTGGTGCTTGCCGCTTCCGCACTTGCCGCTTCTTCTCTGCATGCATGAGGGATTTCTCCCGCACTTCAGCAACTGCCTTTGTGATTAGATCGCGCCATGCACCACGATCAAGCGCTTTCGATTCCCATGATCTGCAATCAAGATTAAAACGTGGGAGGCTCATTTTAATCATGTCCTGGTAACGTAACTTTGGTTTCCCAGCATGCCGCTTCCCTATACTCAGCTGACCGTATAAAAGTTGTTTCGGTATTCGCGTCGAATCCATACGGCTCACATGACCGAGCCATCTCAGGCGTCGCAGTAAAAGTATGCTGTCCACGGCATACATCCCACTTCGGCGCAACACTTCCGTGTGTGCAACTCCGGCGCCCCAGCCGATCCGCAAAATTCGTCGCAGACACTGCTGATGGAACCGCTCGAGATATCACACATCCCGTCGGTACATCGTCCACGTTTCACTGCCGTATAGAAGAACGGACAGTACCATGGATTTGTATACCATCAGCTTCGTGCCAATGCTAAGCTGATGGTTGTTCCACACTCGGTACTCAAGCTTCCCGAATGCCGCTGCCGCCCTCGACACGCGATTACGCAACTCAACGTGTAGCTGCTGATCAGTCGACATCACACTCCCAAGGTAGCAGGATTGGGAGGTGGTTTCCAATACTTCAGCACCAATGCTGCTTTGCGGCAATATTGAAGATTGCACCTCCGGTGAAGGCTGAAAGAGACAGACAGTTTTGCTTGTGTTGATGGTGAGCCCGAATTTAGCCGCTGTCGAAGCCAGAGCACTAGTCATGTGCTGCAACTCATCCGCGCTGTGTGAAAACAACGCACGGTCGTCAGCAAACAGCAACATACGGATAGTTGCCTCACAGACTAGATTTCTCGCACCGAAACGACGGATGTTCAGCAACCCACCATCGATACGGTGCTCCACACGAACACCGTAAGCACAAGCCGCATTAAAAGCACAAGACATCATTGCATGAAGATATATATTAAACAGGACAGGAGCTAACACACAGCCTTGCTTCACACCAGAGACAACTGTAAAGCCATCCGAGGTCTGTCCACTCAGCTGCACCCTCGCTCGCATACCACTGTGCAGACATTCAATTAAACTTACAAACTTACGCGGGCAACCAAACTTACACAACACCAGCCACAGTGCCTCGCGGTTCACCGTATCAAATGCCTTGGTGAAATCAACAAAAAGCGAGTACAATGGCTGGTGTCGTTCTCTGCACTTCTCCTGCAACTGACGGGCCGCAAACACCATATCTATAGTGCTGCGACCCGAAGGGAATCCACAATGCTCTTCCGCCACGTTTGGTTCCACAATCTGACTCACGAGGCGACTGAGCAGGATTCGGGCAATCACCTTGCCCACACAACTCAGCAAGTTGATGCCACGATACTTCGTGCAACATTGCTTGCTACCTTTGCCCTTGTACAGTGGTAGCACAAGGGCATCCTTCAGCTCAGCAGGCACCTCCTCCTCAATCCTCACTCGTTGCACCAAGTGGTGCAGCGCAGTCAACAACGCGGGTCCACCGTGTTTCAATACTTCAGGTGGGATCCCGTCACCTCCAGGACATTTGCCGTTTCGCAGCTGAGCAAGTGCTCTCTGCGTCTCATCCAGTGTCGGCGTATCCGCCAGATCCGCCTTCACATGGTGCTGCTTCAGGCCATTCAATGTAGGCCAGTCGATCTCTGAACGGTTGTTCAAGAGACAGTCAAAGTGTTTCCGCCAGGCCTGCATTATGTCTGCAGTCTGGGTGCAGGTAGCGCCTGAACAACCATCGATCAGTGTCCTCAGCAGCTCCAATATCGGTCCATACACCGCCTTCAAGGAGTCAAAGAATTCTTTGTGTTGATGGCGTTCGGCGTAGCATTCCATCTGCTTCGCCTTCTCCGTCCACCATGCATTTTTAATGCAACGGAGCTCTCGGGTCAGTCGCCGTCGAAGTTTGCGAAACAGACTACTCTTCCCCACGTCACCGGGATCTGCCACATGTGCAGCAAATGCTGCATTCTTCTCTGACACCAATGCGTCAATCGTCACGTTGTTGTCATCAAAACAATCAGGCCGCTTACAGTTTGCGCGCGATGGTCTCCTCGGCAGCAGCTGTCACCTGGTCGCGAATGTGGTCCCACAGGTCGCCCACTGTGGCTATGCAGTCCACATTACCACACAGGCGTGCAGCCATCGCTTTCTCCAGCTCAGTACGTTTCGCCACAGTGCCGAGGGAGAGAATGTTAAATTTACGCCGACTCACAGCGGGAATGCAATGCATAGCTTTACGAAAATATATGTACAGTTTGGTCCGAACCAAATTGTGATCAGTGCCACACTCAGCTCCACGCAGTAACCGCGTCATGCGCACTTTACGCATATAACGCTGACCTACGATGACACAGTCGAGCAGGTGAGGGTGACCACTCCGTGGGTGCGTCCAAGTTGCTATATCACTCGCACACGGTGCAAACCGAGTGTTCGTGATCGTCAGGCCGTGAGTGGCACACAGTGAGAGCAGCCTGTCACCGTTCGCATTCGCCGAACCAATGCCATGCGCACCAATAACATCTGTCCACGCTGATGCATCACGCCCAACGCGCGCGTTGAAAGCACCCAGCAGAAATAGTCGGTCGCTCCTCGGCACAGACCGTATCACGGAGGATAGCTCAGTGTAGAACTGATCACGCGTGTCATCAGGATAACACATGGTCGGACCGTACGTGCTTATAAAAGTAGCAAACTTACCTCTTCCGAGTTGTAGGCGAACAGTCATCAGTCGCGCGCTGATACCCGTTGGTTCACCCACCAGCTGGCCATTCAGGCAAACGGATATTGCAAATCCGACCCCATGTTCACGTGGTGCTGAGGCGGCGTTGCCCACCCAGTAGAATGTGTAGCCAGCACCTGCTTCATGCAACTTACCTTGCTCAGCGAGCCGAGTTTCCCTGAGCGCCGCAATATCGATGTGTTAGCGCGCCAGCTCCATTGCGACCAGTGCAGTGCGTCGCTCCGGGCGCGCGCTGGAGTTCCGGTCCAGTAGTGTGCGCACGTTCCAGCACCCGATGTTGAGTGCTTTGTGCGCAGGCATACGATTGCATTGGTGGGCAATCGCACGCGAGGTGGTCGTTGTGCTTCGGAGTTTTGCATACTACACACGCATATATATCCAGTATGTACTGGTTAACTTGTGATATTTCTGCTCCTTTGCTGATGTTACGCCTTTGTATTATCATGATCATGCCTTTGAAGACGTGTCTCGCAATGTCGAGAATAAATTATTTATTTATTTATCAGGTTTCATTGATCGCGTTAATGTCGTACGGAAATGGTATGGGGGACATATTCCTAGTGAACCGCTATAGCATGTACTGAAACAGCAAGTTGAGGTTATTGTGGAGAAAACGTCATTGAAACCATCCCGGAGAATTCGTAAGGTGAGTTTGTGACATTTCAACCTTGATATTCATTACGTGTCAGGTTTTGACGGAACATGAAATCAGTAGTCGTGTGGTCGACCAAGAAGTTACGAACTACGCTGGGATAGTCATGAATAGTCAGTTGGATTTCATTCTCGAGGATTCGGAAGTCACGCGATGTATGTGATCTATGCCTGTGCTCGTCGAAACCCAGACCTATGGCGGTAAAATTACATAATTATAGTCGACACCGCAAGCCCGCAGAAACAAAGATCGCTGAGCAAATGTTCGACAGACTTCGGAAGGGTCTTAGTCTACCGGAAAACGTTGAAACCTCGGTCGATTAAGAAATATCGAGCCTCGAGCCTTGCCGTCTCCGGAAATCAATGTATCCACCAAGTCAAGGTACAGACATATGAAAAATGCTAACATGGAAAAAGACACGGGAGATTTTCTTGTAAAAACCAAAAGTTCGCGGGAAATTCAGGGAAGTTAAGCGGTATTTGTATATCATTGAAACTTGACTAAACCAGTTTGGTAATACTGATTTTATAGGTGCTATAGCTGTTCTTGGAACCAAAGAATTTTTGGATAATGCACCTAACTGCAAGCCGTATTTTGAAGGCTACGGATTTTGACTGGGATGTGTAGGTTGCGGAAAAGACTGTTTTTAGTCAGAATTGCGCATAAGTTGGAAGATCTAGCACTAACAAAGAGTACACGAGCGACAAGCATTTTTTGTGTCAAGTTGGTTTATTATGCTGGAAATAACACGATCCAACAGACTTCCTCGCCGTGCATTATACGGCGTGGCTACACCAAGTTAGGCGAAACCGCGAAGTGGCCAGTCCATGACGTGGCTTAGAGACTTGAGGAAAATGACCGAGAGACTTGGTCAGGCTGGTGTGCCTCGTCTTCCTGGATTGGGACGTCGGAATGGTCTACACCAATGGCAGGGGACCGTATCAGACATGGTGTAGGCACGAAGTTAGTGGCGTCCCTGTATTCGGTTTCTTTTGTGTCTGGTTGTTAATTTTCGTACCATTCGCATTAATTTAATGCACTTCCTTCTTGCTTGCATTTGCTTTACATTCTATTTGCATTCAACTCCACTATCTTGGCGTTGTAATTTGTGGTTATTCTTGCGATGTAAGTCATGGCAACCGGATCACCCTATAAATAGATTAGGGAAATTGTAAGCGTCGAAGCAGACGATCGGTAGACGTCCGAGTAACATGGACTAACTAAGTCATATTGGCTCACATTCGGCAGACAATCAAGTGCGATATTACAGGACCTGTGGACGGGCGTCATGACCAAGTGGTCCCATCTGCGATGAGCGGTACTACGCAGATAACTGTGGCAAAACATGGGTAGCTATTTAATATCGTTAACGAGTGTTTACGTCACCTGGAGATACCATAAAACGGATGTATGGCAACTTGGAACACCCCGCCCTCGACTGATGATCGAGTATTCCCCATAAATGACTGATTCTTTGGAAGGCAACACGGGTCTCAGGGAACTACACAATGCTTCTTAGGTAGATTCAGCACCGGAGGTAACACAGACAATGCAGATGTGAGAAGCGACGGACTTAGTTGGATCGGTCTTGAAGTCAGTGAAATATGTCAGCTTGTGGTGACAATTGGCAAGAAAGTTCAAAAGTATGTGCTGTTGAGATCCCAGTTATCGGGCAGTGCCTGTCAGGGATCGATCTTACGAAATCTATGTGGTCGACATTCCTCGGTATGTTGGCTGGCTGTGGAAGAATAGTAACGTCTACATTACATGATTATAAGGACTTTTGTTTGTTATCGGTGAACAGTGCACAATGCGGGTCTGATATACCACGTAGATTACGAGCACAAAGCAGCCTGTGTCGGTGCACACACAGGCCGGCAATAAGGGGATGCAGTACACAGGCGAAATAATTTAGTGCTAAACCGTTAGTTGAGGGGTGCAAGAGGATGATGATCAAACAGGTGTAGGAAATGCTAATTGATGATACAGGTACACACTCACGATATCACTCGCATCCACGCGAAGCCCGATGATACGTATTCGAATTCGATCTTCCACTTGGACGGTTTGGTTCTCTTCTTCCTCCTTACTTATATACACCCGTATACTTACATACACTGTTATGCTAAACTTGTCCTTTTAAATAAATAAATAAATAAATACTTTATTCTCGACTATGCGAGGCACGCCCATGGAGGCATGATCAGATATGTACAACTGTACAAATATTTTATGGCAACCGTGACAGCAATAGTAGAAGATTGGTGGTATGTTCGTGGTAAAATAAATAAATAGATAGTTTATTCTCAGCTTCATAGAGACGCACCAACTTAAGCATGATCAAGGTTTAAAACTGTTGAGTATCACGACGATACTCCGAGTTCAATCGTGTATAGTTGAAATGGTGTCAAGAGGAGTTGATATGTGAATCTAGTCGACTTGCCAGTATGTAGTTGTGGGCTGTGACTTTATTCAGTGGCGAGTCACATCCGCCACGTCGCAGTGTTGTTAAACAGACAATTTGATCACACTATGTAGGCTAAATATGATCATGCCTGTAAAGGTGTGCCTCGCGTTATCGAGAATAAAAATTTATTTATTTATTTGATGTAGTGCGACTGTTTGCGCACCTCTGACCCATTGAGCTATGTTACGTGGTGCACTGGGCTCCTTGAGAACTAATCCTACCAGGTTGACAAATGCTTAGATGTCAGACAAGCCCAGTCTCCCGGTCCTCCAGGTTGGGGTCTGAGATAGGATGGCGTCGTTTTCTGCAAAACTAAATCATTACTACCTCCACGCTGACTTCCGGACAGGCTTTCGAGCCCAAGGTTTCAGCTGAGGACCCTAATCGTCCTCCTGTCTAAGTCTGAACGCCCTGGCAATATCTCACTCCACGTACAACCATGACAATTGATTCAACCATTCACTCAATCAATATACACGTGAGCTAAATGTGAGAAACACGTCAGCTACTGTGCCGCAATACGTAGAAGAAAAACGGAAAAAATATGCAACCGATGCAAGTCCTCTGAGACACCAGTAACAGATGGGCATCGTTCCAGTAAGCTACCAGGCGGCTACTATGCAGCAAAAAATTACTATGCAAATTATATAAGGCTAAATAGTGAGATCGTGGGTAGAGGAGGAGGCTAAGAGGGATGGGGTGGGACAACGAAACTCACAGCGCGCAGGCCATTGACGTCGGCTCCTAGCCCTATCAGCAAGTGTATCCAGCCAAACGTGTTCATCGTATTTCGGAGCTCAACCAGGGAGCCGAGACGCTCCAACCGAGACAAGCTTCGAAGTCAGGGCTTTCATTCCTCTCGACCAAGTCATCACTTGGCCACCCCTCCTCTTCTTTCATCCACACCCCCGGCGCGCAAACAACGCACCTCGCGGGAGTTAGTGGGATGGCATGCGTAACACGTAGCCGAGCCATCGTGTCTGGTGCGTGAAATAACGGTGCTGAGCGATTCATTTCCTTTTTCTGTGTTGTAAACAAGGCGTCGAACACGCTCGTTGCTCACGCCATGTTCCCACCAGATGTCAGCTAAGCTGCGTAGGCACCGGTGGTCGAACCTAACTAGCATTCTCAGGTCCGCTGCTTTAAGGGGCCAGGTTTCACAACCGTACAGTAGGGTTCAATATACCGCTGCATTGTACCGTCTACCCTTTATGGCGAGAGTGATGTCGCCCCGGCGCCTCGCGCTTTTGCTATACGGTTCATGCCCTCGTCTTCACTCCCACCAGCGGATGCAACTTCCCAGGTAGTTGAATTTTTTGAACGACTTCTATCTGATCCCCACCAAGGGTCAGCTAATGAAGCGGTCCAGACCAACCATGAGTGAACGCTTTGCACTTCCAGGGTGCGTAGCAAAGCCCGAAGTGACGCACAGCCAGTACTAATCTGTTCAGTGCTGCTTGGCACGTCTGGGAGCTGTCACCGATTAGGGCAAAATCAGCTGTACAGTCTAAGTCAAGAAGTCGTTCTACTAGGAGCCGGTGCACACCCTCTAAGTCGTGTCTTGTGAACGCGGTTTCCATGTCTTCATCAATAGCGTCGTTGAAGAGAAAGGTGACAGCGGGCATGCTTGTCTCACACCGCTGGAGATATTGAAGGGCGACGATAGCTTGCCGTAAGCGTTCACTGCCCGAGCTACGCGCGTATAATACTCGGATAATATTTACATATTTCTCAGGTACATCTTTCCTGAGTAGACAGTCCCAAAGTGCACGTCTACCCACTGAATCTAAGGCACCTTTGATATCGAGGAACACGACAACGGTGGGTCGCCAATATATGTGGCGGTGCTCTAACAACTGACGCAAGGTGAAGATGTGGTCAATGTAGCCACGACATCGACGCAACCCGGCTTGCTCTTCACGAATATGGCTTTCACGAGTGCCAGTCAGTCTGTGAAGGATGACAGTGGCAAACAATTTGGAAGCGATGGAGATCAGACTGATTCCTCTATGGTTGCCGCATTCTTATCGTGAGCGTCCCTTGGAAACTGTGAGTATGACGGAGCGGCTCCAGTCGGTTGGGACAGTTTCCTTCTCCCACAGTTTCACTATTAACTCGTACAAATTATCCACAAGAGCAGGCCCCCGAATTTGAAGAGGGCTGGAGGAACATCATTTGGTCCCGCGTCATTATGTAAATTCAACAGTGCGATGTCATGTTCGACCTCTGAGGGAGGTGGATCCAAGGGGACAGCCCAAGGAGCGGGGCTGTCAGTGACCGGCGAGAAACCTGGCAATTCCCACCGATTAAATTGCTTTTTTAAATGGTCAGCCCAACGCTTTAAACTTTTTGGGAAGTTGTGAATAGGCTGTTCACTCTCGTCACGTATAGCTTCACTAACACCAAGCCTCCTGCTGCCCGTTCCCCGTATCAGCCGGACTAACTTACCATGGTTACCACGGGCAGTAGCCTTTTCCATTTCTGAAGCACGATGAGACCACCAAGATTCGCGGTCTCTCTTCAGGCAAGCACAGAGTTTTGCCCGGAGCTTGTTGCGAGTTCCATTGTATTCGCTTCCAGTCAGAATATGCCGGCGAGCATCGATAAGTTCCAGAGACTGGGAAGAGACCCAATGTCCATGTTGGCTATTAGACATACCACATGAGGATTTTCCTGCTGCTACCTCGGTCGTCACTTATCTCCTCAAGAGTCGCTTTATCTGCCGCATACAGCAGGATGGCTGAGCGAAAAGATGCTACTGCTGGCGTCTTACTGTTCCACATGTTTGTCTTATACCCCAACCCCCATTACTAACTTTCCTCCTAGAGTTCCCAGCAGCCGTACTGACAGTAGAGTCGAAGCATCTGCATCTACCTACACATAACACCAACCAGACACCTATCGGCAACAGTCCCTTATTGCTGGCTTGCCGAACTACCTCCTCGTACTGCCAGCTGCGTGGTTCGGGTGTACCCCGTTCAAGTGAAGTGTTCGGCGACAGTTTTCCACCTCGGTGGGACATAGTAATCCAGCAATTGTGCTGATTTCACGGGGAGTATTAAGCCCCTGTTTGATGATCTACTAAAGGAAAGACGCATGAACTGAACATTCAGTCATCGCTGCCCAATAAGCGTGATTCTCTGAATTCGCCCCGCCGTCTTGCTGGTAGGTCATTTAGCCGTAGGCTCGAGGTGGTGTCCCCTACGTCAACTCCCGACTTCGGCTTGGGCAACCGGGTAGTATCACGCCCTCTCACAAAACCATGGGCTTTATTACAACGCGCTCATCAGCTACCGTTTCTAATTCTTACATTCACGCGACTTCAGCACTCGCCAATTATTGTTTGCTAACGATCCTTACTTTCCGTTACCCAATTCATGGGTTCAAAAATCTAGCTGCGATTCCGGTTGCGCCGCGAACCACGGAGTTCAACCTATGGCTCTTCTTCGTCCCCGATCCTCGTTTCGTCTGGCGTGCTTCAACTATCGGACATTCATGCAGATTGGACAACAAGCCGGTCTAGCGCGCACACTGGAGTCCCTCGATATTGATGTCTGCTACCTTTCAGAAACCCGATTGCAAGAATCCAGCGCTGTAGTTGCATTGACATCCCCACCGACCACGAAGCTAGATATCACTTTCGTCTTTCTGGAGATCCAGAAGCATCCTCAGCGGGTTTGGCTGGTGTGGGTATAGCACTAAGTGGCAAACCTGAGGCTGTACTACTGGACGGGTTCCCGATTAACAGCCGACTATATACAGTTCGACTAGGAGTTTGACGTAGAATCCACAAGCACCGCGAAGAGAGACGCAACTTGTTTGTGACCTCCGTGTACGCTCCAACCGACTACAGTGGCAGCTCAGTCAAAGAATAATTATATCGAGATATACATCAGCTCTTGATTAATGCTAAAAGTCAGGTCAAGCTGGTGTATATATCATTCTAAGCTCCAAGGCTGAGCCATCGTTGGTTGATTGGATTTCAGTGAACAGCCATTTGTGCGCAGTCCGTTAGACGACAACGAACAAGGTTGATTCATGAAGCAGTACAAGACGCAGTTTGTTTGAGGTTTCCATTTACGCTCCCACCGACTGCAGTTCTGATGCTGCCATAAACACATTCGACCATGCACTGAACACGCTACTAAGCAGGGCTACCATTTCGGATATCATAATACTTGCAGGGGATAT
Source organism: Dicrocoelium dendriticum (assembly GCA_944474145.2). NCBI lineage: Eukaryota > Metazoa > Platyhelminthes > Trematoda > Plagiorchiida > Dicrocoeliidae > Dicrocoelium > Dicrocoelium dendriticum. The sequence continues at coordinate 36,955,859 of OX104067.1, read as the reverse complement.
AAATGCACAAGTAGGCTCTCCAGAAGCTAGCCTAAGTGGTAATTATGGGCTCAACTCCGACAGTACGGACAACGGAGTCCTTCCCTGCTGACTGGAGTGAGTCCGTCATCGTGGCAACATACAAGGAGGGTGGTCGCTCCAACTGTGCTAACCACAGTTGTGACAAAATTATTAGCCGTGTGGAAAGACAATCACGGTTTAGGGGAAAGCAGGCAAGTTTCCACCCAGGACGGGCTCTACAGATCACTATTCACTTTGCGGCAGGTGCTAGAGCAGCGCCACGCATACCACAGGCCGATAGTAGCTGTGTTGCTCGGTTTCAAGAGTGCATTCGATTCAGTCGATCGATGCATTCTGTTCAAAGTACATGTCCCGAAAGGTGCCCCCATGAAATATGCGAACATTTTGCGTGCTTTATACTCAAACTCTACAGGCCGTGTCAGAGCCTACGGTGAGCTGTCGAATAAATTTCCGACCACAAGTGGCGTTTGTCAGCGTTGCACAATTTCCCCATTTTTGTTCAACTCCGTCGTGGACTGCATCATGGAGTGTTCCCTTAGGGAGCCTACGATGCAGTCGTTGAGGTGCTACCTAGGGATTCCGCGGAAGATATCGTCTTGCTGTTTAACAACGTCAGGGAGGCACAGTCAATCCTGAATAGCCTCACTAGAGTGGTCCCATTATTTGTTATATGCTTCGCACATTCAAGGTGCAAAGTGTTGTTGCAGGACCACCAGCTAATTGATGATTCCTTGATCCTAGGTAGCGAGGAATTTGAGGAAGTTGATCAATTTGCTTACCTTGATAGAGGTCTCAGCAACCATGAGTGTATGGCCACTGAGGTCAGTACACGTAGTTTAAAAGCTAGAACTGCCTTTTTAATTCGCGACATCTTTTGTGACAGAAAGGCGTTTCCCTCCGACTAAAAGGCCGTGTTTATAATTCACAGCGAGTGCCATCCTACTCTATGGATGTGTGACTTGCTTTCTTCGGTCTGAAGATCTAAAGCGCCCTTAAGTCTGATCACCACCGTCTGCGGAGTAATGCTGGTGCCAGGTGGCACCAGCGCTAGCGCAACGATGACGTGCGTGGGCGAGTGCTAGGAAAAGATACCCAGGCTAGTTCCTTAGAACAACAGGTAGCACTGAATAAGTTGCGCTGGCTTTGGCATGTGCCTGGTCACCGCTGACCAAGGAGGGGCTTGTTTGCCAGATGCAGGGTGGAGTAAGGCTCGAGGTGGACAAAAGTTGACTTGGTACCAGGAAATGAAATCATTGCCGACCAAACTGGGGGCTGTCGGTCCGCCTCGGCTTCCAGATTGGAGTCCACGTTACTCGCCTTGTGTTGGGCTGAAGACTTCACAAGACATGGCTAGCAGACGGCACTAGTGGCACCATTTCGTAGTTGGATTGCCTGTTAATGGTGCATTTAGTGCTGCGTTATCTGAGATGTAATGGCTGATTATACCACGGGCGTTAAAAGCCGCAAGGAAGCTGTCTCCCCAATGCCACCTTATCTTTGCAAGATAACAAGCAGTTTGTGATGATAGGTTGTTAACAAGGTGTACACGCTCTGACCCTGTATGTTTACCTAATTCTACCCTTCTCTCTCTCAGTATTCATCATGCCGTAGGTCGTTATGATTGCATGTCAGGGAAGGATCAGTTCAAAATGCTGATGTATTGCTGTTGAAGATGATAATGGACATATGCGAATAACTTCTGCAGATTCTTTGAGGCTTCATCTATTAGAAACTACTCCAAATTTGGCCGAACATTCCTTAGGTGTTGCTTACACCTATTTCTAACCTCGCGGTGTCTGCACCGATGGATGGAGCATCTCGGTAAGTCCGTCAGCATTTAGATCATTATGTAAACAGGTGTCCGTCAATGGAAATTATCCCGAATGGCTTTGCTCAAATGACAGTTCGCGTTGTTGGTGCTTCTCATGTTCCTAACTGCTTTGTATTGCAATTAATGAAGCTCGCTCGCGTAAGCTTGAAACAGTCCGACTGTCTGCGCCTTCCATTCATAAGGGATCTCAGTTCCCGATCAATCCAAGGTGAACCTCAAAGAATGGGCCGCTTTCTGGGTATGGCAGGGACCTGCGTCTGCGTTTATTATTGCTGGTGACATTCTGGAATAAGTGGATTGCTTCACTTATCTAGTGAATCGCATCACGGCTGGCGGCTGTGTCGGAGATGAGATTCTACAAAGCATTGCAAACGTCCGCCTTGCTTTCCTCAAACTGAGACACCGATGGCGTCGTCGTGACGTCAGTCTCAAGTTCAAGGGCAGGGTGTACAATACTCCCGTCCGTACGGTCCTGCTGTACTGCTGCAAGACCTGGCCTGTTCGCTCGGAAGATATGAGACGGCTGTCAGTTTTTAACCACCGTTGTCTGCGAAGTATGGCCCGTGTGTGGTGGCAACATAACACCAGCAATACGGAACTTCGTGAATTATTGCTTGGAACTAACAGTCTCAGCCTTCAAAACGTTGTTCTCTGACACCGCATGTGTTGGCTCCGCCACGCACTGCGGATGCCAGGTTATCACCTTCATCGGCGAGCGTCATTTGCGCTTCCCGGAAGTGTTGTGTGGGCAGAGACCTCCCCGGTTGCTTAGGCCGAGGAAGAGGGTTAACTTAAGGGACCCCACCTCGAGCCTTTGGTCCTAAAGACCAGGCGCGCAAGACAGCGTGGTGCTTAACGAAGACCGTTGACAGCTGGGTAGATCATCCACATGCTTTGTGTTCGGTGGCAGTTCACAGAGAAGCCGATGACCAACAAGGTTGCTCATCCGCTCTCCGTTAGGTACTCACCTCTAGTTACAGAAGCGAGTGATCAGTGACCCTGCAGGCTGTCACATTGGCTTTGCCATAGCGCCGTATGCGCTCTTGTGGTATTGGATGGAGAACCAGCCAAGAACTCCCCACGCTTTGAGACGCTGCCGCTGATTTTCCGCCAAGTGTTTGACGAAACACTGGTGACAAAATTAACCACTGTCAAATGTTCTCTGAGATCAAGTGATTATGTCTAACTCTTAATGTTTGCATTGCGCAAGTTGTGACTAAGGGTATCCAGTGCATTGCCTGCAAACCCTGGGCATGCGGCCAAAAGCGTTGCTTGCAACTTACTGAACCGCTCTTCAAAACCTATGCTGAGCACAAGGGTTTGCTATGGATTTGTCGATATTGCATTGATGCTGCTGCGTTGGCAAGACGTCCGCCACATCAACATCCTGAAAGACGTTCTTCCGCTCCCTCTGCTAGGCGTGCCCGGAAGCGAAACAACACATCTTCCAGTGATGCTCCAAAAGTCTCGTCCATCCCCGCCCCGTCTACTTCTCATTCGGACCCATAGATACACATCCGGCCTGTTGAGCCTACGACGAAGTCATTTGCGGACGTAGTGAAGGAGAAAGCGACCTTGACCTCGTGTGGCCAAGGTCTAGCCACATGTGTCACCAAGGCTAAGACTAAGTCTTTGAATAAACCTGAGCTTCCATCTTCTCAGTCACAGCTGAAATAATTCTCAACAGAATTTCTGAGCTGGAAAAGTGAAAAGGGAAAATCCATCATCCCGTAAGCCACCAATTCCAGAGCGCGTGCTGCCATCTCGTGACCGCTGTCTCATCATCGTGTACGCGGTGGAATCGGACAAGGCTACTGCGGCAGAGCGAAGGTTGGATGACCAAGTACTGCTCGAGCAGATGATTTCCCTGCTGTTTGATGCAGGCAAACATGGAATAAGCATTGTCTCTGCCTTCCGTCATGGTAAGAACCAGAAAAATTCCTTCAAGGTTCGACCCCTTAAGATTGTATGCGGAAACGAAGAACAGTACGCGCGCATCCTTTGACTGACTCTACGTCTCAAAGGCGAACCTTTCTGCGTGTTATGAGCCCTCTCTCCCGAGGACCGAATTAAAATGAAGAAGGCTGTATAGGAGCTCCGAACACGCCGGGCGAGTGGTGAAAGCGACCTACATATCGGGGATTTTTGCGTAGTTCGGAAGAGCACAAGAGTGCGCTGGAGGCCGATTCCTGTCACCCCCAGACGGTAAAGCATAAAAACGGACTACACGTGCTGTCGGCCAATGTACGCAGTCTAAGAAACAAACTGGACGAAATTCAGTTGCTTAATTTGGAGACTCGTCCAGACTTGATGGCCTTCACCGAAACCCGGCTATTCTCAAACAGCACGGACTCGGAAGTGTCTATCCCTAGATATCACCACCCGGTAGGATCGCTAAGGAATGAGGTCAGGTGGTGGAGTAATTCTCTACTGGAAGACAGACCTCAAAGTAACCAGACCTCAGTAACCAGGAAGACAATTTCGATGCTCTCTGGTGCCGTGTTCATGATGGATGTAGATCTCTCCTGTTCGGTGTCGTCTACAGAGCGCCATCAGGTCCCGGAGCGCGCCTGTTGGGCTCGATAAGGATGTATGGTGAGCACAAAGACTGTCTACTCTTGGAGGATTTCAATGCACCGGATATCGATTGGGACCTGCTTCTTTGTGATCGCCGGTCTGACTCCTTCGATGCCACATTGCTTAAAACCGCTCTCGACTGCAGCCTCGTTCAACATGTCTTGACGTCAACTCGTATTTTCCCAGACCAGACCCAGCACCTCCTGGATCGTGTGTTCCCCCCGGCAGCTTCGTGTGTCACGAACCCAAGCGTTCTTCAACCCATATGCAAGAGCGATCATTGTGTTGTTTCATTCCACTGGACTCGCCGTCTCACGATCCATAGCAACGGTGGTCACCGTCGGAATTTTTCGCGTGCCGACTCACTCCGTCTGAAAAAGGCCGCAAGCGTTACGGATTAGGGTATCCCTGAACACATTTTCCTCGGCGACGCGTGGAACCTTTTACTCGCCAAAATGACGTCGTTAATTGAGCAGGTCGTTCGTTCCTCCCATCGAAAGCCCTCCGCTAGAAGTCCACCTTGGATGGATCGATAGTTGAGGTCAACTATGAATAGAAGGCGCAAATTGTGGGACCGCTTTATGCAATCTCATTCAGAACTCGACTTCTCTCATTACAAGACCGTCAGAAATGTTTGTGTTGCAATGAAGCGCCAGGAACGCCAACCATACTCACTATCCTTGGCAAAAGACTCCAGAATTGCGACTAAAATGCTCCACTTTTATTTGAAAAGAAGCACTGGAGCTGGTAATGGCATCCCTGCTTTGTGTTTTCGTGGTCATCAAGCTTTACATCACGAGGACGCTGAGAAATCTAGTCACTTGGCTAAGCAATACGCATCCGTTTACGCGAAAGAAACACCATTTAGTGACAGAGCCGTATCCGTCTTCCATCTTTGTTGGCCCAAGTAGATAGTTACACTGATTTTGTGATGAAACTTCTTCTTCAGTTAGACCCGTATAGCTCACCCGGCCCTGATGGATTGCATCCTTTGTTCCTCAGGACTGTGGCGGAGTACATAGCTTCACCAATATATCAAATCTTACGTTGCTCACTAGAAGTTAGCCGTCTTCCTTCAGCTTAGAAAGTGGGTATCGGCAAATCTATTTACAAAGGAGGAAGTCGACATGATCCGGCCAATTATCGTCCAATCTGTTTGACGTCAATAGTGTGTAAAGTTATGGAACGGATCCTAAAACAAGCTGGTGCTCTTCATCTTGGGGGACAGAACGTCATTTCTTATGACCAGCATGGGTTTCGAAAAGCACGCTCCTGTACCTCGAACTTGCTCCTTGCTAGGGAGACCTGGGCAAGGTAACTAGACTCCGGCAAGCGCTTGGACGTTGTGTTTGTTGACTTCAGCCAAGCTTTTGACAAAGTCCCGCATGAACGGCTCCTATTTAAGCTCCAATGACTCGGCATTTCTGGGAACCTCATGTCTTGGATCTCCGACTTTCTTAACAATCGCTCTATGCAAGCAAAGGTGAATAACACATTTCCTGCTCCTGTTCTCATGACGAGTAAGGTCCCACAGGGCTCTATCCTCGGTCCCGTACTTTTCAATATCTTCATCAACGACTTACCATCCACTCTGCAGACGGATTGCTTAATCTACGCTGGCGACCTGAGGCTATGGATGGAAGTATCTAGCCTTGAAGACGCGGACAGATTACAAACTACGCTCGACCTACTCCATGACTGGTCGATTAAGTGGCAGTTGCCCGTAAATCGTGATAAATGCTCTGTTCTCCCCGTTGGCTCATCAAACCCATTTATCACTTACCACATTAGCGGTTCTTTGCTCAAAAGCGCAACCCAGGAGAGGGACCATGGAGTGATAGTGTCATCAGACCTCAAAGCTATTCATGACACCCAGAAGAGGGTCGCCGCGGCCTACAGGAATTTCCCTTCTACACGTAGAGGGTTTTCTCTCCTGACCCCGGGACTTTTCCCACTTTTCTTTGGCTCGCATGTACGCCCGATTCTGGAATACGGGGTACCCGCTGCCTACCCTCTCACCAACTCCGAATGTAATATGATAGAGAATGTTCAACGGCGTGGATCCAAATCCGTCCCTGAGTTGCCAGACCTGTCGTATTCACACCGACTTCAACGACTGTACTTGTTCCCTCTGGGTTACTGCCGTCACCGAAGAGGTTTGATATTCACGGCGTATTCTCAGAGGAGAACTTGGTTGCGAGTTACAGGATTTCTTTCTACTCAACACTGAGATTTCGACGCGAGGCCACCGCATGAAACCGTTCAAACCGAGAAACCTCCGTGTGCGGCTCAATTTGGCCTTATCAACTCGCGTGGTGAATGATTAAAACCGGTCGCCGGATCCTGCTGTTGATGCTGAGACAGCGGATCGTTTCCAACAACTGTTAGATTCTCACTTGAGCGCGCTGGGATTCTGCTGTCTCTAAGACAGCTACAGTGGTGCACTGCGGAACCTGCCGCAATGACCCACACCATCTCCGCAATGATCGGGAAGTGAAGGAGCTGACAAAGGATCTTCCTTCTGCTCTCTAGCATCCAATGAGCCAATAATCTAATGGTCTCGTATGCAAGCTAAACGATATTTATTCACAGTTGCACCCACAGAGAAGGTATCCCTTAATCCGCAATCTGATGACGCGCCCTATAGAGCACAGCCCCGTCACGGGAGGAAGCTAGATAGACGATATCAGTTGTGAAGGATCAGCATCCATCATGAACACGGCACCAGAAGACATCGGAATAAGCATCATCGTTACTAGTATCTTCAACCAAATGGGCCTTGAGATCCGCCTTTCCATAGAGTATGACGCCGCCACCGAGCCTCCCCCAAGACGATCCGCTCGACATTGAGTGTATCTTGGGATAGACACTACTGAATCTATGAAGTCCGCTGTCCGGGAGAAAGTAAGAATGGCCTTGGAAATTCACTATTTTAGCAATTAATTGATTATTAACGATTATCGCATCGATTTCGTACGTTCTGGAATGTTCTGTTTCTGCACGTGATTAAAATCCACCCGACCCCTCTGCAAAAGATATGGAAACCAATAACCTTGGAAGTTGACTTTCCAATCATAGAAGTCGAAGGTCAGTAAAGACGTGCAAATGTAGTCAAGGTCCGCAGTCGTTGTAAAGTGTTCGTTGACAGAGATTAATACGTTATTTTGGCATGGTCATTGGCGTTTTGCTTTTTTCCTTCGGTTGGGCTAGAAGTTTTGTGGAGCAGTGAATTGCTATTTTTGGAGCTGCGTCTAGTGAGAAGATTATAACAAATTTCGACGGAGAAAATTGGAAATATGATGAATTTTTCTGCTGCACAATTTCAAAAGCTGCTTTTTCAACAGCAAGCTCAATGGAGGCACAAATGAAAATGATTGAAAATCTGACACAATGTTTGAGTTTGCAGACAACAGGAGCAGCGGCGCGGGACACACAGGCGAGTTCTGTTGATCTTCTCACGAACGCCATCACTGAATTCAATTATGATGTGGATTCTGGATGCACCTTGGAAGCGTGGTTCAGGCGCTGGGAAGACATGTTCCAGACGGACTTCATTCGTCAGGACGACTCCTGGAACGTGCGATTGCTACTCCGTAAGCTCGGAATAAGTGAACATTCGAGGTTCATTGACCACAATTTGCCCAAACAGCTGAAGGACCTTACGTTTGATGAAGCAGTGTCGCAGTTGAAGGAAATTTTTGGTGAGTCGGTATCTTGGTTTAGCATTCGCTATCAATGCCTGAAAATTGTCAAACAGGAATCTGACGACTTTGGGGCCTTAGCAGACATGATTAACCGTGAGTGTGAACGTTTCAAACTACGCACTTTAACGGACGATCAGGTTAAGTGTCTCATTTTCGTCAGCGCTTTACAATCGCCCAATGATGCTGAGATCCGAACGCGGCTTTTAGCTAAGCTGGAGCAGGATCCTGACCTGACACTGAAGGCCCTCGTAAGCGAATGCAAACGGCTGCTCACTCTAAAACACGACACTGCCATTGTCGAACGGAATGGTCTCGCACCACAAGATGCCGTGCAACTTCTAAAAAAGGCCAGGACAGCCAAAGTAAGCAAACCCGTCAAGAAGCCTACGAACAAACCGCCCACAACATGCTGGTTTTGCGGCGAATGGCATTTCGCTCGCTTTTGTCTCTTCAAACATCTTATTTGTCAAACGTGTCATAAGCGTGGGCATAAAGAGGAATGCTGCTGTCAAGTCCTGTCGAAAATAGTGAAGTCATTATCGAAAGGGTAATTCTAGTAGGGTCGGCGCTGAGTCTCTGTCCATAGTTGCCGCATTCCAAAGCGTGCGTAAACCGAGACGACGATTCATCACTGTGTTAATCAATGAGATCCGAACCAAGCTACAATTTGACACGGCCTGGGACATCAAGATTATTTCCAGGAGCACATGGAAGCACATAAAGTGGCCGAAGCTGGTCGAGTCTCAGAAAGTTATACATAATGCATCCGGCGATGTGTTAAACTTAATGAACAAACTCAATTGCAACATGGCTTTCCAGGGTGTGGAAAAGTCGGGGACATGCTACATTTCAGACCGGCCGAATTTGAACCTCCTTGGCCTAGACTGGATTGAAAAGTTGCGTCTCCTCGATGTTCCCTTGAATCAGATCTGCAACCGAGTACGAGCAAGTTCAGAACCATCAGCAAAGTCCGTCGAAGACATGACACGTACCCTGAAACGCACATTTGCCTCTGTCTTTCAGGCTGGCTTGGGCCCTTGCACAAAATGCAAAGCGACACTGCACTTGCGACCAGGTGCTAAACCAGTGTTCAATGCCAAAAGACGGGTACCATTTGCAGCCATATCAACCGTTGAGCAAGAGCTCGATCGACTGGAACGTGCCGGAGTCCTCACAGCCGTCAATTACTCATCATGGGCCGCACCTATTGTGGCAGTGAAGAAAGCAAATGGCAAGGTACGCGTTTGCGCTGATTTTTCAACTGGCCTCAACGCCGCACTGGACGACCACCAGTATCCATTACCGGTACCGGAGGATATCTTTGCAAAATTGAATGGTGGTAAGTACTTTGCTAAACTTGATCTATCCGATGCTTATCTGCAAGTGAATTTTGACGATGTCTCGAGGGAGCTGTTGACGATCAACACTCATCGTGGGCTATTCCAATACAACCGCTTGCCATTTGGTGTGAAAACGGCGCCAGCCATCTTCCAACAGTTGATGGACACCATGCTAGCGGGCGTTGCTGGAACCGCTGCATATCTGGGTGATATCATATTGATGGGCCGAACACCGGAAGAACTATTTAACTGACTGGATGAAGTGCTTGGTTGCATACAGTAGTACGGTTTCCGGATCCGTGAGGGTATATGCGCATTGTCACTTTGATTATTACATACCTGTCGCAGAGTGCGAAGTGCATAGCCTTTGACCGGGATGTGACACTGTAAAGTTCCGCCGGTCCGGTGTCCCAAGCTCTTCTGTGTCCAAATGGTACATCGGCTGTAATAGAGCCTTCGATCTACAACGCAGAATGCATACCTAGTAGACGGCATGATGCTCAACCGCATAGTAAATAGCCTATTTATGCGAGGCAGCTAAATTCAAGTTCAAGTGGGACTGGAAAGATAGGGTTGTTCCGTGAGTGTTCCTTCTTCACTGGGTCGTTGAACCAGGTGTTGACAAACTTTGAAATACTCCTGGACCTAAACCTAAGACTGCATCACACCCTGCTCAACCAATTAATGCCCACATATCCCGCTCTAGCCGTCCCTGCTTGGCCGGTTATACGAAGTAGGAGAAGTAAACTCAGAAGAAAATGAGGTAAAGAGCTAAGCAAGTAGAATACCGAGATTTCATGGGTTTGTGCAGAACGAGTAAGCTCTGCTTTTTCGTGGTTCTGCCGCGAGGTCATACGGCCGGGTCCTGTTGTTCTCGGTAGATTGTGACTCGGTAGTGATGTGGGGCACAGGTATCCAGCGTTCTGCTTGTGAGGATGCGGCTACCTGTAAGAAGGGGACTAGTGTGCAGGTAAACGGCCGACGTTGGCGGTGTTATTGCATTGCAAGTGAGGGCACAGACGTGGCAGTACGGGGACATAAAGGTGTCAGGCGTTGGGGCAGTTAAGTAAGAGCTAAATAAGAGGAGTGCCGCCAGCTAATGTGTCAAAAGTAGTAAATTTACTATGTAGCTTAACGAATAGTCCGCATTTCAACAATATAGGCCAGCGAGACAAGGGCCAAGTATCTAGGCGTCGTTTGAAGACCACTGTATTGTGTGCATTCCATACCAAGGCGATATGCTCACTAAAGCTGGTTCTTCTGCACTGAAGCCGGCTACCGCGAGTTATGAGTTGGAGCGAGTGCCTTATTAGATGGTCTGTGCCGACGCGCATGTTGTTAGTCAAGATAGAATATACTAGGATGAGATCACCACGAAGCATACGATATTTCTGCGGGAACATTTTAAGGGCCGCGGGGCGCTCTTCGTACGAGAGGTAGGATAGTCCCCCCACTCTCTTAGTGGCTTTGCGCTGGACGGTTTTCAGCAGTCACGTCCCTCTTCAGATACGGCGGTTGGGCCATTATATTGTACTTGAACAGCGGACGTATCAAGGTGCTGTAGTCAGATAAATAGTTCTGTAAGAAATGACCCTAATGTACGCCCAAGAAGGGCCAGGTGCACACTAGCTTTTTCGGCAATGTGGCTACGTTAGCGCTCGGTCTGAGGTCGGCGGATATACTAGTGTCTAGGTCGCGTTCCTGGAAAGTGGCATTAAGACGCAGGCCACCAATAGTGTAAAGTGGGAACTACGTAACTAACGGTCCCTAAATATGCCCAAAATATGCTGTGCGGTTTGGTACAGCAAGCGGAAGTCTGATGCCAATGAGCCATTCAATGATGAAAATTAGAACAAATTCAGGCGGATATGGAACGACAGAATTATCCCGTGAATTTTCCTTCCTAAGCAGATCTTTGAACCAGGAGTTGGCAGACTTTGAAATACTGCTGGACCTAAAACAAAACCACTTCACACCCTATGCAGCTAATTAATGCCCATGTATCCTGCCCTAGCAGTCCCTGCTGGGCCAGTAACGTGAAATAAGAAAAAAGTAAACTCAGAAGGCAAAATTAGATAGTGGAAAGAGCTAAGCAAGCAGAATACCAAGTTATTTTTGTCAGTAAAAAGAACTGAGAAGAGCAGGTGAGTCAATTGGGAAAAGGAAATGTTTGGCGTTGCCACCCTATAGCATTGATTTGGCGCGCAAGACCCTTAACCGTAGATTCCCTTACCGGGTGATCTGGAAGCGAGTTTAAGCGATCTATAACTCGGCGCGACAGACGAGTTTTCGTCCTAATCCTATCAGACCGTAGTTTATGCCATGGCGTCACTACGAAAGTACGGTGCCCAAGCCTGAACACAACACTCCAGATGTGGCCTAACCACTGCTTTATATAACGGCAAGAATAAGTCTGCTTTAGTGTTACTCAGCGTCCTCCTAAGACAAACAACTCTTGTCGCGCTTTATTTGCAACATGGCGACACTGAGCCTAAGACTTAAAATTTTTACTTTGTTGACACCTAGATCTGAGGCTTTTACCAGTACACTGCAATGATAACGATCCCGCAGGAGACTGCACTGCAATTCCACTACTACTATTGGTCAATAGCTGACATTGGTTAGCATTCAGTTATACATCCCATTGGCTCGACCAATTCACCATACTGACGATTTCCTTAGTCAATGTAGCTCCGTTTCCCCTACTAACTAGCTTTAAGTCATCTGCGAAGATATACCAGGGCTCCTCGAGAAGAGGAGCCTGGTCATTTATAAACATAAGAAACAACAATGGACGCAGTACCAGACCTTGCGAACAACGCAGTACGCATGGCCCACTCAGGAACTCGCTTCCCCAGCCCTGGCTCTGAGTGTCCTTCCAAGTAAGTATTCAGAGAGCTACAGTAATAGTTGAAAACGAATTCCAAACCATGTCAGGCTCTCAATTAAATATCAATGATTCACTGAGTCAAAGACTTTACTGAAGTCCAAATAGCACACCTCTACCGACATCCCACTATCGGGACATCAAGTAATCTCATCTAAAAAGCACAATAAATTGGTAAGACACGACTTCTAGGTAAGAAAGCCATGCTGTTTTGATCTAGTTAGATTGTACACAGTCAAGTGCTCACAGATCCGGTTCCTTATAAGCTTTTTCAAACACTTCAGCATGTTGCTGGTTAAACTAACAGGTCTGTGGTTAAGAGGCACCGACTTAGAACCCCTTGTGGATGGCAACAATTGTCGCCTCCTTCCAAGCACGTGGCAGATTGTCTTCTTTAAGGGACCGGTTGAATAACCTCGCGACAGGATACTGAAGGATATCAGCCAGCGGCTTAAGTATGGCGCGATATACACTGTCAGGACCAGCTGATTTATAAGGATTCAAACTGGCCAACACTGTGAAGATTTCGGGCACCTTGAGAACAATTTCCCGCATTGTATAGCTACTTGAACAGTGCGACTGTGATGACAAGAGTGACACACCATCCTTCCGACGCAGAATTTGGTAGACACGTAACAGCGCTTCTATTTTATCTACGTCGTCTACAGCCTGGCTGCCATCCTTCATGGTTAGACAGCCGATGACCTCTCTTAGAGAAGCTTTTGACTGGACCTAATTGTAATAACGGTGGGATTTTTTTTCGTAAATTTGGCCAAACTAATCTCATATGAGTACTACGTCTGCCGCTGCAACGTAATAGCCATGTTTCCACACATTCCATAATGCAGCCAACGTCAGAAGCCTCGTGATAATTGGGACATTTTCCACTCGACATTGGGCCTTTTTATCAATCTGTCAGTCGTTCGCCTTACAATCGGGGTTTCCCAAGACGTCTCCTAGGGCGTACAGGAGCAAATTCGTTCAGTAACTCACAAGCCAACTTTTGAGTATAAACCACCTCTGTTCCAAAATAGCCTTTTCCTGCTCAGAAATCTAAGAGATTTGAAGAGCTGGATCTCGCAGCTTTGTAAAATCAATACGATGTAACTTCCTTCCCATTCGACAGTTCTCTGCGTGCTACAGTGGGTTAAGAGAAAAGTTCAAAACGCAAGGATCACGCTTACCTATGGGTGGCTCCACGCGTGTAGGTCAATCAAGTGCTCATGTTTGGCGATGGCGGTATCAAAGGTTGAAGGAGTAATCCCAGTAAGACTCCTGGTTGGAACATTGACGTGTTGCACAACCGCGTTTTTGTGCATTCAGTCCACCAATTCCTTCTATGGAGTACCCGCTCCGTTTTCAGCAAGCTTCCAATCAGAATGGGGAAGGTTGTCACCAACGATCAGCAAAGTAGGTTCGGCCATTGCTGGCTGTCTTGGTAACGTACCAAGATACTTGTTCTCTTCTCGCGTAGAGGATAGGCAGCGATAAGCATATACTATAATTTCCAATATGCTCCATGCTCTTAGTGAGCAGGATAGTGTAGTGGAAAGGCCAAACGAAAAGGGATTAACTACATAAAAGTACTCTCGGTCTATAAATAAGAATGTTAGACCTGACCTTAGGCAAAGCAAATCCTCGGTAGGCCGTAAGTTATTCACACAATCCGGTCGGAAAACGAAACTTAGTCGGCAGAATAATTCGCCGCGGTAGATCCGATGATCGATGGACGAGGCAAGCAGACCAGCGATCAACAGCACAACAGGCGTAGCCGAAACTAGAAGGCTAATCGAATCCCGAAAATGTTTTTCTCGGTTTTTTGGTCAGTTAAAACTAAACTGTACAATAACCAATGGAAATTGGAATAACAAAGTGCAATGTTGAAGAGAGAAATGTACAATGTATAGAACCCCTCTAGACCGTGAGTCACTCAGAAGAAGGTTCGATACTTGTATCATTTAACGTGGTCTGGAAGGGAGAAGAACTGTATGACCGAACCGTGTTCAGTGATGTGATTTCGAGTTTGTGTCGTGAGAGGCTTGGGGTGTAGAGGAGGGAACAGATGTGTCATACATGGGCTGAGTAGGCAGCTTATATGGGAAGGTGGGCTGGTCGGTGGCAGGACTGTCCGCAGGCTTAGGTAGTGGTCGTGTCTGGATGTAAGAAGGCTTCAAGCGATCAGTACTCACAGTATCTTGATAGCCATTTCTATCCAGCAAGAAGTACTTCTCTTTCCAGGCAACAACCTTAAAGGAGCCCTCGTAAGGCGGTGTCAGAGGCTTGCGGACGGAATCGACACGCACAAGAACGAAAAGGCACGTGAACAAGTTCGCGCGTACCTGTTGACTCTGAGGGCTGATTCGAAGTATTGTTGGACGAAATGAGCTGGAAGGTGACGTCCGGCGTGTGAAGCACGAGGTCGGGTCAACGTCTCCAGTAACCTTGAGAGTAGTGCCAAAGACCAACTCAGCGGGACAACAGCCAATGTCTTCTTAGTGGTGTTACGAATACCAAGCAAGATAGTCGGTAGTCGTTCTGATCATTGTGAGTTTGACTGCGAAACAGTAATTGCGGCTTTACATTGGCGATGAAAATGCCCGATGATGGTATTAGCGACCGCGTGATAGGCGGTTGTCCGTAGGTGGAAACAGCCGAGCAAGCGGTTCATGTCACGAAACAAGGCCAAATTAAATTGGGGACTTCAATCGACAGTAATAGTGTCTGACCTGCCGAAGACTGAAATCCAATTTTCAATGAATGTTCGTGCCACAGTTTCTGTAAAAGCATCACGTAAAGGCACGGCAAGTGGCCAAAGCGTACAACGAGCAACACATGTCAATAAGTAAACAAAAGCGTTGGATGGAGGCACGGGTCCAACGATGTCAAGATAAACATTTTTGAAACGAGCGTCGTGAAAAGCAAACGTACAGGGGATGGTACTGGTGTAACGGTGGGTCTTGCTGGTTTAGCAAGTGATAGTGTTTGTCCCTCTGCTGGATCTCGGGGCGCATGTTATGCCAAATGAAGCGATTGGTAATCAGCTTGACGGTGGCTCGGGTGTGAGATTCCATGCAGGTGATCAAAGACGATTCGGCGGTATTGCTGAGGGACAAAATGCCGGGGCTTGCCGGTAGAAATATCGCAGTAAATTTTGGAGTCTGAGTTAAGGATTGGCAGCTGTGATATTTTAATCAATGGATTTAAGCTCAGTTGAAAACACTCAGGATATCCTTCCTGATGAGCTGCTATGTCTTCTAAGTTGATGGTCTGCCGTGAAACTTCGTGAAGACATATACTCTAGATGGCATCAGCGATAACGTTATTGGCAGCGTCCAAGTGGAGAATGTCAGTCGAAAAGGGTGAGGTAATCCAACTGACGAATTTTGCTGGCAGAGAAACGGTCGGATGAACCACAGAAAGCAAAGACAAGTGGGTTATGGTCTGTGAGAATGGTAAGCGTGCGACCTTCAAGCGGGTGCGGAAAATGCTTGATAGTAAGGTAGATAGCTAAAAGTTCTCGACCATAGGTGCTGTATCGCATCTGTCTGGGCTGAAGCTTGCGAGAGGAAAAGGACAGCGGCTCAGGTTGACCGTTGATTACCTGCTGGCGAACAGCCCCAACTGCAGTATGTGTTGCATCAGTCTTGAGGATGAGGGTGGTGATATCAGCCCTCAAATGACTAAGCGCAGTAGTGTTGTCCAACGCGAGCTTGATCTTGTCGAATGCATCAATAGCTTCTTGAGTAGGCTCGAACTTTCGTGACCCGCCTTTAAGTAAATCGGTCAATGGCTGGAGTAGCCTAGATCAAGGTGGTATGAATCCGTTGTAGTAATTTACCATGCCGAGAAAACGACGGAGAATTTAGAAGGATTGCGGCATGGCGCAATCTGTAACTGCTTGTGGTTTCTCGGGGAGTGGACTAATGCCGTTGCAATCAATACGGTGGCCTAAATATCAACAGAACTTTGGCCGAAAACACATTTATCAACATTGCTCATAACGCCGTACTAAGCAAAACGTTCGAAGGTGTATTGAAAATGTGACAGATGCACATCATGATTGGAACTGGCTAGAAGAATTTCGTCAATTAGGCCTAGACGAAGTTGAACCCTCAAAAAACTTCATTGCTAAACATTTGGTAAGTCTGCGCGGCATTTCGTAGACCAAATGGCATGCAAACGAATTCATAAAATCCAAATAGCGTGGTTATGGTGGTCTTCGGAATATCGTCGGGAGCAACCGGGATTTGGTAGTATGCACGCACCAAGTCAATCTTAGGGAAAATTGTTCTACCATGTAATGCAGTTGAAAAATCATGGATGTGCGGAATCGGATGTCTATCGGTGACGTTTGAATTGTGTAGTGCTCGGTAATCTCCACAAAGCCTCCAGTCGGCACTGGACGGTTTGGGAACCATAAGAAGCGAGGAGGACCATGGGCTATTGGAAGGACGAACGACACCGAGACGAAGCATATGTTCGAACTCTGACTTGGCAGTAGCGAGCTTGTCTGGAGGTAATCATCGAGGTCGGGAGGTTACTGGCGGTCCACATTTTAAGATATGGTGCTTAATTTTCCTGCTTAGGCTCATGATAGTCATTAGACGATTGATGGAGAGCAGGAAACGGCAGCAATAGTTTGGGGAACACATTGTCGGCGAACAACGCCAAGCAAAGACCGGTCTAACCGATCGCAGTGACTTTAACCGAAACAGATAGATATCAAACTGTCGCATAGTCTACAGTTACGCAAGTCCACCATCAATTCGAACTTGGTAAGGAAATAAGCACCCAGGATAGGGCTTTAGACGTCAGCGATGAGAAAAACAAGGAAAACTCTGACGAAGACCAAGGTTAAGAGACAAATTTTCTGGCCGTATGTATGAATCTTGGTATTGTTCGTCACCTGAAACGTCAGCCCGGTTGGATTAGGTTGTGTTTTCCTGCAGCACGAGGAATAACGCTGACCTCGGCACCGGTGTCAACCAAGTA
This sequence comes from Dicrocoelium dendriticum, assembly GCA_944474145.2. Classification (NCBI taxonomy): domain Eukaryota; kingdom Metazoa; phylum Platyhelminthes; class Trematoda; order Plagiorchiida; family Dicrocoeliidae; genus Dicrocoelium; species Dicrocoelium dendriticum. The sequence continues at coordinate 36,938,507 of OX104067.1, read as the reverse complement.
GTACGAATCGGTTGAGGAATCGGAGACGCAAAGTAGGTGACTATAAGAGTGGCCAGAAGCAGTCTTTGCCAGCACTGACTGACGTGGAGATTTCCCTACTGCGGTTTGTAGAATGCCTTCGGGCGCGTACAATCAGGTCGACAATTCCTTGCATCATCGCCAAGACGATGATGGTACCAACAAAACTGACGAGTCGAACTCCTGGTGGAACTACGTCTCCTTCGACAGGAGCATCTTGAGCTTCTACCACGGTAGCGATTAATGCTCGAGATAACGAGCTCCAGCTTCGCTTATCTCTCGGAAATTGCTTCAATCGGGTCAGTCTTAAGGTCGACGTTATCATCATCAGCAGCAGCAGCAACGGCAGCAATACATCAGTCACTTGAACTGATGTTTCGCTGCCCTACAACCATGAGGACATATGAAAATAAAAGATTGGAAGAGGAAGAAAGGGGGAATTAAATGAAAACCTCGAATCTTCAGAGCAAAGAGCCAAGCCTCACTACCATAGAACAGAACGGCCCTCACTGTGGCCTTGTATACACGACCTTTCAGACGGAGGGAAATTCCCTTCTGTCTCTAAAGATGCCGCAGGTTCAAGGTAGCTCTGGCTCTTGCAATGCGTGAGCTGACGTCGGTTTCTATGCGCCCATCATTGCTGATGCAGTTGCCAAGATAAGTGCAAAGATCAACTCAACTGATTGACATTCTCAGTTTTAAGAAAGCAATCATGAACTTTGTCTGCTGTCACGGCCAGCTTGTCCAAAGACAAATTATATGCGAACACAGCAAGAAGAGCTGAGGTGTTCGCTGGAAGACCTTTCGTCCAGATCTGTCGCAGAATTGTATCCTCGCTCTTACAGAAACAGACCAACGTACGTATGCGCCTGAGAAGTTGTGTAAGTGTGGGATCGCCTAGTTCAACACAGGAATTAACTGTCAAAGTCTAGCTTCATCGAAAGCCGTGGTGCGATTTACTACGGCGGCTTTCAGCTTATCGTCAGATGTTTCGGTCCGAAACGGATTGAGAAAATCTATAAGGTCAGTTGCGACGTGGGCGGGAAGCTGGGCAGGGACATGTGCAAACATTAATGGCTGAGAAGTAATACCACGTATGCGAAAAAGAGCTTCCAATTATAAAAACCACACACAGGGATTAGATGAAGGGAATGCAGGGAAAGAGAACCCAACAAAATTGTCTGAATTCCTAGTGCGTTTACCGTGGTCCGACATAGTAAAGGCACAAAAAGGGGTTCCGTGCTTTCACAAAAAAGAAAACCGGGTCACCAAACATGTAGTGGAAAAGCCAAACGAAAAGGGATTAACTACATATGAGAACTCTCAGTGTATAAATAAGAATGCTGAACCTGACCTTAAGTAAAGCACAATCCTCAGTAGGCCGTTAGTTAGTCGCACAATCCGGTCGGAAGACAAAACTTAGTCGGTAGGTTAATTCGACGCGGTAGATCCGATGATCGTTGAACGAGGTTGGCAGACCAACGACGATCCAAAACACAACGCGCGTAGCCGAAACCCGGAGCGTTTGATTGCATACTGACGAACATTTGTAATTGCTGACGATGAACATATACTTATATTTTACCTACTTCCATGCAAGAGCATCGGATTTATGTAAGCATTGATCTGAACCCTTTAGGGTGCAGCCTGTAGCAGGTCTAGAAATATACCTATTTATTTATTTACTTATTTATTTGCTGGTGGGACGGAGCTCTGCAGTACAAATATGACGTAGCTACGAAATGCATTGGTTGGTAGGAAGCAGGAGGAAGTTCCTTTGTCAGCTCCGTCACTTTCCGAACATTGAGAGGGTTGCTGGGATCATTGCGGAGCAAGGTTCCACAGAAGAGCGCTATGGTTATATTGTGGGCAGCAGAAACCCTACACACTCAGAGAGTGGGTATCCAACAATCGTTTGAAACATTCCTCTGTCTCCGCATCGACGACAGCCTCTGGCAAGCTGTTCCAGTCATTTATTACCCGAGTGGATACGGCCAGATCAGACCGTACATGAAGCCCCCGCGGTTTGAATAGTTTCCACCTGTGGCCTCGAGTTGTACACCTTGTGTTGAGACGAAAGAACAATTGCAGCTCACTCCCCAGCTCACCTAGTAGAATACACCGAGTGAATATACCTCCGCGGCGACGACCATAATCCAAAGGAAACAAGTTCAACAGTTGAAGCTGTAGGAGGTAAGTTTGTCCCTCCCCTTTTAGCCTCTTCCACCACCTACGATCTTACTTCGTAGCATAAAACATAATTTTTCATTTTGCCTAGTAGCTGGCTGGTAGCTTACCGGAACGATGCTTATGCGTTGCTGGTAGCACAGCTGGCATGCAACTGTTGTATTAATTTTTCTTTTTCCTTTATGTATTGCGACATAGTACCTGAGGTGTTTCCCACCTCTAACTAACGTGTATAATGACGATGATGATTACGTAGGAGGTATGATAAATCTCGCAACTCTGGAACGGATTTGGATCTACGTTGCTGAACCTTCCCGATCATGTCACGTTCGGACTTTATGTGAGGATACGCAGCAGGCAATCAGTACTCGAGAACTGGGCGCACATGCGAAGCAAACAGTAGTCTGGAGAGTGCTGGGGTAAGGCGTGAAAAGGCCCTCCGTATAGCGTGAAGTATTCTGTAGGCGGATGCAACCCTCTTCCGGGTGTCCTCGATTGATTTGAGACCAGGCGACACAATCACCCAGATCTCTCTCTTGGTTGATATTTCTGAGCAAGAAACTCCCGATATGGTAAGCCACAAACGGCTCAGGGGCACCGATTGGAAGGACAGCGCATTTGTCACGGTTAATGAGCAACTGCCACTTTAGTGACCAATCGTGGAGCAGATGGAGTGTCACTTGAAGTATCGCTGCATCTTCCAGACTGGATACCTCAATCCACAGCTTCAGATTATCCGAGTGGATTAAATGGTCGGTCTGCCGTTCTGATGGTAGGTCGCTGATAATGATACTGAGAAGTTCGGGGCCGAGTACAGAACCCTGGGCTACCCCACTGGTCATGAAAACGTGAGCAGAAAGCGTTTCGTTGACTTTAACTTGCATGAAGCAACCATCCAGAAAATCGGAGATACAAGAAAGAAAATTGCCAGTGACGCCGATTCACCGGTGTTTGAAGGGGAGCCGCTCATGCAGGATCTTTTTAAAGTCTCACTGAAATCAACAAAACACAGCATCCATGCGCTTACCGGCATCTAAGGATGTTGCCCATTTTCCTAGCTACCAGCAAATTTGTGGCGCATGAACGCGCCCTTCGGGAACCATGTTAAGCATGAGAGAGGAACTCCAACGCATCGAGATGAAGATGAAGGGCCGTTTCAGAATCCGTTCCATGACTGCACAAATTCGAAGTCAGACAGATAGGGCGATAGCTGGCTGGAGTCCTTCGGTTCCCTCCTTTGTAAATGGGTTTAACAATTCCCACCTTCCAAGCAGTTGGAAGCCGCCTGGCCTCAAGGGAACGACGAAAGATTTGTCAGACATGAACTGCAATGTGTCCAGTCACGGTCTTAAGGAACACTGGGTGTAAACCATCAGGACCAGGCGAGGAATACAGGTCTAGGTCAAGAAGTTTCATTACAACGTCGATGGTAACATTTACGTGCTCCAGCAGGGAAAGGAGGAGTGGGTGCAACGCTATCTGTGAGTGGCGTTTTGGTCGAGTAAACAGAGGAATATTGCGTGGCCAAAAGACCAGCTTTCTTAAAGTCTTCATACAGTAGGTCCAAATGCTCAAGGGAGACAAGGCAGAGACACCACTGCCAACTTTGGGGCTTTGTTTGAGGCATGAGAAGGGCGCTTTGGAGTTTGTACTAGAAAATGCAGCTAATTACAGCTTGTATTATTGGCGTTTCTCGTGTATTTTTTATTTTGCAAGCATTCCTGCCCGTTTTGTAGTAGCAGTAGTCAAGCTAAAATCTCGTAATTCTGAAACCATCCCATAGTTTACGCCTTCTTTTCAGCATTGATCTCAATTCGCGATCGATCCATGGAGGGCCTTTGGAGAAGGGTCTTCTTTTGAAGAAGGGGATGACCTGTTCAATGAGTAACGTCAGCTTGGAGTACAAGTGATGCTACTCTTCGTCAACATTGAGGGGTTCATGGATACTCAGAACGACAACGGTTGCGGCCGTTTTTAGACAGAGTGTATCGGAACGCCAGAAATTCCGACGGCCGGGAAGTTGGCTGTGAACAGCGAACCAACGTGTCCTTGTGGGATGATACAGTACAGTGATCACTACTGCCAACGGGCTGTAGTACTGAACGGTTCGCGATGTCTGATTGTGCTGGAGAGAGCAAGAGGATTCAGGATATACAGCGTTTTATCTGGAGGAATACGAGTTGATGTAGTGACTTGTTGTGGCACATTACAATAAAGAATTGTCTTCAGTAAGTTGGTCTCGAAGGACTCTGTAGCTCGAGCACAAAGGAGCAGGTTCCAGTCAACAGAAGGAGCATTGAAATTCCCAACGCTAAGACAATCTTTTCGTGCACCATGCCTCCAGACCGAGTCCATCAAGCGGGCTCCGGATCCTGAAGGCGCGCGTTAGACGACATCAAATGTGAGAGGATTCCGTCCATCATGAACACGACAACTGAGGGCATCAAACTCATCGTCTTTGTCACTGATCGCTTCAACTACGTGCACTTTAATAACAGTCTTCCAATAGACCATTACGCCGCCGCCGGACCTCCATTCTTGTCGATTGGATCGGGAGAGATGATAACCGGTGATACACACCTCTGTATCCGTGATGTCTGTGAATAGCCAAGTTTCAGTGAAGGCTATCAGGTCTGGACGGGTCTCTAAGGCAATCAAATGAATCTCACGCAATTTATTCCTAAGACTGTGCATATTGGCGGTGAGCACGCGTAGTCCATTTGTGTGCATTATTGTCCCGGGATGAGGAGAAGGAGTCTCTAACTGGGTATATTGTCCAACACGTTTTCTAACTTTTCGTTGATATGCAACTTTGCATTATTGAATCTTTGTTCTACTGAAAAAATGGAGCACCGGTGGTTATGAGCTCGATTACGTAGGGTAATTAAAAGTCAATAAGTTAAACAGTTTTTTACTAAATTTATTCGTCAATTATAATAATGTCTATTTGCAAAGTTATTGCAAGCAAATTTACCGTTACCGTAAAACACGTTACTTTAAGTCACCTCACTACTGTAGTACAGAACTTGCTGCTGCTCAAATTCAATTGAGCCCGCCATTGTGCAATCGAACGCTCGTAGCCGAACCTATACCATTTTACACACGTTAGTGCATTGCACCAAGCATATAGCGTGGCACATTTTCGAAATCGCGTGCAGTGCCTTCAAGTTAGCGACGCTAAGAATGCTGGTTTGGAGTCGTTGACACAAGCATTGGACATGGGACGTAAACCAATGGGACACGGGTTAGAAGCCCCCAGCATAAGCGACCATCAGTCCAATGAATTGGAAAAATTGGAAACTATGTAATGCCGGTGGCATTGTTGAAGGAGGAAAATTGCTCCAATCTCTATACTTACCATGCGTAAGCAACGCTCATTGGCAGCTCATACCAGGGTCGTAGGGTTACTTGATATTTCAAGCTTATCAATCATTCGGCCGGTGGCCGAGTGGTCGGCACGTTTGCTTTCCAACCATAACGTCACCGGTTCGAATCCGCGTAGAGGTGGGCGTCCTCGCGGTATACTCAGCCCGCGCGCGACTGGTGGTGGTCGCGCGGCAGCGAAGCGCCGTTATGGCGTATAAGCTGACACATTTCAATTCATTTCACTTGGAAGGCAAGTATAAATATTATGTTGAAACGCAGGATTGAGCTGCATCTTACGAACTTAACGGCAGGTCCATGGGTAACTGATTACCGAAGTGCCCCACAGGTGTGGAGACGAACGAACACTCACTAATGTCGCGTCACCGCCACACTAGGAGCCCTCCTCTTTGGAACAATGGTTACAGATCCACTGCTGGTCATACCTACACAGCGAACTTGCCCTTAGTATACAATGCGCCGACTACACCAGCAATACGTAGCTCCGCTATTCACATGAGGGTACGGCCAACTGAAAAACAGCACGAGAACTTTGTAGCTGTAACGATTTTAAAAACCCTATTTACGAAGAACTTCTAGCTTTATCTCCTTCATACGAATTACTGCATTGTTTCTGATTACCACACAAGGCCTTAAGATTCAACCGCATCTCCTGAGCGAAGTCGCACACCTGTCGATTCTCCAGAGTGTTCGCAGTGGCACGAGTACACGATGCATACCGTAGCACGTGTGTCCAGATAGGCAAACGAGCAAGGAATTTAACCGCGCAGTCATCCCCAAGCCTACAAGGCTTCCCTTCCAACGAGCGGAAAGGGTTGCAGCCTCAACCCAATCAACCAATCCGCAGCTTATTACTACTTACTTAGATGTATCTCGCTAGCGTGCTAGTGAAACTTTACGTCAGATTGCCAGTATGACAAACGACGTATTATGTCTCCCATTGGCTGACCGCCCTCGACACGAAACGAAACCGCTGTGGAACCCGTACTATAGATCGCTCCACTTGGTTGTTTACCCTTTGTTTGACACTCGTAGCTCAGTAACCTTCTCGTGTGCTCTGAACTACACTGGTCCGCTGCGTATCACACAATGCACTTTGGTGTCTAGTCTGCGGCCACACCGAAGGGAAGACTAACAAGTGTGACGCTGTGCACGCGTACAGTCAAATGCACGCTTTCTGTCATGTCGATTGGACGGCCTGAGTTCAGCGAGCAAGCGTCGGCTTTCCTTCAAGCCCATTGGTGGGGCACAGAATGTGCTGGTACTTTTAAACAAGAGCAGATTTTGAAACAATAGTTTTGTTTAAAACTACATGCAGGCTGGTAGTAGGCTAGCAAATTCGCTGTATTGCTCGCTCCGTTTATCGGTCGCCTAACTATTGAGTCCAATCGCTGTACAAACACACTTCAATGGCGTCGCTCGCTTGCCTATCTGAACACACGTGCTACGGTATGCATCGTGTACTCGTGCCACTGCGAACACTCTGGAGAATCGACAGGTGTGCGACTTCGCTCAGGAGATGCGGTTGAATCTTAAGGCCTTGTGTGGTAATCAGAAACAATGCAGTAATTCGTATGAAGGAGATAAAGCTAGAAGTTCTTCGTAAATAGGGTTTTTAAAATCGTTACAGCTACAAAGTTCTCGTGCTGTTTTTCAGTTGGCCGTACCCTCATGTGAATAGCGGAGCTACGTATTGCTGGTGTAGTCGGCGCATTGTATACTAAGGGCAAGTTCGCTGTGTAGGTATGACCAGCAGTGGATCTGTAACCATTGTTCCAAAGAGGAGGGCTCCTAGTGTGGCGGTGACGCGACATTAGTGAGTGTTCGTTCGTCTCCACACCTGTGGGGCACTTCGGTAATCAGTTACCCATGGACCTGCCGTTAAGTTCGTAAGATGCAGCTCAATCCTGCGTTTCAACATAATATTTATATTTGCCTTCCAAGTGATTGATAAGCTTGAAATATCAAGTGACCCTACGACCCTGGTATGAGCTGCCAATGGGCATTGCATACGCATGGTAAGTATAGAGATTGGAGCAATTTTCCTCCTTCAACAATGCCTCCGGCATTACCTACTTTCCAATAACAAAATGTTTCCGGGTAGTGGCCAATTCGATAATACGGTTTGTCACTGCGTGCACACATGACTACTTCTAAGGCTAGCTGAAACGGTGGTCCATTGCAGTATTAGTGGGTGCGACTGCCTTTATTAATGATTTCAAACACATTGTAAGAACGCCCGTGGGTGAGACACCAATGTTTGTCTGTTCTAAGTACTCACCTGAAGTACCAGTGTAAAATGCCTGCGTCGCCACTAATTATAAATGTGGCGTTCTTTCGAGCAGGACGAGATGGCATGTATAAACACCGTAGTCATTGTAGCTCCTTTAGGTTTTTCTTTGTTGACAAATGCCGATTTCATGGGCATAGCATGCCAGTCCATTGACGTTATAGGGAAATTGTATCTGTATTGATTGTGCTTTTAATGGTTCCATTTAAAGAGCTACTTGTCAACGCGTCTGAACACGTATGGACGATCAGATGTAAGTGAAGCCTAAGTATACTATGAAATCGTAGGTTCCTACGAACGTTACATAAGCCATACATGGATACACTGGAGTGATAGCTGAGTAACGAAGTCGCCTGTGGGTGTGGAGCCAAAGGTACACTAACTAACGTTGCGTTCACGCCAAACTTTTAATCCGCTTATTTTTGGTTGAGGTTTCAACTGTGCTTGAAGTAAGCAAACTTATACCTTTCGTTATTCAGCTTTAGGTTGGTCTACCAACTTCCGTGATAACAACGTCCCTCATGATCGTTGCAATGACCATCGCTCCAATATGCAGTATCACCTAGCGGCCATTGCTGAACTGCGGAGTACCAGTTAGAAGATTACCTGTTTACGCCACCATGGTTAGTTCGCTGAATAAGCAACCATCTGGTAGCTGCTAACGATCACTATAGTCCGCTTTATGTGCCGGTTGGTATGTTTGTCCGCACTGGTTACGTCGTAAAGTTCGGAGCATGTGGGTGCCAAGATCTTCAAGTTAGACAGGCAGCACAAGTAGGGCATTAGACAGTTTCAGCTTGGAGACCAATCATCAAGGTTTCCTTTAGATAGGAATCAAAATAGAACAGAAAGTGTCGCTCGACCACTTGCATTGGACTGCCTGTCGCTTATGCTGGGTGCTTCCAACCAGTGTCCCATTGGTTTAAGTCCCATGACCAATAAGAGTGTCGACAATGCCAAAACAGCGTTCGTAGCGTCTCTAACTTGAAGGTACTGCACGCGATTTCGAAAATGTGCCTTGCTGTAAGCTTGGTATAATGCACTAACATGCGTGTGAAAAGGTATAGAAGGGGAATCGAGGCCCACAAAGTTATGTTAGCCGTTGTTGGTCAGTTAAACCAGTACTAAACAATAATAATGGAAATGGGGATAGAAGGTACACAAAGGAAGAGAGATATGTGCTATCATAAAAAGCCACCTGAGCGTTAGCAGAACTTTTGTTTCAGCAATGTTAATTTTACTGCTTTATAAGATTATTAAGTTGTTTTCACTACAGTGATTTGTTAACCATCTTTCTACCAACTTTTAGTAAATTATAAATTTTTCTTTTATTTGCATCATAATTTTTAAATGCTTGCTTCTTAATTTGTGTGCACACAACCTAAGACCATGGTTCAATGTCAAGGTCAAGTTTAGTTGAGCCCGAAAAGACAGGATAATCCCCTGAATCTTCCATCTTTTGCGTATCGTATCGGAATTGATAAGTCTGCTTAAGTTGTTAAAAAGCCTTAAACAGAGACAGCATCACACCCTGTTCAAGCAATTCCGACCCACATCTTCCTGCCTAGCACTCTATTCCAGGCCGGTTTATGTTACCTACAAGCGTGAAGGGTAAGCTAAGATTACAAGAGGAATAATGTCAGCTCAGCATTGACAATACCAATGTGAGAAAAAGTTTGCGAAGTTTGAGGTGAAACTTGATACTACAAGTCGGTTAGGAGAAGGGGAAGGTTTGGTACTGCCACCCAAGAGCAGCTGACTGACGCTCAAATCCCTCCGGCGGAGGTTCCCCAACGACGTGTTCCGGAAGCGAGTTCTAACGTTCAATAACTCGGCACGACAAGCGCGTCTCCGTCCATACCCGGTCAGAACACAGTTTGTGCAGCTGCAACGCGGGACCTCGGAGACTAGGTAACTTGGCGGGACTAAGTAGCCAGCACAAGTCTGGACCGATCCTACCCGTTAAGATACGGTAAGTGAGGATCAAATCTCTTCTAATGCAGCGGGAGTGCGTTGCGTAGAGGCCCAAGCTAAGAAAACGTTCGTAATACGTTTGCCCCCGTAATCCTTGCACTACCCTTGTACGTACACGCAAGAGCCACCTCCTGTACCTTGCTCCTTAGGCGGCGCACGTTACTTAACACTATCCGAAGGAACACTGCACGAACCTCCCTGGGTGGTAAGCTAGCAGGCAAGATTCGGGTGGGACAGAATTCGGCTTACAGCTGCTCGCCGGATAACCCACAACACGAAGGCCCTGCTCACCGGCCGCTCGCCTTCTCTTGGTTCTTTGGATGGCTTCCTTTATCTTAGTCGAGTAGCAATTGGTAGGTCAAGCTGGATGCGGACATTACTATCCTGGGTTTGAATGCAAAGCGCATTACTGCCGCGTTCCTCAGAAATTGAGAGGAATACACGAAGTAGTCGGGGTTTTGGATTTGGCGTATCTACTGGGGCGCTCCTGCATCTGGTTAGCTTGCTGCTGAAGAAGCTGGTGAAACCAGGTGGAAGCATACTTTTGACGCAGAGCTTGAACCACGGAAGGTCATCCAGCATGCGTTTCTTCGGAAGAACTGCCGCGGATTAAGCAACTTTAAGAAACCTAACATTACTATCGGTAAAAGAGTCACATCGGCGAGGCGTATTTACTCCACGGTTCTTCGACTCGACCCAAGGTACGACCGGTTTAGCAGGTGATATGGCGCGTTTCTTAGCTAAGGGAGCTGGAGTGGTTGACGTCGAGATTTTGTGTTCTGCCTCCAACTCCCTCACCGGTCTAGTTTTTTAGGCTTTCGTTTGTGGCCGAAGGAGTAAGAAACTGGTAACGGAGTAAGAAACTAGTAATGATGCCGCATTGGACAAAGGGATGGCATTTTTGTCCGTTACGGACGTATTCAGCCACAAGAAAAATCTAAACCACCCAGCCCCATGGCAATTCCAGTGTGGATATCTGGACACGGTCTGCCAACCGTACAATTATATACCACAAGAAGCCAGCTTCTACTAACAATGTTTTTACCCACCTGAACCATTTCTCATTCGACTCTACGACTCTTGCATCATTGACCGGCTTTCAATGACTACTGTCGAATCATTATAAAGCCAATCGGTCAACCAACGAGGAAATTTGGCAGTCCACTGACGGCAAATAATAGAATGCAAAATCGGTCTATAAGCTGCGTCGCCGGCTAGCGCTACTGTTCAACGGAAGCCATGACAGTGTTCCAGGACGTGGTGGGTTTTCACCTGGCAAGCCTTCTCTCTATAAAAAGCCACAAAGGTCCACTTAGCAACACGGTAACGTGGCGGATGTGCCTCGTTACTGTATAACGTGACAGCCGAACCTTTCACATTGACGCAATCAACAGACTTCTACCTACAACTTGTGCAACTGCTTTTACTCTGAAGAACGCCTTGATGCAGCACCGAACATTCCGATTTTTAATGAACTTTGGCTGCACCAAAATGTTTTCTTGGCTCTTGGGCTCATGGATTCCTACGTGGCGAAATCACTCCCAACTTGTTTATTGACACAACAGTTATGACCGCTTTTTACGCGCTCCAGCACCATCATGTGCCTTGGTCGGACTATTACCTGACAAAATGCTCACTGGTATGGCCTACATATCTGGGTTATACCTTTCTTTAACACGAGCTGTTTTACTATTCCAAAGAATCGGTGCTTGTATGCATTTTGAGCGCGCCTTCAATTATGCCGCTTTTTACCGAGAATATACCATAGAATTATTTATTTATTTATTTAAAAGTCGACACGGCGCATTTCTTTGTCAACGAAACTGGGTTGATTGCAATGGAAGTTTTGTTCTCTAGCTCCAATACCTTAATGGTTTCAGTACATTCGAGCCTTGAGCGAGCCTTAATGACTTTCTTAGTCCTCTTCCTTTTACTTTCATTCAGCACAGGGGCTGTAAGTTCGGTCTCACTTTAGACGGCTTCCAGTACGATATCAGTTGCCACTTTAGGGGCAAACTGCACGGTAGCCATGATCTCAGTCGGCCTGTCATCGACAGCAATTGGGGTTAGTTGCGTGTCTTCCTCCGATGAGCCGACCTCAATACAGTCTCCCATCTTTCTACTTACTAACTCCACTTTGCGATCAAGAGAGGCTAGGAATGATCACAACTGCTGGTTACCCAGCTTGACATTGCTCGATGTCTTCTCAGTGGCCTCAAGACGCGCATCTCAACGACGATGGCATAGAAGACAATTAAACAGCCAGCTATCGCATTGCGTACTTATGAAGGCAAAAACTGGTACAGACCTCATAGCACCAGCAGTTGCAAACATAGCACTGCATGCCATCAGGCTCGTCCGTCACGGGCTTTGAGAAGCTCTTGCTGTTGCATAAGCATTCGATTCGCTTCTCAACACAGCCAAAGGCACATTAGCGTCGATAGTCAGTGAATCGGACAAGACGCATGCGCGAAATGTGAAACAAGTATCAAACGTTAAAACCGACAAGCTTTTATCTCCAGGGCAGTCAACTGAAATAGGAACTGATTAAAATAATTTGCAAAACGGATTGCAACAAAAAGGATGCTGGAAAATTAGCCAGCGGCTGAGCCCGAAAAAGGTGGACGACGTTTATTAAGTACCCGACTGCGGGTACGACGTAGTCCGAGGAAAACGGTGCAACAAGCTTATTTCTATCAAGCAAAGTTGGACAAAAGTCAAATTTTTTGAACGGCGGTAGTAAACGCTGTTCCGAAACTCTGCTTTGAAGGTATAACCTCAACAAGACAGCACGCTCTAAAATTTCACTTTACCGCCAAGCAGGTGGTAACCGATTGTAGCCTATATTGTGAGCGTCGTTTTCCCTTCTCTTTACACTTTCATTGCGTCTTCTACATTGTTGGAGTAGCTACCTATCACGCGCTTTTAAGCCATCCACCTAGCCGCCTCGCGCTTCGTTCTCTACGTGCAGCTGTGGCCGTACCGCCCAGCTGGCCACGAAATGTGATACCATCACACCTTCCAACCAGCTCCGCCGCTTACAAGGAGGTTCTCCAGCCGCCTACGAAATAGCTCCTTTGCCTTTCAGTCCCCTCGGTTTAATACGACCCACATACCCCCGCGGAACGGAAAGCCCTCAGGACCCTCGATTAGACGCATATTACACCTGCAGCTTGTCCGGTGCGCAAGGCCTAGCGCTTGACCGAGTTAAGATATTACAAACGAATTGAATACTGAAGGTAATTCAGTTATGAAAGATGAAAGGTTTGGTGTTTCTACTCAAGGGCATCGCGCGGACCCGCAAAACCCTTAACCGTTGGTTACCAGATGCCAAGGTCTGGAAGCAAATTCCCGCGATCTATAAGTCGGCGCGACAGACGAGTTTCCGTTCTAAGCCTATCCGACTGTGGTGTTTGCAGTTTCAATGGGTGACCGCGGAGATCCTGTTAGCACATGAAGTAACTTTTTGGTTCTCAACGTCTCTTAAACTTCTCGCAAATCCTTCAGGTAATTAAAGGTGGCAAGCAGAAATATTATATATTCCGTGCAATAAACATCTATATGGTTTTCTTATTTTAATTCTTATCTATTGGTAATTATATATATCGTTACTTTTATGCTAAACGTTTGGTAGCCATCGATTAAACGGCCAAAACTTCAGACGGTTTCCTTTTGACGGCTAACAAAGTTACCATTTCATTGGCACTCATTGGATCATTGGATTATAGAGAGCAGGAGGAAAGTCCTTTGTCAGCTTCTTCACTTCCCACTCATTGAGTGGAATCAGTGTGTCGTTACGAAACAGTCTTCCACAAGGGGCAGTAATGTCTGCATTTGAAAATGCAAGGTTCCAGCTTACACATCAAGTGTAAATCCAACATTTACTTGAAAAACTCCTCAGTCTTGGCTTCGACCACGTGTTCCGGCAGGTGGTTTCTGTCATTTACAGAGATGGTTGATAGTACGCTAGTGGAGCGAACACGGAGTCTTCTGGGCTTAACTATTTTCCTCTTGTGCTCCCGGTGGAACTACTAGGGTTGACTTGAAACAACTCTTGCAGATACATCCCCATCTCACCCCTCAGAGTTCGTCTAGTAAAAAGCAGGTCACCGTTACTCCGACCAAGGTTCGGGAGAACCGGTGCATCCGCTGTAGACGAAGAGGGTACAGCGAGTCCCTTAACTGCAGTATGGATTTGGAAACCCGCCACTGGACCTTCCCAATCATGTCACACTATAACTATTAAGGGACAGATAGCAAGTAGTACGTATAATAGTGTAATGCGCTCTTGCTGGGCAGACAGGATTCTACATATTTCCGGAGGCAGCCTAGAGAAGGATCTCCGCATGGAATGCGTCAACCCACCGTATCCTCTCTGCCGTGGTCGCAAATCATCTGAGACTGGTACACCAAGATCTTTTTCAAGGATGCTGTCTCTGAGTAACACCCCATCAAAATGGTATGTCCCGAAAGGTTTAGGGGCACATATGTGGATCGCTGACTATTTTCACTGGGTATGGGCAATTGCCGGTTGAATGACCAGTCGTGTAGCACGTCTAATGATGCCTGCAATCTGTTGAGTTCCTCGAGGAAAGTTACCTCCATCCACAGCTTCATATCATCGGCGTACATCCGATAATCCATTTAAAGCCTTGATGGGAGGTCGTTGCTGATTTGCCTGAACAGTTATGGACCAAGTAACGATCCTTGCGGAACACAGCTATTTAAGATCAGATAGGCGGTGTAGGCTTCGTTCACCTTGTGTCGCAGGGTCCGGCCATCCAAATAATCAGCCATCGCAGGAAGGACATTCCCAGCGACACCTGCACCTGGGAGGTTAAGTAGGAGCCTTTCATAAGGCACCTTCACAAACACCATGCTGAAAGGTACAAAAACCACATCCTGGCGTTTTCCAGTATCCAAGCACCTTGCCCAGTTGTCCCTGAAAACAAGTTCGAGGTGCACGGTTGTTCCGGTTGAAAGCCATGTTGAGCATCATAAATTATGTTTAGGTTCTTGGAGTGAAGGTGAAGTGCTTGCTTGAGAATACTTTCCAGTAGCTTGCCCAGTACGGACGTTAGGCCTATAAAATGATAGTTGCAGAATCTTGACGATCCCCTCCCTTCAATATAGGTTTAACGGACCCCTACTTCCACGTAACCGGGATCCGTTCAGCTTTCAGTAAGTGACGAAATATCTGACAGACAGCAGCAACAAAGTAGCCGACCACAGCGGGTGCAGTCCATCAGGACCCGGCGAGGAGTTCGGATGTACTTTACGAAGGTCTTTGTCAACGTCAACTACACACAGTTCTACGCGCTGCAGCTAAGCAAATTAATTTGGCGAAGTGTCCCCGGGTAACGGCTGCTCTATTGCGTACAGAGATAAATAGTGCACGGCAAAAAGCCGGTTTTTCGTTGCTTCGTTATCAACTAACCTGCCCTGCTCTGCGGAAACAGGAAAGGAATGTCATTGCGAGAGCTGATACTTCATTTCAAGTAAGAACTGAGTGCCATCTGTGTCGTCCTGGATTGCACAGCCAAAATAAGTTCATACTGAAATCTAACCTAGCCCTTTCAAGATACCTTCATTACTAAGAGAATTTTACGCTGAATAGTCATGCTCACAAGGAGTGAGCTTGTATCGGTCCTCTGCTTCACATCTTTTGAACCTTACACACCCTAACCTTGGCCTGTCTCTGGAAAACCTCCGATAAACGTGCTCCTTGTGCAACTGGGATCTGCCTGCTCAACAAGCGATGTCAACTTGAAGTAAAAAGGATTCCAGTCCTCATCTGGGTCCCATGGTTAAGGGATATTCTCGTCCACGACGCTAGCGGCCGCTGGCAGGCGGTTTAGATTGGCACGCCAGTAATTTCTGCGGAAACTATCTTGGTATTGTAGAATGAGGCGTGAGGCCCAGAGGAATGAGACCACACAGCGATCACTTTTACTAATAGGCGAAAGAAGTGTAATGTCTGTGACGTCTACTCGTGCAGCGGAAGGCACAAGATCTAGAATATCGGGTGTCTGTCCAGCAAATATACGGGTAGGCCTAGTATTGATTTGAAATAGCTTACACTGGAGAACAGTTTCCAAAAGTCAGCAGCAAAAACTGAAGCATTAACACAATGCAGCATACCACAGTCCACACCTGTTACTTAAGTTTCCCCATAATATACAGTCCTTTCCCGAAGCATTCATTTTAAGTGAATACAGTAGCCGTGCTCCGGAACCTGATGGACATCTATAGGCAACTCTGACCATCCCGGATCAGCATACATCATGAACCCAACACCAAAGACCTTCGAAGCTACCATTACGCTAACTAGTAGCTTCAGCCAGATGAGCCTTGATGTCTGCCTTCCTGTGCAGAATCACAGCGCCACCAGTTCTCCCTCATTGGCGATCAGACCCACAGAGCTTCCATCCGGGTATCTACACCTCCGAAACCTGCATATCCGAGGATAACCAGGTCCCGTTGAAGGTCATTATGTCAAGAGGATACACAAAGGCAAAACGTTGAATTCCATCGAGTTTGTTTCTACTACTGCACACATTAGCGGAACTTACGTGCAATCCGTTCTTCTCCTCTAGCGCCTCGGGTATGAAAAGCAGGGCTTTCCAGCAACTTTTGGCAGCTGTCCGGACTACGTGAAAAGCCACAAGACGCAAATCTGTCTCACCTTTGTTTTGGCAACATCTGAGTTCTTCAAACGCGTTGTTCATTTTCACTCGATCATCCGGGGTAAGCTCTCACAATACATAAAATTATTCACCTATAATGTGCGGATCATGTTGATGAATGCGACGGGCCTCGTCATGATTTTGACATACAAGTTTAAGTGGAAAAACCTTTGGGTTGTCCTCCAGTTTCTTGCCGTGGTGGTAAGCTGAAACAAGGTTGATTTCGTGTTCTCCTTCATCTAACAATAACGAGCTGCACCGTTGTAGGAACTCCCAGGCATCTGCCATCTTTCAGGTAGCGTGACTTTGGTCGACTCGATTGCATTCGCGATAATAAGGCAACGAACACGAGATGGCGACCTGGTGTTGGCGTGGGTCTTGGGTTTGAAACAGGCGGGCCATCCTTAATCATTATCACCAGTTGACCGACTATCGGGATCCAATTTCAACTGCGGTTGCTATGTTGAGGACAGATTTTAGTCTAACTCCTGCCTTGCTTTTAATTTCGGCATTACGCTTTCCTTCCTCACTTTTGTGTACGTCTTGATCTTATACCCTTCGCCCTGGTCAACAACCTTTGGCGTCCCTTTAGGTGAGATAGACGATACTCGGCTATGCTTGCCCCTTGGGGTATTTGAGCCACGAGCACATGAGCTAAGGCAAGGAGTTGGTAGCAAAGCCACAGCGAAGTTCATCTTGGCTTGAGCAGGTGAAACGAGCTGACTGAGGGCAGACGGTCCGGCGAGATACCGTCTGTTGCTTATCCTAACGCGGCACAGTTGTAGCTCACCAGTTTCCCCGTAGCAAGCAATAAAGTAAGTTATCGTCTATCCTAACTTATCTTATGAGCGTCGTATTTTCTTCTCTTTGCTTTCCCATAGCAGCTTCGGTATTGCTGTAGTAGGCAACCGTCGTAGGCTTTCACGCTATCCATCTAGCCGCATTGTGCTTGGTTCTGTTTCGGCAGATGCGACAGTACAGCTCAGTCAGCCACGATATGCAAAGCAAACACAGCATCCGTTTAGCCCAGTCACTTACTAGTTGGTATTCAAGCCGCCTACGAATTACCTTCTTTACCTTTTAGCCCTTCGGTCTAATACGATTCGCGTACGTCCCGGACACAGTAGCCTTCGAAACCCACTACTGAACGCATATGGCACAGAGCGCAAATAAATCCTAGGCTTGGAACTTTTGATTGCAGGAGAAATTCGTACAACTCGCGGCCGAATCCACAGCAAGCTGTGTGGGTCCCCCCATCGCAGATGGTGCATTGCAAGGCTTTGAAGCGCAAAGTGACTCCTTCACAACCTGCCAGGCAGTTGGACGTGATAACAAATGACTTCCAACACTTCAACTGCTAGGTCTTCTAAACTAACTGGATTCGTTTTCTTTGCATCAAATGTTTTCGGTAAAACGGAACTCTCAACAGGACGTCGCAAGCCGCAGTCCTCAAACTGCATTCCGTTTCTTTTGAGTGCTCCATGATTTGTGCCTCATCTTTTAGTAGCAAAAGAGGTCCTTTAGGTTACCGGGGTAAGGTGCTATATCTGGAGCGTACATGGATGTTATGATTATCTTCCAGGTATTTCACATGCAGCGTCGAAGCGCCTGGTATTGTATATTAGTTTTCCGTACTAAAAAGGAGGCTGGTTGGGTTAAAACCTCAAGCGTTTGTTTCACCTAACAAAACCTTTTGCGTTAGTGTACAAAACAGCATGTGTTTCTTTCTGCTACCTGTCTTCCACGTAGCTCAACATGCTTTAATCCAGTCGTGCAACTTCGTAGGTCAAGGACACTGCTTCCACTGTGCCGTGCTGTTTCGGAGAAGCAGAGGTCATTTGAACAAGAAAACATTGCGTTATTTTAGCCGGTTTTCTAGTCTTCTCTCCACTCCATACTTCTGGAAAAACCAATAAAGCAAAAGCAATACGTAATGAAGCCCATTGGCGTCTCCGATACGGATATGGTTAGTCTGTCACGAAGGTGAAACTTTAAACTGAACTTTTTACGGGCTGTTCCAAATGAAACAGCAAATTACCATCCGCCGTTGGTGTTTGATGCTGTCCACAGGTTGCAGGTTACGAGATCGGTATCTTTGAGAGTTAAGACGCTGAAGGCAAGCTATTTTGCATGGGAGATACGCGAGCGTCTATGTCGTAGCGCCTACCTCGTTGGCTTGGGCGTACACTCGGAATGAAATCGCAGCCACCTACCATAATCATATCATGTTTTGTTACTTTCCCTCGGAAGAACAACATGTTGTGCGATCCGATGTCAAGCGAAAGGACGAAAGGCGGGCTTTCTTCACACATGCCAAATGCAACCAGTTAACGCCCATCCAAGGATAGGTATCCAGTAGCTGTATGAAACCTTGGCTGCAGCAATTGCCGGTCAACGGCCGCAGCAGCCAAAATATCCGCCTCTGCTAACCGCATCCAAAGCTATGAATAAAGCGCCTTGTGCAGAAGCAGTCTTTGGTAAGAATAACTTTTTGCATCTTATTCACGTGCATAACGCTTAACTCACTTAGAAACAGCTCGCCTAGTGAGGTTGTCTAGGTAAACGCGTGAACCGATGACCATAATTAAATACTCCCGGGCTTGTCAGCAGTGAAGCTATCGAAATGCACCACAATGAACGATAAGCAACCCTACTTGTCTCATCCTTGCTGTATAAGCTTTTGTACCAAACTTCTACTGCAGTACTATGTGCGCGGCTTGGTTAGCCAGTGAGTGGAAATACCTGAAGTCTATCCGCAGTAATTCATGACGGGACTGTTGGCTAGCTGAAACCAGCAAACTGTAAATAATGTTTATATAACACCATTACCTAGTTTAGCTGTGCTAACGCGTATTTGGACGTGCACAGCGGTAGTTCACCACATGGACTTTAGTTGCTAGTGTACGTTATCACTAAGTGCCCTTCGGTATTATACTTTGCGTAACCACAGGAATAACTGCGAGGAAAATTGTGGAACACCATACTTCATCATGTGTGTAGAGTTACACACCCTGTGCTTGTTTTCTCGCATTTTATAATGCCGTTTGCGAAACGACGTTCCGGGTGGGGTAAACAATGTGAATTACGTTTGGTTGGCATGCGTAAGCAGTAGTATCAGTGTTACGACGAATTGTTGATAGGTTGGGGAGTGGAGATTTTGGCATTCTCCTTGGGGGTGCAGACGTAGGTGGGTAGCGACCAGGCGCGTACCTATTGGAGTAGTGGCTGGGCGCGTGTGCATAGTGTTAGTGGTTACGTGCTTGTGTTGCGTACCGGTGCGGGCATAGCCGTTGGTCCATGACATCCAGGGACCCTTCGTACTCCGCTTGTGTGTCCGCAGTCCATCGTTTTACTTTGTTTTCTGAATACACACATTAAAATTCGTTCAATTTGTAGCTCATTAAGCTGCAGTGAGACGAACTTGCTTGCATAGTGGTCCTTAAACTCGTTCAGCGTAGGTTAAGTCTGTTGTAGTCCACAAAAGATGTAGCCCCACAGCTTCGTCTTCAAAGTCCCCTTTGGGATAGCAGGGGGTTAGGCAAATTAGCGTGACTAACTAGACCTTTCCATTAATCACGGAAGAGGGATGAGCATGCGCAAGAGAGGAATAAAGTGTTAAGGATAACAGGAAGCAAGCCTGTTCGACATCTTACCTTGCTAGCAGGGCGCCACGAAATTTCTTGGTGGTTTGTACAGATGTCTTGTATAAGCATGGATTGTTAAAACTACGAATAGCAACGCAACGACCGCATTCAACGCATTATTGTAAACCTAGCCTAACTGGAAATAAAAAGTTAAAAATGTTTAATATACTGTGCACGTATGAAAAGCCTTAGCCTAACATTTTTGGTTCCACTTCTAAATAGTCTTAGAAATGAGACGCAAAACTTAATTTTAACTTTGCCTCTGACCAGTCTTGCCATTCATCTAAGCTGCTTCACTCTTGTCTCCATTATCACTTTCGATGATATATTTTTATAAGTCCCGCTATGAAGTTGCGTCTTAGCGTTGTTAAACGACCTTGTTACCACGTCTTACAGGTTACGGGTGAAGCAGAACCACGGAGCCTATGACACAAAAAAGCGCGACCTAGCCTTCGCTCGGTGAAACTTATAGCTGCTGGCAACAGCAGCAGGACGTGTTCGCATAAACAGTTACCTGCAGGTCTGGTTAATTTGGTATCCCAATCCTTTGCTGACGACAGTGCTCGTATTCATCGTGTTAACGTGTTGTTTTCCACTGGTAAGTTTGTTTAATGTTACATGGTATGCAGTTGACTACGAGCCGACTTAACGCTTCCATTGTAACTTATCCAGCAACTGGAGTGTTGAATAAACCGAGGAAAGTCTTTTCGCTGGAAAGCCTCCAAGACTTTCTGGGTGTTTTAACTTATATATGGCTTTGAAACCCACTCTGCAAAAAAGTGCCTTAGCGGCCAATTGTATTCTTGCTTTTACTGTCTCTGGTGACTGCCTAGCAATTTGGTAAATAAAATTAAGGGAGATTCCTAGGCCGTGGACGTGCGCAAACTCCTGGAGCTGGCTTTACACTGGATTGCGGCAGGTAACGTTAACTATGCTAATGCGGAGAAAGAACAACTAGGTATTCCATCACCTATGGTACTGTTGTCCTCACCTTCCAAACAGAAACACAGCATTTTGCTTCAGAAATTTGGGGACAGCGGCTTAACCCAGGCTGAGGTGGGCGAGGCTATAAAAGCTATCTGCATACCGTGTGGTACCGGCTAACATGAAACGGCCTAACGTACAATGCCGTAAGCTCTTCTTGCACAATATACATAATACACATCTATTTTAGGAAACGAATCTTGTTGATCTTGATCCACTGCATGCGAAATAACTGAATTTTTCATTGTGCACATGTACGTCGTTGCATTATCGTAATTTTGATAAAAGGCTCATTTTATTTCCTTGCGTTGATGTACCGCTGTGTAGTATGCTACGCGATAGAAGTTCCTATTAGGTAACGACGCAACGCAGGATAACGGATTCTACCATGGCCTATTGCTGTGGACAAGGGTTGGACAGGTAATATTTTCCTATATTATGTAGCGCTGTAGTAGAGCGCGGGAGGCGTATCAGGATGTGCGATATATGCGGCGTCTAGCGTAGCAGCTGCGAAGTCATTTGGCAACCGAGCCGTAGTCGCCGTAGTTTGGTCTGCTGATGACCTTGCCACGGATCGCACGTTGTGTTGTTACAAACTTCGTATCCCACTACCTGGGCAGCTCCAATCGCAAGTCCGCCGATTGCCAACGCCGCTTATCGAAGGCTCTATTGACTGCACTTCGTAAACCGATGTGGGCAACTCATGGACGTTTGCTAGCAGGGTAGTTGTTAACGTGTTACCGTGACACCCGCGGCCAGGCTAAAACGCCAGTTGCTACAGTCCAGGCACTCAGACTCAGATGTTCTGAGAGAAAAATTAGACAGCAATTAAGTTTCGTTGCACGTGTTTATTAACACACTTCGCTTCATGGCTTGTTCACCTAAGAGACTCGAAAGTTTACTCGGGTGTCCAAAGCAGTGAAGCAAAACCGGCCGAAGTTGGGTAGGTCGAAGTAATAAGAATGACCATCCGTACTTTCTGATATTGTTTATTTGAAGTTGCTTGTTAAGCTAACTACTTTGTTGGCACAGTGTTTCGAAGAGGCTAAAAGTGTCACCTCCTCATTGAAGGCAGCTTTGTGCACTCGTCGTGATGGTTGGTTGTAAATAACTCGTTAGCGCCGCTCTTTGTCATTACGAGTGCCTCCAGCATACTACCTTTCCGGTAATTATCTTTGAAGGAAGTGCGTGCCGAAAACTTTCGAGCTGCAGACGTCTCCAGAGGGACAGCGCCACTTAGCCTATCTCCTGCGGAGAACATAAAGGGCCGCCTTATTGAGGCTGGCCTCCTGGAACCTCCTTTTCTTCCTTCGCTAAGGCTGTTCCAGTAACTTCCAAAACTGTCCATGGTAGGCCTTCGGTTGTTATTTCTTCATTTCCACTGCTTCGCAATGGACAGAGTAGTGGTCAGAAAGAGAAGCCCTATACATCCGTTGTTAAGGAAAACACAGCTCAGGAAACGCGGTTGTTTGCTGTTACGAGTGGTATCGCGCAGGTTGCAAAGGTGTAGAAGCCTAAACATAAACTTGGGTCAAGTACGCCACATGCCAGGGTGACGCGGGTCCTTGCTCGTGACAGCCAGCCAGAGAAACGGAGCAACTGAAGTCCACATAACTTAAACCCGCAGCTCCGCGTTGAAAGTGGACACACTGCTCTTGAGCAATTTCTGTTAATCATAAAGGTCCCCGAACCCATAAGGAAACAGCTGCTGTGAGGATATTGATCGGCAAGCTTTCATAAATCGGACCATTTCCCTTAAGTTCGACCGTGGTGAACAAGGAATAAATCTCACCGCTGCTTTTCGCTAGGGCAAAATAGAAATCTCCAACACCCATTCCAACAAAAGAATGTCAACGTGAGAAAGAATATCATCGTATGCCTAGACGAACGTTTCACCTCAAGAGAGTAACGTGCCACCTTCTAAGGAACCTTCCCCGGGGGACCAAATTAAAATGAAGAAAGTTATCGAATAATTTCTACGCGTAGAGCACACTGAGAAACTGCCCACAGTGTAGTGTCCTTTTTGTAGTTCAAAAACCGTGTGAACTCGCTGAACACCAGTCTTCCTCATAACAGGAAATTAGGATCTAACAATGCACTACGTGTGAAGTATGCGAGTGCGCAGCTAGAGAAACAAGCTAGCGGAGATCCGTCACTTCACCGCAGAGTATCATTTGGTGTTAAGGGATTTCACGGACTTTGTTGTCCTCAACCCATCCAACCCCGGTAAGTGCGAATGCAAGTATATAATCTTGCTCGAGCCGACCATACGGATGCAAGAGCTGTGGGCGGTGTTGTTCTTTATTAGAAGCCGGTACGCAGCGACCATGTGGTGAAGGAATTTAGTGCACTCAAACGGTGCTTGCGAAGTAATTTGATGTTGAGTTCTCCAACGGTGCAGTCCCTTATCAGCAACGTTGTCTAAAGAGCAGAATGGGATCAGGATCCTGATTTTTTAAACTCCGAAAGGTTGCACGCAGGAGACAAATACGGTCTGATTGTGAGCGACTTTTATGCCCTAAGTGTTACTTTGTTCTAGTCCACAGTGACCTCTCCTCCGAGTCATTTGACAGTGTTTTAATGGAAATGGTTTTAGAAATTATCCTGATACTGCATGTTTCAACGCTTTTTGAGTACTTCCGGGCAAGGTGCCACACCTCCTCAGCCTGGCGCTCACGTCTGCAATTTCTGCTGGCTCCGCCTTTACTATTAACCAGCCGTTTGTTAAAAGTGATGTTGTGTTCTGTAATTTGTTGACACGATGTTTCACTGTTGGCGACAAGGCGATCTCCGATCGCCTGGTTCTCCCCCAGCAGCTGCATCAGGTTTCACTACCTGGTCTCGCAGAAGGCTGGCCCGCGACGGACAGTCCTCACGTAGATCGAAGGGTCACCCACGGTTTCCCTTCTAGGAGGGGGGCTGTGTAGCGACCTGGAGATTCCCCGTATGACTGTGTAAACTATTCTAAAATACATTCAAATTATAGCTTTCTTATGTATTAGGGAACTAGGCGGTTTGCCTGTTGGAACATTGTTCCCGTTTGTTGAAAACACGAACGCCATCTCCGCCTTTGGCGCGCGCGACTCGATTGCGAACGACGCTCTGTCAACGCACTCGACGCCATCGACATTCTCCCTAGCTAGCTCTCTCCGGGTGCCCTATTTTTAGCATTAGCTAACGCTCCTCCCGTCCAATAAACTTTTCCCTAGCTTACTGTTGTGTCTTCTATCCATTATTTTTGGTTGGCCGTCTAGTCGCGTACCGGATATATAGCGCACGGTCAACGCGCTATAATGGGTCCCCTCTCCTCGAAGCAATGGTGGTATGGGCGA
The DNA here is from genome assembly GCA_944474145.2 of Dicrocoelium dendriticum. Lineage (NCBI taxonomy): Eukaryota > Metazoa > Platyhelminthes > Trematoda > Plagiorchiida > Dicrocoeliidae > Dicrocoelium > Dicrocoelium dendriticum. Next base: position 36,914,008 of record OX104067.1, on the reverse strand, counting down.
GTTGGCACCGCAGCGTCGTTTAACGTAAGCGAAGAATTTCTTGGGATTTTTCGAAGCAGTATTAGCTAAGCCCGTTTCATACTGAAGCCGAGCCAACCTAAGATGCAGTTTGCACTCATTTCGAACCAACCGATACTTGTCAAACGTGCTGTTCGACGGAGCTGTTCGGTACGGAGCGGGATTCTAACCAAAGTGCTTTCTTGATAATTTGGTGAGGGTGGTTTAGTACGCCAAGCTACATGTGGACTATGTTGCTTATTGATGTTGTGTGGTGTATAATGAATGTATAATGAATGTATAATGAAGGCTGTTCGGTATGCTCGCCAGCATCTAGACCGCCTCTTTAGCAAGCCCTTCCCAGCGGAATCTATCTATAGGGACTTGGATGTCATATCTTCCATTAGACAAATTTAACTATAGTCAAATTTCGTCAAAAGTGTCTATTCAAACACTTTTCTTCACGAGAATTTCACCTAAAATACTCGAAAGTATAGCAAGGCAGAAAGCGGGGTTACCGCGTAGTACTCACAGAGGTCAAGTTCAGGTCAGGTCAGGTCAGATGGACGATAGAGGCTTCCGCCTAACGAGCGTCCAGTTCTTGTGCCGGTAAGTGAAGCGACCCCCGGCACTTCGACGTTGGATTGTCTCTTCTTGCTTCTGCAATGGAATGAAGCAAGAACAAGAGCAATCTCTGCACTTTCATATGCCAGCATCAAAATACACTACATATTAAAGTACAACTACAATATCTCTGGAAAAAGGATGGACCAACAATTGTCTAAGCCCCTTTTGAAGGCTTCTACGGTCTCAGACTCCACTAAATCAGAAGGGAGTTTATTCCAGTAGTTAAAAACCCGGTTCGCAAAAAAACTTTGCCCTGATGTCCAAACGAGCTCTGTGATGTTTAAGCCTCAGGCGATGCCCGCGCAGATGGTCTGACGTAGCCAGTTCAAACAGATGGGTGGAACTAATACCACTAAGTCCCTTAATGATCTTAAACGTCTCTATCAAATCCCCTCTCAACCTACGCCGTTTCAAGGAAAATACTCCTAAGCTACTTAGACGATCTTCATAAGACTTCCCTCGTTGACCTTCAATCATCGTGGTCGCAAGTTTCTGAATCTTTTCTATACAAGTGATGTCACTACGGAGGTACGGTGACCAGGCTTGAACGCAATACTCCAGATGTGGCCTGACCACTGCTTTATATAAGGGCAAGAATACTTCTGCTTTAGTGTTACTCAGCGCCCTCCTAAGACGAAATAATTCGTGTCGTGCTTTATTGGCAGCATGGCGACACTGTGCCGAAGGCTTAAAATTGTTCAAGTGGGACTGGAACAGATTCAGATTCAGATGGACTGGAACGATAGGAAAATCCCTTGAGTGTTCCTTCTTGAGCAAATCGTTGAGCCAGGAAATGATAAGGTGTTATTTCTTGATAGATCTAAAACGAAACACCCGAAACACACCCTGCTCAACGAACTACTGCCCACGTTCCCTGCACTAGCACTCCGCGCTGTGTAGGTTACGTGAAATAAGAAAGAAGTAAAAAGTAAATGGAAGATAAAGGGGAATGAAAGTCATTAAAATGAAGGATAACACAAAAGAGTGAAGAGAATGACAGAATAAGAACTGAAAGTTTGAAGATGGATATGGTCAGGATAATGGAAAGGTTTCGTGTTGCCACCGAAGAGCGTCTAACTGACGCTCGAAACCCTTAACCGTAGGTTCACTGACTACATGTTCTGGAAGCGAGTTCCAGCGCTCGATAACTCTACGCGATAACCGAGTTTCCGCCCTGATCCCGTCAGAACGCGGCTTGCGTAGCTTCATGGGATGACCGCGAAGACAAGGCAACCTAGCCGGGCTAAATAGCCAGCGCAAGTCCGGCCCAACCTTCCCTGTTAAAATGCGGTAAGTAAGGATTAGGTCTCCTCGAAGCCGTCGGTATTGCATTGAATACATACCCAAGCTAAGTAGACGTTCGGGGTACGATTGCCCCCGTAACCCCTCGACCAATTTGGTACCTACTCTCAAAACCCTCTCAAGCTCCGTTTTGTCCCGAACAAGGCAGGGCGGGCAAGCCTGGACGCAGTATTCCAGATGGGGCCGAACGAAAGCTGAGAACAGCTTCACAAATATGTCGACAGTTAAGACCCCGAAAGAACTGCGTATTAACCATAACATTCTGAAACCCCTACTAGCGGCCTTCTTCCAGTTGTCACCAGAATGCAAAGACGAGGAATGAACGACACCTAGATCTATCTGGTTGGAGACAAGCGGGAGTTCGACCCCACCGAGTACGTAGCTCGAAGGCGGGAAAGTTGCTCCTATACGAAGGACGGAACACTTAGCCTGATTTATGGGCAGTAGCCACAAAGTAGACCAGTCCCAGAGTATGTCCAGTGCACGCTGTATGGCCTCAGAACCCCAGGAACATTTACAACATTCCATAGCTTAAGGTCATCAGCAAACAATAAGGATGATACCCCAAGCTCTCCAGGGAGATCGTTTACGTAGATGGAGAACAGCATCGGTCCAAGGACCGAGCCCTGTGGGACACCGCTAAGGACTGCTTGCTTAAAGGATAAGCTGCGACCCACAAGTACACACTGCTCTCTTCCCTGCAAAAACGCAGATACCCAGTAGCATAAATCCCAGTGAACGTTCCTTCCGTGGTGGGTACTCGATCCAGGGTATTATTCGTCCGCGATAACGGAAATCCAGAAGAGTCAGAGAAGCGCACGCAAAGCATACCACGGTCAACCAATTCATACCCACACGACCTGCATTACCAGTCCCCGCCGCACTGGTCACGTGAAATAAGAAACAAAGTATATATATATATATATATATATCTGCAACAGTCTATGTATAGACATTGCACCATCGGAAACCATGGAACTCAAAACAAGGTACCGAAATAGTAAAAGAAAACACAACACATTAAAGTCCACGGTTTCGTCAGAGGGCGAAATACTACCCGGTTGCCCAAGCCGAAGTAGGGTGTTGACTTAGGGGACACCACCCCGAGCCTTTGGCTAAATAGCCTGTCCGCAAGGCAGCGGAGCGAATTCAGGGAATCTCGCCCATTGGGAGCCGGTGACTGATTGATCAGTTCATACGCCTTTCGTTTGTTCCTTTGCCAAGCAGGGGCCCAATGCTCCCCGAAATTACAGCATCAACTTGCTGGAATACAATGCTTCGCCAGGATGAAGCAAGGGGCAGTGACTTTATTTAGTGGCGAGTCACGTCCGCCACGTCACAGTGTTTTTAAACGGACATATGTGGCTTTTTATAGGGAGGAGGCTTGCCAGGCGAAAACCCACCACGTCCTGGAACACTGCCGCCGAACCTTTTGCTGGGACGGGAAAATCCCGAACCACCCAGCTGGCACCACGAGGAGGTTGTTCGGCAAGCCAACCAAGAAGTAATAAGAGCGTCAAGAAGCAAAACGTACTAGATTTAATAATTCAATAAGGCGAATAAGCTAGGACGTGAAGGGGAATGTTAAATAAATAATAAATAAATAAATAAATAAATAGGTTTATTTCTAGACCTGCTAGAGGCTGCACCCTAAAAGGTTCAGATCAAGGCTTACATTAATCCGATGCTCTTGCATGGAAGTAGGCAAAATATAAATATATGTTCACCGTTAGAAATTCCAAATGCATTGGCACTGTTTGGTATACAGCTACTGGGTCTCAGGCGCCCACCTTGACGTTTTTTGGTTCCTTCGGGCGATCTTGAGCTCCTTGTTCTTTTATTGTGAAAAGCTTCGCGGAGTTGTGCCTCTTCTCCTTGGAACAGAATCCAATTCGCCAAAGTTCACTTTAAATTGATCGCACGTTAATTAAGAATTGTAGTTAAGAATTGTAGGCCAAGAATTGTAGGTCAAATCGGTGTTCGAACTCTTTCACCGTTGGTGCCAATACCACGTTCTCGGGTAGCGCATTCCAGGAATCCACCACTCGGCGTGATAAACGAAAGTCCGCCCGGACTCCATCCGATCGAGGTTTGTGTAGCTTCATCGAGTGACCTCGGAGCGATGGAAGTCAACCCGGTTGGAAAAGCTTAGATAAATCGGGTCCGATTTTACCGGTAAGTATGCGACAGGTCATGACTAGGTCGCCTCGATGGTAACGATAATGCACTGAGAACATTCCCAGCGCAAGTATTCTTTCTGGGGAAGAATGGTTCCGCAGTCCATGAACTATTTTGTTCCAACTCTCAACACTTTCCACTGACATCCTGTCCCTGACTAAGTAAGGTGGACAAGCTTGGATGCAGTATTCCAAGTGTGGCCTGAGAATAACCTAACAAACATAGCGCCCGTGATGCTCCCGAATGCTATGCGGATAGTCCACAAACTTCTGAAACTCTTGCACGTAGGTTTCCTCCAGTTCTCACTGGATTTAAGTTCCGAAGACAACGTGACCCCTAGGTCTACCAATTGGGAAACATGGGGTAGTTGATTACCACCAAGCAGATAAGACGTTCGGGGGCTAGTTCACCCTAATCGTAAGATGGAACACTTTGCATAATTTATAGGTAACTTGAAATAAATGAGAATATGCGTAGCTCGGGGTGTGGATGCGGATGTTGAGCGGTTCTCCGAGCTGAGTGATTATTGTGCAGACGTTTAGTTGCCTGATTAGGCAACATCATCAGTGCGGTTTCAGGGGCCGGGTTCGCAGCGCATCGTAAGCGACTTCAATGTCCAAGTGCTTATTGATCGAGTTCTGCTTCGAATTCCCGTGATCTAGGTGTCATCATAGCGAACAATTGTGAGCCTTCGGCACAGTGTCGCCATGCTGCCAACAAAGCGCGACACGAGTTATTTCGTCTTAGGAGGGCACTGAGTAACACTAAAGCAGAAGTATTTTTGCCCTTATATAAACCAGTGGTCAGGCCACATCTGGAGTATTGTGTTCAGGCCTGGTCACCGTACCTCCGGAGTGACATCATTTGTATAGAAAAGATTCAGAAACTTGCGACCACGATGATTGAAGGTCAACGAGGGAAGTCTTACGAAGATCGTCTAAGTAGCTTAGGATTATTTTCCTTGGAACGGCGTAGGTTGAGAGAGGATTTGATAGAGACGTTTAAGATCATTAAGGGACTTAGTGGTATTAGTTCCACCCATCTGTTTGAGTTGGCTACGTCAGACCATCTGCGCGGGCATCGCCTGAAGCTCAAACATCGTAGAGCTCGTTTGGACGTCAGGGCAAAGTTTTTTACGAACCGAGTAGTTAACTACTGGAATAAACTTCCTTCTGATTTAGTGGAGTCTGAGACCGTGGTAGCCTTCAAAAGGGGCTTAGACAATTGTTGGTCCATCCTTTTTCCAGAGTTATTGTAGTTGTACTGGTATATATAGTGTATTTTGATGCTGGCATACGAAAATGCAGAGATTGCTCTTGTTCTTGCTTCATTCCACTGCAGAAGCAAGAAGAGACAATCCAACGTCGAAGTGCCGGGGGCCGCTTTACTTACCGGCACAAGAACTGGACGCTCGTTAGGCGGAAGCCTCTGTCGTCCATCTGACCTGACCTGACCTGACCTGACCTGAATGCCAGGCTTCAATGAACTCACGCGCTTGCCGGCTTTTAGCCCTTCCGAGGATACTGGTATGCTCTATGGCGAATTGATGGTTCTCAGCATCCATGTGCACTGATATCAGGGAGTTCTGATCGTGGCGACGTATGGCTAAGCTGTGTTCGTGTAGACTTGTGCTAAGCGTTCTCCCAGTCTGTCCCACGTAGTACTTGTCGCAGTTCCGACAGCAGATCTTATAAATCACACCAGTTTCTTCTTCATTGCTAAGTTTATCTTTCACCTTGAAAAGTTTACTGCGAATGGTTTCCGTTGACTGGTGTGCAACTTTGACTCCAAAAGGTAATAAAAGCCTCGTTGCCATTACAGAGATACCATTGATATAGGGAAGTGTTGTTCTCTTTTCAGCTGGTACATTTGTCGAAGTGTGTTGAGTACCCTTTTGTGATGCGAGGCAACGTAGAATTAAGCCTTTTGGGTACGAGTTCCGCTTGAACAGGTTGAAGAGATGATCTTCCTCTGCCCGTCTCAGCTGCGGTGTGCTACAGTGGGTTTGTGCTCGTTTGAAAAGGGTTTGCACGCAGCTGCATTTGTGGGCTGCTGGATGATTGCTGCCGTAGTTGAGGATCTGGGCAACTGCCACAGCGCAGCCCAGTCCCAAAGTTTATCGAGGGCCCGTTGCATTGTCTGGGGTCCATGGAGGTCAGACACTGTGTGCAAAAACTTTAGGTCATCTGCAAACATGAGAGATGGTGCCCCCAGCAGTTCGGGCAGTTCACTGACATACAGAGAAAATAACCGTGGGCCAAGCACCAAATCCTGAGGAACACGCTGAAAACGGAATGACAGAGAGACTAGACCCCACACGAACACACCTCTCTCTCCCTTACAGAAACGTGGTGGTCCATTGTAGTGCAAGCCCTGATATTCCATTGGACCGAAGCTCAAAGGAGAGACGAGAATGTGATACATTGTCGAACATCTTGGAGAATTCAATAAACACTGTCATCTACTGCATGACCCCGATCGAAAGCATCCGCCCAACCTTCGCGTGCTGCTAGCAAATTAGTCATGCAGGACTGACCCTGGCGAAAGCCGTGTTGAAGTAGACTGTGAAGACCAAACACCCGCAAGTGATTTTCAAGCACCTCCCTGACCAACTTCTCCAACTTCTTGACCAGTACGCTTGTCAAACTTACCGGTCTATAATTGGCAGGAAGATGCTTATCCGCCAAAGGGAGGTCTGGGTGCACATTGACACTAGTACCCTTGAGCTTAAAGGCGAAACGCAGAAGTGGACAGAACAACTCGCAACAAACGAGGGCGAGGCTTGTCAGCTGGCAAGTTACCGAGTCTGATTAGTTTGCGCACATTCACGCCGAGGAAGCCGGGAGGCAGGAGTTTAGTAACGCATATTCTAGACCACTAAAGGTCATCTCGCATACGGTCTTTTGGGAGAACAGATGACTCAGTGGCGTTTCTGAAAAGCTTGAGCAGGAGAGGCGAGCGGACTGAGCACAGGCAGTCGGTCAAGACATCGCCTGTTGCTTATCGTAACGCGGCACAGATCGCAAAATACCTAAGCCCGGAGCGTTGGATCGCAGTAAATTCGTACAACATATGACCGACCACAGCAAGCTATGTGGATCCACCCATCGCAGATGGTGCACTGTAAAGCTTTAGAGCGCGAAGCAACTCCTTTAAACATGGCCAGAATTTAGGCGTCATAGTAGATGAAGTCCAAATAGAGGAGTCTGCAAAACGATCTTGATTCGTCTTCCTCCGCTCAAAAAAGGAATTAAACAAGACGCTCAACAGGCCGTCGCTATCCGCAGATATGTAGGGATTGATTTCAGTTCAGTTCAGTTCAGATGGCGACTGGAACGATAGGAGAATCCCGTGAGTGTTCCATCTTGAGTGGATCGTTGAGCCAGGAATTGATGAAGTGCTCAGTTATTGATGGATCTAAAACGGAAACACCCGTATCGCACCCTGGCCAACCAGTTAATGCCCACGTTTCCTGCCCTAGCAGTCCCTGCTTTGGCAGTCACGTGAAGTAAGCGAAGGATAGGAAGAGAAATCGAAGGTACAGAATAAGGAAGTGCACTTAAATAAGCAAATAATACCAAGACATGAAGACAAGTAGAGAAAAGAACATCGAAGTATGAAGATACGTTAGGATAAGGGAAAGGTTTCGTGTTGCCACCCAAGGCCGTCAAGTTGCCGCTCAAACCCCTTAACCGTAGATTCCCTGATAACACTTTCCGGAAGCATGTTCCAGCGGTCGATGGCTCTGCGTGACAGCCGGATTTCCGCCCTGATGCGATCGGACCGCGGTTTGTCCAGCTTCAACGAATGACCGCGTAGGACAGACAATCTAGCGGGACTGAATAGCTCAGATAAATCTGGACCAACCTTCCCAGTCAAGGTACGGTAGGTTAGGATTAGGTCTCCTCTAAGCCTTCGGTAGTGCATTGAATGCATTCCCAAACTAAGTAGACACTCGGGGTACGTCCGTCCCCGTAATCCCTCCACTAACCTAGTACCCACTCGTAAAACCCACACCAGCTCCATTTTGTCCCGGACGAGGCAGGGCGGACAAGCCTGGACGCAGTATTCCAGATGAGGGCGAACGAAAGCCGAGAACAGCCTCGTAAAGATGCCGCCCGTCAAGACTCCGAAAGAACGTCGGATTAACCACAACATGCGGAAACCTCTGCTTGCGGCCTTCTTCCAGTTGTCACCGGAGTGTAAAGCCGAAGAGTGTACGACGCCTAGGTCAAGCTGGCTAGATACACGGGGGAGTTCGACCCCACCGACCAAGTACTTCGCAGAAGGACAACCTCCTCCATTTTGAAGAACGGAGCACTTTGCCTGATTTATGGGCAGTAACCATAAAGTAGACCAGTCCCAAAGCTTATCCAATGCTTGCTGAATAGCTTCGGAACCCCCAGGAACATCAACAATGTTCCACAGCTTCAGGTCATCAGCAAATAGCAGCGATGGTTCCTCAAGCTCCGTGGGTTGGTCATTCACATAGATAGAGGACAACAGCGGTCCAAGGACCGAGCCCTGCGGCACGCCGCTGAGGACAGACTGTCTAAATGATAGGCCCCGGCCTACCTGTACACACTGTTCTCTACCCTCCAAGAAGGCAGGCACACAATGAAGGGCGCGGCCAGATACCCCGTAGGAGGACAGCTTTTGCGCGAGCCTCAAATGGGGTACCTTGTCAAATGCCTTCGAAAAGTCGACGAAAAGCACGTTCAGTGTGTGGCCGTTATCCACTGAATCCGCCCAATTTTCGCGAGCCACCAACAGATACGTCAGACACGAAAATCCCTTCCGGAATCCGTGTTGTACATGGCTAAGTAGATTAAATCTACCCAGATGACTCTGCAATGAGTCTCTCACCAGTTTCTCGAGGAGTTTGACTACTACACTCGTCAGACTAACTGGCCTGTAATTTGCAGGCAGACCCCTGTCCCCATGTTTAAAGATGGGACAGATGACAGCTTCCTTCCATTCGGAAGGCAATGCACAACTCTCAAGCGATTTCTGAAACACAATAGCGAGCGGTCCACTTAGTTCCGCAGCCACCTCATGCAACAGTTTCGGGTGAATTAAATCAGGCCCAGAGGCCTTAGAGGGGTTCAGCCCTTGTAACAGCCTACGAACTGCAGTCTCCGCTACAATAAATTCAGATAGTTCTGAACCCTTTGGGGTCCTGCAAACCAGCTCAACGCCTGTCAAAGAGGTTTCCCTTACAAACGCTGCCGCATATTGCCCACTGAGTGGTACTGGCCAAAGTGTCTTTAAGGCGCTCACTAGTAATTTTTCTGGTTGTTCCCAGTTTTAATCCTGTTTTGCACACTGATTTTGCCTTTTTTATTGCCGTAGTTTTACTACTGTATACGCGTTATAAATCTGCTCTGTTTTACACATGAACTTGGATGTTGCGCTAAACACCGAGGCGGATAGACCCCTGGGGTCCTCGTTTGCTGCGTTTAGTGCAGCTTGCGGAGAGTCTAACTGTTCAGAGCCAGTAACAGATTTACCTGGCGTTATGCAGTGTGACGTCTGCAGCCGCTGGGATCACCAAAGCTAAACCGGCCTACAAGCACACCAGTACAAGTTCAAGTTCAAGTTCAAGTGGGACTGCAACGATAGGATGAATCCCGTAAGTGTTCCTTTTTGAGCGGGTCGTCGATCCAGGAGTTTATAGAGGAGCCCCGACTTCTTGATGGGTCTAAAAGGAAAACACCCGAAAAAACACCCTGGTCCACCAATTTAATGCCCACCTTCCTTACATTAGCTGTCCCTGCTATGTCAGTTACGTGAAGTAAGTAAGAGAGGCAGAAAAAGCGAAGGTAAGCAAGTAGGGGAAATCAGTTGAAAAAAGAGAATAATACCACTGGAGAGGAAAAGTACAGAAAATAGAATAGAATTATGAAGATGGTAATTAGACAGGAAAAAGGAAAGGTTTCGTGTTGCCACCCAAATGCATCTAGTTGACGCTCAAACCCCTTAACCGTAACTTCCTTGACAACATTTTCTGGAAGCAGGTACCAGCGCTTGATGCCGCGACGCAATAACCGTGTCCCCGCTCTAACTCGATCGGACCGCGGTTGGTCCAGCTTCATACAATGCTCGCAGAGACCGGATAATCTAGCAGGAGTAAATAGCCAGAAAAATCAAGGCCAACCTTCCCAGTCAACGTAGGGCCGGTTAGGATTAGGTCCCCTCCAATCCTTTGATAGTGCATTGACTGCATCCTCAAACTAATTAGGCGCTCGGGGTACGTTCGCCCTCGTAATCCCTTGACCAACCTAGTACCGACAAGCAACACCCTTTCTAGTGCCATTTTGTCCAGGACAAGACATGGTGGACAGGCCTGGACGCAATATTCTAGGTGGGGTCGCACAAACGCTGAGAAGAGCTTCACAAACACACCAGTGGTTAGGGTCTCGAAAGCACGACGGATAAACCACAACATCCGGAAACCTTTACTAGCCACCTTCTTCCAGTTGTCTCCAGGTGTAGTGTGGAACATTGGACGACACCTAGATCAACCTGATGAGCCACGTGAGGAAGTTCACCCCATCGAGCACATAACATATGGAGGAAACAGACGCACCGATACGCAGCACTGAACACCTTGCCCGGTTTATGGGCAGCAACCACAAGACAGACCATTCTTAGAGTCTATCCGGAGCCGTTGAAGAGCCACAGGACCTCTAGGGATATCAACAATATTCCAGAGCTTTGGGTCATTAGCAAATAAGAGCGATGGTACCTCAATCTCTTCCGGCAAATCTTTCACGTAGACAGAAAAATCAGCCGACCTAGGACAGAGCCTTGCGGAACGCCGCTAAGTACAGCTTGTCGAAACGAAAGACTGCTTCCCACCCGAATACACTGTTCCCGTCCATCCAGAAAAGCTGACACCCACTGGATAGAGCGACCATCTATTTCATACGACCTCAGCTTCATTGAGAATCGAGAATGGGGGACAGTGTCAAAGGCCTTGGCTAAGTCAATGAACGCCACATCCACTGCATGTCCAGTGTCTACTGCTGCAGCCCAGCACTTGCGAGCTAGCAGCAAGTTCGGATGACATGAAAATCCTTTGCGAAAACCATGTTGCTCGAAGCTTAATAGGTTAAATCTATTTAAATGGTTCTCCACTGTAGCTCGTACCAATTTTTCAAGTAACTTAACGACCACGCTAGTCAAGCTGATAGCCTGTAATTAGCCGGTAGGTCTTTGTCACCGCATTTGAAAATCGGGCAGACAACAGCCTCCTTCCATTCGGTAGGCAAGATATAGCTGTTGAGGGACTTCTGAAACACACAAGTCAGAGGTCCACTAAGTTCCACTGTAAAATTCCCAGTAACTTCAGCCTTCACTGGTATGAGTATTAGCATAGGCCCTTTATATTCTTTGTGACTCTTCGTTGTTGTGCCAATAACTCCTCTAGGTCGCGCTTCAACCGAGCTTGCCAAGCTAGGATAGCGTATTCAAACTGCGGGGGCGCGTAGGAATTGTGCATCATTAGGAAGGTTGATGGGTCAAATCTCCCCATAGCCTTTCGCTGCATGCCGACGTGCTAGTTCTCTTTTCGCAGCTACCTCAGCCTGTTTTGAACAGTTAAGTTCACGCTGTACGATCACACCAAAGTCACCTTCCTGGGAGCCGGGATGCAATCCATTTGTCCCAAGTAAATAGGTGTAGTTATGTCGGTGTACAACACGACATTTGTCTACGTTGAATGGTATGGCGTTTTGAACTGACCAGTTCGACACCGTGTTAAGGTAGCAATGGAGCTGCTATTGGTCGTCCGGTCCTCTGAGCTTTCGCCATATCTTGATATGATCCGCGAAAAATTGGGTACTCGGAAACATTTGATCGCGTTAAATCCTTAATGAACATAAAGTATAGACGCGGTCAAAAAACCGAAGCTTGTGGTACCCCCACACGCCACCTCGATCGCATCGGACAATGATGCTCGGACTCTGAACTCTACCCGACGTTCGTGTAGAAAATTGCCAAGCCAACTCAGGATTGGGTTACTAATTCTGTAGTGCCGAAGCTTCTGAAGGAGAAGTCGATGGTCTAAGCGATCAAACGCTTTTGAAAATGCTAGGTAGATGACATCGGCTCTTGCTCTAGCATCAAAAGCTTCAGTCCAGCTATTACATGGAAGTAATAGCTTAGAAGTACGCGAATGCTTTTGACGAAAGCCATGTTGCTCTGGGCCTATTGAGTTGTGGTTTCCATGTATTACATTAGCGCATCTGTGATGACTGATTCCATTAACTTGGATAGTACGTGAAGTAATGTTGTTGGACGGTAGTTGGTGGGGTCAGTGCGGCTGCCTCCTTTATAAATAGGTGCGATGACCCTCTATTCCATACTGGCAAAATATGCATCTTTTTTAGACATCGCTGATAGAAAACAGCCAGTGGTTCTGCTAGATCACTAGCTGCTGCCTGCAGAGCCTTTGGTCGGATGTTGTCGACCCGAGGAGGAATGTGGTTACGCAAGGATAACAACTGCTTAAACACAGCTTCCGCAGTGGTGCTTTTGTCTAAACCCCATATTGGAGTAATAGAATTGGGGAGAATGTTTGGACTCATTACCTGGAAAGTTTGGGATAATGAAGCCGTGGGAGATCAGTTGCTTCCATTGCTGATCGCTTGCACCTATCAGCCGTAACTAGAGCTGGAATCCCCCGCTCCATCTTTTGAACGTCTTTAACGTGCCTGTACAGAAGTTGGTGCTTCGTACAGAATCGCTTCATTAACTCCTGCCGATACCTGACCTTGTCTTCACGGAGCAGTTTCAACCAGAAGTTACGATGCTTCACGGACGCACTCCAGGTTCCGGGATTCGAGTAGTCCTGGTGATCTCGCCAATCCAAAGCCATCCGAGACATACAGTTACGTGCTCTGTTCCTCAGTGAAGACCTATGCTTGTTTTGGGTAGGAAGGACCTGTTCCAATGCGTGCGCTACCAGTGTGCTAAACGTCCTTGTATAGGTTTCCCACACGACATCCAGGGGACTTCGGTTAAGAAAGTCCAAGATGTATCCTTGATATGCGTAGCTAACACCTTACAGTGTGCGACATTATGCACTTTATCAGCCTGCTTTTCAGGATCCTCCGCACAGCATATATAAATAAATAAATAAATAAATATTTATTCTCGACTATGCGAGGCACGCCAGTTGAGGCATGATCAGGTATGTACAGCTGTGCAGACATTTTATGGGAACTGTAGTGACAGTAGAAAATTGTTCATATGTCCATGCTTGGAACTGTGCGATGGTGAACATGCGAAAGAACGATTTGGTTGTAGTGGGATCGGGATCCATTGTTTGGACATAATCGCTCTGCCATATATCGCAGTCATACCTCGAGTAATAATAGATAAAGAATCCTGAGTGATCCATTGGAAGATAATTGAAGAGCAAGCTATCCAGTATGATGATTCTAACTGAGCTGCCAGTGTGAAGTTATGGGCTGTGACTTTATTCGGTGGCGAGTCACATGCGCCACGTTGCAGTGTTGTTAAATGGACATTTGTGGCTTTTTATAGGGAGAACGCTTGCCAGGCGAAAACCCACCACGTCCTGAAACACTGCCGCCAATCCATTGAATGGCAAGTTGTAACTGGCTATGTTTCTTGTTGCAAGTTCTTTTGCTCCGTTATTCGCATTCAAGTTGAGTCCCATTTTTCTGCTGACTGATGCGCTATGCCAGTGGCCATTGCGTGCCTGGGTCCTCTCCTGTTCCAGATCGGTAGGTCAGGAACTAAGCATTCTTTCTGGATATGATGTGTTGATCATCTGCAGAACCACGTGAAGCCTCGAAGAATATACGTTGAAATATGTTGAAGTCTTGGAGGACAGGATAGGTTCCGAAGAAAGAATCGCAGATCCCCGGGGTATGTAGTGAAATTGATTAGAGATAGGGGAAACCACGGCCATTTGAGCGGTCAAAGCGGATTGAAGAGCTTAGAATGACCGATTGTTCAAGCTTTGTCTTGGAAGGAGAATGTGCCTTCCGTAGTCGAAAGTCCTCCAGTCAAGAGATATGTGGAATAGGTATTGTCAGATAAATTGGACTCAGTGGTTCATGCCGCGGAAGAATTGTATTAGGGTAAGATATTGAATGATTTGTCCGGTTAGTAAGTTGTAAAAAAAGTTGATAATTTTCCGCTCATGTCCAGGTAGAGGAACTGAGTGCCTTGTATTGTTGTCGAAACGGAGGACAATTCCTTGGGTGCGTGTCGCCGTACCTGTGACAGACTCGGGAGAAAAAGGAAACGAACAGAGACAGCCACACAGACAGAAGAAAGGAATGCATCTGGAATGCAGTCAATCAATTGCGGCGATGCCTGAACTATTGTACCACTATGCATGTAATTGTTCTTTAAATATCGCATATGCACGCATATCATAAGTCAAAGAGTAGAGTAACCTGATCACTACGACCAAGTGGTATGCTTGTAACTATCCCGTAAACCGTGAGTTCTTCTTGAGCGAGCACAAGATCCAGTATCGACGGTTAGTTAGCAGTTCGAAATCTGTTGGGAGAGGTTACGTGGTTGTACAGAAAGTGGCTAGCAATTAACTCTTGTAAGCAGGCTTTAAACTGCGTATCGTCGGCTGCTGGCCCTTCTATGCCGTGCATGTTAAAGTCTCTAGCGATAAGAACGTGGGTGCAGGACTTGTTCAACGCAAACTGTAAAATGTGCTTCAAGTTGGCGGCCATTTCCGACCCTGAGTTTGGTGCATGGTATATCACGGCTATTAGACACGCGTACTTGTTTCGGAACCATACGCGGCACCAAAGCGAATCAGGAGCTCGGATTTCCGGTGATCAATACTTTCACATCGGAAGTTTTTATTGTAATAAGGCAACACGCCGCCACCACTTCCGGTTCTATCGATCCAAAGCAGTGACATACCAGGTAAATGCATCTAAGAATTGGTTACCTCAAGGTTTAACCAGGTCTCTGTAATCATGGCGAGGTCCAGCGGTTGTGAGGCTTGGAGTTCTCTAAGTTCGGCCAACTTACTTAGAAGGTCTTAGACATTTGTATACATGCAAGATAGGGCTTTTGTTGTTAGGAGTGCGTTGAAGGATGTCAACATTTTGTTAGTTTTTAAGCTGGCCGTTAGGTGGCCGGCTATTAATCGTTATTTTGTCTAAGAACTTCAACAAAGTTGCACGGCATTATTGAGCGATCCTGAATGGACGTTTTACTCGTGCTGTGCTCTGTCCTGTTGTGTTACGCGGATGTTGTTGTGTCGGTCTCTCTGCAGGACTGTAAAGATTATGAATTTGCAGCGTTTGTAAGTTCCATCCAATTACTTCCGACTTTTGGCCGTTCGCCTGCTGCCGTTGGCCGGCTCTCTGTTGGCAACCCAGCTGGAAAATTTAACCAGCTATCCAGCAGCACCAGCTTCAGTCCCTCGGAGTATAATAGTGCTTTCATTAGTCTTGGACCGCAGCTATTATACTTAGGTGATAACGGAACCCTTCTCAAGGATTTGGCAAGGACACTGTCAAAAGATAGTGCTTTGCGGATGTACCACCACTGCTCTCGGGCATGTGATTGCGCATCGCGATCAGAATGCAGAACCTCGGGAACACCATGAACAAATATAAATAAATAAATAAATAGTTTATTCTCGAATTTGTCGAGACACATCAAGTAAGGCAGGATCAATATTTACATGCAATATTGCTTCGCAACAAACACGTTGCTATGAGTGTAGTCGGCAGTAAGCCGAAGGTTGTACAGGCTGCGGAAATTGTGTAAGTAGTCATGAGGGATAGAGTCATCAATGACTGACGAAACGTTGAATTCTAGAGTGTGTAGTGTAAACAGTCAGGGCACTACATGTGTAATGAAAACGATACATATAGGCATGGTGTAAATTAGTATTGAAAGTGTCAGGGCAATATGGTTTTAGTACTATCCCTATTTTGAATGCCGCGTTGGTCACCTGTTACTTTTGGGCCATCTTCCAAGGTAGAGCAGGTAGTATGCGCACTCCGCTCGGGAATCGCTGAGACGAACTGCTGAGAGCAGTACAGACTTTGCCTTATCTGTTGAGTTTAGGGTTGTTAGAAGCATTCCAGGTTCAACATAGTGCACTGAGATCGGGTGACAGGCTACGCGTTGCAGCATTGCAGGCTCAAACCAAATACCAATTGTCTAGCTAATGGAGTTCCGCTGGTTGCGACCGTCTTGCAACTTGCCTTTTATTGTGCCAGGGTTGGACTCGGATACGTTGGTGCACGCGAGAGTTAATGCAGCGTGGCTTTGTCTAACGAGGGTTGGCCTCATAGTTTTTGCCAGCAATTTGGGTTGTTTGGAAGGCACCACCGGAGTTGACGGTGAAAGTTGCTTTGCTCCACGCATGCTCGACAAAGGAGCTGGACCTTTGTTTGTCGCCCCGGTGCGTTTGTCGAGGTAATGGATGCGTACGTTACCTGCTTGTTATACGCACCAGCTTGCCTTCGGCTCTGAGCTGTCGGTGTTATGCTTGAACCTCCAGGTGAAGCTTCTATGTTCGGAGAAGTGGAAGAAGGCATGCTTGAGGCTTGTCCACTTTGGGAGTGAGAGGACCCACTGGATTTAGGGATACAGACACTGCAGTGCGGTTCGAGCGTCTAGCTCTCTGTTTCGGCTTGGATTCAGAGCTTACTTTTGCTGGGTGTGGTACTATCGTGGCCATATTTAACTCCGTGGAATCGATCGTGGTATCTACAAAAAGCGCGATAATCTCAGTCATCCTATCGCACATTTTCCTGAGCAAAGATAAACAGTTGACAACTGGAATGACTTGACAGTTTGGGCAAAACCAAACGGTGTCAGCCACTTTGTATGTCTGTCTCCCTTCTTGGACGGCTTTGCCTCCACCTTGCGTACAGTACGATCTAGTGCAGCTAGAACAGGTTACACTGACCTTACGGATATTACTGCAATTGTCTGCGCAACATAGGCGATGTTGAACCATTGGAATGCTGGTCGTTCTCTTATCGATTACAGCAAGGCCTATCTAAGCGAGCACCTTGATGAGTGTTCTTTGCGCCAGATTTGACGCACAATCAGGTCAGAACACATACACGACTTAAGAGTTGTTCCTCCGCACCAAGGTCAGGCGGTAGAAGCAGATGGCGGTAGTAACGCGCAGACTGTCGGGTTCAGCGATCAAGCGAAGCGCATTTGAACACATACAACCACACATAGCGGTAGATGGTGTTAATCGGTCTGTATTAAACGACGATGCAGGTGAGGCGCTGATAAGCGACTATAGAGCTGTTCAGTTGAGGAGTGGAGCAACTAGACTTTAACCTTGTTTTGCTAAACTTTACATGGATTGTTGCCGCGTAGCTTGGGAGCCCTAAGTTTCTTTTTCCAATGAGACCAAAAGCCGTTCCGAAAAACCGGTTTACTGTAGCTACACACGTGGAACTCGGTAAAGCGTATGCCAAAAACTGCCGCTAGAGCAAGAGTATGGTCCACACAGGTTACATCCAAGAGTTGGGAAACACTGAGTAGTGCTCGTCGAACTTGTTCGAACGAGCGCACACCCCATATTGGGCAGGGAGAATAAGAGTGACCCCGGGGAAGAAATCGAGAGCCGTGCTATAGTGAGACCGCACGGCGGATGTGACGCCGGGAGTGATGCGTGAGTATAACCTACTCCCTCAGCTTATGGCATGTGTCCTGGCGAGAGTAAGCCGGAAGGTCTGGATGATCGTTCGGTCAGGCAAACCAATAAAATAGAACGGCGCCAGTACAGACTAAGGAAGCTGAGTGCGTAACTGGGCCGTATAACACGTTCAACGAGTTCGACAGAAGGTAGGAATAACGAACATAAACATTGAGTGATGTAAGACGCGTAAACTCTTGTGGTTCTTCAAGCTTCAACTGTGAACCAGAAACAAAGTAACTGAGATTTTATTATGCAAAGTTCAATAAGCAATCAAGAAGTTGTAATTTGCCTTTTTGGGTCAATACAATAGGGGAAATCTCCAGCTCGTTTGAACAAGTTAATTTGTCGTTCAAGCATATAAACCGTATGACTTGCAAACAAATTCGCAATAGGTAAAAGGCGTCGGAACATATATTGTAGGAATATTCCTCCAACGTGAAAATGCAGTCTGCGTTAACTACAATTAGCTCAAGCGACGCGCGCAATAGAACTTTGTTCTAATAGACGTCAAAATGAGCACATAAAGTGTGTTAAGAAAATGTAGCAAACCCACCAACTGAAATACAGAGACTCACATTCATACACGCGCTTAGTAACTCTAATGCAGCGTACCAATGAAAACCGCATCAGTTCTTCCTACCTTTTAAGCAAGACCCGTCGTCGTTTCTGTGCTGGCCGACAAGGGCCTCGCTAATGGCTCACTAGGCGTGCCTGACTCAGTCAAGTTAAACCGCTAGTGCTACAACATCATGCGCTCGATGTCGATGGAGTATAACCTATCGGCTTCTGCCGCTCGCGCACCTGGTGTTTCTTCTTCGCATTCATGAGGGCTACCTCCTGCCCCTCGTCAAATATCTTCGTGCTCAAACCGCGCATGCACGCCGACCAACCGCATTCGATTTTGATGATCCACAGTCACGAATAGGACGTGAGAGGCTCACTTTAATCATTTCCTCGTAACGTCAGTTCGGTGTTCCCACGTGGGGCTTCCCTGCGCTCAGACAGCCATACAGCAGCTGCTATGGTTTTCGCGTCTAATCCATACGCCACACATGACCCAGCAACCTAATGTGTCTCAGCAAAAGTATGCAGTCCATTGTATCCATTCCACTTCAGCGCAACCCTTTCGTTTCCTCAACTCCGTCGCACTAACCAATGCGCAGCATCCGTCGCAACACGGTTGATGGAACCAATCCAAATTTCGCACATCCCGCCGGTACATCGTCCGTGTTTAGCTGCTCTATAGAAGAACGGACAGCACCATGGATTTTTATACCATCAGCTTTGTGCCAACAGTTAGCTGATGGTTGTTTCACACACGTTACTCAAGTTTCTCGACCACCGCCGCTGCCTTCGAGACGCGGATACGCAGCTCACTGTTTAGCTGCTGGTCAGTCAACATCAAACACCCAAGGTAGCAGGAGTGGGAGGTGGTTTGCAATACGTCAGCATAAATGCTGCTTTGCGGCAACAGAGAAAGATTGCACCTCCGTTCAAGACTGAAAGCGACAGGCAGTTTTGTTTGTGTTGAATGTTAGCTCGAATTTGGCAGCTGTCGAAGCCAGAGCACTAATCATGTGCTGCAACTCATTGCTGCTCGGCGCAAACAAAGCATAATTGTCAGCCAACGATAATATACGGATAGTTGTCTCAGACTAAGTTTCTCGCACTGTAACAACGGACGCGCAGCAACACGCCATCAATACGGTGCTCCCCACGAACACCTTAAGCATAAGCCGTAACAAAAGTACAAGACCTCATTGCTGGCTATCCGAACAACTTATCCGTGTTGCCAGCTGGTGGTTCGTGTTAATCCTGTTGCAGCAAATGGTTTGGCGGCTGTGTTCCAGAATGTGTTAGGAGTTTGTTTGGCAAGCGTCCTCCCTACAAAAACCACAGACATCCTTTTACCTACACTGTGACGTTGAGGGTATAACTCTTCACTAACTTCAATCACTGCACCTTTCCTTTCCGCAGGAGCATTCACACATCACGAACGTTACCCAAGTTGAAGCATTCCTTTGATGAGTCCTTTCGCTGTCGAACCCAGCGAACAAAAACACACAGAGTCAAATCTACTTACCAAAAGAACGTGGCTACTACCAACTTGATCAAGCCTGCGTTGGTGTGTCTCTATGAAACTGAGAATAAATTATTTATTTATTTATTTATTTAACTACACCCTTAAACATACTTTTACATGGCAACACCCACCCACGATTTTCCATGCTATTGGTCAACAAGTTACAATTTGTGCAATAATCGCTCACACGTGTCTTTATTATTATGGTCTCTCACTCGATGGTGTGCTTTGCAATGATAAAAATAGATTATTTATTTATTTATTTATAAAAATTAAACAAGGCAGGAGCAAAGACACAGGTTTGCTTCACACCACTGATAACTGAAGTTATCCGAGGGCTGTCCACTTGGCTGCATCTTCGTCCGCATACCGCCGTGCAGATGAACAGTTTAACTTACAGAAATATGTAGACAACCAACGTTAACGACACCAGCCACAACGCCTCGCATTTCGCCGTGATAATTGTCGTGGCGAAATCAACAACAGACGAGCACAAACGCTGGTTTCGTCCTCTACACCTCTCCTGCAACTAATGAGCCGCAAACATCATAGCTACGGCACTGCGACGCAAACGAAAAGCATATTGCTCCTCCTTCGCGCGCTGTTCAATGACCTGCGTGACTAGGCGGTTGAGCAGAATTTGCGTGTTCACCTAAAACGCACAACCCAGCAAGTTGACGCCGATAATTTGTGCAAAATTGTTTGCTCTCTTTGCTCTTGTACTGTGGTAGCACGAGGGCATCATTCAACTCAGAAGGCACCTCCTCCTCAATTCACACACGCTGCAGCAACTAGTGCATCGCATTTAGCAACGTGGGTCCGCCAAGTTTTAATATTTCAGGCATGATCCCGTCGGCATCGGCACACCTGCAGTTTCGCAACAAAGTAATTGCTCGCAGCGTCTCATCCAGTATCGGCGTGCCCGCCAGACCCGAATTCACATCGCCCTGCTTCAGGTCGTTTCGTGTAGGCAAGTCGAACTGTGAACGGTTGCACGAGAGACAGTCAACGTGTATCCGCCATTACTGCATTATGTCTGCAGTCTGTGTGCAGACAGCGGCCTAACTGTCATCAATCAGCGACCCCACCAGCTTTAATCTCGGCCCATACACCGGCTTCAAGGAGTCAAAGTATTCTTTGGGTCGGCAGCGTTCGGCGTAGTATACCATCTGCGTCGTCTTCCCCATTCACCATGCATTTTACTGCGCCAGAGCTCTCGGGTCAGTCGCCGCTAAATTCTGCCAAACGTACTGTTCTTACCCAAGTCACTGGGGTCGGCAACGCTCGCAGCAAATGCTGCATTCTTCGCCGATACTAATGCGCTAATCGTCGCATTATTCACATCAACCCAATCGTTCTGCTTGCAGTTGGAGAGCACGATGGTCTCCCCAGCAGCAGCTTTCGCCTGGTAACGGATGTGGTACCGGGGGTCGCCCACTGTGGCTACGCACTCCACCACACAGGCGGGCAAACATCGCCTTCTCTAGCTCAATACGTTTCGCCACAGTACAGAGGGAGATAATGTTAAAGTTAAGCCGATTCACAGCGGGAGTGTAATATATAGATTTAGGAAAATATATGTACAGAATGGTCTGCACCAATTTATGATCAGTGTCACACTCAGATCTAGGCAGTACATGTGTTATGCGCACTTTACGCATGTCAAGCGTGACGTACGATGACAGTGTCGGGCAGGTGAGTTTGACCGCTTCGTGGATGCCCCCACATTGCTATATCACTTACCATCGGGATATACGGGGTATTCGTGATCGTCAGTCCGTGAGTGGCACACATCAAGCATAGTCTGTCATCGCATTCGCTGAACCAATGCCATGCGGACCGATGGTATCCGTCCACACCGATGCACCACGTTCAACGCGCGCGTTGAACTCACCAAGCAGAAATATTAGGTCGCTACTCGGCACAGACCGAAACGAGGGGGATAGCCGCACGTAGTAATGGTCACGTAGCTCATCAGGGTAAAACAAGCTAGGACGGTACATGTTTATAAAGATGGCAAACTTACCTCTTCCGAGTCCTACGTGAACAGTCATCAGTCGCGCGCTGATGCCAGTTGGTTTACCCACCAGCTAGCAATTTAGGCAATCGGATGTTACAAATTCGCCCCCATATTTACGTGGTGATGCGGTGACGTTTCTCACACGATAGAATGCATAACCAGCACCGGACTCATGCAACTTACCATGCTCAGCGAGCCGGGTTTCACTGAGTGCCGCAAAATCGATGTTGTGCCGTGCCAATTCCCTAGAGATCGCGGCCGTGGGTCGCTCGGGGCGCTCACTCGTGTTCCGGCCTAGTAAGGTGCGCACGTTCTAACACCCATGACAGTGTGCTTTTTGCGCTGGCATACGATTGCATTGGTGGGCAATAACACGCAAGGTAGCGGTTGAACTTCAGAGGTTTGCTTGAGGGACTCCACCCGGAGCCTTTGACTCAATAGCCTGACCCACGAGGTGCTGGTTGGTTTGGAGATTTACTCGACGGACACTGCCTGGAGACTTTGGCGCGATAACCTAACCCTCAAGGCAGTGGGGAGCAGGTCCAGTTTGGGAGTGTGATTGTAGAGACAGATTGGGATCTGTTTGCCGGTCGACACGCGCAGCCTTTGGGGTACTGGAACGATTCATCTATGTTTTGCGACCGTGGTAGGATACGCACCTGCGACCACGGCCAGACGCAGGAAGATTTTGCCAAGTTTGCAGCAATTGGTCCAGGGGCTGCCTGGCTTGAGGCCGACGGTAACAAACCACTGACCACCCGGCTGTGCCCTCCCACCGTCAGACAATGCATGGCGCTCGTGCTCTACGCCCCTCGAGCTATGAGCTTCTAACCCGCACATCTGTTGTCTCACATGGCCAGATTTTATGGGAAGAGAACCATGGACCACCTTCTAACCTCCGTAGTGGAAGGACTTGGATAATGGAAGGGTGCGCACACCTGACAGGATAACGACGCGTGTCCTAAGCTAAAGCTAAAAAAGAAGCTAAGGTCACGACGCGTGCGCATGCACCGGAATATTAGCGCTCTGACTTAACTTGCTTCCTACTGGCGCCATTGCAGTGCACACTGCTGCGTCTGCACTCTATTCAACGGAATCAATATCACAACTTCATTCTTCTCGCATCACTCTTTACCTCGCTACAGCATCTCGGGAAAAAGCGTTGCCTATCTCACACGCAATACTACCACTGTGTTTTTGCACATATAACATTTTGACATCATTCAAAAGCTTGTTCGGTGCGTCTCCTAACCAGCCAACGTTCTACTACAATTTGGCGTCCAGTACTGTAGCTACAACTTACTGCTGCAGGCACCAGGTTTACGTAAACTGCAGTGTAGATTTCGCATTTGCTTACGCTCAGCGACTGTCGTTGTAGGCCCACAGTGTGCACTCACAGCTTGCGCCCACAGTTTGCGCCCACAAGCTAGCTTGCGTTTAGCGGTTCAATAATTATTCGTTACCCACAGGCTACCCATGCCTGACCTGCAAGGACATGATAACACTGGACGGACAAGCAAGAAAGTCCTAACAGTGGAAACTTAAAACGGTCAGTCTGTACACTCTTATTTTGTACATTGGGGTGTAAAAAGGCACTGTAGAATGGTTCCGTAACATATTTTGCTATCATTGTTCTGTTAACATAACTGTCACCTTTAATGCCGGGTAGACGCGCATGCTCTTATACAGGCTTCCAAAAAAGATCAGTTGACCTTAACTCCCCAAATTTGTCAAAATCCACTTAACCACCTGGACTGCGAAGTCACTCGGGAAACCCTGTTGATACACCGAACGATGCACTCTCTTGGTTCAAATGTAGCTAAGGCGTTGGAAATACTCAATAAAGCTGCATTTTATGAGCAATTGGCGACAACATTCAAAATGTTGAAACCTATTGCAGATGTCGGCATGCCCAAAAAGGGATTATTTAAAACCCGCCGATAAATTCGTTGGTGCTGTTTCAACATAAGTGTTTAGTAGCCATTGAGGTGCTAAATCACAGTGGCGTTCAGTTGCGGAATAAAATGCCGGTAAGAACACTGCAGGGACTGTTTAAAGCGAGTAATATGGTAGACGCTCAATGCAGATGTACAAGGCTGCGTAAGAACCTCCAACCCAAATACTGTTCCGCACTTATGCAACTTAGCAACGTATTGAATGCAGTTTCCATCAAAAAGGTAGCACAGATGGCAGAAACCACTACCTTCATAACATTAAGAATATAAGTTGACAAAGCGATCCTACAAAGCGAAGTCTGGCGAAGTCAGCCACTGTCGTCAGAAAAAGTCCTTTAAGTTGCTAGTTCCGACATAGGTATTACCACGAATGCCGACATTTTGTTTGGGCTAACCTGCGGCACGGGGAGTCCTTTCAGCAAAAGTGACGGAGCAGTTACTCTCAACCTCACTTCCGCAAATAGTCCGACCAAAGCACTGGCTGAAACCACTACGCTCAGTGCAGAAAGGTCTAACTGTGCGAATAAGACATCTACACATTCTTCAAACCGCAAGAAGTTTGCTAAACATCAAAGTAAAACTTACAAGACCATTGTCAGCAGTGGTGCATCATGTTCTTCAAGGGAATGGGATAAATATTCCATGCTGTTCCAGTGCGTATCATTGCCTCATCAGTAGCTGTCCCAACTACTAAACGTCGATTGGTACTATTAAAACAGCGCTCTAGAAATAAAATTTGCTCGTAACCAAAGGGATAAGGTGCGATCAAAGTAACGTAGCTATGCCTTAGAAAATCTTATGAACACCACTCTTGTTATAATAGGAAGGAGGGGTTTTCTCAAGCTGCTGTATCGCGAATCAGAATTGTTACAGTAAAGTGCCTTAATTCTCGGAAGTCACTTGAGCCAAAAGTACAGCATATCTCTAAGGCCCCGTACTACAACAAAATCCACAATGACGGTGCGCGTAACGTGGGCTACAGAAGTAACGAGATTTCTCTCACTTGAAAGTTACTTTTCAGTAAAATTTCGTGTCTACCGCTATCCCATTATCCTACCGGTACGTCGGTCCTCCACAAGACGTTGAGCATAGCGCTCTAGCTGTAACATAAGCATAAACTTTCCCCGGGTCATCGGTTTTCTGAATCCTACGGACTTCCATCCATTCCAACCTATAAAGCCACGCAATGTTTTAGGTTAACCGGCGGTAGCACTTTCGTCCATGTTAGAAGTTCTGCCGCACAGTAGTGTTCTACGCCTCTCCTCCTTCATCCTATTTACTTAGCTTGAATGTCTTCTAAAAAATAAAGCGTCATAGGATGCTCCTACCATTATGGGTACGTTTCCGGCATCAAATTCCTTTGCATTACAAATATTCGCTCAGCTCGTTTGCCTTGCTAAAATCCACGGAGCTATAAACATTCTTCTTATTAAATCCTCGCTCCATAAACAATAAAATGCATTCTCTCCGCTTTTCTGTGCATTTGCTGCACCATCAAAATATTCTGGTTACTGAATCGTTTTTTACTGACCAGACATTAGCCCCACATTAAGCCGGAGTACTGCTACGTTGGGCATGCAAGCAACATGCCGCCCCCCAAGGTTTTTTCGTGAGTATCGTTTTCCACCGAGAGCAAAGCAAAACTTAAAATACAATAGCGTCATTGTACAGCGATGACCAAGTTGCGTGATTCAGTGGGGTTTGTGGGTGCAACCGGGGCAGATAAGACTGCAAATGCATCAGTGCTTGTGTGGCATTCGGGCCCAACCGAACATGGAGCGCTGTCATCCAATCAGACCATACAACTGTCCAGCCAATCACCACCAAGCTGGAACCAACGAAACCGATATACCCCAGTGAGTCTGGTAAACCCGTGAACTTCCTGTTGACACTTTGTTGACTCTGCTTGTCAATATCCCTTGATCAGCTGTATCAATACTGCCGGTCATTTCCACGATCTAGTATTCTATCCACCTACTAAAACAGTTCGGGTTATATCAACTGGCGATGGAATTGGTAATTAAAATGGCAATTTCAGCAGACGATTTCCGTGCAATTCTTCAACAACAGCAGTCGCAGTTCGAGGCCGCTCAGCTCCGTTTACTCGATACTCTAACGCGTAACCTCTCCCTGGTTTCCAAGGACAAGGCACCGCAGGATGAACATACCAACACTGAATCAATTGTTTCTACAATTCAGATTTTCCAGCATGACGTTGCATCGGGTGTTACTTTTGAATCCTGGTTCAAGCGCTATGAGGACATTTTTCGTGTTGAGTTCGGTGGGAAGGAGGATTCATGGCGATCACGAACACTGCTTCGTAAGTTGGGGATCACGGAGCATGATCGTTTCGTAAACTATATTTAGCCCAAACACCCACGCAAATTTTCTTTTGATGACACGGTTCAGTGCCTCACACAGATTATTGGCGAACGTTCCTCGCTCTTCAGCACACGTTATCATTGCTTAAAACTCGTCAAGCACTCCATGGACGACTACATTACCTACGCAGGTATCGTTAACCGCGAGTGTGGACGTTTTAAACTTGCATCCATGACCGAGACACAGTTCAAGTGTCTCATGTTTATTTGTGGTCGACAATCTCCGTCAGACGCGGACATCCGCACATGTCTTCTCACCAGACTGGAGCAAGACCCAGACATAACGTTGCAGACAATGGCCGAGGAATGTCAGCGCCTGATCACTTTGAAGCATGATTCCCGTATGGTGGAACAGCAGCAAATCAACATGGCAGATGTCAGACCGGTCAGAGCACACAAACAGGAGTCCGAAAAGCCACCAACAGCATGTTGGAACTGTGGCGCATGGCACTACGCCTCACAGTGCACATTTTGCCGACATCGGTGCAATCAGTGTCAACGCTTTGGTCACAAAGATGGTTTCTGCAAACCACGCAACTCAACTAAAGCTGACAATACCAACAAACGGTTTCCGAAACCACCGCAGAAGGCTAGTCGCAGCATTGTTGCTAGCTATCAAGTCAACGCGACATCGCGAAGACGCTATCTAACAGTGAGAGTAAACGGGTATCACGCGACTGTCCAGGTAGAAACAGGATGGGACATCACGATTATTTCGCAAACGATTTGGGAATCCATCGGACGTCCTCCAGTTATGCCCACTCAACAGACAGCCCTCAGTGCATCCGGAACAACTCTCGGTTTGGTTGGCGAGTTACGTTGATTGGTATCTTATAATGGTCAAAAATTTGAGTGTATATGCTACCTCACTAACCAACCAGGATTGAATATTCTCGGCATTGACTGGTTAGATAATTTCAATCTTCGGAGTATTCCGTTTGATAAAGTCTGCAAACTGACACTGGGCATCAGCATTCCTTCCGTAATAATCGATGCAGGGCTACAGCAGTCCATTCCACAACGGTTATTTCAGTGATATGCACTAGTTTTCCAGGAAGGACTTGGTCTTTGTAGCAAAATTAAGGCTCAATTGCAGCTGAGAGCAGATGTTAACCCCTTTTTTCGTCCTAAACGTCCGGTGCCTTATTCTGCCTTAACCAGTGTAGAGCTAGAGCTAGATCGCCTACAGCTAGCAGATGTCATACGACCAGTCGATTACTCGGACTGGGCGGCTCCAATCTTAGTGGTACGAAAGGCCAATGGCTCAATTCGTGAGTGTGCAGATTTTTCAACAAGTCTCAATGACGCCCTTCAGACACACAGTTATCCACTACCAGTCCCAGAAGACATTTTTGCCAAACTTTCAGGCGGTAGACTGTTTGCCAAACTTGACCTAGCTGATGCATATCTACAAATCGCCATTGACGAGGAGTCAAAGGAATTGTTGACAATTAACACACACCGTGGATTGTTTCAGTTTAACCGATTGCCATTCGGGGTTAAAACAGCACCAGCTATTTTCCAGCAGCTTATGGATACCATGCTCACGGGCCTTGACGGCGCTGCAGCTTACTTAGATGATATCTTAGTGGTCGGAACAAGTCCAGAAGAGCTAGCAGTGAGGCTCGACCAAGTTTTGGATCGTATAAAAGAGTACGGATTGCGCTTGCGACCAGATAAATGCAGTTTACTTTTGCCACAACTTAAATATCTGTGGTTTATTATTGATCAGAATGGACGTCGTCTCGACCCAGCCAATATTTCAGCTATTGTTAACATGCCAGCGCCAACAGACGTCAGTACGCTACGCTCTTTTCCTGGCAAGGTTAGCTACTATTCTAATTTTCTCCCGGAAATGCATCGACTGCGAGCACCCCTAAACGCGTTACTCATGAAAGAGGTCAAGTTTATTTGGTCAGCAGAGTGTCAAGCAGCGGTAGATCGGATTAAGGATATGCTGACTGCCAATCTCCTTTTCACGCATTACGATCCCAAACTTCCAATCGTGGTAGCTGCCGATTCAAGCAACTGCGGCATCGGAGCTGTGTTGTCCCACACTTTCCCAGACGGTTCTGAGAAAGCAGTTATCCACGTGGCACGGTCGTTAACATCAGCAGAGAAAAGTTATTCCCAGGTTGAAAAGGAAGGCCTGGCTGTCATATTTGCTGTCAATAAATTTCACAAAATGCTATATGGCAGACGTTTCAAGTTACTGACGGATCACAAACCGTTGCTGCTCAAATTTGGTTCACATAAAGGCATCCCGGCAACTACAGCCAGCCGTCTACAGAGATGGGCTCTATCCCTACTGGCCTACGATTTTAGCATCCATTACCAATCGACCACAGATTTTGGGCAAGCCGATGTGTTGTCTCGGTTAATTGCGGATCATCCAGCAGACAACAACGAGACAGTGCTTGCTAGTGTTAAAGTGGATCTGAAGATCAATCGGGTAATTCTCGACACCGCGAAATCCCTACCAGTCTCGCTAAAATTCATCCAGCAGCACACATCGCAGGCTGCCGTACTACATAAGGTGATGGAGCACGTGAAAGTAGGTTGGCCATCGAAGGTATCAGATGCAGAACTCATCCCCTATCACCGGTGCCAAAACAGCTTATCAATCGTTGACTCGTGTTTGCTTTTCGCTGAACGTGTAGTTGTTCGCTCAGCTTTACGACGGCCCATTCTCACCCAACTGCACAAAGGCCATCAAGGAACCACCCGCACTAAAGCATTAGCTAGAAGTTACGTGCATTGGCCAGGAATGGATGATGATACCTCACACCTGTGTACGCGGTGTGAAAACGGTGCGACCACGCAAAAATCACCAAACAAATTGGCCCCTGTGCCATGGCCAGCAGCGACCACGCCGTGGTCAAGCGTACATGTAGATTTCGCTGGCCCAGTAGATGGTAGATCTTATCTCATCGTGATTGACGCTCATAGTAAATGGCCAGAAGTTGTAACAATGCCGACGACCACTGCAGTCGCAACAATTAGACAGTTGCATCAAATATTCAGCCGATTCGGAATGCCGGAGACATTAGTCAGCGATAATGGCCCACAATTTACTAGCAAAGAATTCGCAACATTTTGTGGTTCTAACGGGATGACACACATACGCACACACCCCTTTCACCCGCAATCGAACGGTCAGGTTGAGCGATTCCTCAACAAGTTCAAGCGTGCACTTATCAAAGGGCCAGGCGACGGCCCCAGGGACGATTGTATACACACATTCCTAATGATGTATCGAATCACACCACACCCCTCTTGTAACGGAAAGTCACCGTCGGAAACGTTGTCTAACCGTCAGATCAGGTCAATTTGGGACATAATCGTTCCGGAGGTGAGAGAATTAGCCAAGCCGGAAACAACAGAATCTGCGCAACCCAAACAGCACGTAATAGCGAGAACATTAAAACCAGGTGACTTGGTATGGGCAAGAGACTTCCGGCCGTCGCAAAACGGATGGACGCCAGGTGTAATCACCAGACGGATTGGTCCAGTCACGTACCTAGTAGAGGTCAACGGTCAGACATGGCACAGGCATATGTATCAGCTCAGACACCGCTCTGATAACAATCAGTATTTACCTCGTCACAATTCCCAGTTTGATTTTCAGTTATTACTGGAGGAGTTCTCATTGCCGAAACCGACAAAAGCAAATTCGGATCGAGTGGAAAACGAAAGCCAAGCGTTGATGTCAGATTTGGATGCGGTTCACAGACGCCCCGTACGCAGCCACCGATCACCCGATCGTTTCATCTATACCCAACGGTTGGCAACTACAGGCAGACGTGTCGAAAGAAGAGGGAGTGTCGTATTCGGGCCCAACCCAACATGGAGTGCTGTCATCCAATCAGACCATACAACTGTCCAGCCAATCACCACCAAGCTGGAACCAACGAAACCGATATACCCCAGTGAGTCTGGTAAACCCGTGAATTTCCTGTTGACACTATGTTGACACAGCTTGTCAGTATCTCTTGATCAGCTGTATCAATACTACCGGTCATTTCCACGATCTAGTATTCTATCCACCTACTAGAACAGTTCGGGTTATATCACTTTGGATGGCGCTGTAAGTAATGTTATTTCATCTAGTGTAGTTCGAAGGGGTCGGCAACAGTGGGAACATCTTTCTTAAGTGCGTCTTTAACGTTGTTCTGACAGGTGGAAGGCTTGACTTTGCACCGTCGGATGCGCCACGAGTGACTACTGGGATTTTGGCAGTATATTTATGGTGCGGCAGCTAGGCATGGATGGGCAATGTTTAGCAGACGTACGGGCATTTTCAGTCAACTTTTTGGGGGCGTGGTAAGGACTGGCAGGACGTAGATGTCGCGTATGGGATAGCCACCGCGTCGGTCTGGGTTCCAACCCCGGGTGCGCCGCCTCTTTTACTCGCTCCCGTGGCACAGAACTTATACTTGGTACGATACGGTGAAGCTTGCGGTGGTGCCTGCGCAGTGATAACATACAAAGTTAGGGCTTTAAAGTTATTCCACGCTGGAATAGCCACAAGAACGCTTCACTGCAATCCAAAATTATTCTTGCATCCTGTTCTACGTTAAAAGGAAAACCAAGTTTACATATCTTACAGCCTACATCCTTGTGATTAATAAACTTTGCTTCGCAACACACATACTATCGCTTCCATTTCCAACTTACCGTGCTTTTCAGACAACCGTGCCATACGAGGCACTTGGGGTGCACCCACACACATACATTCAGGACCACTAGGTACGCTTGCTCTCACCTCTTTCATTATACGGACCCCTAGGAATTGACTTTCTATGGATAAGTATATATTCAGCTGTATATTTAACCACTTGTTAATCGTTATGTATTAAATTCGGCATTTTTCACCTTTTCATAAAATACGCTTGTAACACAGCATTCTGCTGCTGTTTGGCGTTCTTTTAGGAACAGTATTAACAGTAGAGCATTCAACTTAACCCAACTAAGCATATTTATCTAGCAAACACACTACTCAGCTGTGAAGACAGACAAATGTCCGTGCTTAAATTCCCACCAGCAGCGCACACGAAGGTCCCTCCTGATGTCTCATTTGCACATGCTCTTAGGTCACTCGCAGAGGAATAGAAAATAAAGTAATTTGCATAAAATATTTAAATACTGCTTTAAATATTGTAAACCGTCAGCTCTTAACGAAAACACTAATCCGCCGTAAAAACCCTTTCAGTTCGCGCGAGTGACCGAGATGCTTTTGTTCCTCAACTCTGGGTAGTAAGAGGTCAGGTCAAGTTCCCAGGACGATACAGGTCTTCGCCTAACGAGCGTCCTCTTTCTCGCGCCGGTAAGCTAACAATGACCCCTGTTCCTTCGAACTTTGCTCTATTTCGCGGCTTCTGCAAGGTTGAAGCAAAAGTGGGATCACTTCTATAGTGTCAAGCAGCACAAGGTTACAGCTGCATGGTACAATAAAATTACAATAATTCTAGAGGTATTTCAGACCAACGCCAACATAGGATTCTTTTAAACGACCTTACGCTGCAACGTTCTATTATAGCTGGTGGTAGCTTATTCCAGCTATCGACTAAGCGTTGCAGAAAGCACTTTTTTCGATATCCAGCCTTGATCTATGATGCTTGCGCTTCAATTGTTGTTCTAGCAGGTGATCTGACCCAGCCAACTCAAACGGTTCAGTATACTGGCTACCATTAAAACCGTGATTTTAATGTCTCTATTAGATCCGCTCTTAGCCTGCGCCGTTCCCGTGAATAAAACCTAAGCTCCTTAGGGGTTCAGCCTACGGCTTGACGCCTAGACCCT
The DNA here is from genome assembly GCA_944474145.2 of Dicrocoelium dendriticum. Lineage (NCBI taxonomy): Eukaryota > Metazoa > Platyhelminthes > Trematoda > Plagiorchiida > Dicrocoeliidae > Dicrocoelium > Dicrocoelium dendriticum. Next base: position 36,881,973 of record OX104067.1, on the reverse strand, counting down.
AAATCATCCTAGTCACTAACCTGCATATCTTTCAATATAGGCCATGTCTTTCTAGTGGTACGGTTGCAAAGCCTGTACACATTATTCTAGATGAGGTTTTACCACCGTTTTGTACAAGGGAAGAAAAGCCTTAGCTCTAGTGCTGCATAAAGATCTGAGGCGGCTCAATTCGTTCCGAACTTGGTTGGCACCATGCTTACCTTACGCTCTAGATATTACTTGGCATGCAACCATGGTGTCTGAGTCTCGTGCTTCATCTGCATGTCGCAGTCATAGAGGCCCGATAGACGTTAGCTCCGCAATCCTTTTATTTCGAGAAGTCAGTAACTGGCAGTTGCAGGAGCCTAAATGTGGTCCTATTTTTCTCATCAATCCAATACAATGCAAACGTCCTTGGAAAAGATGTCTCGACTACCCCGCTGCTGACGATTTTCAGATCATCAACAAAGATTTAACAAAGGTAATGGAGAAAAGGACCTAAGCCGCTGATAAAGCTAAGGAACAATAATGGTTTTAAAACGATACTTTGAGGAACACCGCTGTGAGCAGCGCCGATGCTTGATCTAGATTTGCCGGCCCTAACTCGAAAGGTTTTAGGGCAATGTAACTACAAACCAGGGCAAACGCTGATGACGCAACCCAAACCCTTTCAGTTTCGCAAAGAAAATGAACCATGGGTTATCACGGGTAAAAAAGCTTGTGCTTGACAAGTCCCGTAGGACGGTTGAAGTGAAACCTAACATTTGCAGGATCATCGAATAAATAAATCGTTATTTAAGCGCCAACCGCTTTAAATGCACTGCTGCCTAACGATAGCGTAAAGTGGTAATAGGATGTGCGCACATAACGTAATATCAACGGCCGTTATAGTTCAGTAAAAGCATGAGAAAGGAAAAGGCAACGACAACGCTCACTCGTTTGTTTCTTCATCTGACAGATGTGCCATGTTAAACCAGTTTAGATACATCCATGCTAGTCACATGGACACGTTTACATGTATCCTCACCGCTCCGTTGTGGGGAGAGCCGTTATGGGCATGGTCAGGTTTGCGTTCTTTCGTCCTCCAAGTGGGACTAACTATAGTGAGTAATGCAAGTAGGAAAGCATTTGATTAAGGCGGTTTTTGAATAGCGTAATGTAAGAGTAAGGCTAGGGTGAGTCGTAAGGGCATTCCAGGTATGGGGCATACGAAGGAAGAAGACGTTTCCGCGACAGGCAAATCGACTGTATTGCGTAGCCAGGTTGATCTAATGGCTTCTCAGGCTGGCATTTTGGCTCAGCTGCAACAGATTGCGACATGGGTCAGTTGGGTTTGTCAGTGTTAAGCATGAATAGGTATCCTCGCTGACGTCCATATTCCCCACTATACAATCTCGGGGACTGCAGTCTGCGTTGGTAGGAGAGAAGAAACAATCCTCTAACGAGTTTGATCGCTCTTCATTGTGCAGCTTCAAGTACCTCAAAGTCATGCCTGAGCCAGGGAGGCCATGCCCTGGAGCACATATTTCCCTTGAAACCTTACATAGACATTCGGCATTTGCGGAAAGATGGATGGCTCAGATTGCCTGAAAGCCTTCCGTAAGGGACAAGGATGTTAACTGGCTCTTTCTGATGTCTTTTTAGCCTGTCTCTAGCAACCAAGGTCGTCCCGCACGATCACCTCGAGATCGTTTTCTTAGGAAGCACTATGTAACTTTGGTCCTCAAGCCGATATTTTTAGGTAAGCTGCTGGCGTATGCTTATGACTTTGCACTTGGTCACGTTGAATTGAAGCCGGTTATCCAATGACGATGCACGAGCCCTGTCAAGATCGCTCTGCAATGCCAAAAGATCATCCGATGTCCTGCTATCATGCCAACTTTGGATATCATCTGCAAATAGTAAGAACTTCGACTGTAATACACTGCCAAGATCGTTAATGAATGTGAAGAATGTAGGTAGCCCCAGCACCGATCCTTGAGGCACGCCACACTAGACGTCAATTGGATCGGAAATGGAGCAGCGTACTCTCTCCTTCAGCCGAAGTTGAGCGAGAAATTTGCCGATCCAACCAAGTATAGGGTCACCGAGTCCATAGTTTCGAAAATTGTGAAGGGGCATGCGGAGGTCCGAACGATCAAACGCTTTCGGTAAGTCCAGGTAGACCACGTCGACTCCCACTCTGGCATCGGCTGACTCTGTCTAGCTTGCTCGGGCTAGCGGCAAGTTTGTAGTGCAGGAGCAATTTCAGCGGAATCCGTGTTGCCGTGACACTGGGACGTTGTTGCTTTGCATTTATACGTTCCATTACTTTTGGTAAATCTGGGAGGAGTGTGTTTGGAAGGTAGTTTAAGGGCTCCGATCGAATACCACTGTCGTAAATGCGAGTGACAAGTCCATATTTCCACTTTGTCGGAACCAGCTTATCATGGAAACGACGTTGGAAGAACCGAGCTAATGGTTCAGAAAGGTTCTCGTCCGCGGACTTTAAGGCCGTAGTTTGATGTCGTCTATGCCAGGTGAGCTGCGCATGCGCTATGACAGCGTTTTTCTCACACTCACTGCCGTGAACGATGCATGGCTTAACCATGGTGGAGAGGGAAGCTGTATAAAAATCTGATGAAAAGATGAGTCACCCAGGGAAGTATAGCTGAAGTGTCGGCGAAGCAGGTTAGTTGCATTTTGTGCGATCTGCGCAAAGCCATCAGTTGCACGCAAAACCGGGATCCCACACTGCAATTTGCGGAGCGTGCTGCCATATCTATGCAGCAACTTGCTAAGTTCTGTTTGTGCTGGGGTTTGTCTCCGCTTATCAACTTGACGGAGTGGTTTCGTTTAATTGTGCAAGCATCTCAGTTCAGGTTACTTGAATAGACAGTACAAGCGCGCCAGCTTGCATCCTTCAACGCCGTGCATTTTCTAGTACGTCTCCTCAGTAGCGAATTCACTTGTTTCGGGTGAATGACCTTGCTTTCTGCCGCATTTACCACTAGCTCAGTGAATTGGATGACAGTCAACATCCAGGCAACATCGGCAGGCTTTTAGTTAGGAATGACTAGTCGGTTTCTTGAACGAAGTTGGACAGTATATCGCAATGTGTGCTGACATGGGTTTCCATGTTGTTCTCCCGGGTGTACTCCGTGTAACATAAGTAACGAAAGAGTAATAGCGCGTGATCGCTACAGCCGAGTGGTGCATCTATGGTCACGGAGTCGGGCATTAGTTTCCCGTTAGAGAGCAAAATGTCCAAACAGAGGGTGTGTCACCTATTCGGATTAGCGTGGGAGAGGTGACGTGATTGTACTTAGGTTCGTCGGTGTGCACCGCCAGCAATTCGGCTTTGAATTGTCTGCCGCGCGATGCCGGAACTTTGTTTGCGTGCAGGTTGAAGTCCCTCACTAGTAGGACGTGACTGTATGGCCGTTCAAGGACTCGTTTCATCGCAGAAACTAGGCAGTGATGCGTTTCTAAGGTGGTTATTTGAGGACGGTAAACTGTTGCTGGAAAACACATCACGTCTTAGGTGCATAAGATAGCAAAGGGAATCGACGACGTTTGTTTCTGGGTCCTGGATGAGATCAACATGCAGGTCGGATCGATACTACAAGAGCACTTCCCCACCTCTGCTACGTTGACCATTTCGCATGGAAGTCGCGCCCGGTGGTGCGACCTCAGCATCCGTGCCCTCTATGTGCAGTCGTGTTTTCTTGACCATAACTAGGTTGCAAGACATAGAGAACTGACGAAAAGGAAATCCGGTTGGCTTGCTGAGAAGATTTTGCGCATTGGCATAAGAGTAGGTGAGGGTATCGGTGGTCAGAATGGTGTTTGTGAATGCTGGATTCCTTTGGGTGTCTATGCCAATCCTTGCGGGTTCGGCTGCCGGTCGCTTTTTGCAGGACCGGTGACGCACTAGGGATAGTTCAGGTTGTTGTGTAGAGCTCTTAACGCCAACAAACGGGTGACTATCCAGTCCTCTTTCAGCTGTCGGTGGGTTTTGGCATTGTTTCCGTTCTGAGACACAAGGTGCCTGAATTGTATTAGCAAGTTGCTTGCTCAGTGCTACCTTGTGTAGCTATGGTCCCGTGCCTAGTGCCCTTATGCGTATTTCGGATGGCAACACCTTACGCTTTTTGTATCACATTTTGATCACATGTTCTGTCATCCGTTTCGGGGTGCAATGATACTTTCAGCACTAGGCGACCACACCATTTGCAATTAGGTGACAGCAATAACCCTGATGTCGAACAAGCGATAACATTTTCGAGGAAGAGTACTTCACGAGTAATTGCCATTCATCCGTCATGCGCTTTGATCTCTAGGTTGCTTGGTGACTGGAGCTCGGGGACACGGTGAACAGGGATAGATATAGCTACTGGTTGTTTAATGAAGTCAGTTGGAGTTTGTTTACTTTTCTAGCGTTCGCTCCAAGGAAATATTCGAGCGGTGCATTTGGTAGTACAGGGGCGAGTGGCTGTCAAAAGGACTATCTCTGCATCATTACCTGACTGAAGTGTTACCTGGCGTAAACGCTGTTCACGTTACTGTGTTGAGTTTGGGTGACGGACGAGACGCATCGTACTGACTGGTTTAGCTTGAACCCTTACTAGTTAAAAAAGGGTGTCCCACTGCTTTTTGTCGTCTAGTGTCTTATCTTTATGGAGTTCGCCCCGGATTCCGTCACATTAGTGCATATAACAGTTAGCGAATTACGGTAGTGTTTCATGTTGTGCTTTTTGTAGGGACCAGTGGCTGCTTTCTTCGGTTGGATAAATCATGGGGTCTTGAGTCTCGTGGTGGAAGCGCAGTAGTAACTCATTTGGCAGCGGGTGGGGTTGCAATGGAAGCTGCCTCCGTCACATGGTAGCAACAACGGAAGTTTAGGTCGCCGGTCCTCTAACCGTGTTTAGTGTGGCGGTTGCTTCTGTTGAGGAGGGTGTGGCAAACGCAACTTTATGAGCGGACGCTGGTGTCGGGTGTCTAAGTCTGGATCGTTTTTCTTACCATGTGCTGAGTTGTATATTGCTGTTGAGCAACCAGTTTGAGGCAATGCTTTCGCTGGTTCATGCGGGACAGCTTTTACGACTGCTGCCTGCTCTATAATCTTTGTCAGCCTGTCCTACTTCTGCGCCAACACAGTTTTGCATCTGCCTAGTGGAAGAGACGTAAACTCAGTGCAGAACCAGCGAGAAGCAGTCATACCATTAGGCTTTGTTCTCTGGTTGGGACTGAGAATGAAAGTATTGTTGTCAGTTTCTGCATTCTATTCCAAATGCACAAGTTTTAAACAGCTTTTCAGGCTGCGACTAAAGTTTATTTCGGAAGCGTTGGGCTTAGCTTTCAGGGGGCAACAGGTACGTGCCGCTGTGTCTGTCAGATCTGCGGAAGCCGTTCGTTGCAACGTCTGCACTGTTATGCTGAATCCAAACGCTCGATCAAGCTGGTGTTCTGGCATACACCTGTTCGATTTCTGGAGAAAAAATTCAAGGTGGTAGACACAGACAGCCGTTATGCCAATCAGTAATCTCTTTAACAGTAGCCGGAAAATATCCACCAAATTTGCACAGATGGAAAAACACACCAAAAACAAGGTATTGGTGTAACATTTACACAGGGATAACACGTATAACAGAGTATTCCCAAAGCAAAAGTAGAATCCAGCACGGTAAAGCAAAATTCCTTAGCGACCGTGGGTACAACCCGCCTGGGATGCGCGAGAAGTTGAGATTCGGTGGTTAGCGTATTCGACGTCCTTGCTAAAGTTGGGATAACGTGATTTAACTGAGGTTCCATCAGCAAGGCAGCTCGTTATTTCATCCGCGAAACTCAAAAGCTTATTAAGGTAAGATTTCTTCTTAACAAAAGCTTGATGTTCGGTTCCAATTAAGTTTTGACCAAATAAGTGTTCACATATTCGTTTTTGAACAAGCTTTTCCAAGCACTTAAGTAAAACGTGGGTTAGACTTAAAGGCCTGTAATTGTCTGGTAGCATTTTGGAACGGCTTTGAAATATAGCTACGACAGTTGCCAGCTTAAAGTCCTGTGGGCGGCTACCTTCACGTAGTGACATGATGAATATAACCAAGAGAGGGTACTGGAGTATGTCAACCAGCGGTTTGACGACGGCAAGGTGCACATAGGCAGGTTCAGCCGACTTATGTAGGTCCTAGCCAATCAGCACCCCACAGACCACCGCTGCAGTAAGTAGAATATCCAGCATCGCTCTATTTCTTTAACAACCTGGAGATAAGGGTCTAGGAAGCCAACCGTTTATACGATTCCCTTTTTGAAGAACGCTCAGAATCACCTCTGCTTTGGCTGCATTCTCCGTGGAGTGACTGACTTTTTCGGCCAGTAAATTACCAACTCCTTGCCTTAAAGGTTTGGACTTATTATAACTATAATAAGTCTATGGTTTGTTTTTATATTTTGGGCCAGTCTGACTTCGTAGCAATACTTAGCTGGTCGCTAGATCTGTATTGCTGCATTGCGAGCTTTCGTAAACTGCAATTAATAGATAAATCCTCCCGATTCGTGAAAATTATTCCAATAAACGTTGTACTTCTTTATTGCTTGATTGCGTCTACGGCGCCACCATCTAGTTGTATTGGATTGCCTCCTAATGCGCAGTGGGGCGAAATCGTCTAGTAACTTAACTAGCACGCTCCTGACTAGGCTCCAGCTTCCTTCTAATGTGGCCTGATTCAATGCGGGCACCCAGTAGCCCTGCGGTGCTCTAGCCCGTAACACATTTAAATAAATAAATAAAGGGTTTATACTCAACTAAGCGAGGCACGTTTGCACAGACATGATCACGTTAACAGTACAAAATATGGTCAATCAATGTCAATGGAACAATAGGGTTGTCACATATGCAGATATATGAATGAATGTATATGTGCATGAAGGCGTGTGTAGTTGTGTTTATAGTATTTGTAGATGTGTTCCTGCACTTTAATTGTGCTTGAACTTGTCGCAGTGCTAAATAGATGCTTGATGTCTGTGCTCTTGAAGTAGTTGTCCGAGTTAGCAATGGGGTGACTTTATTTGGTGGCGAGTCACAACCGCCACATCACAGTATTGTTAAACAGACATTTGTGGCTTTTTATAGGGTAAACGCTTGCCAGGCAAAAACCCACCACGTCCTGGAACACTGCCACCAAACTATTTACTGGAACGGGTTGCCCCCACACCACTCAGCTGGCACCAGGAGGAGGTTGTTCGGCTAGCCAGCCTTGTTCAGCTAGCCAAAGTTCCCCATAAGCCGGTGTTTTTCGGAGCTGTTTAGTATTTAAGGCGAATGTAATGACAAAATGCTCACACTTACCCGTGAGAGCCTTAGTTTGCACATTTGGCAATTGGCCATACTTGGATAGTAAAAGTTCTAACGTCGGAGCAGCACAACCAAGATGCTTTCTTGTCTGAAAGTTGAAGAACTGGAAGGAGGCATTTCCCTGCACCAATTTACAATTTCCTTCTTTAGCATTTACAGGGTGTTAGATACCTGCACCCAATCTGCATGTGCAAGGTTTAAATCCCTAGTCAGAAAACATTTGGTGAAGCAATTGCTGCCCGTTTGAGGAAATAAGAAGGTCCATATCATCTACTCTCATTAAGGGACGGCAATGGTTCATACAGATCACTATTTTTAGCCGGCCACCCACGCTGAAGAAGAAAGAGACAACAGATACCTACCGTTCTCACAAGAATCACAACTTTCTAAGTTCCATTTTAGCTTTTATGCAAGGGATGCACGCCACCACCTGCATGCTGTCCAGGTCTAACTACTCTACTCTAGATAGCCAGATATTAGGTCACTGATTGCATTGCCCTTAATCATCCAGGTTCCGGTAATCGCAATCCCATCAGAACACGAACAGCTAACCGACAGCTCCTAGCATTTACTTTTCACGCTAGAACTGTTGGGGCGCCACACCCTTAGTCCCGCTACATTCTATCTGGCTGCCGTAGTTGTTTTTAGTTCCCCTCGGGCGAAGAACCGAGGAGATAACCCGCTTTTTGACGCAGGTGTTAAGTGTTTGTATACTAAATAACCTGTTTCTCATATATATACTGACTGGTTCCGGTAGACGTTCCTAGGATAAGTTCGGTTTTCTGGATCTTGGCCTACATGCTTTTACAGTACGATCCAGAACCGGCTTTCCAATTAATGGTTGAGTAAAATCAATTACCTTGGTCTTTCTTCTGCTAGATTTTTACCCTTGTGCAACTTTCTAAGACTGTTTGATGCGCCACACATCGTAAATATACTCTGGGTTGCAGAAGGATAATCCACGCCAGCAGGTAGCGACTCCACCTCTGTTGCTACTGTAGCTTTAGATAGCTCGGACTGTCTGCGTTCTGTCCAGGCTGACGCTGCGTCCATTTCTACATTTTCTTGCTCCACCGTCAACGGCGGAAATAAACCTAGTGATATTGCCGCACGTTGTACAGTCACTTGCGGGTCGTGATTCTTCTTGGAAGTCGTAGATTTATCAGCTAATTCGTCATCAGTGCCATTAAGCCTGTACTTTGGTGTTTAAAATTTCAGCAAAGCGTGTCTGATGCAACTAGATACTTGCCATTGCTAGTACTCATCACCAATCCAGCCCTGCTAAGTAGGATGTCACGGTGTATAGGATTTTTGTACTCCACAAGGAAAGGCCTAACAAATCCTGGTTACCACAGGACTCCTGCTTCCCTCTAATTGACAACAAAATGTGTCCCTTTTCTGACTACACGCAACGGAAGGCCGGCTATTCGAAGGATATCATATGCCGTTGTCAGTGACAATTGTCTCAGGACAGCCAAAGATGCTAAAGATTTAGCGCAGTTTCGATATGGTGGCATTGGTGGTTGTGCTATCCATAAGAAATACTTCAGGCCACTTGCTGTATGAGTCGACTATAATGAGGAACATTCTGCTGTTGATCGGTCCCGCAAAGTCAACATGGATGCGGCACCATAGCTTAGTAATTTTTGGCCATGAATAGAGTTCTGATTTTTGTGGCGCTTTCAAGACCTTGGCACACTGTTGGCAGCGTTTAGCTATTTATTCTAGTTGCTTGTCCATGAAGGGTCAGTATACATAACTTCAGGCAAGCGCCTTCAGCCGGTTGATTCCAGGATGCACGGCGTGGAACTGCCGAATATGGCGCTCCTGAAGTGCCTTGAGGATGACCACTCTTTCCGAAAATAGGATGCGGTCGTTTACGGAAGAGAGCGTGTGTCTCCTCTAAAACTACTGCTGCAACTCGGCATATGGACGTGAACGTAGCCAACTTGTTTTGTGAACTTGTGTAGCCTTCTTGAGTATTTCCTGTCGAAGGGTTTCGGTTCGTACAGCTTCTGTGGTAACTGGTAGACCGTGCAATGCAGCACTTACCAGATAGTTGACGTCAGGTTCCATCTCGACCGAGGCAATGATTGCGTCCCCATGTTCTTGCTGGCTGGCATCAGTTAGGCGGGACAATGCAGCAGCTTGTCCAATTGAAACTGTCGACTGGTACTTGATCTCGAAATCATACCCCATTAACGGAAGAGCCCAAGGTTGTAGCCGGTTTGCTGTGTAGGCCGGGATGTTTTTTCGAACCAAAGCTAGCCAGCAAGGACTTGTGATCTGTCAGAAGCTTGAAGGGGCGGCCGTAGGGCATTTTTTGGAATTTCTTGACTGCGTACACTATGTCCAATGCTTCTTACTTATTCTGGCTTAATTCTTCTCGGCCTTCGTAAGTGTTCTGGCGGCATGGGCGATTGCTTTCTGAGGCCCATCGGTGTATGTGCGTGTAATAACTGCACCAATCCCATGGCTTGATGCATCTGTCCCTAAAACAATCTCTTTGGATGGATCAAAAGCAGTCAAAAGCAACGTTTAAGACAGCAGTGACTTGACCCATTCGAAGGCATTCTGGCACTATGATGTCCAGTTCCAAGTTTGGTCTGTCGTTAGTAGCTTGTTTAACGGGGCACGCAGGCGGTGCATCTCAGGCAAGGATGCGCTGTAATGGCTGCCGAGCCCACAAAATGAACGCAAGCACTGCAGGTCTATTGGTGGAGGCCTTTTGCTAATGGCTTCTGCGTTTTCCGGATTTGGTCGACGTCCACCCCTTCCGAGGATAAAACCGAGGTGTTTGATGCGCGGCGTGAAAAGGATGCATTTATCTTCACGGATCCGGAAACCGTACGACTGTATACAACTAAGCACTTCATCCAGACGCTTAAATGGTTCTTCTGGTGTTCGACCCATCACTGTAATATAATCCAGATATGCAGCGGTTCCAGCAACGCCCGTTAGCATGGTATTCGTCAACTGCTGGAAGATAGCTGGCGCCGTTTTCCGAGCAAATGGCAAACGGTTGGATTGGAATAGCCCAAGATGAGTGTTGATCGTCAACAACTCCCTCGAGACTTCAGCAACATCCACTTGAAGATAAGCATCGGATGGATCAAGCTTAGCAAAATACTTACCTCCATGCAGCTTTGCAAAGCTAGCTTCCGGTACAGGTAGTGGGTACTGGGGGTCGTCCAGGGCGGCGTTGAGGCCAGTTGTGAAGTCAGCGCGGACACGTACCCTGCCATTTGCTTTCTTCACTGCGACAGTAGGGTCGGCCCATGAGGAGTAGTTGACGGCTGTGATGACTCCGGCACGTTCCAGTCGATCGATTTCTTGATCAACGTTTGAGATGGCTGCATATGGTACCTGTCTTTTAGATTTGAACACTGGTTCAGCACCTGGTCGCAAGTTAAGTGTTGCCTTGAAATGCGTACAATGGCCCAAGTCGTTCTGAAAGACAGAAGCAAAATTTCGCTTCAGGGTACAAACCATGTCTTCGACTGACGTTGATGATGGGTCTGGACTAGCTCGAACTCGGTTGCAGATCTGATTCAAGGGAACATCGAGGAGTTTCAACTTTTCAATCCAGTCGAGGCCAAGAAGATTCACATTCTGCCGTCTGAAATGTAGTATGCTCCCGAATTTTCTACACCTTAGAAAGCAATCATGCAATTGAGTTCGCCCACCAAGTTTAACACACCGCCGGATGCATTATGTGCAACTTTCGGAGACCCAACAATCTTCGGCCCCTTTATGTGCTTCCATGTGCTCCTGGAAATAATCGTGATGTCCGGGGCCGTGTCAAAATGCAGGTACGTTGAGATCCCATTGATCAACACACTGATATATCGTCGTCTCGGTTTACACGCGCTTTGGAATGCGGCAACTATGGACAGAGTCTAGGCGCCATCCTTTCTAGAATTCTGCCTTCTATAAGACTTCACTTTCTTCGACCGGACCTGACTACAGAAATCCTCTATGTCCACGCCTATGGCACTTTTGACAAATATAATGTTTGAAGGGACAAAAGCGAGCGAAATGTCATTCGCCCCATGAGCAGCATGCTGTGGGCGGTTTGTTCGTATGCCTCTTGAAGGGTTTGCATCGGTTGATGGTCATAACCTTTTTCACGAGTTGCACGGTGTCTGGCGGGGCGAGACCATTTCGTTCGACCGTGGCAGTGTCGTGTTTTAGAGTGAGCAGCCGTTTGGATTCTCTTACGAGGGTCTTTGGTGTCAGATCAGGATCCTGATCCAGCTTAGCTAAAAGCCGCTTGCGGATGTCGGCATCACTGGGCGATTCTAGAGCGCTGACGAAACTGACACACTTAGACTGAGCTTCCGTTAAAGAGCGTAGTTTGAAACGTGCACACTCACGGTTAATCATTTTTGCTAGGGCCCCAATGTCGTCCAATTCCTGTTTGACAATTTTCAGGCATTGATAGCGAATATTAAACAAGGCTACCGACTCGCCAAAAATTTCCTTCAGCTGCGACACTACTTCGTCAAAAGTCAGATAGGCTGTCTGGGCAAAATATTGTCTAGAAACATTGAATGTTCATTTATTCCCAGGTTGCGGAGTAGCAATTGCAACTTCCAAAAGTCGTCCTGACGAATGAAGTCCGTCCGGAAAATGTTTTCCAAGTGCTTGAAACACGCTTCGAAGGTGCCTCCAGAATCCGCGTCATAATAAATAAAGAAATAAAGAAATAAATATTTATTCTCGACTATGCGAGGCACGCCAGTTGAGGCATGATCAGGTATGTACAGCTGTACAGACATTTTATGGGAACTGTAGTGACAGTAGAAAATTGTTCATATGTCCATGCTTGGAACTGTGCGATGGTGAACATGCGAAAGAACGATTTGTTTGGACATAATCGCTCTGCCATATATCGCAGTCATACCTCGAGTAATAATAGATAAAAAATCCTGAGTGGTCCATTGGAAGATAATTGAAGAGCAAGCTATCCAGTATGATGATTCTAATTGAGCTGCCAGTGTGAAGTTATGGGCTGTGACTTTATTCGGTGGCGAGTCACATTCGCCACGTTGCAGTGTTGTTAAACGGACATTTGTGGATTTTTATAGGGAGAACGCTTGCCAGGCGAAAACCCACCACGTCCTGAAACACTGCCGCCAATCCATTGAATGGCAAGTTGTAACTGGCTATGTTTCTTGTTGAACGTTCTTTTGCTCCGTTATTCGCAGTCAAGTTGCGTCCCATTTTTCTACTGACTGATGCGCTATGCGAGCGGCCATTGCGTGCCTGGGTCCTCTCCTGTTCCAGATCGGTAGGTCAGGAACTAAGCATTCTTTCTGGATATGATGTGTTGATTATCTGCAGAACCACGTGAAGCCTCGAAGAATATACGTTGAAATATGTTGAAGTCTTGGAGGACAGGATAGGTTCCGAAGAAAGAATCGCAGATCCCCCGGGGTATGTAGTGAAATTGATTAGAGATTGTGGTAACCATGGCCATTTGAGCGGTCAAAGCGGATTGAAGAGCTTAGAATGACCGATTGTTCAAGCTTTGTTTTGGCAGAAGAACGTGCCTTCCGTAGTCGAAAGTCCTCCAGTCAAGAGATATGTGGAATAGGTATTGTTAGATAAATTGGACTCAGTGGTTCATGCCGCGGAAGAATTGATTGATTTGTCCAGTTAGTAAGTAGTAAAAAAGTTGATAATTTTCCGCTCATGTCCAGGTAGAGGAACTGTGTGCCTTGTATTGTTGTCGAAACGGAGGACAATTCCTTGGGTGCGTGTCGCCGTACCTGTGACAGACTCGGGAGAAAAAGGAAACGAACAGAGACAGCCACACAGACAGAAGAAAGGAATGCATCTGGAATGCAGTCAATCAATTGCGGCGATGCCTGAACTATTGTACCATTATGCATGTAATTGTTACTTAAATATGGCATATACACGTATATCATAAGTGGCGAAATACGACGAGAATCGAGCGGAACACGGATCAGTAAAGAATGAAAGATTGAAGATGAAGCAGGAGTGTTTGGGGAGGGGTCAGAAAGCAAAAGAGTGTTTAGGTGAGACTGGATAAGTCAGCAAGATGTAGCTAGGCAGTCAGATTAAAGTGGGGATAACAGTAGTGAATGTCGCGAGAAAGTAAATTTGCGGGACTACAGAGGCTATATAAAAAGCCCGTTGGCATATCAAACGAAGCTCTCAGGCTGAGGGTCAGGGTGTGTTGTGACTGCACAGCCTAGAACACGTGCGTCTCTGATTTCTGGAAACAGTCAGAAAATAGGAGACTGGTCAGACCAGGCTAGAGTGGAGCCAGGCCCGAAGTGTTATCCGTCCAATGGATAAAGGAAGGCAGAGAGAGTGCGAAAATGAAAGAATGTAATCGTGAAGGGGACAATTAAGGGGAAGTGGAAGAGCCTACAAAAATCTCGAGGCGTTGCGAACGGACCTTTGGACCAGTCGATGGTTCAAAAGTATGGGCTCAGTATTCGGAAAGCAGGAGACCATGCAGATGAGATGAGGATATCGGCTCATGGAGAGAAAGCCGTATTATAAATGTCAGAAAGTTAAAAGAGCGTCAACAGGATAGAAGTGTTAAAGATAAAAGCGGATATACTAGTGATGAATCACGAGCAGCAGTGCTCTGGAGGCGGGGGAGACAGAGCATTGCGCCTGCAGAGACTAGATCATTTAGAACTCAGAAGTTCGAGAGAGGTGATCGTGTTCGTGAGAAGATCAACAGCACTCATGTTCTGCGTCGATGCTCCTGTTTTCTGCAAACTCAAGCGTTGTGTCAGATTTTCAAGCATTGTCAGTTATGCCTCCATTTGAGCTTGTTGTTGGAAAAGCAGCTTTTGAAGTTATTTAGCAGAAAAATTCATCACATTTCCAATCATCCCCGTCACTATTTGTTTAAATATTCTTGCTAGACGCAATTCCGAAAATACTAATTTACTGCTCCACAAGACTTCCAGCCCAACCGAAGGAAAAAGCAAAACGCCAATGACCTTGACAGCCTGCTAGACTTGTTCACCCTCTATTTATATAGTCACCTCCACCTCTCGACCCACTCCATTTGCCCTCCTAAAATTAGCTGTTGGACTCAATGTCGTCTCGCCGACTAATCCTGTCTCGTCTGTTTGGTCTCCTGCTTTCCAACTTCTCTCAGACTCCTGTGACATTACTAGCCATCGTTCAGATGACTGAGCGCCGTTCGTATCCAATCATTCTTCAATCGGACGATTGAGTCTCTGTCATCCGTCACTCAGCCTCAGCTGATCAGCCAAATTTTATGGGACTGCTACCAGGCTACCGGGATGTTAGCGGTCTAGGCTCCGTCGATCCAAAGCACTTCCTCCCTCACCTTGATATCCTGCTGAACTTGTCCGCCCTATGTTGATATAACCACTTTTATCTTTGACCAGTCCGATCCTACTGACTCCACTTACCTTCCCAAATGAACCATAGGACTCAATCACAATGCGCCGACCAAGTCCAACCTCGGCAGCTCGGTCTTCTTCTCTCCTACTTCTGCGACGCTGCCTGCTATGCTCGGAAGACTGAACGCTCCGTGCCCATTACCTCTCGAGCCCCGTGGACTTTTCCACACCTTATAAGTAAACCTCTCTCTATCCGGACCGTCTCCTCTTCTAATGGCCCCTCTACTATCATTTCTTCTCTAATCGGACTGCCAACTCTTAGTGCCTTGTAATAACCTAGTCTCATCTGACCGGTATGCTCCTTTGACCTTTTCCAGACTAGCAAGTTATACCGATCTAATCTCTCTAGACTCACAACTATGTCTTGCTTACATCGACAGCTCGCTAGACTTGTTTACCCTTTATTAATATAGGCACTTCCATCAGTAACCTGTACTCTCACATCTTCAATCGGATGGCCGACGCTTAGTGCCATGCCCTTCTTTGTCATCATCTGATCAGTGTAATTCTCTGGGACTACTACGAGGCCTCCGGATGTGTCGACTTCTCGAGTCTCGTCTGTTTGGTCTCCGGCTTTTAGAGTTCTCTCAGATTACCGGGATAT
The DNA here is from genome assembly GCA_944474145.2 of Dicrocoelium dendriticum. Lineage (NCBI taxonomy): Eukaryota > Metazoa > Platyhelminthes > Trematoda > Plagiorchiida > Dicrocoeliidae > Dicrocoelium > Dicrocoelium dendriticum. The sequence goes on along the minus strand of OX104067.1, from coordinate 36,866,633 downwards.
TACCGGTGCTATTTCAGCACTGAACGTTTCATACTTCGCACGAGAGCGTCCTTGGCTCACCACACTTTAGTAGTAAACCTTTTTCATTCTGACTATCGTCTCTTAATTGCTCTCATGAGTTACTCTTCGCACTGCCGTCCGCATTCTTCCGCTCATAGCTGATTCCTTAAATTTCGTTTTCTCCTTGGAACGTTGCTTTACCTATGTTGCTCCCGCATTCGGTCTCAACGTTGTTGTCCTTAGTTTCACCTAAGATGCCGCTCGCATTCGGTCTGCTGTCATCATCATCGGTTTACCTGTTACTCACCAATAATCATATTAATCGCCTAACGTTGTCTACACGCTTTGTTATACCCTTCTTTCTACCTAGTAGTTGTAGTCTGAGGCACACCAGCGACGTGATGTAAAGAACGCGCTTGCAAATCAAGTATACTAAACAAAATTACATAAATTTTAATGTATCATAGGCACCGTTGCGCGCCACCAGTCTGTGTTTGTGCTTCTTGCTTCGTTGCTGTCTTTCTGTTTGGCTGCCTCTTGTCCGTTGCCCGTTTTCTCTCGAGATTTCCACAGATACATCCGCCAAAACAAGAAGGTTTATCCACTGGGAATAGTCGACCCACTTTCAATAGCCAGCTGGTTTACATGCTTGTTCTTTACTCCGGGAGATGACGAACCCACACATCGTTCCAAATGGAGCTCTTTCCGCCATTCTGGAGAAGCTACCACCACGGGGTCTAAACAAATGGGTTTAGCTCGCCTCGTACTCACAGTAGAACAATTTACTCACCTGGAATAATGTAGTTACATGGATCCACTGTTCCACAACCGGAGACTGACAATTCTGGCGTGATTACATTCACTGCCTCAAACATTCCGATTCTCCAGTCACCTGGAGCTTTTCTGATGTCATTTCACGGACAGCACTGCGCGCGCATAAGCGGCTTTTCCGATGATTTTTCCTGGAGCTCTCACTTGGTTATGGAGACAATTACACTTACATTTGAAGGAAATACTTGTCCACTTCGCGGTGAATAGCATTTATTCCTGTTTTGGACATATTCAGACACAAGAAACACCTGCACTCACCGTCCCTATGACAAGTCCAGCATGGATAGCTGGACACGGGTTGCGAGCCGGACAATATAATAGAAAAAGCCGGCCACTATTAACAATATGTTTACTCACCCGCATCATTATCATTCGACTCTGCGACTCTTTTACATCATTGACTGGCTTCAACGACTATTGCCGGTTCAGTACTAAGCCATTTGGCCAACCAACGAAAAATTTTGGCTGTCAACCGACTGCGAATAATAGAGTGCAAAATCGGTCTATACGATGTATAGCCGACTAGCACTACAGTTCAACGGAAGCTACGACAGTGTTCCAGGACGTGGTGGGTTTTCGCCTGGCAAGCGTTCTCCCTATAAAAAGCCACAAATGTCCGCTTAACAACACTGCAACGTGGCGGATGTGACTCGCCACAAAATAAAGTCACTGCTATACATTTCACACTGACGCAGTCCTCAGCCTTCTACATCGAACCTGTGCAACTGATTTTACTATGAAGAATGCTTTAGTGGAGTACCGATCATCCCGGCTTCGTAATGGTCATTGATTGCACTAAACCTTGTTCGGGCTCCTGTGCTCATGGATCACAACATGTCAAATTTACCCCCCACTTGTATCTTGACGCAACAGATTTTGCGCGCCACGGCGCCATTATGATCCTTGGTCTGACTATTACCTGACAATATGCTCGCTCTTATGGACTACATCTTTTCGTTTATTCCTTTCATTGTAACGAAATGTTTTAATATTCCAAAGAAGCTGTGCTTTTATGCATATTTAATCATGCCTTTTAGAGGTGTGTCTCGTTTTACAGAGAATATACTATTTATTTATTTATTTATTTAAATACAGAACACAGTACAACTACAGAGGACCTTGGTTGTATTTATAGGTCTCTTACTGACCTTCGACTTTTAGAATTGGAAGGTCAGCTACCAAGGTTAGTGGTTCCTCATATCTTTTACCAAGGTTTCAGGTGGCTTTTAATCACATGCAAAACTAGAACATACCAGAACGTTCGAAATCGATGTGATGATCGTTAGTAATCGCTTAATCGCTAAAATAGTGGATTTCCGAGGCAATTCTTGCTTCCTCCCAGACAGTATACTTGAAGCCCCAAAACGTCGGGCGACAAAATTATTATGGGGTCTCAAACACTTGGATTATCCACAACAGCTCCGTCGCCTTGGTCTCTTCTTTATGAAATACCAACATCTTCGGAGCGACTTGGTACTCGTCCCACTCAGCACCAGTGTCCGATGAGCGCCCGTTGGAAGTACGATGGGCGCCCGATGGGCGCCCGAGTGGCAAAACTTGTGTCACTCAGCGGGCGCTCGCCGAGAAAAGTTGTGCGGTTCCTCTTTCAAACGCCCGCTTTTGCCTAGATTTTGCTCTGTAGGAATAATCTAGCCACCTTACCTTCTCTGCCAACAGCTTTGATTGCGCTTTATTGCAATTCCACATATCTGGGGACCCTACCAGCGCGAAACTCTGTTTAAACCCAGAAGACTTCGGGTTCATCCGGCTCTCGCTCTATCAACTCGCGTAGTCAATGATTGGAACAACTTGCCGAAGCATGTGGTCGATGCCCAGACTGAGTAATCTTTCAAGCGAATGTTAGATTCTTATCTTTTGTGTACGACGGGCCTTTGCAGCTTCCAGTGTAGCTGTCGCTGTCCCTTGTGGATTAGAGCTTAACACCGAATCGCGGCCTCCAAACAATGATCGGGAAGCAATGGAGCAGACAAAGTATTTCTCCTTCTGTTCTCTACAATCCTATGAACCTATGATCCTATAAACTTCACCGGCAGGCCGCTCAGATTCCAAAATAAGTTCGAACGGTACGTTTCGGACTGGTGGAGAAATCTTCAGCAGCGCTTCCCCTTAACACTCCTTTGTGTATTCCTCGACGCATGACATTAGATTACCTCTGATCTTTGCCTCAACATAGCCAATTACACAACTGATGCACGCGATTCAGTCAACATCGTCATGGAGGGTGTCAAAAGTGCTTACATTCTTAATAATGCTTACTAGAACAGCAAAAAGAGCAAGATGGCGAAACCACCACGACCCACCGCCTAACCACTCGATCCATCCAGTGATGCCGCTTAATCCAGACGTGACCCTGCCAAGATTCGACCCCCGGACACCCAAACTACGAAACGAACGCCCTACAACTAGACCACGGAAGTACGTCGGCGGGTCCTCACTGCTCATATTCCTACCAGCAGGACAGTCTGCTTCTGTCACATATCCACGCAAGCGTTCTGTTACATGTTGAAACTAACGTCGGAATCTACGATAACTCTTGACTTAGCGGGGCCTCCGTTGAATCCACGGCTGCTTTTCGCTGTATGGCAGCTGTGTCTTTCGCTAAGCGGGCATTACTTGCTCACCAATAACATCGCGTGGGAAGAGTCAGCTGTTGGTGTGACATTTCAGCTACTGGGAGTGCAATCCTGTACGCTTATCGCACTTTTATGAGCAATACCTATAGGTATCGCATAACTGAAATGTGCAGCGTACATGCATGTACCAGCAGTTATGCGTAATATGGGTGTGAATACTTCATTCACGAAGTGAACATCTCTACTATCTTTTAATGAGTAGTTTTTTATTATAAGAAGTTCATGGAAGGTCCATCGATGGTTTCGGTCGCCGTTAGACCGTTGATATGGCTGTAAGCGGATTTCATATGCCATATTTTACGAACGCCCGATGCGGGTCCTTTATCGAGCGCTTGAGTGACCGATGGTGCTGACAGGGGTGTCTGCAATCCTATCCAACCCTGAACACTCCTGCCGCCACTTACAGAAACTGTACCACTCATACTCCCGGCTTCGTGGTCATCCACTCTGTCTCATGCATCAACACAGCCCGATGAGCGGCAGGCGACATTTCGCTCAGCGAGTCTGCCGACTTTGGAACGCTCTGCCTGCCGACGTAATCTCGGCATCTTCAGTGGATGATTTCTAGGCTCGCCTGGACTGTCATCTTGCCGACCTGCATCTTGATCTCCTCTGAGCCAACTAATTTCAGGTTGGAATACCATACCTTATACTAGCCCGTCATCTCTCTGCCACTTCTCACCAGGCGCAATAGCTTGTTTCTCTGCTCCAAACGCTCCCGATTTACACGTTGTCGGAGACTTTTTCCTTTATGCTACTCTTTTTCTTTCCCTAGATGTGTCAGGAGGTGTGGTTGGTTTCACTCCTCGAGCCGGCGTACATTCTGTTCGAATACCACATACCACCGAGGAAGCTAAGTCTAACACGCGAATCCAACCCGTTATAATGTTGCTTGCTCATTTTATATGACTCGACCCCATTTCTTTACACTTATGGGTCATGTAAAGCTTAAGCATTTCTCCACGAACTACTATGTTTCTAATATGTTTTAGTTAAAGTCGCACAATTTGCGAAAACGATAACCGAAAAACCAGTTGCATCGAAACCAGAAACCAAGAGAAGACAGACATTCCACGGCACGGTGTTTGATTATTACAAATGTTCCGAAATCCGACAAATTGACCTCAGCTGAAAGGCTCCTTGATGATCAGGCATTCCTTTAACAAATGGTATGTATTCTATTCGACAGTGAGCAGGGCATTAACGTCGTCCCAGCCTACTGCCTGGGTAGAGGGCAGGAAGATTCTACCAAGTTGCGCCCCCTTAAAGTTTTCTGCCTAGACGAAGAAGAACGCCCCATCTTCAGCCACACTTTGCGCATTAAGGTCGAAGCATTCTCCGTCTTGAGAGACCTCTGTCCAGAAGATCGCGTCAAATAAAACAAGCTGTTAATAAGCTTCGCACGCGTAGTCAATGGTGAGACTGATCATATTGTGGATTTTCGCGCAGTGAAGAGAACACCAAGAGCACGCTGGCGGCCAGATTTTCTGCTACCCAGCCCGCTAGCGCAAAGCTAGGTCTGCGAGTAATATGCCCTTGTGCGCATCCTCAGGAACAAACAGCGTGATTCCACTTCTCATCTCTGCATACCATCTAGATCTAATGGCGTTCGCAGAGACTTGGCCGTTCTCTGAGGTCTTGGACACTTCAATTAGCATACTCTCACGAGCTGATGGTATTGATGGGAGAACAGGAGGAGGCCTGGTTATCTGCCCGAAAAGCATTCTCAAAGTTCACGTCGTTCAGGCGTTCTCCGACAACAAAGCTGCCTTTTAAATGCTTCGGTACCGAATCCATGATGGCCAACAAACACAATTTGTGTTACCTACAGAGTTCTCTCGGGCTCAGGCTCTCGTCTTCGGGACTCGATCAACACCAAACCAGAGACAGAAACTGCATGCTAATGGTGACTTCGATGCACCCAATATCAATTGGCACCATCATCTTTATTTTCTAATAGGTTCTTTCAGGAGGGGCTTCTCGACGCTATTTAAGAATCCATTCTACTTCAGCGCATCTTTACGCCAACGCGGATACTCCTGGGCCAGGTATCAAACGTCCTTGACCGGATATTCACTACGATGCCCTTTGACGTCTGTGACGGCGACCCTCAAACCACTCGACCGGAGCGAGCACTCAGTAGCCTTGTGGACACGCCTTGCCAGCAGTGACCAAGCAACATATCGTCGTAACTTCTGGCATTTAGATCAATTATTACACGCTGCATCCTCATCATCATCAACAACAACAACAACAGTACATCAGCCAGTTGAACTGATGCTTCGCTCCCATAAAATCATGAAGACCTATGAAATAAAGAATAAGAAGAGGGAGAGAAGGGGACTTACCTGAAAACCTTAATGCCCTAAGCAAACATTCAGGGTCAAGGCGCCTACACCTTGTGTAGACAACATACCGTCACAAACAGCTGGCTACCGAACAAAGATAAGGCGGCATCGGCGAGACAGCTTCCTTGCGGCTTTCACTGCCCCGCGTCATAATCAGCCATTACCCCACAGATAACTCAGCACCAAACACACCTTAAACATGCAATCCGCTTAGGAGACAGCACCAGACGTGCCACTGGTGTCAATTGGAGCCATGTCCTGAAAAGTCTCGAGCCAAGCACAAGGTAAGGCACGTGGACTCCAACCCGGAAGGCAAGACGGACAAACGGCACCCAGTTTGGTTGTCCGTGACTTCATTTCCCGCTGCCAAGTCAACTTCTGTCCACCTCGAGCCTTGCGCCATCCTATACCTGGTAGACTGAACAAGGCCCCCTAGGTAACCGGTGACCAGGCATGCGTAGCACGTGCCCGAGCCAACGCAACTTATTCAGTGCTATCTGTTGTGCTAGGGAGCTAGCATGATTATCACTTCCTAGTACCCGCCTACGCACATCATCGTTGCGGATACGCTACTGCTATCCGACTCCAGCAATGCTTCGCAGACAACGATGATCAAAGACTTGAAGGCGCCTCAGATCTTCAGACCGAAGGGGCCAAGTCTCACTACCATAGAGCCGAACGGCCCTCCCTGTGGCCTTGTAAACACGGCCTTTCAGACGGAGGGAAACTCCCTTCTGTCGCCAAAGATGACGCAGATACAAGAAGGTAGCTCTGGCTTTTGCAATGCGTGAGCTGACGTCAGTTTCTATTCGTCCATCCTTACTGATGCAGCTGCCAAGATAAGTGAAATGATCAACCACCTCGAGTTCCTCGTTAGCAAGCGTCAAGGGGTCATAAAGTGGCTGGTGGTCCTGCAGCAACACTGCACTTTGAAGGTGCGAAGTGCATACCTAATAAAGGGACCACTATGGACAGGCTATTCAGGGTTGATTGTGCCGCCCCAACATCGTCGAAAAGCAAGACGATATCGTCCGCATAATCTAGATCGACTAACCTTACACCAGGCAGCACTTCAACGCCTACATCGAGAGATTCCGCAAGGGAACACTCCATGATAGAATCCACGACGAAATTGAACAAAAACGGGGAAATCGGGCAACCCTGATGAACGCCACTTACAGTCGGAAAGCTATCCGATAGGACACCATAGACCCTGACGCGGCCTGTAGTGTTCGAATACAGAGCACGAAGGATGTTCACATATTTCGTGGAAACACCGTTCCGCGCAAGTATTTCGAACAGAATCGATCGATCGACTCAATCGAACGCACTCTTGAAATCGAGGGACACAGCTATTGTCGGTTTGCGGTATGCGTGGCGCTGCTCTAGCACCTGTAGCAAAGTGAATATATTGTCTATACAGCCACGTTCTGGGCAGAAACCAGCCTGCTGTTCCCTAATTTGAGATTCCCGTTCCACAGTGTGGCGACGAACGATAATCGAGGCCAGTAATTTTATCACAACTGGCGTTAGTCTAATACCCCTGTGGTTAGCACAGTCTGTGCGACTGCCCTTCTTGTATATTGCCACTATAATCGACTCGCTCCAATTAGCCGGGACACTCTCTTCGTTCCAGATACTTTCGAATAAGGAGGTCAGTACTTTGCAGAGGACCTCACCTCCATCCTTAAATAGTGCAGGTAGAAGGGGATCCAGGCCAGCGGCACGAAAACGATTGAGGGCTGTGATCGCGTTTCGGACCTCGGCCTCCGACGGAGGCTCTAACCTAACCGGCTATGGCTCGTCCTACATCACCTAACTAGGAAGAGGTCCTGGAGCAGGGGTCAGCTAAACTGATCTTGAAAGTGTTCCGCCCAACGAGCTATACGGCGCTCCTTATTGTGTATCTGCGCACCCGCGCTGTCTCTGGTTGTCTCACTGACGCCTGGTTTTCTGGGATCAGTGGTGCGGATTAGCTGGAAGCGCTTGCGGTAATTGTCTATTGCTCTTAACTCCTCCATTTCTTGAGCCCTACTGGTCCACCAGGCTTCCTTGTCAGCACGTAGGCTCCGCTTTAGTTCACGCCTAATAGCCCGTCTGGTTACATTGTGTTCAAAGCCAACCGGGAGGTGTCTTCTAGATTCCAACAGGTTCATCGACCTCTCGGATATCCAGTGACTGGTGCGGTGACAATGGATAGTGCAACAAGCAGATGCTCCTGCGTAGTGCATGGCAGCCGAGATCCTATTCCACTGAAGCTCAGTGTCATTAGGACAAGACAGCGAAAGTTCGATACGCAGCGCTTCTTGGTGGGCTTGCCTAACCGAGGACTGAGACAATTTCTCCGTTGCCGATCGTAGGGGGCGCTTGGTGCGCATCCCGGCAAAGTTCATAGAGAAACGACAGCGCACCAAGGCATGATCAGAGTCGACACAGGTACTCCAGTACGAGCGGCAATCCAGGATGGAACCACGCCATCTGTAACTTATGGCTATGTGGTCAATTTGGGTCCATCGCTGGCCAGCTACAGGTGGACGTCAAGTGGCACTTCGGCGCCCACTGTGTCTAAAAGCAGTGCTCCTAAGAAACAACTGGTGCTCAGCACACAGTTGCAGCAGACGCTCACCGTTGTCAGTCCGTTCGGCGTTAAGTCCATAATTACCACCCACCAGCTGAGCTTCTGAAGAGCTCAGACGCCCTACTTGTGTGTTCATATCCCCTGCAAGTACTATAATATCTGAACTAGTAGCACTGCGTAGTAGCGCGTTCAGTTCGTGATAGAATGTATCCTTGACAACATCTGAACTGCAGTCGGTAGGAGCATAAACGGAAATCACGAACAAACGACGTTTTGTGCTACTTCGTGAATCAACGTTGGATGATGTCGTCAAACGGGCTGCACACAAACGGCTGTTCATCAGAATCCAATCAACCAACGATGGCTCAGCCTTGGAGTTTAGAATGATACCTACACCAGCTTGACCCGTGAGTGCTGCATCGGCGTCTCCGGATGCGTGCAACCAATAACGAGAGGATAAGCCAGGTGCAGTTGATTCAATAACCCCATTAGGGTTATTTATACTAGTTTCGGACACACAACACACATCAATACCCAGTGTGTCCAAGGTGCTTGCGAGTGCAGCCTGTTGATCTGTTTGTCTTAGAGTGCGAATGTTGAATGTCACCATGGAAAAGGGATATCGTGGCCTTATAAGGGACTTTTATCAATAGGTGCTGTGGGATGGTGGCTGCAGATGGTTCTACTCCAGTAGCACTTCGGTTGCTGTCAATTAAGCTGGGAATTATAGAAGGAAGGTTAGTAATGGGGGCCAGGACGGGAGTTAGAGATAAAGGTGGGAAAGATAGAAGGGAGGCGCCAGCAGTAGCATGTTTTCGCTTATCCGCCCTGCTCTATGCAGCAGATAAGGCGACCCTTAATAATCTGCGCGGCGGCCGATGCAGGATGAAGTTTAGGTTTGAAGAAAATGTCGTGGTTGTGTGTGGGCTGAGATACTGCCAGGGCGCCCAGACTTAGACAGGAGGACGATTAGGGTCCTCATTAAAAGCCTTTGGCTCAAAAGCCTGTCCGCAAGGCAGCGGGGAGGTGGCAATGATTTAGTTTTACAGAAGTGGACGCCATCCCATTTCAAACCCCCAAATTTACACGCTGCGGCAAGCACGGAAGATTGGAGTATCCCACAGTCCCTGAGTGTTGACGAAGCATGGAACCTACTGCTGTCCAATATGACGTGGAGCATCAAAAAAGCCGTTTCGATGTCCCATGACAGACCGTTCCACAAAGGACCCCCTGGATCGACTGAGAACGGAGGTCCTTACTGAACAGAGAGCGTAAACTTTGGGTCATATTCAAGCGTACACAACTAATCTCGGATTATATAAAGCACAAAGAGGCCCTGTGCACAAAGGCCCTGTGCACCCTGAAAAAGCGGCAGAAGCAAGCTCAATACGAACAATACCTGACTGTTCAATCCCATACTTGCCCGCAGCTCTTCTCACACATAGGACGAAACACAAAAGTAGGCGTTGATACCCCTTTTCTATCTACCCTTGGGGAAAGCACTGTACTACATCATGATAACGAGAAAGCCAGTATACTGGCCTTGCAGTACAGAGCAGTCTACTCGGTATAGCCACCGTTGCCCAACGACGATGTGTCCACGTTCTCCCCAACTCTGGAGCAAGTTGAAATTAGCGTCGAGATGGTTATGCGACTAATCCGTGAGTTGAACCCCAACTCCGCACCAGGTCCTGACGGACTACACCCACTATTCCTTAAGCTATCGGCCAAGTACATCGCCCATCCGATGTCCCAAGTATTCCGAATCTTATTTGCAGTAGGCTGCTTACATTTGCGTTTGGAAAGTAGAAATAGGAATAACTAGATACCAGCGTGACCGACAGGACACTATGAACCACCGGCCGATATGTCTGGCGTCTGGTGTCTGCAACATCATTGGGGGAATAACCAAGCGCGCTCTCAAGGTACACTGGGAAGGCTTATGCGTAATCTCCCCCTCACAGCACGGATTCCGCAGGGCACGATCCTGCAGCCCTAACCTGCTTGATGCCAAGAAAGCATGGGTTAACACAGACGAGATGAGGCATCTTGAAGGCGTCTTCATTGACTTCAGTAAGGCATTTGGCAAAGTGGCACACAAACAGCTCCTACTCAAATTTTAACCTTTGATGTCATCGGAAACATCTTGGATTTCCGACGTCCTAGAAGAACGCACCATTCACGTGAAGGTGAACAAAACATTCTCCGTCCCTTTGTCTATGACCAGCGGGGTTCCACAAGGCTCTTTCCTTAGACCAGAACTCTTTAAACTGTACATCTACGATCTTCCAGCGAGACTTCAAACCGAGTGTCTAGTCTATGCTCATGACATTGGTCCGAAATATCTTGCCCCGATGATGCCGATAGATTCTGTTTCGATTAACCAGCTACATGACTGGTCCGTTGAGTGGCGACTCCAGGTAAACCGTGACAAGTGTACCGCTCTCCTGATTGATGGCCCTGATGTTTTCGGCGTGTATCATATCGGAGGATATCTCTTCAAGTCTGTCACGCATAAGAGGGACTTGAGAGTCATCGCGTCGCACGATCTAAGACATCCTTTGACACGCAGAAAGTAGCGTCAGCCAAACAAACGCTTTGGGCTTTGCGAAGGTCCTAATGCAAAATTACGCCGGCGATTTTTAGAACTCTAATCACTTCGCATGCTCATGCGATTCTTGAATATGGTCTCCCGGCCGCCTACCCCCTAACGAACTCTGAACATAATCTGATAGAAAAGGTGCAGAGGCGCGGTTCAAAATCTATATCGGTGCTTCGGTACCCTTACACTTTTCGACGTAAGATGTTGAACCTGTACTCCGTGGAATACCGCCGCTGTCGAGGAGATCTCTACACCAAACGCATCCTAAGTGGATAGCTTGGAAGTGAGCTGCAGCAGTTCTTTCATCTCATTGTGGGCAACTCGACACATGGCCATAAGTAAAAATTGTTTAATCCGTCCGCAGGCTATTTCTATCTCCCAAGGCGGTGGTTGACGAAAACAGTCTGCCGAAACGTCATTGATTCTATCACGGAGGCGAAACAGCTGCCTACGATGGTGCACACTAGCTGGGCGAGATTGGCGAGACCACGTGAGCGGCTGATGGACTCGTTGTCGTGGTCAACCCGGAAGCTGACGAAATCAGACCGTCATCGCCGCACGGGTTGCTATGTAGCGGACGTGATCCTACCTACAGTCAGACAGTGAAGGCTGCTACCAGAGTCGAATCTGTTCAGAGAAGAGATGTGAGTCACCTCAGTGATAGCGGCGAGGTAAGCGCGTGTGACTTCTAAAAGTATCCATGTTCTGTGCCTAATAGACTTCGGTCTAGCAGACTCGGCGTTTTGTTTTCCCCGGCTGGTTGGTAGCGCACAGAGATAGTGGCGAAGGGCAGCGTCATAAAAAATTCATAGACAGAGTAACTTTTCAAGCGATTGCTAGGCTCTCATCTAACGCACATGCCAGGGTCTTGCTGCTTCTACTTTTGAGTTGACGCTCTCAAAGTTCAAAGTTCAGTTGGGACCGGAACGATAGGATAATCCCGTGAATGTTCCTTCTTTTGCGTATCGTCGGATCGGGAATTGACAGTTCTGCTTTAGAAGTTGTAAAGCCTAAAACAAAGACCGCATCACACCCTGTCCAACTAATTACGGTCCACATTTTCCTGCCCAGCCGTCCCTGCCAGGCTGGTTTATGTGAAGTAAAAGAGTGAAGGGTAAGCTAAGAGAACAAGAGGAGGAATGTCAGCTAAATAATGATAATACCAAGGTGAGAAGAAAATTAAAAAAGAACGAAGGGAAAGTTGAAGATACAAGTCGGTTAGGAGAGGGGGAATATTTGGTACTGCTGCCCAAGAGCATCTAACTGACGCTCGAAACCCTCTACCGTAGACTCCCTAACCACGTGCGCCGGAAGCGAGTTCCAACGTTCGATAACTCGACGCGACAAGCTAGTTTCCGTCCTTACCCGGTCAGAACGTTGTTTGTGCAGCTTCAAAGGGTGACCTCGGAGACTAGGCAGCTTGGCGGGACTAAATAGCCAGGACAAGTCTGGATCGATCTAACCCGGTAAGATACGGTAAGTGTGGAGCAAGTCTCCTCTAATTCTGCGGTAGTGCATTGAGTACATACCAAAGCTAGGCAAACGTCCGGGATACGTTTGCCCCCGTAATCCTTGCACTAACCTTGTACCCACTCGCAAAACCCTCTCCAGTTCCGTTTTGTCCCTTACAAGACAAGGTGAACAAGCCTGGATAGAGTACGCTAGGTGCGGTCGCACAAAAGCTGAACAGCTTCACAAAAATATTGGCCGTTAGGACACCGAAGGAACGGTGAACAAACCACATTATACGGAACCCTCTACAAGCAGCCTTCCTCCAATTGTACCCAGAGTGAAGCAATGAGGTATGGGTGATTACTAGATAAACCTGCAGAGTGACAACAGGGAGTTCTCTTCCACCAGCTACATAGCGCTTGGGAGGACTAGCACCTCCAATGCAGAGGACAGAACATTTCGCCTGATTTATGGGCATCAACCATAAGGTTGACCAATCCCAGAGCCTATCCAAAGCACTCTGAAGTGCCTCCGAGCCACCAGGGATATGCACAATATTCCGGAGCTTGAGGTCCTCAGCAAACAATAGCGACGGTACTCCAAACTCCTGGGCTAGGTTATTGACCTAAATTGCGAAAAGCAACTGCCCTAGAACCGAGCCCTGCGGAGCGCCACTAAGAACAGCTTGTCTAAAAGAAAGGCTACTCCCCAAGCGTACACACTGTTCTCTGCCCTCTAGGAGAGCAGAAACCCATTTAAGGGCGGCTCCAGATATCCCATGCGATCTCAACTTCAATGAGAGTTGTTGATGTGGGACAGTATCAAAGGCTTTCGAGAAGTCAACGGAAAGCACGTCGACGGCGTGACCGTTGTCTACTGCATCAGCCCAGCTTTCACGAGCTACAAGTAAAGTTGGCAGACATGAAAATCTCTTACGGAATCCGTACTGGGCCGCAGTGAGAAGGTTAAACTTAATCAGGTGATTCTCCACCGAATCCCTGACCAATTTCCGAAACAACTTAGTTACTACACTTGTTAAGCTGACAGGCCGATAGTTCGCGGGTAGAACTCTGACCCCGCCATCAAAACTCGGACAGATGATTGTCTTCTTCCATTCCGAAGGCACAGCTGTCGAGTGATATTGTAAACATGCATTTCAGAGGGCCACTTAGCTCAGCGGCCAATTCATGCATCAGCTTGGGATAAATTGAACCAGGGCCAGGAGCTTTGGAAGTCTTTTGCCCTTGCAATAGTCCGAAGACTTGTGTCTCCGTTATGCTGACTTCAGTTAGGCAAGAATCCCCCGGAACTTTTGTGACCAGCTCAACCTGAGTAAGCGAGGCCTCAGGAGAAAAGACACCGGTATACTGTGCGCTAAGTATACAAGCCTTATCACAGTCGGTATGCCCATGGGTCCCGTCCGCTCGTAGAAAAGCCGTTATAGACAAGTTTGCACCACTACGTCTCTTTAGGTTAGCAAAGAACTTTGAATTTGTTACGGCTGCGTTAGCCAAATCCTCCTCGTAATGAAGACGAAGAGTTCTAAGATGATGCTTATATTTATTTCTTACTGCTCGATAGCTTTCGTAGGTGCTGGTTGATGAAGCCGCTTGTTAAGTTCGCCAGCACTTAGAGCGCTTCCTGAGCAGGTATTTACCTGTATGATCTATCCATGGAAGCTTCGCCCGTGTCACCCTTCTCTTAGTGAGTGGGATGTGGGGAGCAGAGATCTCGGTGAGGTATGCCTAAATTTCTCCCAGGTTGTCTCAACGGTGTCAGCCACGGTGATCGCAGAACGCAAAACTGAAGCTTTGTCTCGCATTGCGTTAAAGTCTGCCCGCCATATATTTGGACATGCCTCAGCGGTAGCTTGATGATAGTTAGTTAGAGCACATCGAATGGATATGCAGACATGGTCACTGGCTCCTAGAGGACCGTCGTAGGTAATATCACTTACGAAATCGTGTGAGTTCGCAAAAATGAGATCCAAGGTAGACGGAATTTGGTTGCGCATATATCTAGTCGGGAGGTCCACGAACTGATGCAAAGGCAGTTGCAATGTTAGCTCAGGGAGATCCGAACCGAAAATGCCCACCGCCGAACTGCAAGATAGATCAGCCCAGCAAACTTCAGGGAGGTTGAAATCACTCAGTAGTAGACACTCATTGATAGCCTGAGTACAAATAAATTCAATAACCTCCCTGGAGATATTACCAGGACTTCGATATACCACTACAACTGTAAACTGAGCAGAGAACGTGCACACAATAGCCGAGAGGGCTTCAACCGTATGATCCGGCGACTGGAACACACAGGTCCACAATCCATCAAGTTTACAACTCACATAAAGAGCGACGCCCCCACCTTGGCGGCCAACGGAGCGAACGCATCTAAGCAGTGCGTAGCCAGCTAAACATACTTCACCGTCTGTGATATCCGTGGCCAGCCACGTTTCGGTGATAGCAAGTATGTCGAGACGAGATTTGTCTAAAAGTAAATCCACCTGGTGTACTTTGTTCCTTAGGCTACGCACATTACTAAGCACTACCCGAAGGAACTCGGCACGACCATCCCTGGGTCGTACGCTACCAGGAGAGGTTCTGGTAGGGCAGAATTTGTCTTCCGGCTGACCACCTGAAAACCCACAAGACGAAGGCCTTGTTCACCAGCTGCTTTTGAGGCTTTGATGGCTTCCTTTAACTTCAGTCCATCTGCTAGTGGGAGGTCCGGCTGAACGCTGACATTACCACCCTTGAGTTTGAATGCAAAGCGCATTAACGCTTTGCGTTCCTCCAGGTTGAGAGAACTACACGAAGTAGTCGAGGTCGCGGATTTGGCGGGTCTAGAGGGATGTCCCCCAATCTGGTAAGTTTCCTGATAGTGACACCGGGGAAACCAGGTGGAAGCAACTTGTTGACGCAGAGCTTGACCACTGGAGGTCATCCAGCATGCCTTCCTTTGGAAGTATTGCCGCGGATCCAGCAACGTTAGGAAAGATACCGCTACTATCAGCAAAAGAATCACCTCGACGAGGCGTATTCACTCCACAAGTCTTCGACGTGACCCCAGTTTCGACCGGTTTGGCAGACGACACGGCGCGTTTCTTCGCCAAATGAGTTGGAGTAATTGAGTTTGAGGCTTTATTCTTGGGCTCCAGCTCCCTCACCGGTCTAGTCATTTGAGACTTTGCGGGTGTGGACGAATTCGACACCGCGCGATGCTTCGCCAATGGAACTGGGGTGATTGGTTAGAGTTTTGTGTTCCACCTCCAATACCTTAATGCTTTCAGTACCTTCAGGCTTTGAGGCAGCCTTACGGAGTTTATTAGCCTTTCTCCGCTTGCAGTTATTGGGAACAGAGGCTATAAGTTCGGTCTTGCTTTAGACGGCTTCCAGTACGATATCAGAGGCCTCCATAAGGGCATTATGGACCGCTAGGGCACATGACACGCTAGCCATCACCTCGGTCGGATTTTAATCGACAGCGATTGAGGTTAGTTGCGTGTCTTCCTGCAATGAGCCCACATCAATAGACTCCCACTTTCCTCACCAGTAACTCCACTTTGCGATGAAAAGACGTGAAGAAAGACCACAACTGCTGGTTACCCAGCTTTACGTTGCTCGATGTCTCCTCAGTGACCTCAAGACGCGTAGATCGACGGCGACGGCATAGAAGACAATTGAACAGCATGCTAGCGCTAGTCGAAAGCATTGCGTACTGATCAGGGCTCAAATGGTCCCAGATCTCATTATACCAGCAGTTGCATACATAGCACTGCATGCCACCAGACTCGTCCGTCAAGGACTTTGAGCAGCTCCCGCTGCCGCATACAGCATTAGAATCGCTGATCCATGCAGCCGAAGACACATTAGCGCCGGTATTCATTGAATCCGGCATGACTCTTTCAAAGATCGTGAAACAAGTATCAAAACATAAAACCGACAAGCTGTTACCTGCAGGGGAGTCAAAGGGGAACAGTTATGGGTTAAACAAGTTACACAACGGATAACAAAACACAAAAATACCGGAAAACAGCCAGAGGCTGAACCCGAAAATTATGGACGATGTTGGTACGTACCCGAAAACGGGTACGACGTAATCCGGGGAAAACGATGACCCAAAATTCTTTGGATCAAGCGAAATTTGACAAAAGTCAAATTTTTTGCACGACACTTGTAAACACTGTTCCCGAACTGTCCTTTGAATGTAAAACCTCAAAAAGACAGCACGCTCAAAAATTTCAATTTGCCGCCAAGCACGAGGAGGTGTGTCGTTGGGTACCCGAAGTCGTAACGTTGCTCGACATCAAGCACCCACCTTGTAATGACTCGGAACTGATGGAGCTGACAAAGGTTCTCCCTCCTGCTCGCAATATCCCAATTGAGCTCTATGTAAGGGTACAACAGGATTGCACCATATTTTCATGTCCGTGAGCTCCCACCAGTACTTTTTGTTATTGACTAACTAGTTTTTGCTTGTACCTGTTGTGCCGTTATTTTATAATACTCTGCCTTTGTAGCACATCTGTTCTAGTGCTTTACCTTATTTAAATAGCTCTCAACGTTGTATTCCCCGTGTATTCTCAGTCTCTCTGCGTTGATCATGGAGTCAACTGACATTTTAATGTATCGAGCATAGCTGCAATGGCGTAGTAGAAAATGTTTACAGGGTTGCCTGTACCGGGAGCCCAGAGAGCGATTCGAGAAGACAGATCGAGTTGCAGGGAAACTTTTATTGGTACAGTAAAAGATTCCCTGTTATCTAGCCATAAAGGAACGACACCGTGGACGCTCTAGCTAGGGGAACGGAGCAAGCACAGTACACAGGGCAGTCGAGAGTTGCAACCAAAACGAGCGCCAAGCAAAAATGGCAATGAGCAAGTCAAGCATTCGAACTCAGCAGTCCGTTCAACAAACCACACCGGTTGCCTAAATGTACAGTGAAATAATTTTAGTTAGAATTTTACACAGGCAAACCAGGGAATCTCCATACTGCTACAAATGGTATTCAGTGTGATAGTTGCTTACTGTAGTGCCACAATATTTGTTCACGGTTGGATGAAGAGTCGATTAATGTATATCCACTCTACCCTAAATTGAATTGTGTTTGAACTTGAGTGGGGAATTTCTGATTCAGCCTCCTCATGCCACGGAGAGGCGAACGGCCTCGGACGATGAAGGTCTGCATAGGCTCAGCTTGGCAGGAAAGCTGATCCGGGAACAGCCATCTGTCAACGAAGAGCTCGGAACGAAAGTTAATGGAAAGCACTCACTTTGACCATTATGTGCAAAATACTGAAATTGCTATTGACAGTCAAAGGAGTGTGCTTATTTAAAACCGGGATGAGCCGATGATAGGGAAGGGCTAATTTTTATCATGGCGGGAAAGGGTTTCGCTACCATTGTCTTCAGTTACATCCAAGTTAGTTTGAGTGGCTGCAGAGTATATTCTTAATTTTTGTGGCATTAAGGTGTGAGAAATAAAAGATAATGTCATATGCATTTGCTTTGTGCAAACGGTTATGATAAATTAAAGAGATGACTGCAAGTGTAGTTGAAGTTCACTGCATAATCGAAAGCAGGCAAATAGTAAATGAAAGTGAACAGCTTTTTTATAGAGCAAATAAGTGTTAATGTAATTGGATCTAATTGGACCTGCGGATAACGACCCCCGTAGAGATTTTCGCTCCCACTTTTCAGGTTTCTGTATCAATACGGCGAACCACTATGTCATCCAAGTGCATAAGTTGTAGCAAACGCGTCACTTCCCGCTCAAAAGCTGTTCAGTGCGCTCTGTGCGAAGGGTGGCTGCACACTTCGTGCTGTAACATCGATTACGCTTTATATGAATGTCTTCAACGCACTGCCTTTGTGGTCGTGAGCTCACATTGTGACTCATGTCGAGTAATGGTGAATGACAAACGCCTTCTGGCTAACCATCGTCCTTTCAGTATATGCAGCCCTGTCACCTTGGCCTTGTACAATACGGAAGATGAGTCCCCCATCATCCATTTCCCTACCTGCATCTGGGTCTGCTACACCCGAACCAAATCGAACCCGCACTCTCTCCGCTACGTCGGCCGAGTCATTACCGTCCAGTAAGATGATTTTTCTACCGATGAATAAGCCCGCGACGTATGCTGCCGTGGCGAGCGCCACCGTTCCAACAACAACCAGCCTGTGCCCAGCTGAAAGCACGCCCCCATGAAAGCTGGTCTCTAAGCCCAAGGCGAAATCCAACATCGGGGATAACTCTTCCATAGTGAAGGGAAATGTGACCCCGACCTTAATCAGTCAAAGCCCAGCCACCAATGCTGTTAAGTTTAATCCCAAATCCGGGAATAACCCAATTCTAAGCCCTCAGCATCTCAGTCACGAATGAAAGTAGTTCTCAATAGACTTTCTGAGCTAGAGAAAGTGATCAAAGAAAATCCGTCCTCTCGCAGACCGCAGATGCCTGAGCGCACTCCACCTTCTCGGGACCGTTGCCTCATCATTATGAACGCAGCCGAATCGAACAAAGCCACCCCAGCGGAAAGAATTCTGGATGACCAAATTCTTCTCGAGCGCTTGATCTCTTTGTTATTTGATGAAGGGGAACAGCGGATTAACATCGTCTCTGCATTCCGGCTCGGCAGGAAGCAAGAGGACCCACCCAAATTTCGTCCCCTCAAACTCGTGTGTCAGACGGAAGAGGAATGCCAACGTATTCTGCGACGGACCTCGCGTCTCAAAGGTGAGCCATATTACGTACTACGTGACCTTTCTCCAGAGGATCGGCTAAAAATGAAAAAGGCTGTTGAGGAGCTACGAACACGCCGAGGAAATGGTGAAACTGACCTTCATATTATGGAGTTTTGTGTGGTTCGGAAGACCCTGAGAGCCCGTTGGATACCCATTTTTCTCATCCCGGGACAATAAAACACACAAGTGGACTATGCGTGTTAACCGCCAATGTGCGCAGTCTGAGGAATAAACTGGATGAGATTCAGTTGATTGTCTCAGAGACCCGCCCGGACCTAATGGCCTTCACTGAAACCTGGCTATTCACCGACATCACGGATTCAGAAGTGTCTATCCCTGGTTATCACCTCTCCCGATCCGATCGACAAGGAGGGAGGCCCGGCGGTGGTGTAATAGTCTACTGGAAGACTGATATTAAAGTGCACGTAGTTGAAGCAATCAGTGACAAAGACCATGAATTTGATGCACTCTGGTGTCGTGTTCATGATAGTCGGAGTTCTCTCTCATTTGGTGTTGTCTACAGAGCGCCTTCAGGATACGGAGCCCGATTGATGGACTCGATCAGGAAGCATGGTGCACGAAAGGATTGTATTATCGTTGGGGATTTCAACGCTCCTTCTGTTGACTGGAACCTGTTTCTTTGTGACCGACCTACAGAACCCTTCGAGGCTAGCTTACTGGAGACCATTCTTCGTTGTAATTTGCTCCAACACGTCACCACACCAACTCGCATTCCTCCAGCTCAGACGCCGCATATCCTGGATCTCGTGCTCTCCCCAACACAATCAGACATCACGAACCTTTCAGTCCTACAGCCCATTGGCAGCAGTGATCACTGTACTGTCTCATTCCAGTGGTCACGTCGCTTCGCTGTTCACAGTCAACGTGCCGACCGTCGGAATTTCTGGCGTGCCGACACAACTCGTTTGAAAACGGCGGCAAGCATTGTCGATTGGAGTATCCCTGAACACCTCAATGTTGACGAAGCGTGGCATCACTTGTACTCCAAGCTGACGTTACTCATTGAACAGGTCATCCCCTTCTCCAAAAGAAGACCCTTCTCCAAAGGCCCTCCATGGATCGATCGCGAAATGAGATCAATGTTGAAAAGAGGGCGTAATTTGTGGGATTGTTTCAGAATTACGCTAGTTGAACTTGACTACTGCCACTACAAAACGGTCAGGAATGCTGGTAACATAAAAAAACGCGAGAAACGCCAAAAGTACGAACTGTCACTAGCTGCACTTTCTAGTACAAACTCAAAGGTGCTCTTCTCATACCTCAAACGATGCATTAAAGCTGGAAGTGGTGTCCCTGCCTTGTCTCCCTGTGAGCATTTGGACCTAGTCTACGAAGACGCTGGGAAAGCTAGCCTTTTGGCCCAGCAATATTCCTCTGTCTACTCTACCGAAATGCCACTCCCAGATAGCGTTGCACCCACTCCTCCTTTCCTGCTGGAGCACGTGAATGTTTCCACTGACGTTGTAATGAAACTTCTACTTGACCTAGACCCGTATTCCTCGCCTGGTCCCGATGGTCTACACCCATTGTTCCTTAAGACCGTGGCCGAACACATTGCCGCTCCTGTATGTCAAATTTTCCGTCGTTCCCTTGAGGTCGGGCGGCTTCCAACTGCTTGGAAGGTGGGAACTGTTAAACCCATTTACAAAGGAGGGAACCGACAGAATCCAGCCAGTTATCGTCCCATCTGTTTGACTTCGATTTTGTGCAAAGTCATGGAACGGATTCTGAAACGGGCCCTTCGCATACATCTCGATGATTTGGAGTTCCTATCTCATGCCCAACATGGTTTCCGAAGGGCGCGTTCATGTGCTACAAATTTGCTGGTAGCTAGAGAAAATGGGCAAGATCCTTAGATGCCGGTAAGCGTCTGGATGCTGTGTTTGTCGATTTCAGTAAGGCTTTCGACAAGGTTCCACATGAGCGGCTCCTCTTCAAACTCCGGGGACTCGGCGTCACTGGCAATTTTCTTTCATGGGTCTCCGATTTCCTGCAAGGTCGTTTCATGCAGGTCAAAGTAAACGAAGCGCTTTCTGATCAGGTGCTCATGACCAATGGGTTCCCTCAGGGTTCTGTACTCGGCTCCGAACTCTTCAACATCTTCATCAACGACCTGCCATCCGAACTGCAGACCGACTGCTTAATCTACGCGGATGATCTGAAGCTGTGGATTGAGGTATCCAGTTTGGAAGATGCAGACATACTTCAAGCGACACTCGATCAGCTCCACGATTGGGCACTAAAGTGGCAGTTGCCCATTAACCATGACAAATGCGCTATCCTTCCAATCGGTGCTCCTGAGCCTTTTGGGGCTTACCATATCGGGGGTATCCTGCTCAGAAATGTCAACCAAGAGAGGGACCTAGGGGTGATTGTGTCTCCTGATCTCAAATCAATCGAGGACACCCGGAAGAGGGTCGCATCCGCATACAGAATGCTTCACGCTATACGGAGAGCCTTTTCACGCCTGACCCCAGCACTCTTCAGATTACTGTTTGCTTCTCATGTACGCCCAGTTCTCGAGTACGGATTGTCTGCTGCGTACCCGCTCACTAAGTCCGAATGTGACATGATCGAGAAGGTTCGACGGCGTGGGTCCAAATCCGTTCCAGAGCTTCGGGACTTATCCTACCTCCTCCGTCTTCAACGGTTGAACCTTTTCTCTTTGGATTATCGTCGTCGCCGCGGAGATATGATATTCACTCGGCGTATTCTGCGAAGTGAGCTCGGGAGTGAGCTGCAATCGTTCCTTTGTCTAAACACAAGTTGTGCAACTCGAGGCCACCGGTGGAAAATTTTCAAACCGCGGCGACTCCGTGTACGGTCCGATCTGGCCCTATCCACCCGGGTAGTGAATGACTGGAACAGCTTGCCAGAAGCCGTCGTCGATGCGGAGACGGAGGAATGTTTCAAACGACGGTTGGATACCCACTCGCTGAGTACGCAGGGATTTTGCTGCCCACAATACAACCATAGCGATCTTCTGCTGAACCTTGTTCCGCAATGATCCCAGCAACCCTCACAATGTTTGGGAAGTGGCGGAGCTGACAAAGGAACTTCCTTCTGCTCTCTACTAACCAATGAACCAATGTAAAGTTTATGGTTGCAGTAACTTACTTGCTTGGACAAGGGCTATACAAATTGGTCGAGGGGTTACGGGGGCAATCGTACCCCGAGCGTCTACTTAGCTTGGGTATGTATTCATTGCACTACCGACGGCTTCGAGGAGAACTAATCCTTACCGCATTTTAACAGGGAAGGTTGGACCGGACTTGAGCTGGCTATTTAGCCCGGCTAGGTTGCCTTGTCTTCGCGGTCATCCCATGAAGCTACACAAGCCGCGTTCTGACGGGATCAGGGCGGAAACTCGGTTATCGCGTAGAGTTATCGAGCACTGGAACTCGCTTCCAGAAAGTGTAGTCAGTGAACCTACGGTTAAGGGTTTCGAGCGTCAGTTAGACGCTATTGGGTGGCAACACGAAACCTTTCCATTATCCTGACCATATCCATCTTCAAACTTTTAGTTCTTATTCTGTCATTCTCTTCACTCTTTTGTGTTATCCTTCCTTTTAATGACTTTCATTCCACTTTATCTTCCATTTACTTTTTACTTCATTCTTACTTCACGTAATCTACACAGCGCGGACTGCTAGTGCAGGGAACACGGGCAGTAATTGGTTGATCGGGGTGTGTTTCGGGTGTTTTGTTTTAGATCTATCAAGAACTAGCACCTTATCATTTCCTGGCTCAACGATTTGCTCAAGAAGGAACACTCAAGGGATTTTCTTATCTTTCCAGTCCATCTTAATCAGAATCTGAATCATATATGTTGTCTGACTATTGTATTTTTTATATTTTCTAAAATCGCGGTGACTGAAAGCGAAACGCACAACTAATATATCCTACCAGCTACCATTTTTTGTACATACTTAAGCACAAAGCGACCTAAATATATTTTAGAGAGTCGCGTGTACCGGGAGCCCAGAGAGCGATTCGAGAAGACAGATCGAGTTGCAGGGAAACTTTTATTGGTACAGTAAAAGATTCCCTGTTATCTAGCTATAAAAGAACGACACCGTGGACGCTCTAGCTAGGGGAACGGAGTAAGCACAGCATATAGGGCAGTCGCGAGTTGCAACCGAAACGAGCGCCAAGCAAAAATGGCAATGAGCAAGTCAAGCATTCGGACTCAGCAATCAGTTCAACAAACCACACCGGTTGCCTAAGTGTACAATGAAATAATTTTAGTTAGCATTTTACACAGGCGAACCGGGGAATCTCCAGACTGTTACATAGCCCTCTCCCAGAAGGGACTGTGTAAGCAGTCCTTTGATCTACGTGAGGACTATCCGTCGCGGGCCAGCCTTCTGCGAGACCAGGTTGTGAAACCTGATGCAGCTGCTGGGGGAGAACCATGCAATCGGACCCTAGCGGGCTCCGACCCGTGTCCTGCCTATGGTGTCGAAACGGTAAAAAATACGGTTTGTGGGGGGACAGTTAGTAAAGTTCACCTAGGCGGTTGAGCAGGATGTTCGTTCCACTTCCAGTTGACGTGCGGAGATCCAGCGAAAAGTGAAACCGAGGTGCAACCAACCAGCGGCGTATATGGAAAATAAAATGAAAAAGGCAGCATAAATGCATAGTAATACACAAAAAAGTGCAATGCGAAAAACGTGCAAAGCTGTTTTTGGGTTTTCAAAATGTTTTGCTCTTTTTTGATAGTTTCAAAACGTTTTGATCGTTTTTGTGGATTTCCGTAAACGTTTGGTAAGAGCAGAAAGTTTCAAAGGCACGTTCTGTGTAAAATAGTAAGTGCTAACGAAGTCGGAAAATCGAACTGGGGGTTTGAGCTTCCTACCGCGTCGATTGATAGCAGGGCGAGTAGGGGGGCTGTCGGTTGAGGTTGTCGGTTCTGCTGGAGCGTACTGACTAGTCTGAGGTTGCGGTTGTGATGGCGCAGGCTGTGAAGGTGCTTGTTGCACTGAAGAGTCAGACTTGTCGAGGAACGCTGGTTTGAGTCGATCTACGTTGATTGTCTCAGTTTTACCATTGTAATCAATGGTAAACGTCTTGTCGCTTCTGCGTACGACACGGTACGGACCAGAATAAGGAGGTTGAAGTGGCCGGCGTACTCTGTCAGTGCGAACGAACACGTGCGTGCAAGTAGTTAAACGTGCGTCTGCCGTGCTACGCAAGCTCTGTGCTCTGGGTTGCACAGGCTGAATCTGTCGCATATGATGAGATAGGCGAGCTGCGTAGTCGCCGTAGTCCAAGGTTGTTGGCGCTTTTGGTGAGACGAGTTCACCAGGTAAGCGTTGTGTGCATCCAAAGACTAGCGACGATGGAGTGGCGTGCAAATCCGCTTTAATCGTGTTTCTTATGCTTAAGAGAACGAGTGGAAGTACTTCGTGCCAGGATGT
>OX104067.1:36804528-36841489 GCA_944474145.2 Dicrocoelium dendriticum | reverse complement strand
TCTATCCTTTCTGCTCTCATCCACCTCACACACTAGGAGTTGTGCATCTGACATCACATTTACTTCGCGGCAATAATAAAATCCCGCAATAATTAAAGCTCATTTGGCATTTTTTATGGAAACTTAGTTTCATGAGTGGGGGAAGACAACTATGAAAAGGATCTGCATCAGACACTAATTTTGTGCAATTCTCATTATCAACCTTGATGCGAAGTGGATACCTAACTGATAGGTTGACTGCACCTCGTGTAGTTAAACAACATCGTGACTAGCCGTATGTCAAGTCTGCACGAAACTTTCAAACATTGCTAAAAGGTTTCTATACACTTTTTCCACATCATTCTGGAGCAGATTACTTCCCCCTCGATGCCTTCTGTTCCTTTTCCACATCATGAATTTTCTGTTAGGCTAGTAATGTACTGCTAGCTATTTTGCGTATGCACCGAGCACCGCCTGTGCAATCTTGGTGTTCTTGTCTGTCGCTTGAACGCATGCGTGCATCCGTAGTACAACCATTGGGAAGATATGGATCTATCCACTGACCTGACACATTAAGCAACAATCACTACAACAGCAAATTGGTGCGTCAGAAATAGACTTTCCACACATAATGATGGGTTGCGCCTACCTTGTTCAGAACCAAATGAGTTGCAACCTAGATGAACACTATTTGGTGCCAGCCAAACTTAGCGAACCATCCATTATTTGTTTAACCAAATGTAGGTTGTCCATTAGGGTCCATCAATGCATTCCATATAAACAGTTTTATTTCTTCTCCTTTTGTAATTCTAATAATCACTTTCCCCCAGTAAATTAGAATAGTTGCAGAAATAACTTTTGGCATTTTTATGACGCACAACAAAGCAACCGGATGAATATCCCTATGATCTTTGAAAACGCAACTGCCTATGGGTTAATCTCTTGATCGCATAGCTTGTATGGTATTTAGGGGATCAATATTCATTCTTACCGAATAGATCCCACCAATATGATCACCAGTCTATCAAGGCTAGTGGCTTAAATGCGTGGCAGTATGGCTTAGAATAAGGGCACCGAAACCTGTGCCTCCCCTTGCCGTAATAGGGCAGAACAATTTGCAGCTCGATGTGAAATACACAAATTAATTTATTCCACCTGAATAGTCTTTGCAAATAAGTGTGTTAAAACCGATTCAAGTTGTTTTATTTTTATGGTTAACTAACTCAACAATGCAACGACATCACAAGTAATTTTCATTTCAACTTATCGTGTAGCTGCCAAAATCAACCTAATAATGGTACCTTACATGAAACATCCCATTACTGCCCACACTGCAATCATTATAATGGATGTTTCGTAGTGAGGGTATCAGAAACTGTATAAATCTTGTACTGTGTCACTACTACGCAACCTACCTTTTCTCTTTTCTCGATTGTAGCAAGAATTCACGCTGAATTTGAACATTCCCACGAATCAAGTAAAGGAGTTTTGGATAAACAATTAGTTCACAAGACGTAATGCATGTCAGGTTCATGGACTATCTACATGCCCGTTTATCCGCGATCTGTACTGAAGACATTGGATCATTTTCAGGTGATAGGTCAATAAAGGTGAAGAAACTTGATAAAACCTAGTTCCACAATGTTCCTTACCACAGTCGATTGTACTCTTGTATGGTCATTCTACATTCAGAGTCAGTTCGGCGTATCATATGTAGTTGAGGGTTCGGCATTGGAGCGTATCGACCAGGGATGGCAACTCGACTTTGTTGCGTTTCCGGTGTAAGACCCAACCAGCTCAGGTAGGCATATGACTGAAATTATGAAAATAAACAAAGGTGTTATTGGGCTTTATCTTTCAGATGAACTATATCACACACAATCTCGAACGGGACCACAAACTAAGTACGAATGAATGACGGTGATCTCAGTAAATGCGGTCATGTCCAAGACACCGTCGTTTATGCTAGCACTCACACGCATTGTTGCACTACATGGTTGGCTATGTCCTCGGTGGGGCTCAGCTGCTGAAGAACTCCAGTATGCGATTCGAACCTAGAATCTCTTGACTGCAACACTGCGTTTATTCGAACAGTGGCTATCACGAGTCGCAAAGTCTGCTTGAGACTACAGTTGAAACTCGCCTCTTGATGTCATAATGATGTTGTCTTTAAGTGCGCGGTTTACCCTTCTTAAATGCCGACAGGCTGGGACTCTCTAAGATTGGTTCGGTCTGTTATGAGTTACACAGCTACCCGATATAAGAATTAGATTTTATTGACCTCTAAAACTGTGATTAAAATTCAAGCTGTGTGCTGCTTAACCATCTATTTCAGCTCCTCACCCAGTACATTTCTGGACGGTCTTCAGTGCTCCCTTACTTGCATGAATGTGTAGCTCCCATCCTTTCTGTTCGTAAGAAATTCCCCCTCGACCTAACAGATCCTTCTTTCCTCTTATTATAGTAAGATAGTGCCTCGATATAACTATGTTTCGTAATTTTGAGTACGTTGTGTTGCAGCCTAGAGATAAAGCATCACTTTAAACAGATGTATGACATACCTCAAGTTGAAATTTCAATTCTCGTATCCGCTCAGATATTCGATACATTTTTTGTTCCACTTTCTCCATTTCCGACAGTGATATCGCTACTTCCTTACGGTATTGAGGTAAGGAGTCTCGTGATCGCGTTGTAGTTTCTGCCGGACGGATTATTGACATAACCCGCTTCTTTACTTGCTGTGTAAGCGTTGTGGGTAATGCATTTTTCTCTTTTTGGAGCCCACTTATCATGTTATGAAGTCGCTCTACCCTAAGAAAAACGGAATGATGGCATAACTGTGAGTGACTCTGTAGGTGGCGCTCAGCAAAGTAGCACGAACTAAACGTAACTGAAATGGAACAGGTTGCTACGACAAAAGTGTAAGTCAGCATTATTAACTATAAGCGACACCTAGTCCACCTTGTGGCAAAGGAAATTAGATTTCAGAGTAGTCTTCGGTGGTATGCTCATTGATTTTGTGTTTAACAGGGCTGGCATCCAAGTCCCAGTGGATAATTATTTGAGTGCTAAGATAGCAAGGTTTTAGCTAGTCAGTTTGATAGAATGGTAATAAACTTCTGTGCACATCATGTAAGTGCATAAAAGAACTGTAATGATAGCCGTTTGGAAATGCTTCCATCCTGGGTACTTTTATACGGTTTCGTTAAATCGGAATATATTCACCAACTTGAGGATTAATAAAACATTTTGTTTGGCCTAGTCAATGACCTATCCCTTACCGTCGCTCACAAAGTTCAATGTAAGATATCAGCTGGCATTCCTCAGTTGTTGGCAGTTTTTGGTGGAGTCCATTTGGCAATTCTTCTCCGTTAGACGAAGGCCTGGAAGCAGCAGCGACTGCCGCTTGTGTGATAAGTCCGATTGGATCAGCCTTATTTACAGCCGATTCATGCAAATGCTCGCCTTCAAGCGAAACAACATTGAACGTTCCGTGTTTTAAATCCTTTCTCACAAGGCAAGACGGTGACCCATGATTTTTTAGATTGTTTGTAACTGTAGTCGTTTTAGGTGAGGTGATTTGTGCTTTAGTCAACAGTTGCGATACTGTATCATTCTCACGACTTGGGAACTCGTTTATACAGTTATCGGACAACATCGACCGTCTTCTCTTAAGAACACTCATCCATTGGTGTTTGTTAGTTTTTGGTTTAAGTGCAGTTCGGTCGCTGCTCAAAGGATTTCTCATCGATCCACCTGTGACAGAGTTTGATAGGGATCCGCGAACAAGGCTTCCAACTGGAGTAGTTGTAATCGTCAACGGTTTTCCAGCGACTGCGTCCTCTGTTTTGCGTCTGCATCCTCGAATAAAGAGGCAACAAAGGTTCCAAAAACTACCCTGAGGTCTGTTGTATCTCTCACCCGTTTCGTTAGCTTGAGTTTCCATGTTACCCTCGCTCAAAGGAGTCTCTCCTTGAAGATCTGTATACTCTTCTGTATTATCCCCAGGTCCCACATATCTCCTCTTCAGTGAACCTGAAATGAAACGATAGCAACGAACGTAATGCTCGCTAGGCGGTGGACCACAGCCTTGCTGCTCCAGATTAACAAGTGTACTTCGGATATAGAAACGGAAGCACCATGTCTGTAAACCAATTGTAATTTGTAAATGCTGCATACATTTAGGAAAAACTAGACCACCATAAAATTAATTATTGTTACGCCTTTTTACTCATTGAATCCATTCTGTTAGACTTATTAACCATGCAGTTAGGCACGAACAGATTTGTCATAAAAATGTGGGTTCGCCAAAATGAACATGATGTTTGAAGGAAACTTGTTACTTTCGAGTGTAGCCTTGGAAAAGAGCCACAGAGAAAATGGAATTGTTCGAGTAATTATTGAGGTATCCACTATGTTATATTCAATTTCTCTGTATGTTGAGTTTATCTGAGCTGACAAACTACTCTACTAGTGTGACAGGCCGTTTTAGGGTGATTCTGGCAGAGTTGCATCTGATGGCGAACCTAAGTGACGGTCATGCCTGATAAGGTAAACCTATCGGAAATTTTTAAAATCCCAGCAGCTTGTTGACCAAAATCTTTGATCGTGACTTCTACTTTCTACAAACTTTACCCTACTCACAAACTTCCAACATTAATCTACCATCGCCACTTGGACATTTGAAGGACAGGTACTTCGGTCCATTGGGAAGTGACGTGTGAGTGAACCAATCTGCAACATCAGGACTGGTATTGTGAGCCCAATGGCAATACGTCGCGCACCAAGCAGAAGTCATGTGTTAAAATTTGTGCACCTAATCGTCAGCCCTCGGTAGTTCAGGTGGTAGAGCAGCGGACCGCAAATTCGTGAACCGGGGTTCGACTGCCCGTCGAGGCATATTATTGTGCGCGAATTTTAATCGTGACTTCTACTTTCTACAAACTTTACCCTACTCACAAACTTCCAATATTATCAGACAATCTGAAGCTCCAGACCACTGTATCATACTTAAAGGCAGTCGTTTAAAAGGAATACCCATCACTTAACTAGATAAAGTTTGACCATCTTACACTGATAGAAAGTGTCTTAAGTCTAGATGGACCGTGTTTGCTAACCAATTTCTTCTAGGAAATAAAAATGAGGTTGCACAAACGTATCGGAGAGGAGAATAACGAGAAAAGCATTGTAAAATGTGAGGAGTATTGTGGTATTTCCGACGAACATCGTGGAGAATTTGTGTTTCCTTTTTCACGGTAAAAGTTACTTCTATTAGTGTATATACTTCCTTCAGTATTTCTGCAGACCATATAATTGACCATCATTCCATTCGAGGAGATCCAAAATGGGATCCAAGGTAAGTAACTTTTATTTTGTGTCCATATATACCAAGAATATAGGAGTTACACGGGAAAATGCAGCCTATCAGGAGTTGATGAGAGTGATTTGTATTTACTTGCAAGCTGAAAGTAACAACCTCGCTATACATAAGTTCACGCATGAAATGCTAGTTAAATTCCAATACTGTGATTCTATCGGATGCCCCATGATGCTGTAAGCAGAAAGATCAAAGGTGTTCCTGTCGTTCCATCGAAATAAATGGCAACGACCAAGTTGACAGCTGCATCAGCAGGAGATCGTTTATAAAGAACATTGTGAGTGAAATCAAAAAACATCACTTGTGGCATTTATGCACTGTGCAAATCCCAGGCTTTAAAGTAATTGATTCGGTGTAGTATAAAATTAATTCAACAATGTGGAAAGACTTAGTGAACCATTAACTCATTCAGACACATGTCCCTTTCTAGAATAGCCCTCCGAACTTAGGCGAAGTCTAGTATGAGGTTCCTTGCTGAGATATCCATTTAAAGAAACATCCAGCACTCCTCCTTTGAATGTGTGCGTAAAAAGCCCGCATTCTCTCGAACTCTGCCCACTCACTACTTGCGCACAAGTACGGTTAAAGGCTTCGTTTTTTGTTATAAACCCAAGTTGTAACTGGCAAGATAATATAAAATGAACTTATTCACCTGTCATCATATTCACCCCAAAACCCATCGACATGGAAACAATAATAGCCATAATAATCAGCAATATTTTCAGCATTATTCGTTGAAATAATGGCACTCTAGTGGTAGGTTGCTGCATAATATATTCGGGCTTTGAACCCTACGGGACTGAAAATAAAATCAACTTGGAGTCTACTGGATCCAGTCCAAAAAACGTGCCACAGAGCGCTCAAGTTAAAACTTCTTATACCAAGCACTTAACAGTCCTCCGACCGAATATACTTTCAGCAATAACAATGTACTTAAATGCTCTTTGCCAGATGAGCCGTAGTGCAACTCAATTCGAGTAGAGCAGAATAATCGGTGTTTTACACATTCATTAGCGATGGCGACCAGATTTCGAATCAGACCGTCTCTTAACAGTTTGGTCAATAAGATTTTAGCGAAGTAAGTACCTGGGAACGTCTTTAGCAGTGGATATGATCAATGCGTCTACGCAGACTCTCTGAAAGTGTTAGAGCAACGAATAAACCGACTCTGCTCTTTTGCAACGCTGTTCAAGCCAAATGCTCAATGCTACGGTATTTTAATGCAGCCCAATCTGCCACGCAGTGCATACCAACATCTGTTCACTAGTTAAGCTCATCTCAAGATGTGGACATGGTTGAATTTCATTGTTTTCTGCTTCGGCCTTTGCTTTCTAGAAAACGCTATTGCTTATTGAGACGGACATACTCCGGTTCCGGCTCGCCTCGTGTCCTCACTATAGCAGTGGGGTGGCAGCCGTCGGGGGCCACACATCACTGACGACGGGAGCGTCGAAGAATGCTCATCTCATTCGAACAGATATAATTTCTTCTTCAACGGCAGCGAACGCAGTTTGAAAATTCGCAGCGGCATGTGGTTTAGTTATTGTCACGAAAGCGAAACCTTCAAGAAGAATTTGTACAGGAACCGCCGCTGACATCGCAAGAGACTGAAGCTGTATATCATGCGCTGCTCAACCTAAAACACGACACACAAACAGTTGACAAAACGGATTTCAGAAAAGGACCCCAAATCTGTCACGGTGCAATTCGTGTCTGAGATGTGAATCGGGGAGTGTCTAATCGGAAGTCCCCCTGCCTGTTGGAACTGCGGTCAATGGCAATTTGGGAGACTGTGTGTAAGAAAAGCATCAGTGTCAAAAAGATAATCGCTTTGGTCATTAAAAATCCACTGCGGAGCAACACAGCTTTTCATATCCGTGCTTACTCCAAGGATAAACGCAAGCTCTAAAATCAAAACGGCCAGGTTTCCGGATGCAGCGAAGAAGGTAATCTCTGCGGCATTCCACACCGAATTTTGAGCGAGAGATAATGCCTGACAGTGAAACGCAACTATGTTCCGGTATGGTTGCAGCCAGACACTGCATCTGATATTACAGTCATTTCATGATCAAGATGGGCAAAACCTGGCAAAACCGTCAGTCAACCCTATAAATCTAACGGTCCAAAATGCGTCAGGAGAAATCCTACGGCTTTTATTCGTATTGCACAGCTCCCTTCCTTTGCTTCCTATAAGTCCCCATTGTCTATTGAGGCAGATAAACTGAGGTTCCAGCTCGTCTCATTTTTCGCGCTATCGCAGTGGGGTGGAAGCAGTCTGGCGTGATACAACAGCAAGCATCATGACCATGTCCCATGAATGTATACCGGACTACAACAGAAAAGCCGCCTTAGAATAAGGTATTTCTAGCAAAAAGCACTTCTACACAAATGGCATTTGCTGCTATTCGTTGATTCGCGGCATATTTGTCCCTGGCAGTTAATTATAAATAGTCCGGTTAGTATGTGGAATAAGCGGGATAATTACATCGCACACGAGCCGGTAAAACGTGGTCAACTAAGACTGTAAAAAGTGAAAAGGATTAGAGTTGGAATAATGCCACGGCGCCAAAAAGTCGGTCAGCATTCGGAAAAATCTTGCCTGTGCTATATGATACGGACGCTGTCTTAACATAAGCACAGCCACTGATTGCAACAACTGCTGGACGGTGGTGCTTGACTTGGAGCCATTTATTTATTTCAGCAATCCACAGTTTCTCTATAGAAGCCTAGTGTAGTCTTTTAGATACAATCCAAATTAGAACTAATACCACGCTGGTTGCCACACTGCGCTATTACTAATCCACACTGGTAAGACTTATTGCTCAAATGATGCTTTCAGTCTGTCGAAATTCAAAGGTTTACCTTATATTAAACTTCGTTTAGTACTAAAGTTAACAGTTCAGGTTTGCTTACTGTCTTTGATTCATTCCAAAATAGAGTAGTGGGGTGGCAGATTCTAGCATCCACAGGGGACATATGGAATCCCCATAACCGACAAGTCCCGAAAATATAAACCTACTGCTTAGCGCTTCACCAGACAATTGATGGGCGTCAAGCTGATAAGGTATATGTGATAAATTTAACTTACCTTACTTAAACCCCCTTTGTAGTCAACTGCTTTTAGTGATCCCCTTGGTTGCTTTAAATTCTGGGACAATCACCACATGCTTTCCATACCCAATTTAGGTTAACCGCATTGCAAGCGTCTGTAAGCGAACGAAATGAATCTTGTTCCCCATACTGAGGGCCACATTAAATTCCCATGCTTAGTGAAGTCATTTGAGAAGTTAAAATGAATTGGAGACTTCTTTCCTATTCACCCGAAAACGTCTATTAATACTACCTTGAAGGTTTGAACTGCAATACAACCGAAATAGAGAATGTGAAGTTGTGTTGATGCTACATTAACAAATGGTGCAACAACTCAGGAACAATTTCCAAGGCTAATGGGTAACAGTAAGGGTTGTGTGTTGGCTGACATTTACTTATTTACTTTCGGTAACACATCTACACCCATCTCGATAATGTAGAACCTAAAAATAAACAACTTGTAGGTTCTATACAACTTCCAGATTCACGCTCGAACTTTGCTAACAATTTGAATCGTTCAACCTTATGCAAGGCGAAGATCAATTGTTGTGTAAACCCCTTCGACCTTCACCATAATGCAACCTTGAAGAAAGTTTAACTATGGCTGTAGCACTGTCACACAACAAGGTAGGGGAAGTTGCTTCTTCATTGCACAGCTAGTGGAAGTGTTTCTGCTTGGTGGCAGACATACAGGTAGCCAACAAAGCCACATATTTTGCTCATTCTTGTTTCACCCTGTGGTGAGGGTACCGACTCCGGTCACCTGGGCGAATGAACACTATTCCTGGTGGACAGCCTCTGCGAACCAGACAAAATACTTCCACGGCTATCTGGTAGGTTGGATGCAGACAGGCTTAGGTTACGCCTGAGTTCACAGATTCTCAAACACCTCAACAGTCTGTAACCCAGCCTTCATGATTAAAACACATAGGCTTGAGCTACCGGATATGGCATCTTGCTAAAGGAAGACGGGGATAACAAATGTTCGGAAAGGTTGTGGATAACTATCCCAGAGCGCTGCAACTTAAGACACGGATAAAACTAGACTGCATAATGAAAGCTATATATGAGGAACGATGGGAAGTATACGCGCACAAACTGATAACTTGAACAAATTATTCGAAATATAGCACTTTTTCATCTTCATTGAACTCGGGCTTTCCTAACTTAGCGTGTGTAACTCCATGAGGTAGCTGAATAGAAAGTGTCTACCTAATTAATAAAAGCAGTGTCAATCGGTTCTCTATAGCTGCTCTAGATTCCATCATCACTATAACTTGCTTTCAGATATGCTAACAACAGTTTTCCCTTCTAAACGGGTCCATAAGAAAGTCAAATTTGTCTGTGTAAGTGCGCCCCATTCTAAAATCGCTCTGACTTACAACCTACCTTGACGATCTTGAGGTTCCACCTGCAAGGAGATTCTAAAGGGAAACACCAGTAGAGTCCGTTGACACTTGACGTTCAGATACTTCCTTGTGTCTTAGTTCAAACAATGTATTATTTGTTGCACTAATAGGACGTAGCTTCAAGAAATGGACTGCGGAATTCTCACTAACGTTTCTCAGGCCACGACAGAGCTTTCAACAAGGTTAGCTCCAAGTTTCAACTCTATGTGGAGGTTGAAAAATTTAGCCAGTTCAGCCGGTGTTAAATCTCATATTGTTTTCCGCATACTTGTTCATCCAACCGCGATTTTCTTTTCAAATTACACACAGTTTGTGGAGAGCTATAGATCGACATCAGTTCAATGTTTCCCTTTTACTGCTTTCATACTAGTTCCATTGATCATCTCATAGGGTCTATGTTGAGCATAGATCTTTTTTCTCAAATGTTGTAATTTTTATTGTGAGATTTACTCTGTGCTTGTGTTTTGCTCCTTTTTCCTTGGTTGATGCATCCAATTCCATTCCCTTTCACGAGTTCACAATCATTATTTTCCCTGATACACATTGGATTGACCCAACGAAATGTGCCTAGGAACCTGATAGAGATTAGAAACGAAGGTTGTGCAAGAGGATTTCTAGAAAAAAAGCTTTTGACTGTATTCCAGTATCAGCTCCAAACCTGGAAAGTTTGCGCACAAAAGTATCCTGTCGATGCATAAATGATCATTTTCATTCATGGATACGGTTTTCGTGACCATTAGAAATATACATTATACGAATTTAAAATTTAGTTGGATCTAAAAACCTAATGAGTAGCAACATTTCTTTTTATTGCTTGTAGACTGCACTTCCTAAAAAGCAATTATCTGCGGTTTGCTGATTATTTCAACAGGTTAATCTGATGTGTGGAATCCTCGGCCTAATCAGTGAGTGAACATGAAAAAGCTAGTGGGCAAGATGAATCATACCGATGAAAACCATTGATAGCAGCATGATGTGACGCATCAGAACAGCATAGAGATCAAAATGACAAACAGTAGTTGAACCAGTGTGTTCGGTTGTATGTCTCCGAATGTCCGGCCGAACAGATGAATTCGACGCTGTTTGGTAATCAAGATGAAGATGCCTGAGCAAGTCAAGTCAAGTCAAGAATTCGCTTTTACGCACCCATTAAGAGTGAATTTTTAGCAATAGCACACGCGCAATCTAAACGGTAAAGAAAAACAATATGATTCATGCAAAAACAGCAAAAACAACAGCGGCTAAAACAATGTTGCATGTGTGGTACAGGATCACTAACATACTTTGCTGTTTAGTTCTTGAATGATAATATGCGGTTTAAGTAGAAATCTAGCTAGGTAAGGTATGACAGATGAGTCGTACGCCCACCTGCGGGCCCTTATGACTGTAGTTTCGTCGACTTGAGAAACTAGATTTGCAGCTGGATAAGACGCTATGTAAAGGATGGCTGATGGCAGGGTTATTTTGCAGCAAGTTCTGAGCATAAATTGACGTGGACAGCTACAATGTGTTGAACTAAGGTGGGTTTAGGAATGCCACTACATCAAGATATGTGTTTCAGCGACTAACGAAGTAGTCTGAAATACATACCGAATAGGCCCGGAAAGATCCCAGGAGAACAGTAGGCCAAGTGTGGGGTATAACACATGCAATGACGAATCACGGAATCAAATGGTGGTAGATTGAGGGCGAACGAAGACGTGAGACATAAAAGGACAATCGCCTGACGTTGGTGAATACTTCATTTATGTGAATTGACCAAGATAAATCATTGCTCACTGTGATTCCCAGATAATTCACTGACGTCGAGAAGCTCGGGCTTTCGCCACTGATATGAAGTTGGGGACAGTGAGCGAGGACTTTGTGGAAGCATTTAGCGTTAAGCTGTGTGAGTTTGACCAATGTACGATTTTATCCAAACAACATAGTAGCATGGTTGAAGAGGCTGGGTTTAGATGATGCGGTCCCGTTAGTATATCATCGGCGTATTTTAACCTTATGGTTTCGTCAGGGACATGGATGGAGCCAGCACAAGTAGAGAATAAAAATGGCGACAAAATAGCCCCTTGAAGGAGACCGGAAGTAGCGTTAAGAGGCAAGGAACTCCTGCTGTTGAACCTGAGTACCTGAGTTTGTTTGGCAAAATAATACTGTAACAAGAAGGCTACGGATGCTTGGATACCAGAAGCCAGGAGATCTTGCAACAAGAGTTCACGGTTAATCCAACCGAAAGCGTTAGTGTAGTCAACGCAGCATACACGTGTGGCTTTTTCATGCTGTCTAGCTCACCAGACAAACCACTGCATCTTGTGTCGACCTCGAACTTTGTTATGCAAATTGATGTGTGTCATTCAAATAAGATTAAGTTAGCAATTTTTAAAGTACGAATTTCTTGAAGATCTTTAAAGCCATCGAATTGCACACAAGAGCTCGATATTTACCTATCGCTTTCTTCGGTATTGCTGTTATGCTAGCAGTTCTCCAACAGTCTGCATTGTTGCCTTGGTTTAGGCACATGGTGTACAATTCAGCTAGCGATTGGGCTAGTGAATCTGCACACTCCTTAAGGACGAATGGAGATAACCAGTCAGGTCCGCTTGATTTGCTTGAGTTTAGCTGGGTAATCTTCCTGTGAAGTGCTGCAACATCAACAACTGGCGATGAGTCTGTAGACCACTGAGTCTGTGCAGAGTACGGCTTGGGGAGTGAGTCACTGATACAGCAGCAGAAGTTGCGAATTAATTCTTCTACATCTATGTCAGAGTTCGTACTATGCCGAGCGATCCCACTAAATTGCTTCATTATCTGCCAAACCACACGGCAATTATGATTTCCCAGAATTGTTTGAACGTAGACATGCTTGAGGTAATGAATTTCTTCCCTGGTGCCTAGAGAAAGAAACTTGACTTAGACATGATCTTTAACTTTGAAAACTCTCCCCTTAAGTCGACGCAGCTGCTTGATGAGTGATGAGAAGAACCGGTCAGCACGAATGAGAATAATTTGCATCGGACAACAGAGATTTAAACAGAAGTTCCGATCACTTGTCATCTGATCACAATACCTTCAAACATCTGCATCGTAAAACTAAATAATATTTGTAGTGGCTACCATTTCTTTCCATTGTACTATATTTAGGGGATTGGTTTGTCTCCGTTTAATTTTAGGTTCCTTAGAGAGAGTGACTTCCTTGTGACTCGTCTTATTGTAGACGACAGGGGATAGCTTGACTTCCAAATGATTTGAGGTTCCAAATGCTGCCTTAGTACTGACTGAAAATCTTTTCAGTTTGTCAACAAACACTAAGTCCAGGATTGCTTCTAACCTGGTGGGACATTTCACGAGGTACTGTATTTCAAATGTTGTGAGGAATGTGGTGTCAGACATATTGAAATCACCAGCACATTTGCGTAGGGAATGATCAATGCGTACAATGACAGCAGCCGTGAAGTCATCGTAAAATTTGTCTACTTCTGAGCTTGGAGAACTATAGGATATATAAATCTTGAGGATATATAAATCTTGGCTAGCAAGATTGCGATGTATCACTCAGATATTTCGTAGTGCACTTTCGAACTAGACAGTCGATACGTTACGACGAATAGCAGAACATTTTCTTCACTGATGAGCATCATGAAATGTTATTAAAGTGATAACACAACCCCGATTACGGAACCTGCATGGGCTGTCAACATGGTGGAAAATAAAACCGTCAACTGATGCAATAGCGTCTTCAACATCATTGTGAAGCCAGGCTGCCTGCAGCAAAAATACTTCTGGCTGCGCGTATTCGCTACAGAAGCTGTTGCTTTTAAGGTATTCCATTTTTCCAAGAAGTAAGCGGACGTTGGTGCTTACACTCTACAGATGCTTCTTCCAAAGAGCAACCCTCCCTGCAGCAAATTATTACCGTTTATTATGTTTTCTTGGCTGTTTCTCACTGCTTCCCATCTATCGTAATGTCGTTGTCACTTGCACGGAAACCCAGAAGGATTTCGAAATTTCACTAGTGTAAATAATCATGACGCTGATCGTAGATAGAGCAGTAAGTGAGTAAAACAATAGGTTTCTAAATGTTAACGTCGAAGGCGTGAGTGTTCGTATTTCCTCCAAAGAGGAAAGTAGAGCGCGGCCAAATTTGAAGGCCCCAGTTTTGAGTATATGTCAGTGCGCTTAACCCTTGAAACGCGTCAGAGTGTCGCTATAGCAGATCCATGGGTAAGTTGTCGTCAAGCGTAGTCTATAATGTGATCGTCGTTTCTCTTTACCTTCTTGGTTCGTTTTCAGTATCGTTAGAGCCACCATCACTCATGCGTGTTTTTACGCCATCCAACTATTCGCCTCGCGCTCGGTCCTCTACAAGCAGCTATGACAGTACCACCCAGCCAGCCACGGGATGTAACACAAGCACACCGTTCATACAGCTCCGACACTTACTAGGTGGTTTTCCAGCCGCCTACGAAGTATCTTCTTTACCTTTCAGCCCCCCTCGGTATAATATGACCCATGTACGCCACTTAACCAGAAGTCCCCCGAACAGTCGACCGGACGCATAGTACACCCCTTGTCAGTGGACTGGTGAAAACTGATATCTGTCTGCAACTGCGCAGGTGAACAGCTAGTGTGAACAGGTGCTGTTTTGGAAACTTGGAACATCCTACTTTTTGTGAGGCAAATTTAAAATAACCTGAAGATGCTAAACACACCACCCCATCATCAATTAATTTGGATAAAAGGCAACAAACAAACGCACTTCATGAGATACGCAGCTATCTAGCAGCTAGACAGTAAGTAGAAAAAGCAATTTGAAATATAGTATACACCTGGTCGGACTCAGGATTGTCCATACCTTCAAATACTGTACAGTACTTCCGGAAATGCACTCCAACAACTGCACACGACTGAAATGAAGCCAAAGTTTGGCGTCATGCTCACTGTTTTGTCACCAATAGCCAGAGATAAACTGTATGGTGAACTATCATACACAGTGTAATGGAGAACTGAACAATTAAGCCAAGCGCAGTCTGAGCACTGTTTGACGATCCAGTCAGTACCTTGGCAACTGCATCGGTAACCATGGACGCATAAGTACTGAAAGCATTTCGCGTATTGCAAAAGCCAGAACTACCTTCTTGAACCTGCGGCATCTTTGGCAACAGAAGGGAGTTTCCCTCGGTCTGAAAGGCTGTGAGTTCTACTCTACGGGAGTGACACTTAGTCCCTTCCGGTTGAGGATCTGGAGCGCCTTTAAGTCTTTGGACATCTCTGTCTGCAATGCATTGCTAGCGCCTGATGGTACAGGCGCGTCCACAACCATCATGTACGTAGGCGACTAGTAGGTGTTGAGAACCAGGCTAGATCCTTAGAATAACAGATTGCACTGAATAAGTTGCTTTGGCTTGGGCACGTACTACGTTTGCCCGGTCCCCGTTTACCGAGAAAGGTCTTGTTTCGTTTACCAGATGCAGGGTGACACAAAGCTCGAGGTTCATAAAAGTTAGCCTGGCATCGGGAAATGAAATCACTGACGACCAAAGTCGGTGCCGTCGATCCGTCTCGCCTTCCAGGCTGGAGTCGACGTGACCCGGTTTGAGAGGTTACAGCACATGACTCGCAGTCGGCACCAGCGCCGCGTCTGCTGTCTCATAGTCGAAGTGCTTGTTTAAAGTGTATTTGATGCTGTGTTATCTGCGGGATAATGGCTGATTATGACGCGTGGTAGTGAAGGCCACAAGAAAGTTGTCTCACCGATACCACCTTATCTTTTCACGTCATGCTGTTGACAAGGTGTGGGTGCTTTGCCCCTCTGAGTTTGCTTAGGTCACTAAGTTTTTACGCTAGGTCCCCGTTCTCGCTATCGTCGCATTCCTTATTCCTTAGGTCAGTGTGGTTGTACGGCAGCTAAGCGTCGGTCCACTTGCCTGATGTATTGTTATTGATGATGATAACTGCCTGACACGAAAGATCCATCTTCTCGTAGCCAGTAAGCAGGTAAGTGATATGGTCTAGAGAACGAATTTCTTTCTCCACACACATGATATCTAGCTGAACCGGACCAGAATGCTTGATCTACCTTGGGATTTAAATGGGCTAACTAATAGCTACATTTGGAGAGTCCGCATTGGCTGCTTAAATGAACTAACGGCATAAAAGACGCTTGCAACAGTATGGTATGTTTCAAGGCAAAACATTTCGCATTTACATGTACTCACTACGTACAACGAAACTGAAGATAACATCTTAAATTAAAGCTGATGCGACGTCCATTCGACTACTAAGCATCTTCTTGTAAGCCTTTACATACTTCAGTTTGTCTAACGAAGACAAACAACAGCACGATAGAGAAATATTCGACTGAGTCATACAAATCTTCTTACTACACAACAGCTAAAACTTAGATCAGATTATCCCGGTTTTTTGGTATGCAGTTGTTTTGTAGATGGCTATGCAAAAGTATGGATGATACAGCAAATGCTAATGGTTCCCACTGTAGAGATATGACAACAAAATTCACTTCACTTGCTTCACGCAGATGAGTGCTTCCCTTGTATTAATACACAAGGTGGAACTACAGTTGAGAATGATAAGCATCATTTTCCGGGTCAGGTATCCTGGTAAAAATGCCGTTTGCCTGGCTA
Source organism: Dicrocoelium dendriticum (assembly GCA_944474145.2). NCBI lineage: Eukaryota > Metazoa > Platyhelminthes > Trematoda > Plagiorchiida > Dicrocoeliidae > Dicrocoelium > Dicrocoelium dendriticum. The sequence goes on along the minus strand of OX104067.1, from coordinate 36,824,996 downwards.
CAGTCCGTTCGAATGTTTGGACAAGAGGGGTCGGGTCAACGATGTGAAAAACCCATTATAGACCAGCCTATACAAGACCAGCATAATCACATTGGAGTTTAGATAGTAACCTTCAAACTGGGTTCAAACTGCAGCGAGCTCCATTGTTCGGGTTTGCATTAGGACGCATAGGGAAGGACTCAATTGCAGGTTACGTACGCCTCCTTGGTTCCCCATCCGTATCTGGTGTGAAACAGTATAGAAGAAATGCGTGATCGCGTCCGCTTCCCACCTGTTATCTATGTTTGTCCCATGGTGCTTATTAGTGTATTATAAGTTATCACTGATTCGATCTGGGAATTGAGCAAGCACAGCAATATAATTTTCACGAAGGAAGCTTCACCTATTCTAGCTCAATTTCACATTCCATCTGCTAATATCTAGGAAGAATAATTTCACGAACTATCATTTTCCTTCGTTTCGGTAAGTAAGTACACTGAACAGTGAACTAAAACATATCCTATTCTATTAGAAAAAGTGTTTTGAGTAGAGGAGTTGTGTAGGAATGTCAATCAAACGTAGTTTGACGCACTGGGCACCCATGTTATGCACTCTGCTAATGGCTATGCATAACAATTCTATAGATTATAATGCTAAGTAGGTACCACGAGAAGATTCCACTCCTTGGTATGTTCGGCTGAAACAACGTAGCCTTTCTAAAGCATAGTACAATAGCACAACCGCAAGCTGATCAGCTGCTTAATGCAGTTTTTAACCACCAGCAAAACTCGGCATACTTTTTCCATAATCGCACGCGAGTTGATGTGCTTGCTGAAACATGCGGATGAACGCTGCTGTATGTGCTGGAACCAGCAATTAAAGTTGGTTTTCACTGCAAACCTCTTTTGGTAGTCCTGTTGGCTCGTATAGAATTAATTCCCGTTGAAATCATCCCAATGCGACATCCGTGTTTTAACGAGGGCTGATTAGTCCATGTAAGTTTGTTTGTATATACAAGATGGTGGCGTTGGAATGAGTTGAGGAAGTTAATTGCATGGTCAAACAATTGAGGAGTTAAACAGCGAACGGCACATAACATAATCCAACTGCATTAAGTCGACACGTCATCTGCTGTCACCAAGAGAAGCTCGTGCACACAATAGAAATCAATAAGCGAAGCGTACAAATTGCAAGTGTGGAGGTTGGGTGAAGTCGATGCATAATCCGAAAATTGTAGAGCCCAGTGACTGGAAGATCCTCTTCATCTCAGACTTTTTGACTGAAGCTAAAACAGCCACTTCATCACTTTAATTCAAACGGTTCTGTCAAAACGCTTGCTTACTAAGGCTCAGGACAACTGGTTTAACGGTGTTTCATCGTCTCATTTTCATCCTTTTGCAAGCAAGAATATAGTACGATTCCCCTACTTTGCCAATTCAACAAACAATGTCTCTTCTTGCAGCAGCAATTCTCTTGACCAGTAAGGCAACAGCTGACGCAGAATTCGTGCTCCACTGCACAACAATACACTGCTGAAATCAGCCTGACTGGTGAGATAGCGCTTTCAATCATCATCCCAAACTCAATGATAGTTTCAAACCCCGTTAACTAGCCGTTAAAAGCATTTCTGTTTAAATCGAATATATGCGGGAGTAGTGAGATAAAGAGAGATTGCAGAGAAATATATGCAAGTGAATACTAGGATAACATACTAAACTGAATACTACCGTATAAAAAAGAATGCGCGTTTTTAAGAGGACACCAACCGGCATAGGGAGCGTCTTGCGACTGTTGAGGGCAACGAGAGACCTGTCGCCTTTCGCTCTACCAGTTAATCAATGTATCCTCCGTAGCCACAGCGCACACGTCGGCCGGTTGGCATGCTGATCAAAATGTCTTTTAACATTGTACTATATGGTGACTTGTAATGCTGTGCCACACACGGCCCTTTCAGTGTGAAAAAGGTGGGTGAAGCAATTTGCTAACTAAATGAAATTACTTTTGTTATTGCATTCAGATGATGACCATGCCCGATTTAGTATCCCATCGGTAACCAGCTGCTTTGGATCCATGTATTGTCTTATTATGTGGTTTTGATAGATCAGTATTAGCTAGTTTTTCCGAAAGTCGCGCCACAACTGATCTTGGCCCGATTTCATGTTAGACCCAAGATAAGTGGAAGAAGTACGCAGATGAGTGAGAAATTGCATTTGCATCAACCAAGCTGACTGATTTCATCAAAACATTCTAGAGCTAATCAAAATAACATGACAACTTTCGACGTAAGTATCCGTTAGACTAGCGTTACAGGAAAATTGTTAATACTACTGCCCTTCTAGCTACATTGTGCTACTGGGTGCTCCCGTTTCATTTGTCAGGACACTTTCTCTTTTCATTCTTGCACAAGTCCCGTCGTTTATTTTAAAATAAAATAAATTCGTACAGTTACCGACAAGCGGTAACGATCAATTACAGCTGTAAGAGAGGTTATCTTAAACTTGCCGCTGAATTTATGACTGCGCCGTAGTATGTACCGTATTTAACCACCGAACTAAAGGTGGACTATGTCGCGATCCGCAGGTCGGGTAGTGAAATGAACTGTCGCATTTAAGTCATTCTGTTAAAAATATTGATCTTTTTAAACACCTTGGTAGCAGTTCAGCTTTAGAACATAAATTGATTGCGTACACACTGCGTCAACCAGAAAGGTTCAGGACGGTGACTATCGTGTATGCGGATACCGTGCCTCGAACTACACCAGCAACGTGAGCTTACTAACAGGTCCACCGCAGTGCTTGCGGACATAGTATAGGGCAATGAAGCCCAGACTTACCTGCCCGGTTGTTTTCTGTGTGTAGTAGAGACATATCTGAAATCATGCGTCAAAACAAGCGACATTCATTTCAACCTAGAAAGCAGTATATATAAAGTTTTGCAAGCTTACGTTCTGTATTCAAATGACACGTTGCTATTTCGTGCATTCTTCTCAGGGACGAAGAGAATCCAGGTGGGTGAAAGGTTTAAGCTGTGGAATAACGTCAAGCGACTAATCGGTTTTGTCATAAACCATTGTTTAGTGAATTAAGGTTAGACTGGTCATCAGCTGTTCGATACCTTTGTACACACCTTAAATACCAGAGCAAAAGGATTGCTAAACACTGGGAGGCTACCACCTTGTTGTAATGCATTCCAACTTATGGTAACATGATTCAGCAAGAGGAATGGCAGTTATCGATAGTATCTGTAGCTACTTGTCCGGCGTTATAGTTAGTGGCAGAGGCGGTGCAACATTAATACCCTTTAATTACAAGAAGCCAATATGGGAAGAAAGGTGGTTCCTCCCCAATTAACATGAAAGCGCACAAGACCATAGTTTATGTGAAATTTTGTGGCGTCCAAGTCCAAGGCTCATCCGAGAGACTCGGTTCGCAATGGTGGCGTGACAACTTAGCTGTGATAATCTTCGGAAGCGCCTAGCATGTAATTGTTAACTGGGGTACCCTGAGGCGAACAAGACATCAAGCTTTCCCGGCTCATTTTCCACTCACTGAACTCGTCTACTACCTCGCTCTTCAGTTGGGGTGCAAAAACACTTAGTCATTTTGCTTAACTCTAGTCTTCCGTTGCATAGATTCATGGCATTTGTAGCATGACGAATAGCGTTTGCTTGGTGTAACACGTACTTTAAATGGAATAGTGCTTTGCTGATTTAATCTTGGAAGTGAACACCATAAAAATCGTGCCACTATTAAAACGTGCCCTTCTTGGTGATTGATACCAAAGATCAGCGTTATATCAACATGGCTGATCAGTGGATGATTGTACGAAAACTCTACCCGATATTTCCGGTTCGTAAAATGCGTACGTAAGACAAACACAAGTGCTTTAAAAATTGTGTATGTTCATGAGGCTACAGGTATACGCGACACGCAGAAACACACTAAATGCATGTTTCAGGTTTTACACCGTGAGGGTCTACAAGTATATTTTGAGGCTGTTGCTGCGTTTACTGTGCATGGTTAGGCGTTAACTGAGGTCCGACGTTTGCACATGCGACATTAGTTGTAACCGACCCAGCAGGGACTGCTAGGGCAGGATACGTGGGCATTAATTGGTAAACCTTGATCTCGATACCAACAACTTCATTGCAAGCTATTTTTAACTGTTGGATGTGAGCAATGAACAACGGAGTACACAGTCTGTCGTAAGATAACACTGTAATTCTCAGTTTGATCTGTTTACCATCGGGTTACTGCCCTGTATACACTTGACCTAATTACTAGCTCCAAGGCTACATAAAACACTGGTTGGCTGGTATCTAGCTTATGCAAAGTGGACCCTAGAGTACTGTGTGTCCCCGTCTTGCGTGTTACGAATGCGGTCCCCGGACGCTGGTTTTACATGAGCGGAGAATTGTGCTGATTCGACTATTTGTTTGTGTTACATGTTAGATGTAGACCAATCATTAAGTCAACCGCGAATCCAACTCATGTACCTCTTAATGCCACTTGATACGACTTATAATGGACAACGAACGCTTCCTCAGAAATGGTGTCCAATCTGTAGCCGTTCGGCCGACCAAGATAGACTTCGACTGTTAGTGACCCCGCTGATAAATAAATCAACAGAGGCTACTTTCAGACATGAATGAAATTGGTCAGCAGAGCTATCCTAACTCGAATATGTGGGGTTACAGCCAATACGACCATTCTGTGTCAGAACTAGGTTTCAGCCAGGCTGGTGTCTTGATTATTAGTGCGTGCAACAAAAGTGGAAAGATGGATTACGTGCATAGTGGTCAACAATTTCACATTGTTATTGAGACAAAATGATATCATTCTTCCAGATTATTCGGTTTACCATGTGCTCAGGTAAACTAGAATGTCTGGCTGTGGTCCTAGTACATGCGGTTCTTCGTATCGTTTGACATGTTCGCAGCGTCCTTGGCTTTGAGTCGCGTTCACCTACAACAGTGTTGTTACCGGCTCAAATAGGATCACACAACCAGTCCGGTGTATTGATTTTGCTGTCTAAATAAACCATATTTGCGCTCATATGTATAGTTTTTTACCGGCAGTTAGTAGCGTTTGGTCGCGTTCCGCGTTCCACCATAAATGAGGGGACTCGTCGCTACATATGTGCGCATACACACAGAAACCAGTTGTTCTTGTTAATGACACAGACGCCAACTTCAAAGCGATCTCCGAGCCAATATTCCCGATGTGAGCAGCTGCCCATCCTAGATATCTTTGCTCCTACAACAAGTCCTTGGATGGAAGACCACGACATACCGATCGAGATATCCCTGGTGGTCTGGGCACCTCCTTCGTCGAACAGTCATACGGTTTGAGATTATCTTTTGTTAATTTAGCGCTTATTTAGTAGTCGAATCATACACGATTGGCTGTTCACTGGGATTAATTTGAACGGAAAGTTACCAGCAGATATTATGGTCCCTCCGGTAATGATTGATGCAGATTAGCTACTACTCATGACATCACGAAGAACACAGAGAAACAATTAGACAGACACCACGCATACCGAAGACTTGGATGTGTCCTTCTAAGATTCGGTAGGCACATGTCCTGTAAGAATAGGGAACGAAAATAGTAAACTTATTTCAAAAGCGATTGAAGATTATGCAGATGTTAGTAAATCAAATGTGGATAAATAGCAATTTCCGCACTACTTGTTAGCTTGGGTGTTTGTGTCAAGCCCCCCATAAACTGCCAGGTTATATTTGACTGAGTAGGTTCGTGACCATGTTCCCTTAGCGAATCACCACATCATCGTCAGCATCAGCAATACACGATGCGATCTTTAGTAAGTAGATGTGGAAAGTTGGAGCAGGCCCCAATGGCGTTTGCGTTGTGAGTTCCTTTGTCCATCCCCCTCCTGTTTAGCATCCCCTCCAATCACGATCTCACTTGCTAGGCATAATACGACTCTCTTTTACGGCAGCCAGCTGTTAGCTCCCCGGAACGCTGTCCATCCGTTACTGGGGACTCAGCAGGCGTGCCACTGTTTTCCTTTTCTTGTCTTTTGTATTGCAGCACAATAGCTGAGGTGTTTTCCATCTCCAGCTAACGTGTAATGATGATGATGATGAGCTGTGAAAAGTTTAACGCATGATAAGCTACCCAGGTTGGTGCAAGCAAATCCTTGAATTGGGGCATTATCCACCACCGAAATCAATATATCACCACTTCATGTAAAAATAATACGAAACGAAGCATTGGTATTACGAAGAGGCATTCGCGCCACAAAATCTATTGAATGCTAAGGCGAGAATAAGCGTCGAAAAGCAGGGCACCCACACCACACCTAAAATCGAGGCCATACGTAGCTAAAAATGACTGTTCCCTAGCAATTCACCCTGAATCATCTGTTAACAGACATGATAGACATGGTAAAACAAACATGGGGTGCACTAGTTTTCAATTTCTACCTAGTGCACAACAGTGTCTCACGAGGGAATGGTCTAGTGAACCATTTGTCAAACCATAAAGTGTATGGTTAAAAATAACTACGCACGCACGTACTACCTTTGCCAGATCATGATCATATATATATACATATATCCTGTTGAATTAGGGAAACATTTTACACTTTATAATTACACCTATGATAATCGGCTGTTGCTGGTTCTGCAAAGAAGCCAAAAAGTGCATTTGATGCGAATTGGAAAGAGAATAAGAGGTAGAACAACTGATCGTATTTCACTGTTCCTCAGTAGCTGCGAATGCTGAAATTGAGTTTGAAATAATAAGTGTTGTCGGTTTCATGCCTTAGTTCTTCGGATGTTTTAGGCGAATTACACCGCGTAAACTAATAGGTTAGTATGAGGTTTCAGTATTACGTATAGTTTGCTGGTGGAGTTTTGGTTGCAGTTCGAATTGCGGCCAACATTTTAATTGCTTCTGAGCGAATGATCTCACTTTTTGCCATTGTGGGACATCAGAAATTTCCTGCGGATAAAATACATTAAGTCCGCATACCTATAACTATTTGGCTGTTGGGGTTTATAATCATCGCACAGTTTTAAAACTGGTTTGCCGACTAATTTCAGCACCACTCGTGGTGACATCCTTACCAGATAATAGCCAATAATTTGTTATCGAACACTGAGCCCTATGTACATCCACTGAGGAGTCCCCTCGGTTACATCGCGAGTTTCCATATGCACTTCGGAACTCAGTAAAAACGCTGTGTCTGAATTGGCGGTTTATTTGTCGCCGAAGGATATCCAGCAAACAACCAGTTGCACAGCCGGGTAAGCAGTTTAGGGTTTTAAAGAATACAAATGTCTATAATTTGTAAAGTAACGATGGCTTACTCAACAGATGATATGCATAAAAAGGTGTCTCTAAGTCTTAATGGATTGAAATGTGGGTTTCGGTATATAAGATGAATATTATGCAGATGTCTAATTGATCGGTTACAAGCCGGGAAATGACATGATGGGTTTGTACAAACAACAGTTCGCCGTCAGTTTAAATCCACATCTTCGACTTAGATTTTAAGAGAAAGGTATTGCTAGGAGGCTAGACTCAAAGACTGCAGCAAACGAAGGTAGTTGGTCAGGAATAGGCACACAGCATCTCCGGCCGGTTGAGAAGCGGTTTGCTACTGCAACCTGTTTCACTTAATATGCGGGTAAAACCGAATTAAATATTTCCTGTTTCGCTGCATGGAACCTAGAACAACTGAAAGTGAGCAAGCTGAACTATCGGCAAACGTTTGATTATTTCAACTTGGAGTAATTTGTTACTTTAAACACCAGAGCCCCATAAATGCTTAGGTAAACAAAAGCAAGCCTATTTATCCGCGGTAAACCCTTTGAATTAAAAATATCAGTTGCCGGTATCGAGTTGAAACACACTATTTTAACTTTTTGTGCTCATCCGCATATCTCATATTTCTTTTTCATGTCCCCAATGAGCGATGCATAACGGATATTTTCTTTGCGATCAATTGTCTGGAATTAATGAACTAATCATCTTCCAATTCTGACTGTTTCAATTGTTCGTCTTTTGGAATAAGTCACCAATGAATGCAGACACACTATTAATTGCCTTTGGGTTATCTTCACTGTCCTTTATTCCTTACAGAACCCTGGACAGAATGCAATGATGCTTTGCTCCAATTTTATTTACCGTCATCGTTATTCACCAGCACTTCCCATGAACTTGCAACCGACTTATATAAAAAGGTAGATGTTAGTATTGTGCTTTTTAGTTCTTCATACTTTATATTCTTTCCTACTTCCTTGTTGGCCACGAGTGGGCTAATTTCTTGAGGTGACGAAGTACAGCCACCAAGCTAAAAATGTACACCCCTAAATGGCATACAGCCATTGACCCACTGGTATACAACAAAAAAGTGTCATACTTGAATGATCCGCATGCCGGAAAGGGTTGAGACCTCATCACCCATAACGTATGAATGAAACAGTCCTAATAAAAACGTTTATGAAACAGGTGATGTCTTATATGCTAGTTTGCCACACCAACACACAGCCAGATGGAGCATGGAAGTGCTGGTAAAACCCATCGAGGGAATAACCCGCATGGAAGCAAGTCCCCTAGGGAAGGTCCACGGATGGCCGTATTACTTTGCTTGAACGTTTGGCTAAGTCTGCTTCCGATATTGTTTTAAGCTACTTAAGCTCATTGATACCTTTCGACTGCCAACCACCTCAAAAACCCATTTGTGATTCTCTGTACAAAATCTGCACACTTAACTATTTTATGCGATCTCGGTGTACAGCTTGGTCAGGCCACTCGGTCGGACTGTGCCTCGCAGCGTTGAGGGATAAACATTTGATTTATTTGTTACTTATTTATAAGGTGAAAGTTATCAGCTGCAGGCAGTTCGTGTTGTTTCAACACGTAGATGCAAACCTAGCAATGGTTATAAATAACACAGGTACGGGTACAAATTGATTGGCGGGAGCGTTGATCCTACCTTCCTGATACACCAATGCCAATCAACAATATCGAGACACCATCAATCAACTAAGAACAGTATCTCTACCCTCCTCCTCCACCTCTTTTTTGCCCTTTCATCGATGAGGCTGTTCATAAATTTGTGTTTGAGCTTCGTTGATGCGCAATAAACAGAAATGTGGTGGTAGAACTATGCTAGCCGAAATCATCCTTTAGTAAATCTCTTTTGTGTTTTCACGTGAATGGTGGAAACACTTTCTTAAGTAGTTATCTTTTGCTGTTAAAACCTTGCATTGCCGCACAGGCCGTGTTACCGATAACGTTTGGCTGCATCATACACCAGCGTCAGATGAGTTCATGCTACATACACTTTAAGAGGATTAAACCACCAAATATTTATCTGATGAGATTTCACCACATGAATTACAAAATCGCATAGTTGTCAAATTAAAGCGATTACCAGTCTGTAAGTTGTTTCACAGAAGCGACACTAATTTGAGATAGGCAGCTGTTGTCGAATTCTAGTTTACGACATTAAACCAATGATAAAGATGAACTATGATATATGTGTGGTAAGAAGAAGGCACTGTTTAACTTGTATTAGTAACTGACTCAACAAAAATAAGAGAGACGTACTGGCCCACGATATATATATATATATATATATATATATATATATTAGCTGGCATACATATGTCACAACTAAACACCTTGAAACCTCATCGAGGTGACTGTGTCCATACTGTGAATATCTATTACAACAGCAAAAGCACTTTGGCTATATACTATGCTTGGAGTCAAAGCAAATGTTCCTGGGGCTACAAACGATGTTTCAGTTAGTTCCCATGCTTTTACTATTCGCTGGTAGGATAAAGGACTCAAGATATCTATGCGGTTTAGTACTATCATAATTTTGATGTATCACTTCGATGAGCAACCCAAAGTAAATTGAGTTTATTCGCGCCAATAAAATTGAGTTAAGACGTTTTGATGGGTCGCAAATAATTTCGCCCCGGTAAGACGCAAGTAGTGAGCCAGTGCTTTCCAAGAAAATGCCAAATCTGTGGTACTTTCTTTACAGGCAATTCATCAGTAAATACCTTCACTGGTTTTTCAAAAGCTGAGTTCATAAATGATCGGTCTGTGGTCGACTGTTCATGCCAGCACTTTGCAGACCTAGGCCTGATTGCTTACCTAAACTGTAAGATAATGCTGCAAGCTTTCTATTTGTTTCGCGTTATACTGCAGTGTTCATTGGGCACAAATCTCTTCGCACCAGGGTATGAGAACGTTTTCTGACTACGCATAAGTAAACTTTTCCATGTACTAAACCCAAGGACCTCCATACTCTGAGCCATATGTATGCAATATTTTAGTTAGCTTCTGTCAAGTGGCCCTACGTGCATCAAAAAGTCAAAGTCTGGGCCTCGATCAGAAGTTCATTATTAATAGAACGTAAACTCTTTTTATATCTCGAGGTAATTCAAATCACTCACAGATGCAGAACAAATCTCCTTTCTATTACATTCTTGGCCAGCTTTCGATCTAGTTCAATGTCGATCCAAATCAATTGCATGCTATCCGTTAGTTCGCCTCTGCAGCGATTGACCAGCTTTCAGACTGTTGGCCCAAAAGCGTCAAGCTCAACCGATTGCTAAGCGACGGGCATCTAAGTGTAGTATCTTACCATCACAGATTCTCTGATTCATGTACTAGCAATATCGACAAGAAGTTAGTTAAAATTATATCAACCTTTAGAACCACAGGGTTAACCTATGGTGTGAACCGCGCCTAAGAATGACTGTTTAGCCCCGTAGATGAATGAGAGAGTGCAGTGCACCTAAAACGCACTTTTATTATTTTGCGACCTTGGCGTTTAGTGTTGTTTTAACCTTCTAAACGTTCATTTTTTACTGATGGCATGCCCCCTTACACAAACTGCTTTGGTGAATTTCATGTTACACCGTAACACGCCCTTGCTTATTCGCTTCTTACGTTTTTAGCCTGAACAATGAACATTGGGCTCAGTTGCGTCTAACATTTATACTGTTCCGTAGTTGACACGGTTCTTACGTGTCATTGATTACCGAGACACTATGCAACAATTGGTGACCCCAGACCAGAATACGTCGCCTGTCATTTTGTACTTTCATGCTGGTAAGCTCTTTCCAGTGACTTAGTGATTCAGCACTTGTGGTCATTTTTATCGCACCTACCACATTTTTGTTTGTTTTTTGTAATCAATTATCTAGTGGATAAGCCATCCTCATACGTGGTTATTTCCTTAGCCTAACCCCTCAACCTTTTCGGGGAAGAATCATTTGTTATGGCTTTTGCTCCTAGAGTCCACAATTTAACTTCTTAAGATTGCTGATTTCACCGTGTATAATCGGCTTATATCCTCGCAACTGAGAGACATCATATTGTGCCTTTCTCTTGTAATGAAAAACAAGACTCTTAAACAGGCTAATATTCAGAAAAGCAAGCCTTCTGACAAGGTCCGTCTGCAGCGACTATTTAGTGATCTGCAAATAAGAGATAGGATGCCCAGTTTTGTTGCGAGAAATGCAACAGCTCATGGGCACATCCAACATGGACGCAGAGATTCGCCACCAGCTGCGGATTCAGCGCCCCCTTGAAAGCACTCAGGCCATTCTTGCAATAGCAAGTGTCTTGACACACCTAACAACTGCAGATCTAGCCGAACGCGTCGCCGAACGGCATCAGCCAACGGCTGAACCCAGAGAAATTAGGCAGTTTAGCACTGGCGTCACCACAGGGGCACCCACGACTAGTCAGCCATCAGCAATAGAGGCCATATCATCGCAGATATCGTCAGACCGAGAAGCTAACTTGAAACCGTAAGCATCGCAGCCACTCTGGATCATCGCCCCGTCGCACAAAACCTGATCCCCAAGTTACTGCTTTTATACTCGCGTTCCGGTAATAACATCCCTAGGAGCGTACAGTAGTGTAGCTACTGCGCTATATATGATCCTCCACCCCGGCCTGTAATGGTCACGAACGACGAACGGCGGCAAAACGCAAAGCCATCTCATCTACAGATCCGATTATGATTCAGAAACTCACTTCTTAGTTGATAATGGGGCGGAACTCATGGTCACTCCCTTTATTCCAAGTGAGCCCAACAATTTTTTCGACAAGCCTGTGTGCTGCTAGTGATATACAAACAGCTGTCTACGGTCAAAGGTCGCTTACCCTAGACCTATGTCCTCAGCGCACGTTCCGCTTGGTATTCGCCGTTGCTGCAGTTTCGTTGGCTCTCATCGGCATGGACTTTCTCGGGCCTTTCGATCACTTTGGCAATGCGTACCGCCAGATGATAGTCGAGACTGCCAAGGAACTCAGTGTACGTAGCATCAACGCCGATATCGCATCTATCACCACAGCTTACGACTTTCCGCAGACCGCGCCAGACTACGCCAACCTCTTCCTCCAGTATTCTAAGATCGTTCAGCCACTGAAGGCGGCTTTGCCAGTGGCATCACACGTCACGCATTACATTCGGGCAAACGGCTCAACCGCCTCATGCTGTCCACGTTGACTATCATTCGAGAAACTAAAGGTATCTAGAGCGGACTTCGCGCACACGCTCGGCCGTGGAATATTTCGCCATTCCGACAGTCTTTGGTCCTCTCCCCTGCAGATATGCCCTAAGCAAGCTGAGGATTGACGCACATGCGGTGACTACCGGGCACTCGATTATCTAACCGTACCAGATAGGTATTCTATCCTCACGTACTGGACCTCACCGCATGCCTTACAAGTAGGACGAGCTTTAACAAGATCGGTATAATTTGCGCCTATTACCAGATACCTGTAGAAGAAACGGACATTCTTAAAGTATTCTTCAACACTACTTTCTGTTTCTGAATTCTTAAGTATGCCTTTCAGACAATGCAACGCTACACAAACTTGCCAACGCTTCATTTGCGATGTCACTCGTGACCTAGGTTCTGTTTCTTCCTACGTCGATAATATTTTCCTAATCAGTTCATTGGAAGAAGAGCATCTCGATCACCTGAGCGTTCTAGTTTAGCGCTTGTCCGACTAAGTGCGAAGTCGGCAAGCCAACTGTATAATATTTAGGTCAGATCTTTCATCGTCTGGTGTCGTTCTCCTTCCTGATAAGACCAAGGCAATTAAGTTCTACCCAGCTCCGACCTCGTTCAAGTACCACCGTCGAATTTTTGGTTTCGTCAACTACTATCGACGCTTCCTACCGTGCTGCACTCAGTTCATGCAGCCTCTAACTGACCTACTCAGAGAGAATGAACGTAAGTTTGCTTTCGTTAACACTGCACGGATAGTCTTCTCCAAGCTCAATATGATATCTCCAACATTGCACTCTTCGCGCATTCCGAATGGACCACACGGTTTTCTATCACGACTGATGCCTCAGACGTCACAGTAGTAGTCGTCCTCCAACCACACGTTTGTGGGCAATGATAACCGCTCGGATTCGTCTTCAAACGCTAGTAACCAGCGGAATTTTGCTACAGCACGTTTGGCTGAGAACTACTTGCCATGTTGTGATAAAAGAAAACAAGATATAGTTTATGTACAATGTTGCATAAGATAAAAATACCTCTCCAGGATATCGAAATAAAACTTGTTGAGTTCCATCATTAGGTGATAGTTTATGTTGCAAGGTAGAAACAAAACACGAGCTCTTGAGAGCTTATGGTTAACAGTAAGCATTTTACAAGCAGAATTGGCGTCATCGCAGTTAAGACGTGAGTGTCGAGCAACGTTGAGAAATACCGCATACGCGACATCTGAAGGGGTTTACCCTAAGAACACCAATACAAGAGCGCTATGCCAAGAATAAACAGTGTTCTCAGATTTACATCTGACTTGCCAAGGCATGGTATTAGCAAGCAATCGAGTCATCATTATCTGCACCTTTCCTCATGCAATTACATCCAAAGCATTTTCATATTCCTCGTTAAAAATGCATGTTCCTCCATAGATCGCTCAAGAAAATTGCCAACTCCCTTAAATTGTATCCAACTGGCGCAAACCGAGCTAAACTCCACTAATCTTTGAGCAGTTTATCAAAAATTTGGCTACGGCATCCTACGTAAGGTACTCATCCATAGTACTTTCAGCTGCATTGTAGATAAAAACCAGACAAACCGAGTAACTTATAGCGTTTTGCATGCAATATAATGGCGTCAAACCACATTTTGAAATATCTATAAGGGAACTAGAATTCCTTAAAGAGGAACTAGAAAGCCATATGGACACAGTTAATTGAAAAAGGCACAGACTAACCATATCCTCTAAAATGACGCAAAAGATTAATTTATACGTAACTTGTATTTGAGAAATTTAGTTGTCATGTGTTAAAGCTTTGACAATGTCTCGTACACCTACACAACTATACATTGGTTCTCTCTAAGTTAACTTATTGGATTGACGGGTGCTACAATTTTCGCCTCAAAATGCTCTATGTCTATTTGTTGAGAGCTTGGATATACAACAGGGTTTTTATGCTATGGGTTACAAAGAGGATAAGGGCCGGTAAAACGGTTTTTAAGGGTAATCTTTCTAGCCTTTATTAGCCCCGGGAATCTTTTAGAGAACTAGAAGCCACACTGATAAAGGGGCCACCTATTTTGAAAATAATTTTAACAACATAAATGTTTCAAGCGCAAATTCCTGAACCTAAAGTTGAACAGGCCCTATCTTACGTTACTTTACTTCGGCATACATATAATACAACTGGCCGATCCATGTACGTAAACCCCACTAAAATAGCGCAAATTTATCATCATTGCTTTATTATGATAGCGATTAAAGTGTAGTTGGTGAGGTGGGAGAAATAAGTACATAAGATAGCAAAAACGTGAAAGCCTTACACATAATTTCGAAGGAAACTAAGAACGGTAAGGCATTGAGTATATAGGTTATTATCACGAAGTGGCCTAAAGATCTTCTGCTTAGTTTTGTGCATCACACTTAAAAATTAAGCCTAGGTTTCAGTAACCACGTATTTAGAAATTAGATTACAAATGCAGTCAATCGCAAGTTAACAACGGCACAACAGCTGTAACTAGTTTAGGGCATGAAAAATATACCAAAAGTCAGTAATCAGATTAAAGTGCAGTGTTGTCTTTTCTCAGCCTGTTGCTGTACTGGTGAACTTAAACCGTATATGCGCAAATAAACCGCATGCTCCAATGTTGAATGGCAGAGACTTCGTTCAAAACATGGAGCAAAGCAAAGTATTTCACAAAACTAAACTTATGATATAAAGGGCCCAGTAATATTACAGCTGAGAGAAAACGGTCAACTCTTACACACTACAAGGCTGCGTTTCGGTAAACGCTTAACTACGATATATTATATTATTAGAAAAATGGTAAATAAGTTTATGCTGCTCGTGTAGACGAATAGTGCTACCTGAAAACACAGTGGAAGGCCTGCAAGCTATACCAGTCTACTTTAAGTAAGCACCATTAAGATAATCGACAAGTGGACAAGTACGAGACAGTTCGTTGCTTTTTTAACATGATGGTAACAAACAAGGAACACGCATTTGGGTCTACTAGGGGTTTAGTTAACCACGGTGCTCTTAACCAGAGAACGGATGGTACGGAGTCCAGTTGTGGCAAAATTGCGGCAAATTGATAGAACATTAGCCAAAGTTTGCAAGCGTGGATAACTAAAAAAGTTTCTTAAATGAAACAATAGTAATGTAAAGCTGATATAGAAAAAGTATAAACTCTTTAGATATAATTTTAGTATAAACGTTATCAGATTTACTTTACTATCGCCTTTCTAAGCTCGCGGTGCAAAACATACAACAAAAAGGGAGAAGAAAAGGTAAACATGCCACGCCTCTGCCTTGCAGTCACTGATGCATACACCTATCCTCTGTTGGTACAGCTTAAGGGCCAGCCTTCCCGTTTGGGTGTTTTCGGACATCCGTTTAGATATGAAGAATATTAGCATAATTTGTCTAAACGCTATATCAAAAATTATAATGCATGCTTAAAGCAACTGATTATACCCCCTAAGGGGTACCTATTTAAAATAATAGTTCGTTGTGCCAATGAACTTATAGCCAGCAGCTAAGTGACTGAATTGTGTGCCCTTGTCTACCTCAGTGAAACACATTAGACAAAATTCATTTACTCGGAAAAGTTCAGATGGAACCCCAGGTTTTCAATACTGCGTTACGACAATGGAATAAATTCTCAATAGGTTTGAAGGCCGTCTGCAAACAGAATTGCACTCAAAGGGTATATCAAAGCTAGACTGGAAAGCAATTTTTGAGCACCTATTAGGTGACCAAAATGTGTTTCAGCAGGACAGGATAATCCAGTGGTCACTTCAGCATATATGAGATCAGCACACATGCTAGTTAACAACTAGATTTAGCATAATGCACCCTGTCCGAAAAGATGGACCGTAGCTGTCCTATTTCTGTGTGCTTTCGATCAATCACCTAAAAAAGTGAATAGGAATATATAAGATGTAATACGTCTGGATTGGTTTGTAAGGCAATATTATAAAAATGTAACGCCGGTTTTAACTGGCAGTGAGCCATTTTCTTTTGGTAAAACCGTAATTTTAGCCTGCAAACGTAGCTGTTTTAACACCCAGGGTGACGGCTTTTTAAACTTACGCCCGCGCTAGTTGAACACATTTAGACGAAGACTGGCAACTCATAAAGATTCAGTTGAAAGTTACGCTTCCAGGACTGCGTGGCTAACATGTTAATAATCCGTATCCAAGTACTGCAGACAACATTTGCAACTCTTTAGAACGCAAGGTGTTTCTAAGCGACCGAATTTCGTCCTCAATATGTCCAACTGAAACGGTCGGAGTCAAAAAGTAGGTCACTCAAGGAGCTCCAACTGTCAATACGGCGTATTTTATTCATTTACTCGCGCTGTGCGCGACCTAGTCATTCGCAAGAACTAAATTAACCCCTGTCCATTATGGATACGGGCACTTGAGCAACTGCCGAAAATGTGAGCACCAATTCCTACTAGCTACTTTTCGCATGATTCAGTGAGCACCATTGTAATACACTATGAGTACACAAAAAGCAAATACTATTCAATTTGCGACTTATCTTGCGAGCAACAGGCACGAAGCATGCAGAAGTAACTTACATATATCAGAAGACCATCGTAAGAGCACAGGCATAATTCCTAAATATTCTAGTATCTATCGCGGCAGGACAATCCAGAATGGATAAGTTCCAAATCCACCCTTATTTTATCATGCGCAAGGCTTTTCGCTTCCAGCTCCCTAACTCATGATATATCAAAAGCCCTCCTGCCACAGAGCATAGTTCATCACACATGGACGCCGAAATTCCGTGTCATGAACACGAGCGAAGGTAAATAATGGGGACGAAAAATGATAAATATTAGCAACAGAGTTTAGTTCACACACTAAATCATAGACACAAACTGGCTTGCGAGGTTGCGAAAGATTAAACACGTTAGGATTAGTGTACTGTTAGGGTAAAACATGGGACATAATCCTATAAAAAACCATCCCGTTCGCTGCAACAGGAACACTGCTGAACTAACTGAATTATAAATTATCTATGCTCCATCCTTCCGCTATTGTGCGCAAGATTAGAAAGGACTGTTAGGCACTAACCCTGTTTGATTTGGCAAGAAGAGTGTGACCACTTTTGTGTTCCCGCCACCGACGAGCTGCTCGGTCTCCATCACCGCCAAAAGCGCCACCTAAAATGTTGCCGTTTATCTAGGTCGAAAATTAGTATAAATGTAGGAATAGTAAAACAAGCCGGCAGCTAATTTAGCAATAATAACTAATACCGCTTAGTGCTAATAACTAAAAATTAGATACTTGCACCAATCGTGTTTTTTAATATTTAACAAAGCACATGCAAAGGACGTACTGCGTAATATAGAGGTTCCATCTCACCCAAAATAAATATTAGTTTCTTAGTTATTATGTTGCTAAGACTGAAATTTACCATCTTTTACGAAGCTCAGAAAGCATTAAAGAGATAATGCCAATATAAATGGTGGACACTTTTAACGTACACGGGACTCCTTGATTGCAATTAATCAAAAACAAATATTTCTTATGCTGATTTTCTTTATTTACCAAGCAAAGAAGTAGTTTCAAATGTTGCATGCGCAGTTTGCAAAAGTAGACAAAAGTCGAAAAATCGGCCGTAATCGCAATAGGCCCTTCTTTATATTAAAAAAGCGCATCCATTTTAAAGGGTAAATTTCATAGCTTTTTAACACCGAAGAGTTAATGCCTTTGTATGCGATCTTTACTAAGATATATGCTGGTCACACTAGCAAGTCTTTCCAACTACTGCATGGTATCCAACGCAGGGAGCCTAAACCTCCCGAAATCATGTTATGAGGTCGGGTACGCTAGAAGTTTTCGGAGCTATTGAGAAAAGCGTAATGGATGAGAAGTACTACACACTTGTATCTAAATTTGCACATGTATATGGTCATGTCTTTTCCGTAAAATACTAGTTTAATCTTAGAGTAAACATATTTTTTCTTCCCTTTTTGCTTCTTACTTTAATGTAGTGTTTTCTCTATTATTACTTTAATTTTTTCAGTTGCTTTATACGTCTACACTATTTATCTAGACACTGCTTGCACCACGCAGTTGCCACAGCGCTCATTAAAAGCACCCAAGCCGAAAAACATTATCCGCCATGTCATGAGTTTGGTACTCCCCCAAATGCACTGTTTTAAATTTTATACACTGTTAGGATTCTAACTTCAAAAGACAACAAATGGTTACAATGAACAAAATACACGCTGGCGCTTCGACTGCAATAAATCAGTTCTAAAGATGGGCATGTTTTTAAACCATTGTAGTAGTTTGCGCATAAACCATCCTTCGGTCAATTCACACTCCCATTCGCTGTACAAGCAAAAGCCTCTAGCAAGATTCCATAGTTGTGCCGAGCCTGAAGTTCTAAAGTAACATGTTTTAGGTTAGTAACCCATATAAGAGTTTGACAGGTCAGTGGGAATAGCCTACTGCATCGTCAGATACCTGCCGTGTGGTTTCACACTTCTGACTAATACACATTACGAATTTTCAACTCTCGGTACCCCCTCATAATTTTAGGCCGGATGGTAAACGGTATACAACGTATATATTACTACAGAAGCTTTCCGCATGCATCCTCGTTCCACTCGTCGATGCAACTTTAGTAAGACTTTCTGAAACACATTTGTGGATATTCTTAATGTTCGTTTGTATGCCTTACTTCCTGCTCACATACGATTGTTGTTAGCCTTATAAAACGCAGAATATCACACATGTATCTGTTTGATGACTACACCTCAATCGGCTTCTAATATCATAGCGGTCGTCCAACTAGGGCGAATACGACAAAACTCAAAGGCTTATGTAGCTTAATCGCCACCTAGCTTTGCTCCATAGCCAAGCAGCGACCTCTCATGAATGACAGCATTGTTTTGCCTCCCTACATTTTCTGCTATACTGGTAGACCAACGTCTAACAAACCTGCATGCCTGACTTGTCATTCGCGGAACGTTAAACATTGGTAGCCAGGCAGTAGGCGGAGCCATCGCACCAGAATGACGTCAGCCATCTACTTGATAGGTAACATAGCAACAAGGGAAATAAGACGTTTAGTGCCTAGAAGAGCGCGTGTACTAGCTGTCACGTTTCCAAGTAGTGAATATGAACGATTGGATTGGTATTCAATTGCTGCAATTGCTGTGAAGAAGTTCATCACAGACCGTCCAGGAAAACTTAGCAGAAAAGTATATGTCAACGCTACTTACGTGGTAGCACCCTTTTGGTGCATAAGTGAAGCGAAATGATGACGACCGTGGAGCGTACGATGACTGGTGGAGTGGCACCTCAAAATTAGTCGGGGTAGTTCTTGACCTCAAACCAATTCCTAAGCTCCGCTATAGAATGGCTTGGGGAAACCAAAGGGTTGCCGATAGCATGGCACCAAGTGACTACACCTTAGGAACTCGCATGCAGACCATCAGCCTGTGTCCGATGAGGTCCATGACCTCGATAACTTTAAAGATTAATAATGCTTTCCCGTGGCCTTTTTGGGTTGCATGCTACAACTAGCCGCGCGGGTTCATCTGCCAATGTAGAGAACCTAACAAAATATTTAACAGTTCGTTGGCATGCAACACAAATCAAGGTGATCAGACAAGTTTCTAATTAACCCAAACAGCTTTTGGGTATTCTCCAACGAAATTGCGCCAATGGGCATGCGGAGTACCACACCACAAGAGGAAGCAGGCTTGCTCTCATCCAAAGATGGGCGCACTAGGCGAAACGCCGTTAGGGTGCTAGGTTCTAATGTACCTATTGACAACTCGACATTCAACATGAACACCACAGCTCCATCAATTTCGACCAACCGCTCTCACACATCAGGAATCCTGCAGAATGTCTGGTCGCCGAGAAGTGCTACACCTACTGCTGCCCCTTTTTTATGGAGTCCTTCAGGGTGTGGTCCACCAAGCCAAGTTCTCCAAGAGCTTGCCC
>OX104067.1:36731811-36804216 GCA_944474145.2 Dicrocoelium dendriticum | reverse complement strand
ACATGGTGTCCATGGGGGTAGACGTTTATTGCACACCGAAAATGGGCACATGAGGGTCTCGCGCGCGCCATCGCATATCGACTAGATTTCCGCCCCACAACGCAACACAGGTACGGATGTTAGAGACGAGCCAGTCCTTTCGCCTCGGGAGCTCGGACTTGGAGGATCCGCCTTCCTGTTTTCGCCTCGATCCCCACTTCTCCGTACCCGATTTGGATCGGCCAGGAGTCGTTCGAGAGCTCTCCACTTGCTTGTTCTGGGCTGTGTCAATCGGCTCGGCCTCGGTCCTGTGAGCTGCGCTAGCGGCGTATATGTCTGATTTATTGCGCTGTCCACATATTCCCGCTCCGTAGTTCCGGGCCCAAGCTCGTCGCTAGCGGTCCTTCTCGATCCGCTCTCAGCTAGCTCCGAAGAGCTCTCCCGAGGCATTCTTGGAAGCGGCCCCTCTACATTAGGACATCGAGGAAATGACCAAGGTTTGCTGGCATGAAGCCATTACTGACGCTTACCTTTCAATATTAAAGTCTCACTCCTCCGCAACAACCTAGCCAACAACCAACCTTTACCTCCATTCTGATCCGCATATCGACCGCGCTAAGTCCTCAGGTGCTAATCAAGTTTTAGTTACGGTGCTGCTCACCCACAAGGTGATGTGATATTTATTTTGTTGTCGTTGCTGACTATCCACCAATATACATGTTGGAAAAGGATCAGGTTATAACAAGACATGAAGAACGTACGGGTACGGTTATGTTCTGGACAGGGGGCTTTAACGTCATTCCCTGCAATCCGCGGCTGTTATATGTAAATAATTCAAGACAGAGCTGAGAGGAAAAACGCAAGTTCACCACTATTCATTGTTATCAATTTTATAAATCATTTACCGAAGGGAAACTAACCGGTGCACTTGGACAGTGTGTTCACCAATAAAGAATTCCTGTCTGACTTAGAAATAGGAGGCATGCCATTGTGCCATGATGAGTGTGCAGCCCTAGATACGTTGCGCAGAAAATATAAGGGAAGGCACCAAACACCCACGTCCTAAGTGGTTGGTTATCTTTTCTAAAGCGTTGCTCAATAGGCTGGTCTTCCTTTACCTAATGATTATCATCGGATATATGAACGGAATTTGTTAAGTTGTTCAACGGGCTAGTAACATGAGCGTCAGCAATGCTCACAATAGTAATGAAGGCTTTCTCAGGTGCTGGTATTCGGAACTGCATGACCTTGAGATGCACAGCTTGGCACTCCTACGTAGCCACGCTAAGCGAGGCCACCTGAGTTATGTATACAATGCAAGTAGATCTGTGCTTTAATCTCACCCGGGAGGAAAGCTTACACCACCAACAGAACCATGTGATAACGGCTTACCATAACCCCGACCCAATTTGCGAAGTTGTGAAACACTTCATTGAGTCAAGTTTGCACTTCTAGCTCATGTTAGCTCAAGGGAAATAGAAGAAGTCCATTGTTCACCTGACAGCATTTTAACCCGTACCTCGCAAATTGTACCCTTAAACTTTCAACTTCCTTAAGCAACTCACATGGCCACCAAGGATTAGTTCCTTATATCTAAGCGGAACGAATGTACACAAGTGTACTTTGTCCTAGCTCAAGTACAGCTCCCTTGATGGAAACCCCAGTTGCCCGAAGGCGTTGAACGTAGCCGCAATGTTTAGAAAAGCAGTTATCAGGTAGTCTTGATGGGATGCAGGATTCCATGACGTGAATGCTTGGCATGTCCAATCTAATGTACAGAATTGGAACCTGTGCAAAAGAAGAATAAACGTCTACTGACATCTCCGATGCTCTCCATTGTCATGTGGTTATTCTCGCTGTGTATCCCGTATATCGCCTGGCGAACAATGATACGACCGTTCAGGAATAGCGCCATTTTACTAGCATCGGTCATAAACCTCAACACAGCTGAGAGCCTGTGTTTACAAGACACTGCACTTGAACGCTGAGGGACGAGTGAATGCCATCTACCTGGACTACCCAAATGTACCTTATTATCCAAAATGCATTTCCCTATTAGCTTAGAAGTTGGTTTTGGCTTAACTAGGCCGCTTGTTCAACCTTTTTAAAGGTGGCTTGGCAGCAATATATGCGACTCATCCATGGAACTTTTCGGTGAAAGTTTCTTAGTTTTCTATTTGTTACCGATGTTGTAAAGATGAGTCTTGTTACAATTGCAAATGGAGCTTCCATATGTCTGCAAAGTATATGAATGGTACAACCGAAACTTGGTTCGGTTCAAGGTGGCTAATGGTAAAGATATGTGCATACGCCAGAAAAGCAATCACGACTGCCGTCTAAGGACAAGATGCTTAGCGTCGAAAGCATTTTGGAGGTCATCTCGACGCGCCACTGCAGTAACTCCGTAGTTGTTTGAGGTACACCGAGAAAGCAAATAAGCAGTCTTGGTAATACGGTATGCCTTGCTTAGTTATTCTCCTGCGCTTAGCTCCATTGCTCTGGCTTACAATTCTACCTACTGACAACCTACCACGGCCCATTGTTCACTATTCTCCTTCTCATAGTTGACGTCGTTATCTGCAATAATTTCTCCTCTACCTAGCTAATAAAACGTTGCATATTCTTTCTTCACCTCACTTTAGATCCCGTGCCTAGTCGCGCTCCTTCTCTTACTTCTTTGGCACCGACGTTCTACAAATCACTTAAGCATGGGCGGATTCTGCTATGCATTTAACCCAGCTCTTATCAATACTGCCCTCTGCGTCCAATTGACTTACCAGTGACACCGTAGAACGCTAACTGCAAATGGTTAACTTAATTTATCGAAGCACCATTAAGCTATTTTATCCCACAAATGTTGGCTACTTATATAGCTTGTACTGCATCCCTATCTTCGTTACTGCAGCGGCTTTTTTCCCACCAAGTAAAGCTCTCCCTCTAAGGCATTTGTTCCATCATCACCCCTCCCTCGTACCCCACCTTATTTCCTTTGCTGCATCGTTCCACATATTCTGAAACCTTGTTTCTGTATTCCGACATTCCGTTAGCAATACCAAGATAAAAACGTACACAAATATATATATATCACCAAAGTTAGTATACACGCATAAAACGAGTTTGTTTGGTAAGGCTTCAGTTCGCTAGTTCTCCTCACTTCCCTCTTCCAATTGGGAATCGTATCTTGCGCTAACCTCTTCCTTGCCCATCCGTGTGACCCGTTAAGGACGCTTGAATAAACTTGCCTTGATCGTGGTAGCTCAATGAAGCCATTAAAATGTTTCTTTGTAGGTCCAAAGTCACAGGTGCACAGCCCGGACCATTCTCTTGTGCATTCTGTCTCCTTGCGCTTATCTTCCAGTGGTTTGAACAACGGTTTAAGCGTTTACCACCACCTGAACATCGCCGCAAGAAGGCTTCAGCATCCTGCAAGCGCACCGCTTACTTGCGGCACCATGGCGTTATGCATCGTCGAGTTTGCCAGTGTATTACTTCTCCAGGTTTCCGCATCCTCAGCTGTTTGGCGTCATTATCCTATGGATATATTACCCGCACCCCAGATTGGTCTGAAATCAACACTATGCCTATTAGCGGTTTGTCTATTATAGCCTGTACTATTGCATTCGGCCATACCAGTATTCTGGAGAATACAGTGCGCCTTTTGATCAACGTCTATCTTCTATTGGTTTGAACAACTGGGTTCAGAGCCGTTAAACTTCCGAACTATCACCACCTCACTTATAATACCAGAATTTTTATTTAGCGCAAGTATACCATGGATACCTTAATCACCTCGCCAGTGTGACCGCCGAAGGTCTCACGCCTTTCAGATGAAGATTAACTGCTATCGGCCATGCTGAAGACCACGGCAAGCCCATGGAGCGGTGTTCTCTACTGGCTTGTACACATGGAATCATATTCTCTTTATGTTTGAACCGTATCCTCCGAACGATTTATTCGCATGCAAGCCTTCTAGGTTTTTGTTATGGTTATACCTCTTGAACCTGACTGCGAAAACAACCTGGCCGTGGGTTATCTGCTCGGACAATTATTCGGCTATGGAACGTCCGACCCTCATTGTCCAGAGATAGTTGCTCACCGGCTACGGCCAGTTCCAACCGTCACTGGTGAATCCTTCCTAATCAAGTTGCTCAGCCAACAGCAAAATGGGTGTACCTGACTGCGAGTATACCCGCGGAAAATCCGTCGTATAGTAGCGTAACCAGTGGCTTACCGCTATCCGACATGTGGTCAACAACAAAGGTGGTCAACGGAAAGCGTTCGCCCCATTAAAGCCACAAATGTCCACTTAACAACACTGCGAAGGGGCGGATGTGGCCCGCCATCAAAATAACGTCACTGCCCGCTGTTAAACACTGGCAATGCTACAATCAACTGAACTTCGTGACCACAACCGCATTTAAACGAATCCTCACCCGTTCCTCCAACAATTTCATTCAACATCATGCCGAGTGACTACGCACACGGAATATATTAAATAAAGCTCCGTAAATATTCAATTCCCCTGCCCAGCTTTTCCATAATGAAAACACAGATTTTCCCGTGCCTACGCCCTACTTTTCCATCTGACTCCAGTACACAGGTCCATCTTCCTAGCAACGCTCCTGTTTGACAAGCACAGCCAAATTTTCGTATCATGTATTTCGCGAACACTTACTTCTTTCATTTGGTGTACGTACACTTAGATTGCTTTGGTGGCTCTAACAACCGCTTGTTTGAGCCTGTATTGATGTGCTTCGTTCTTTCTAGACTAAATAATTCATTTATTTATTATGTTGGTTGTACTTGTCTGATCGTGCCATCAACCGTGTGCCCACCTGTCGAGAATAAAGCATTTATTAATTTATTTAATATGCTGTAAGGCGCATACGCTGAAGCTGTCTGTCGCTGGGCGTTAAAGGCTCACGGGTTGGGGGCCAAAGGACCCCCAGCCCATCTAGTTGCAAACGCTAGAGCATATGGCCTTGGACTTTACACAATCGCGCAACTGCTATAAGACACTTCTACCCTGACAGTTGTTTGCCTTATCAATCTATTTTTCCTGTTAATTATTTTAGCACTCAGACAAGTGTAATGTAATTAGTAAAGTGGCAAATATATATAACATGAAGATTGGCCACGTCATTTAATCTTCAGGTTCTCAACATGTTATAATTGAGAGGACGCCCCTTGATATGATTGCCTGACGCCTGAAATGGTTGTCGCTGGCACGGTTGGAGCACGCCTACGATAACAGCCTAGAACGCTGACCAGTCGAACGGACTTGCGTTGACCTGATGGCGTCAGCTTAGCCGGGGTACGCGCCGGGGAGACGGAAACTGAGTGAGCGTGAGAACGACCCTAGCCGCACGTATTCGGGTAGACGCTGAGCCCTCGGAACGGACGCACAAGAGGGGGGTTACGGTAGACCCGCGATAGTGACTTAGAAGCGAAGGCTGGCCGGCTAGCGACTCACACAAACTCACGTGACCCGACTGACTCCCAAGTAAAGCAAAGAGGAAAGAAAGACAGGCGGTCCTCTGTAGGCTGTTTTACGACAAACAAAGGGGTGAATCACAGCTAATGTTATGGGTTATTATGTTAGGGAAAACGGTCACCACAAACTGTTGGTAGTTTGCAAATAACCACTGTCAAAAGTTGCGCAGTTGGGTCGCGTTTTGGAGTGGCGGAGCGCTGCTGCGTTGTGGGGAGGAATTGAACCTCGCTTTCCATAGCCATTCTGCAGGAGTTTCTGGCGCGTTTCTGCGGGAATATTTAACGTGCCGGCAACACAACTTAACAGCGGTTTGCCTCATCATAACCAAGTCCTAAGGACAAATAACTCACCGAACATAGAATGTCACCATTGAGACGTGACGTCCGCTTTAGGATAAGGTGGAATTCAGCCAAAACTTGTCTAACAAGTTTGTGGGCGTGAAACAGCAGTGTCCTCCTGCTTTCTGCGGAGACAAAATGCGGAAACTAGGTTGCTTCATGGTTCACCATCGTAAAGCAGTAGGGAGAGCTCGCGTTGTAAAAGGTGGTGGTCGTCCAGTATTGTGTCTCATGGCGTTTCCTTATCAGATTCCAGGACATTGACGGTAATACGTCAGCGGCCTAGTGGGGGATTTTACTCCTACAGTGTCAGTGGTGGTTGTATGGTTTGCATTTGTCCTAAGCGTATTCACTAGCTTATGCCCCTTGTCTAGGCCCACATTAAGCTGTGACCGTGAGGAATGCTTCTGCGTCAGATTTAATGACTCTACTCACTTTAGCTTTACAAACAACA
Organism: Dicrocoelium dendriticum; assembly: GCA_944474145.2. NCBI lineage: Eukaryota > Metazoa > Platyhelminthes > Trematoda > Plagiorchiida > Dicrocoeliidae > Dicrocoelium > Dicrocoelium dendriticum. Next base: position 36,797,951 of record OX104067.1, on the reverse strand, counting down.
GTCGCTGTTTTCGTTCTTTAACCTAAGACGCAGGCATATGTTTTTCTCTGAGTACTGGGTTCCCCAGGTAGCAGGGGCTGTGAGGGAGAGGCGGATGATTTCGAGCAAGATGTAAATATGGGGTCGTTAAGCCGACAGTAGCATTAAGTGATGGAGGGAGAGCGGATATTGTTCCCCTGCTTTATCTTCGGCATGGGCCTTGAGGTCCTTTTCCTCATGAGGTTGATCGCGGCTGGGGTTATTCTAGCGGTCGTTGAGGTGTTGCCCTGGTAGCTCGGGTCGATCGTTCCTGAGTTCACTGGTTCGCCGAGCTTCAGAGTTGGGATGCAAACGTTTGATCACCAAGCGAGGTGACTTCGTCAGTGCGCTGCTGGACCCAGGAGCGCACTGACGAAGTCACCTCGCTTGGTGATGAAACGTTTGCATCCCAACTCTGAAGCTCGGCGAACGAGTGAACTCAGGTCGTTGAGGTGTTGGTACTCGCTATTATGTCATAGGTCTTGGTCTCATTCTTTAGCCCATTATTCTCCAAACTGGGCAGCGGTGTTTTTCAACGTAGTGGAAGGGGCGTAGCTTCTGTTGCTTTTGGGTTTAAGATAACCAGACTCTGGTAAGTTCACTACTGACACTGGTGTTCAGCCGTCAGAGTGAGCCACGGACTGTGCGGAAGCTCCACGTATACTGAAGGCGCGCAGTTTCATTCAAACTGGTTTGGCACTGGACACCGCCAGACACGGGTCGCAGTGAAAACTGCGGTCTTTGTACTCAGTGTGTTGAAGGCAATAGTGCCGATCATGAGCAATATTACAGCCAACTAGGTGCGTCCATCTCTCTCACAGGACGCAATGGACGGCTTTGAACGTGCGTTAAGGTCTTTTCCGCAGTCCACACACTTGGATACCAAATTTCCCAAAGGCAACCTCGATGAACAGTCTAATTTCGTCACAACAGTTTATATCAACACTTTCCTTCATCAAATATTCACCTAGACGACTCGAGAGCGTAGTTCTCTAATGGATATGGCAGTAGCCATCGCTTTCACCCGGTTATCAAGCTTGATCTATTAGTGACCCATAGGCGACCGAATTCCGTCCAATGAGGAACTGGAAATGCGCCGCGCAAAATAATGTCGGAAGGTTACCGGTCCCTCAGAAAAAGATTTGGTAGCATCACCATTCTTGCCCTCGTACCTTCTACCAAATTTCCCTCTACCTTAATGGACCACAATACACTTTTGCCCTGCTAAATGCCGTAACGATTGACAATGTACTGTACTTATTTTCATGCAAATACTAGCCACACAGGAAAAGTTTACCAGCATGACTCGCGCGCCTTTATAGATTCACCCTAATTTCCTCCTACTTTAAGGCATCAAGGTCTCTTGTTCGCTGCTAAATGCCCACACGTTTGGTAAGTCACTGTACTCGTATTCGCAGAACATACACCTTTTTACATATATATTACATATTTAGAGATAATACAGTAGGTACTTCGGTTTGCGCAACGCCATCGCGCTTTCACTCGTCGGACCCATTGCCAGACTCCTTGCATCCGGCATAACTGCAGCGCGAAAGGAACTCTGTGGCTGAAATTATTACATATGCAAACAACTTACCGAAGACCACGCATTTAGGGACATACTGGGTAGGCGAAAATTGTTTTTTAAACCTCGACTATTCGGTTTTTAACAGGGCTGTTGGCAAAAGAACCATCAGTTGTTCTTGGGGAGACATTGCACATTATAACTACGGACGGGAGATGCAAACGTTATTTAAGAGGTGTATTACAACAAATGAGGTGCTAGCATTTTCAGCATGAAGCAAGTTTGCCAGTCTTCTAGTTTAAAAACACACGGTCTTCTATATTAGGAACGGAAAGGAGCAGCATCCCTGGTTAGTTTCAGACACTATTATGAAGAATCCAAAGAAGACCGCGCGTTTCTGGACAATTCTACGCGTGCTTCGAACGCTAGGTCTTTTGGAGGTTTGCAAGCAACTTGCCGTCACACAAGAATTTTTCGAAAGCACCGTTATGCAACGGAAGTAAAGCAGTGCCTAAAAGCGATTGCTCTTTTACAAAGTGACTGAGTTACTTAAGTGATTCAGTGGGGTTGGCGGATGCATCTAGGGCAGATACGAATTCGCACATCCATTAATGCTTTGATTAGCTCTGCAACTAAGGTAAGTTTAGCTACGATAGATCAAATGGGACAGTAACAGCAGGAAAATCTTTCTTCAGGGCACGTTAACCCGTCCGCAGCGATGTAATGCTTGAGCTCACATTTGCACCTCTCTTTAGGTCACTGGCAGAAACATAGAAAATAACGTGAATTGCGTAAAATATTTCAACACGGCAATAAGTATTGTACTTCTGCCTTGCTAAACAATAACACCTTCAGTCCGTACGAGTGACCGAGATACTTTTGCTCAGCGACCGTATTTTGTGCCAGTTATCGTCGCAAGGAGGCAGGAGAGGGATAAATCTTGATCATAAGGGAACGTTTCAGTGCCCCATGATGATTTAGTAGCCGGCTCCCGATTTGCTAACTACTTTAACCGGAAAAATGCCTTTACGGCATAGGCTTCGGCAAAACCAGAAATAAACTGCCACTCAGGCTGCTCCAACTGTCCAGTCATCTGACATTTTTCGGTCACGCCTGCTACGTGAAATTGCAAGTACGCCAGCGCGATATGAGGGTACAACAGCAATAAAAATGGAAAAACAAAGTTATGAATCAAAAGTTTGAAACCACAATGTGAGGCACAGAAATGAAACAAAAGACAGCAACTAGTTGGTCGAACTCCGACACTGGTGCAAATACCACGTCCTTGCGTGGTGCGTTATAATAAGTGAGAAGACTGTGACAGCTAAAGATAGGCTCTAAAGCCATCAGATCGGGGCTTAATCAACTTTACCGTACCGCAGAGAGATCGTTACTAGTTAGCGATAGAAGAGTCAACATACAGCAAGGTAAGGCACGCTTCGACCCGAAGGAGCTTAAATTACAGTACCATCGTTTGCAATCTGTGCAGTCGGTTGGAAGGCAAGTAATGTCTTAATCCCTACAACGTTTTCCTACTGAATCCCAGGCGTAGCTCAAATGTCGCCTAGTCACCTGAGACCACGCCTGCACCTAGTGTGGTTGAACGATGGTTCAGAAGCTAACGAACATTTTTAGTAAGGTCACAAAGGATTTGCGGATCAGCCACAGTATTCGGAAATGAGTGCTTTATAGTTGCCCAATTCCCACTGGATTAAAAGTCGATCGTAGGGAACAGCCTAACGCAACTTCTTGGCTAGCGTTCAGTAACTTATTCCCACCAACCACTAGGTTATTAGATATATTCCCCAGTTATACGCATTTTCGTTTATATTTTGTTAGCAAAATTAGCTACAGGCAATCCAAAGGGCGTACTTTGCTCTACAAGCCTACCTCCATCTGTTGTCGCTTAAATTCTCAACACAGCTTTTAGGAATTCGCAGTAGAACTACCTGTTGTTGCTTCACTTTTCGTCTTAATCGAAGTAGTAGTTGACAACACCAAGATTACCTAGATCGTCGGCGTGGTCGGCTTCCAAGTACATTGCTGCCAATGGAAGCGGACCTACCCTCAGTTAAGACTTGTTACCGTATGTGATTGTTGAAGTTTCCGGTTGCCCATCGAAGCATGTCCTAAGGTTGCGCGATTCCTGGAGAGCAAAGTAAACTGGACGATAATATTATTTGCATAAGACAGTCCAACCGGGAGTTTGCAATTAGGTGTTCATATATTTCCACTTTCCAGAACTAGCGCAAACCTTGCCTTCATTTTTCACCACCACCTAGTAGGAGACCACACTAAATACAACCAGCAACCGGCTAACACCTAATGGCGAGGTGGACGCAGTTCTCACAACTGACGAGGGTAGGGAGTCTAAGCCGGGTAATTGATGCAAACAGGCACGGGTGATTGCTGTAAGCAAAAAAGACGAGGAAAATATGATGCCCGTGATTCGAGATGCAGCGATGTCCACACTCTAAGGAACCCTACTACCTCGTGCTCCGAAGTGCCACGTCGTTATTCCTGGCAGCTGTGGTGGGTTTGTTTCACGCAGGAACATAAACATCCCAGCTCTTGATATGGAAAATCGGTCAGAAAAATCACTTGAGTCTATATTCACAATGCGGTCCGCAAAAGCACAATGGCACGGAAGAAGAGTCGCCTATACCAATTTGGACTCACCGAAAGCTGCTAGCTGTGGCGCACTCCTACTACCCGGACTTGATGGAGGCGGGCAGGACGAAATACAAAAAGCAGCCACCTTGTGTGTGTAGTATAAATCGACACTGCTATCAAGAGAAGAAATCGGTGAGATGAAGTATCGGCACGAATGGTTCTCACACTGTGGCGGTTTAATCAGGTACGACTCCTGAAAGAAACACTGCTGAGATTTCAAGAAATGTGGAACGTACCGCAAAACTCCTTGTACGCTTCACCCGACAATGTACTAGGTAATTCAGCATCACTCGGAGTACACGCAAATTAATGAAACAAGAAATTTTTGAGTCGGATCGTTAGGTTATAGAGAGTTGACCTCCTAAATGATTGGCAGATCCATGCAGTTCCAAACATTGTAAGGAGGCTGTGGTTGATTGCGAAGCGGCATTCCACAGTGAAAGCTGCAAGGACCCGTCGTACTCAAGAGGTAAGTTTTCAACCTTCGCTTGACAACTTCCTCAGCCCGGTGTTCGACCACAAGCTTAGGTAAGCAGTTCCAGTCGTTGACTACGCGAGTTGTCAAAACGAGGGCAACGTACCCGAGGGTCAAGGGTGAACAGGTTTATCCTGATCAACGGAAGTCTACATAAACAACACCCGCATACCCGGGTTAAAGGTAGACACACTCCTTGTGCTCCATATCTGCTAATCATGAATGTTCCCAAACCAACTAAGGAAATATCTGCTGAGAGCATATTGGGTTTCCAGACTTTTATACAGCGGGCTATTTCCCTTAGGTTTGGCCCTGGTTGAGAAGGGACAAATGTCAATTCGGCTTTTCGCCTTGATAAACATAAAGATAGCTCTCCAAAGCCCGCCCCACGAAAATCGTAAGTTCAAGTGATGACTAATGTCCTCATGTCCTCCGACGAACTTTTCATTTCAAGGTGAGACGTTTACATTCTAAGAGACCCGTTCCCGGCAAACCGAGCTAAAATTAAGGGAGCTGCTAATGAATTGCATACACATGGAGAGAAAGGAGAACCCAACTCCGTATAATGCGGTTCCAAGCAGTTCAAACACCCCGTGAACACGCTGGAGACCAGACTACATCATCCCAGGAAATTAAGAGCAAAAGACGAACTGCATGTGATTTGGGCGAATGTGCACAGCTTGAGAACCACGCTAGATGGGATTCATCTCCTTACCTCCGGTCGTCAGGCTGCTTTGCTAGGTTTCACTGAGACTTGATTGTCTTCGGACACCCCAGACCCGAAGGTGCGTAGCCAGGATGTCATCACGCTCGGCCAATCGTACTGCTGCTAGAGCTGGGTGTTAGGCTGTATTCGAAGCTGTACTTCAGCCTTCAGGTTGTAGAGGCTATCATTGACAGCAACTGGCTGCTAAAGCCTTTGGGGTTGAGTTCACGATCGGTGCAGGTCCTTCACCGTCGGCGTCGGTTACGTGGCCTAAATGGGATCAGGATCCTGTTGCTAAACTCCGTAAAGAAGCACGGAGGAGGCGAAGAATGTTTTCAGTGCCTGACTTCAACGCCTCAAGTGTTGCTTGGGCCCTACCCTCAGTGATCTCTCCTCCGCGTCTTTCGAGTGTTTTACTGGAAACCGTGTCAGAGGGTAACCATATTCAGCAAGTTCAGCCGCCTACTCGAGTAGTTCCGGACTAGGCGTCGCACATCTTCGAAATGATGCTCACGCAGGCATTTTCTGATGTATGCCACTTAACGATTAACCAGCCTTTTGGTAAAAGTGATCATCGCGTTCTATCATTTAGTTGGATGTGACGTTTCACTGTTAACGGCAAGGTTTGTCATAGGAATGTCTGGCGAGCTGATTTCTGATGTCTAAGAGCGGCCCCAAGTGCGCTAGAGGGAAATGTTTCTCCGCACCTGGAACTCGGGAATATATTGGACCAACTTTGCCCTAAGATGACATCCATTAATGATGATATCATGCCAGGTACCCGAAGGTGGACAGCCTCTAGGATTCCTTCGTCGATTGAGCGCGGACTGAGGTCCCTAATGCATGGAAAGCGCAATATATGGAAGCCGTGCCCTAACAAAGGGCGGGAGTTTTGTTACCGGCCGAGGTGAAGTGGAACAGCTGGCACCAAGTAGGCATTTGCGGGACTTAAGAACTAATTATTAAGATATTAATACTAAAATGGAATGCATTGCATATGTTTATATAGTATTACGATAGGGTAACGTTGGTAGTTAATTATTTTACAGTAACCATGGTAACTTGCCCCCGGAAATTCCAAATGGAGTAAATGCAGCGAAGTACTATTATGCCATGGGGTTGTGAAAAGTTGAAGTACCTTAGCCATATACTAAATGTAAATCTGCTTCAGGTATCATATTAAGGAAAATGTGCTGTAATGTTATGGGAAAGGTATTTTTCAGACACACCTGCACGGTGTACTGTACTTGCTCGGTGGTGCTGAATTATTACTGGATATCATTTGCTGCAACGCGTCAAGCAGGGAAACCAAAACGGATAAGTTATGAACTTATGCAGAATTAAGAAACAAAACGGGTTGGAGGTTGAATGTTAACCGGTGAGTTCTAAAAATTCTATTATTTAGGAACCTGCAGTTAAATGGAAGAACTTGCACGGTTTCACGGGTTTCACGGGTTTGCGCAGAACGATTAAGCGTAGCTTTTCGGTGGTTCTGCCTCGGGATCTTACGGCAAGGTCCTGATCTCGTCGGTATGTACCAGATGTTGTGGGTCTCGACGCAGTAGTGGTGTTCAGCACAAGAATTCAGCGAGTTGACTGTGGGAGCGTGGATACCTGGAACAAAAGAGTGGTGTAGGTAAATTCGGCAAAGTTGGATAGAAGCAAAGTGATAGAGGCGCCGCGTGTTAGCTTGGCAAATGGCCAGATCTTAGCAACATGGAAGACCAGCCAAGCGTCTAGGCGCTGTTTGAAAGCCTCCGTATTGGGCGCTGAGACAACAACTTCAGGGAGTACGTTCCAAGCGAAGGCAATACGCACACTGAAACTGTCTTCTGCACAGAAGGCGGCTGCTACGAGTCATCAGTTTGAGTGAGTGCCCTCGAAGATGATCTGTACGGGCGCGGACCAGCAATCCTGCGTTTGGGTGCCTGTTATTAGTCAGGACGGAATAGGCTAAGATAAGGTCGCCACGAAGCCTGCGATATTTCAACGGGAAAAGGTTAAGGGCCGCCAGACGCTCCTCATACGAGAAGTGGGATAGTCCGTCCACTCACTTAGTGGCTCTGCGCTGTACAGTTTCCAGCATGGCCTCGTCCTTCTTAAGGTACGGCGGCTGGACAAGTATGTTGTACTCCAGCAGCGGACGTACTAAAGTGCCATAGAGACGGACAAATGTCTCTCTAGGGAAGGACCCTAGTGCACGTCCAAGGAGGGCCAGGCGAACGCTAGCCTTTCGCGCCAGTGTAGCTACATTGGCGCTCGGGCTCAGGTCGGCGGATATTATGCTCCCCAGGTCACGTTCCTGGGATGTGGCTTTAAGATGCCCACCGCCGATATTGTACGGATTAGCCACACCTTGTCCAATGTGCATGACTGGGCACTTGTCGATGTTAAACGGGAGCGAATTTTTCGAGGCCCAAGAATAAGCAGCATCGATATCTGTCTGGAGAAGTGCCTGATCACTTGGCCTGCGGATAGGCCGCCATATCTTAGCATCGTCTGCATAAAGCAGTACGTGGCTGCTGATACAGGATGGGAGGTCTTTGATGAACAAATTGAACAGCAAGGGCCCGAGGATGGATCCCTGGGGCACCCCGGTCGTTGCAGCCAGAGCGCTGGAGAGTGCGCCGTTTACACGAACTCGGTAGGTGCGGCCAGACAGGTAGGTACTTAGCCAGCAGATTGTTTGCTGGTCGATCCCCAAACTCGGCAGTTTACTCAACAGCAGTGCGTGATTGACCCGGTCGAATGCTTTTGAGAAATCCACGTAAACCACGTCAGTTGGAGTATGATTGTCTGCCTCTGCAGTCCAGGAATCAAGGGCTGCGAGAAGATTCGTGGTGCACGAGTGAGCCCTGCGGAACCCGTGCTTTTTCGGGGCTATTAAGGACAGACTTTCTAAATGGCAGCGCAAGAAATCGTCTATGATACTCTCCATTACTTTGGAGGCAGTGAGAAGCAGTGCTATCAGGCGATAATTAGAGGGGTTTGTCCTGTCACCACCCTTGTATATCGGCGTTATGACCCCTTGCTTCCAAGCATTCGGGTATTCGGCACTAGTGTAGGAGCGGCTGTACAGTAAGGCAAGCGGCTCGGCCAGTACCGCAGCGCACTCACGTAGAAAAATGGGAGGGATCCCACCCAAACCCGGCGATTTGTCTGTCCTTAATTTTTAATTTCTCCAGGACTTTCTCTGATGTAAACTGCACGGGATGTCTGGCAGCGATGGGGATAAAATTAGCGCCTTCCATTGTACTGCGTGCGAAGGTGCCGAAAACGGACTCGTAATGAGTCTTCAGCAATTCCGCAGCTTCTTTGCCCGACGTTGTGGTGTTGCCTACGGGTCTGAGCAAGCTGCCAACGGCAGCGCGCGATTTAGTGAGAGACGCTATATGCTTAAAGAAGACCTTGGGGTTTTCGGTGAAGCTTTTAGCGAGAGAGAGCTGGTACGCTTTTCTGTCCAGGCGAACAGCTGCTATACAGGAATTTCGCACTCTACAGTATTGTGCTCGCGAATCAGAGTCGCCAAAAAGTAAGCATCTGTCTCAGAGGGCCTTCTTCTCCCTGATCAGCCTAAGCGTAGCAGGCTGAAGTTGCCTGTGGCGTTTCGGCGCATAAGCGCGCACTGTGGGGACGTGTGCCCTAATTGCGTCGTGAATGTGAGCGGCGATGTAGTTCCAATGGTCGTCGACTGTGGGGGTTTGTGCTGCCAGGGACCAGTCGAGTCGTGAGAGGAAATCTTTGATCGCGTCATAGTCTGCTGGACGAAAATTAAGCCTGATGGGCAGTGTTTTAACGTTGAGCGTGACGTTCGCCACCACACGAAAACTGATAACTGCATGCTCACTTGCACCAACTGGGGCGCTCAAGTTAACCTTGTCAATTAGATGTGGCTCGTTGGTGAGTAGCAAGTCGAGTTTCGACGGGTTTTGACCGTCTCGCCACCGAGCGTACTGCTGTACGTGTTCGGTTAGGCCATGTGCTAGAACCCTGGCAAGAAACTCAAGGCTGTGCTGACTGCGAGCTTGGCCAGAGGTAAAGTCTATCTCCGGGAAATTAAAGTCACCTGCGACGAGTAGGGGGCACGCAAATCTGATGCAGCTGCACGGAGGGCGGTGTTCCAGCACTGCAGCCATTCTGGCGCAGCTGAGAGAGGGCGATAGACCACTCCAAGGGTGAGACTAGTGGAACCAGAGCCGCGGACGCTAATCCAGAGGGATTAGGGAAGAGATAGTAGTTCCGGAGATTTGAGAGGGATGCATGTGAGGCGGTCTGATACATACACAGCTATGCCTCCGCCTTTGCCGCTTTCACGATCGTTTCGAAAGAGCACGTATCCCGGGATAGCTACTTCGGCGTTCACAACGTTTGGGCAGAACCAGGTTTCGGTTATACATATAACTTTAGCTGGCGTGTCCAGCGCAAGGGAAGAGATTTCGGACACCTTGTTCCGTAGCCAAAATGCGTTGGTGTACAAGCAGTTCCACTTGCTGACGTGAACTGCTGGCGAGCAGTGGCTTGAAGGCATAGATGGTAGGGTAGTTTCAGTGTGGTTTAAGCCAACCCCACAGGGGCCGGCGCCTACTGGTTTTTTGGTATATCCACAAATCGCGTAATAGGTAGTGATGGCGTGGCTCGGCTGAATGGCATGGAATTACGTCCATGAATTTGCCTGCGCTCCTCCCGCGGTTTGTCTGGATGCATCCTGACTTCGTACGGGAAGTTTCCACGTAGCTCCTACCACCGTTGTAGTACAGTCTGGCGCATCTCTAAAAAATATGGAACGCTTCACGATTTTGCGTGTCATCCTTGCGTATAAGCAAGCGGAAATAGATAACCTTCGGCATAAATTAGCGTCTGAAGAAGTGACAAGCGTAACTGAAGGCGTGGGAAGAATACATTTGTTCACGGCGGTAAAGTATCTGCAAGTTAGTGATGTCGAATGCATTCCAAACGAATAAGGTGCCGGCCATTTTGTAGGCATATTGCGCAAAAGCAGTGCAAATGGAATGAGGAATAGAAATAGCCTGGTGTATATAATGCAGAAACTTAAGGGCATATTTACGGATGTGAAACGACCTGTAAAAAGTGAATGCCAGATACCACAGGTAATAAACAAATACGCAATTACTTCGCCCTAAATATACGTACATATATTTGTACTAAATATATATGGGAATAGAACTAGGCAAGATTGGAACAATAAATTCTAGGAATTCTACCATTGATTTGCCGAGTTTGTACTTAGTCTTGTTGACTCCGTGTTGAGTCGCGCGCTGGATGTGAGCTCGAAGGTGGTCGAGGTGCTTTTGTTCCGATGATCTGGATACTAAACTTTCATCGAGGCACGAATAAGCAAAGCCTAGGCCAGGTGTGACATCGTAAAGGAACCGCCGGGTTTGCGCGGCGTTGCACAGTCCAACTTACATTCTTGAAAGTTCGAACAAGCTATACGGAGAGGTAACAGCTGCTTTAGGAATGTCCTTTACTTCCACAGATATATGGTGATAGGCGCGAAGCAGTTCGAGCTCCTAAAGATCGGCTGGCCTGTGAGGCATGCAGTAAGGTTCTGCATGTGTGCGGTGGGATACCTATCTGGAACTGTTAGGCGATTGAGTGTGCTGTACTCACCGCAAGGGCCCCAGTCACCAGGTTTCTTGGGGACCTTCTGCAGGGGCGAGGACCAAGGGCTGCCGGAAGTGCGGATTATTCCAAGTTCAAGCATGTGCTCAAACTCCACCCTAGCTACCTTTAGTTTCTTGGGCGATAGTCGGCGTGGAGGGCATGATACGGGCGGGCCATCCCTCCTTATATTGTGTGTGACTTGAGCCGCACGGGCAAAGCTGCTTCGTTCGAGGATCGAGCTTGGAATACTGCGAAAAGGGCTTAGCGTAGCCTGGCCAGGCCTAGGGATACCGTAGACTGGGTTGGAGACAGGCTATCGGCCTTGATGCCCCGTACAGTGAGTTTCGTATCAGGGTCGACTATCAGCTGGTGTTTCGCCTCGACTAAGAGGTCAAATACGTGAGAAAGTCAAAGCCGATGCTGGAAAAGGGAACAGCCGCGACGGTGCTAACTCAGCCGAACGTGCGCCGAAGACTTGGGCCAAGGGTTGGCGTCTGATGACTGTAGGTGGCTTTTGGCATGCCTTTAGCGGCGCTTAGGCTTGTCGACAAAGCAGCCCCTGGCTCACCTGGCATAGGGGGAATGACGCTGGCTTTCGCCAAGGTAGCAACTAAAAACTGTGGGTTAGGAATCATAATCCTTAATGAAGTTGAGAAGACATTTGGCTTTGCCGACACCGTAAGTCGACATTACATAAATAAATAAATAAATAAACGTTTATTCTCGACAATGCGAGACACACCAGTACAGGCATGATCATGTTTAGCTAACATAGTGTGATCAAAATGTACAGAGTACATGTTTGGCATAACAGTGAATGCAAGTGTATGGGTGTATATATGTATGTAATTGTCTATGAATGTAGCTTGTATTTTTGAAGGTGCCGCAGAATTCTTGACTGTTTGTTATCGGTAGGAATGTGAGAATAAGCGATCGATGTCCGTGAGTTGGATACCATTTTCCGGATGTCCACGGCCCAGTGACTTTATTTTGTGGCGAGTCACATCCGCCACGTCACAGTGTTGATAAGCAGACATTTGTGGCTTTTTATAGGGAGAACTCTTGCCGGGCGAAAACCCACCACGTCCTGGAACACTGCCGCCGAACTATTTGCTGGAACGGGTTAAACCCGAACCACCCAGCTGGCACCACGAGGAGGTTGTTCGGCTAGCCAGCCGGCTTCAAAGTTTTCCTGCTTCGCGGCGGAGAAACTGCATGGTTGCTCCCACTTACAGCCTTTGTTACTAAAACGGGAGTGGTAGAAGCATTAGCCTGAACTGCTCCGCTTCGTGTGACAGGGTTATGAGCTAAAGTGGCTGCGTTGCTTAGGGTCTAGGGAGCGTTTCTTGACTTGTAGTTGTATTGACGCTGTTTGTGATTATACTGCGTCGATTGCTGACAGCTCACTAGTTGCTGATGTTATTGGGGATGCAACTGGGCCAACTTGGGCTGTTTTAGATGCCACTGTTAACTGAACTCGTTTGACACTACGTATTGCTGGTATGGCTACTGCTTCAAGAGGGAGGGCGTTCGCCATGGCGAGAAAGGCCTGCGCGGTTACCCGAAGATGTTGCATCCACATTTCGCGGAGCACCACTGCAGCCATGCTGGATGTATCTAGGAGTTGTTGCATCTGTCGTCACAAGGCTGAAGACATCCTGTTCCCCAGCTGCAAATCTCTAACCCGTTGCTATGTCGGACGTTGTCAGTTCGCTGATTATCGCCTGATTTAAATTCTCATATTTCGCATCGGGCGGGTGCAAGCTATGATGTAGCTTACCTAGAAGGATACACTTTAGGGAAACCCAGGCATAAGCTAGTGATATTTAGCATACTCAAAAGAAATACTACAATCCTAAAAAGTGGATTCGAAATGCGCAAACCGTAACAACGGGTCATTCTCTCAAAAAGTAGGGGGCTAACACAACGACACTAACCACGCACGTAGTTGGTTTAGCAACAAAACTATTCGTCGCGAGAAATGGATAAGTATAGGCGGCCGATGGGAAAACCAAAAGGTAGTGAGTATTGTAGCAACGTCACTAGAACGAGCGCACCGAAATGGAATATTAAAATAGTTAACGGCGGAGAGCGTGCTGGGGTTTACGTTCGAGAGTCGCAGCTGCCACATACCAGCCTGCAGTCAAAAGTTCCTCAGGGCTCGCACTTGGAGGAGACTTGCATAACGAAGACTCACGTGTACCGGGATCTGAGGAACTTAACTCCTAATAAAGCTGCGGGTTAGGATGCTACACATCCCAAACTGCTGCACGAGTTGGCTGCTGAAATTTGCCGTCCGATTACGCTACTTTTTGTGAAGTTTCTACGCAGCTGCTCTCTACCCACTAACTGGAAGGAGGCTATTGTTTGACGAATTTTTAAGTAAGGTAAAAGCATCTCCCAGATAACCATAGACCGGTCAGTTTGACGAGTGTGCTGGTCAAGTTCTTAGAAAAATTCGTGAGGGCCGCTCCGGAAGGACACGTGAGAGCATTTGAGTTGCTTAATCCTCCTCAGCACGACTTTCGTAAGGGATATTCTTACCTCACTATCTTGTTAACGGCTCGTGCACACTGGACCGAAGCCTTTGATTGCGGGAAGGCAGCGGAAGTGCTGTTCCTTTACTTTTCCAAGGCTTTTGACACCGTTCCACACCCGCGCTTTTTGTACAAGCTGATGTTCTACGGTATTTCCGAATCAGTCTTACGATGGATTTCAGGTTTTCCAATCGGCAGGGAAATGTGTGTGCGGGTGGGTTCAAGCCTGTTCTTACTTCATTGCGTTCTCAGTGGCGTTCCGCAAGGTTCAGTCCTTGGTCCCCTACTCTTCGCTTTACATGTTAATGACCTACCCGATGAGTTGAGTGTGCCATCCCATGGACATGGAATCAATACAGAACAAAGAAATCACCCGCACTTCGTAATCCTGACACACTAAGGAACCAATAAAACTAATCAAATCAATACAAGTCACCTGAGTCATCCGACTTGGCCATCGCCAGTCACTTGCGGTCGACTCCGATGGAGACTACATAGCCATGGGAAACAAATTGGCGTAACATGTTTGCGACTATCTGCGAGGGTGATCGGTCAGATGCACTCTCGTCAATATCATATCACCAGCCGGCAGTGTTCCAGGACGTGGTGGGTCTCGTCTGGCAAGCGCTTTTCCTACAAAAATTCAAAACTGTCTGTTTAACAACACTGCTACGTGGCGGATGTGACTGCCACTCAACAGTCACTGCCCCTAATACACATTGGCAAGTTGACCGATATCACATTAACAAATTCTGTGCATATATCTGCTCTCGCACGAACACGCCTACATATTTGCTTAGTGACATGCCACTATGTTTAAATATTTTTGCAGCTTTTTCCTCATGCTTCACTCACAGACCCACACTGTGTACGCGACCGCATTGGGCTAGTTCCTCAACAACATACCACATTAGTGATCTGATTATTATCTCTACATCTCGCATTCTGTGGACATAGACTTCATACAACCTTTAGGCCATATGTGCCCACACTGCTGTCTCCAAATTTACTACTCCCGCTGTTGGTGCTGCTGATTCTGCTATCATGTACAATACTGCAATTTGCTGATCATGCCCAAAAAGCGTGCATCGCTTTGTCGAGAATAAAATATTTATTTATTTATTTAATGTTTTCGGATGACTTGAAACTCTGGTTCACGATAGACGATCCGATTGTGGTCTACTGACCCTGCAGCGGGCTCTGGATAGACTTTGGGACTGGTCAATTTTGTGGCAGTTGCTCGTTAAGTTCGCGAAGTGTTCAGGTTTAGGCTTTCGGCCTAATGATCCACCGACGCTTTAGTTGCTTGGCGGCAAACAGGTACCGCGAATTCAACTCAAATCTGACCTCGGAGTTTTGATGTCATCCGACTTTAAGTCCAGTGAACACTGGACGACAGCTGCTCACGAGGGTTTCAACATGTTGTGGATGATCCGCAGGTCATTCGGGATCATGACCGCCGACATGTTCGTTAGACTATTTTCGGCTTTTGTAAGGCCGCACTTGGAATACTGCGTTCAGGCTTGTCCTCCATGCCTGGTTCGTGATAAGATGGCAGTTGAACGAGTCCTGCGGTCCGGGACGAAAATGGTGCACGGATTAAAGTAGCTGACGTACCCGGAGTGGCTACGTAAACTGGATAGCTTTCCATGTATTACAAGCGGCTTCGGGGCGACTGAGTGCTGACATGTCGTATACTGATGGGGCCGATTGGTCCTGATTTGACTAGACTGTTACGCCCAACTTCAGCGGCAACCCTTCGTGGCCACCCATTAAAGTTGCACAAAACCTGGTCTGACTGGCTTCTGGCAGCTTCCCGGTTATCGCGCAGGATCATAGGTTATTGGAACGCACTGCCTGCAGACGTCGCGATGGCAGCGACAGTGAACGAGTTCCAGCACCGACGTGACACTATCGGTCTGCAATCCAAGGTCTTTCATTTCATGCCTTAAACTTTTGTTCGTGTACCATGACCTTCGCAACTTTAATACATTTTAATTTACATCATAATATGGCCTTGGAAATTCGACAGGCTTGTCTTCTCCTCTCTTCTGTTTCCTTTACAGACACTACAGTTTTCTTTTATTATTCACGCGACCGGCACAGCAGGGACTGCTAGTGCAGCGCACGTGAGCATTGTATGTTTGACCATGCGTAATTTGTGTGTTGATTTGGTTCTCCTTTGGCACACCAATACACCGGTTTCCCTGTTCGATCAACGACGTTTTCGAACGTGGAACATGCGCGGGATTTTTCCACTGTGCTGATCCCACTGGCTCTCGTACTTGTGTTCAGGGCCGGGATCACCAATTGTTGGATGGCGACCGGGCAACCAGTCGGCGATCCTTGACACTTAAGAGCCTTGTCAAATACGGTAAAGTATAGAAGTTTTAGGCGGCTGCAAAATAGGATGCAAATAAACCAATGCAAGCAACTTTGCAGCAAGCTCCTCAGCAAAAGAGTGTGTCAACGGTGGTGTCGTCAGTAAAACCCGCGCACATTTTAAGACTAAACCAACGGTAAACTTCCATGATGCAAGATGTAGAAAACGTGTTTTGCGGTACAAAGCAGCCCTTCCAGCCTTCCATGATGACCGTTTCTAAGGTGACGCTACAGTGGATTACTACCCAATGTTATCCACTTAACCAACAACAGAAAAGCTAACTATGCCAAATATTTATATTACCAAGTAAACCTTTTACCATGTACATTTCTATTTACACATTTTCACCTCCATAATCTACATAGCCCACTTTAAGCTTAGCGGACCATACAACCGTCGTGGCGACTCTTTCACGGATAGTAGCCTTATATTCCGTAACGTTAGTGAATCTGCGGTGACTCTCATAATGTAACGCATTATGGATGACCCGGTCCCCGGCCCCACCGGGGAAGCCAAGTGAAGCAAGTTGGTGACTCACAGTTTGAGACAACTGAGGAAATCCACAATGTGGTGCCTTATGAGAGTTGCCGCAGATTCATTAACCTAACGGAATATAACGCTACTATCCGTGAAAGAGACAGTCGAGTGCACCCACTGGCGGAACTGTAAGTACGAGCAGTTGTCCGTCGGTAACCAGAACCTAACGGACTGGTGGGCAACCTTTCGTAGCAGGCGTGCCTAGAAGCAGCTTAACGCTGAATGATGAATATGTAGTATACAGTAACATGAAGTTAATAACCAGTTAAAATAAAGGGAACAAATAATGCAAAGAAAAGAGCTCAACTAATAATAGAAACAAATTAATTTTATTATGAAAGAGCATTATAACTGCAAACTTTAACGACGTAAAATTAGATGCTAGCTTTTAATCAGATATTATATAAATATATAAATATATATAACTAACTCTGTGCGTACTACGCGGTAACTCGATTTGCTGACGTGCCATCCGGGACCGTCGAGTCCACAAGTGGCGCGATTTTGAATACGGTCTGTTGTTCATCGGGAACGTTGAATCGGTATGACGCGCGAAATTAAGTTTCTGGCCGATAAACTAGCGTACATCAATCTACAAAAGATGGAAAGGTAAACCACAGTTACGGCGTAATGTGAACAAGGTATAAAAAAGGAATGCTTAATTAATACTATGGTTTGTTTTTGGCTTGGCATTAGTTTCGGTTTTAATGAGTAGTTATGTAAGGGCACATAATGAGCGTCAATACGAAATGTGTATGCTGTAATCGGCGCTTGTTTAGTGAGCGTTAATGGCAGACTCAATGGTTAGGACATTTGCAAGCAATTTGCATTCAGTAAAAGATGATGTAATAATGCGGTAGCGTCCGTCTATGTAAAAATATACGTGAATATTCAAGGGGAATGCCAAATTTGGATAATCAGTCTATATATAGATACGCCTAGTCGCATATTATGCGGTATATGAATGAGTTTAGCTACAGCCTATTTAATGGGGGAAGGCGCTTTTAAAATTAATTCGGTAAACAAATAACCGGTAGATTGTAAATATTTTTGAATGTCTGTAAAGGGTTTTGGAATTGTTACTGTCGGACTACAAATGAAAAACGAGGCGACTATGTGCTTCAGTATCCGCATTACATAAAACTAGCTACTGAAAGATCTTAGTGGGCAGTAATTGAAATATGTTCCTTGCTTCATATACTGTCTAACGGTAATGCTGCAATGTGCAATAGAATTAACTGGCAACAGCAATATGCTGACCGCTGTGAAGTATTATAGGTTGCTTACTCCACAGAAGGTGTCACAGCAATGCTAACATATGCAATGGAGCTGACTGACTGCTCATATAAGCTGTGTGCCCGTAAGTGCTAAATGGCACCACTGCACGTAATATTTCTAAGGGAATGCATTTATGAATTTATGTATATGCAAGGGCTGATGCATAAGCTGGTGGCCGTTAATTATCGGAGGATCTCGACTCTAGTTAAGTTGTCACAGCAAGGCTAGCATATGCAATAGAGCTGTTTGACTACCCATATAATCTGCGGGCCGTAAGTATGAGATCATCGCCACTGCACTTAATATTTAAAAGGGAATATATATATTTTTATTTATATGCAATATAACTAAAGGAACGCTTATGTAACCGGATGACGAGTAATTATCTGCTCATTTTGTCTGGGGGCCATAAGTATGAGATCATTGGCACTGCACTTATTATTTAAAATGCAATATATTTATATATACGTATATATTTATACGCAATGCAGCTTAAGGAACCCTGATGTAACCTGATGGCCGGTAATTATCAGAGGATCGCAAGTCTACTTAAGTTGTGACAGCGACGCTAACATATGCAGTAGAGCTGACTGACTGCTCATTTACTCTGGGGGCCATAAGTATGGCACCATCGCCACTACACTTAATAGTTAAAAGGGAATATATTTATTTATTTATTTATATGGAAGGGAGGTAAATGGCTGCTAATATAAGCAGGTGGCCGGTAGTTATTGCACGATTCCAACTCTACTGAGGATGTCTCAGCGATGCTAAGATATGCAAAAGAGGTCACTGACTATTCACATAAGCGGGCCGCTCGTAAGTGTTAGTGGTTGCTGGCTGCACAGAAGATGGCACAGCAATGCTTCCATATGCGACGGTACTGATTGTCTACTCTAATAAGCTGGCGAGTGGCAAGTACTAGATGTTCCCGACTTCGCTGAAGATATAAAATACGTCCTATCATAGGCAATGGAGGTAAATGACAGCTCATATGAGCTGGACGCCCGTAATTGTTACATGTTGCCGGCTGCACAGAATGTGTCACAGCATAGCCTTTGGTCCACTTAACCCTCAATCTTTCCCCAACTCCTTAAAGCCTACAGTGCATTTGTATGTTTATTACTCCAACCTCTACGCTATTGTACTGAAGTCTGTGGTGAGGCCACCAAAACGGTTCTCACGTTGTCATGCAACTCACTTTTCGCAATAATTTTTATCCCACGGGACTTCCGTATCCACGTAATGTTATTTTGTAGTCAACCGTTGTTCCATGATGAATAGAGCTACCAGACTACTCGTATACACTGGGCGCCAGTAATTATGAGATGTCGCCCGCTAGATAGAATGTGTCACGGCAATGCTACCGTATGCATTGGAGCTAATGGACTGTATACATAAGCAGGCCGCCGTTAAGCAATGGATGTTCCCGGTTCTGAATAAGAAGTCACAGCGATGCTACCATATGCAGTCAACTTAAACGACTGCTCAGTTTTGTTCGCCGCTGTTAAGTACCGTACGCTGCTGGCTCAACGGAAGATGTGACAGCAATGCCTCCATGTGCGATGGAGCTAAGTGGTCAATAATATAAGCTTGCGGCGGGTAGTTATTACGTAATCCGGACTGCACTTAAAACGTCACAGGCATGCTACGATATGCTATAGAGGTAACTATCAACTCATATAACGTGGACGCCAGTAATTTATCGATGTTCCCGATTGCACTTAGAATATCACAGCGATGCTGACATATGCAATGCATGTCACTGACTACTCACATGAGCACGCCACTCTTAAGTGTGAGAGGTTCCTGTCGGCACGTAAGACTGTACTGTACTGACCGACTACTCTAATAACTTGGCGGTCGGTACATATTATGAGTTCCCGACTACGCTGACGAAGTGAAAGGCATGCTACCATAGGCAATGGTGCTATCGGTCTACATATATAACCTTGACCATGGTGATTATTAAATGTTGCCCGGTCCGCAGCTTGCGTAACAGCCGTGCAAGCACATGCCGTGGAGTTAAGTAACTACTCACTAAGCAGACCACTAGCAAAGCAGCGCTTTCACCGGTTCCACCGCATTTGCCACAGCAATACATTGCCCATAGAATCAGGGATGAAGGTGAATGTTACACAGGGGAAGTGTTGTTCAGGCCCATTCAAATTGCTCACGCTGTTGTTGAGGACAGTATAGGTTTGTCGCGTCAACACAGTGGATCACTGAGGTCCGGGCTATATTCCATGCAATGGCAATAGAAATGGGAAATGAATACTGAACGTACCTGCTGACGGATTCCATTCTTGCCGCTTCCAGAAGACAGCTGCGACGGGCCTTGAAAAGACATGGGGATACAAATGGCGAGGGTTAATATGTGTCCATACTTACCACAGAAAGCACATGACTTACCCTTGCCTGTGTCACTCTATGGTGGAGCCAGGCATAAAAATAAAGTAACTGCCACTTAGAATGGGGCTCCGTTGTCATAGATGACCAAGGACGCATAATCGTTGTTCGTAGAGCCACCCACTAGGCTGCCATGCGGTATGCTCCAAGTAGTACCCAGCGGCTGTCAAGCAGCGTGGGTTACCATCCGGGGGAGTCATTCCGCTGCAGCGCCAGAGGGTGGCCCTAAAAAGGGCCGGTTTGTCGTTCTCAGTGGCATGGAAGAAGAGGAATTGGGTTAGGAAATGTGAACTCACATGCAAAAGACGCACGTATAGTGCTCCTGGTATCCGGTGTATGCGGCACATGGGCACGCATCGGTTCAACTTCCGCTCGACATGTTTCCCCATCAGGGATAGGAATCTGATGGTCTACCATCGACCAACGGCTTCTGTGCACTTGCGACCCATCTCTTTCTACACGCACAGCGCCCTTCTTACTCAACAATTCCTCTACCGCGTTTACATCATTCCCCTTAGATACCCCACCTAAGCGATGGCGGATAGAAAATAGGTCCTGTCGATTCAGTCGTTTGTTATATCTTTCCAGGACATAGTCTCGCAATTCTCCGGTATTACGGAAGGACTGCATTAGATCAAACACTTGCCGCTCCGCCTCGGGAGTCAGACGCCGGTTACCCACGTACAAACTTGGATTCCCCATGTGAAAATTATGATTATGCACCAGAAAATGCGAGCCTATCTCATAGAAAATGCTCTTAGCACTGATGGATATGCTGGCTTTACAACCGAGGCTGACATACCTATGAAACAAGAATTACGCATAAAAAACTATCGCACTTACCGACTGCCACCGTCTCCTTTCCGGGTGCAATGAACACAACGATATGGTACCCATTTGTACCGCATCCCATCGGGTAGCTCTTGACCGGATCGCTTGTTATACGACGCAGCGGTCAACACGTCATATTTGTAAAAACTGGTCGCCGTCTGAAGTTGAAACCTCCTCAAATCTTCCTCGAATTCCCCAAATGCCTTATAATATTGGCGAAAAGCAGCGCGGAACGCAAGAGTATCATCAACAGCCATTGCAGCGAAACCGAAACAACACCTGCGCACTAAAACAAACACCATCTCATACATCGTAAAAGAATGCACCTCCATTTTCAGTTCCCCTAAATCAATATAACTTTATTACACCCTTATCAGGCCTTAACAACGTACTTCATAACATTCGACCCCATCAGCCAGTACAGCATACAGTACCGCCCCCAAAATACGATCAGCTGTTTTCGATTAATCCGACGCTCTCGGAAACATCGAACCTTTTCTCTTCTCTAACTGACTCACCTTCAGTTTTCAGTTCTTTTTTTAATGACTCGAATATCTTGGTATTCTACTTGCTTAGTTCTTTCCTTTTTTCTTGCCTTCTGAGTTTACTTTTTTCTCTTCACGTAACCGGCCCAGCAGGGGTTGCTAGGGCTGGATAGTTGGGCATTAATTGGTTGGACAAAGTGTGATGCTGTCTTCGTTTTAGGTCCATCTGCATTTCAAAGTCTGCCAACTCCTGGTTCAACGACCCACTGAAGAAGGAACACTCACGGGATAATCCTGTCGTTCCAGTTCCACTTGAACTTGAACTTGCGTCGGTGTCGCAGTAGCGTATCAACAAGTGCGTTGTCGTCGAGCGTAGCCTGTATTGTGAGCGTCGTTTCCTTCTTTCTTTGCTTTCCCATTTCGTCTTCGGTGTTGTATTAGCCAACTGTCGTACTCTTTCGCGTCATCCATCTA
Organism: Dicrocoelium dendriticum; assembly: GCA_944474145.2. Lineage (NCBI taxonomy): Eukaryota > Metazoa > Platyhelminthes > Trematoda > Plagiorchiida > Dicrocoeliidae > Dicrocoelium > Dicrocoelium dendriticum. Next base: position 36,775,995 of record OX104067.1, on the reverse strand, counting down.
GTCGCCTCGTCATCTATCAGCAGCTGTGACAGTACCGCCCAGCTAGCCACGAGATGGGACACAAGCCTACTGTTCCTCCAGCTCCGACACTTACTAGGTGGTTTTCCAACCGCCTACGAAGTATCTCTCTTTACCTTTCAGCCTCCTCCCTCTAATACTACCCACATACGCCCCGGAACCAGCCCTCGGAACTCACGACTGGACGCATATTACACAACCCTCACCAGCTTATGGGCCTAACTGGTTGTTTAGAATCCCGGTCTGGCAGAAAATTGCAAGAGAAACATATCCTCTTTGCAATCGCACGCCAGCCCCAGAGTCCGTCGGACTGACGCAGATGAATCCTCTATTGCTTTTACACAGCGACTTCAGTGGGTGGGACCGCTTCCTATACGTCTGGGTAGTTACAAACCCATTTCCATGGACGGAACCCCGCTTTACTCAGTATCTCTCGGATTTGTACCACGAACTGTTGCTCTTTCTACAGTCGGTATGGAGATCAGCAGGTCTTCGACGTAGAATTTGTTACGGATTGTCTCCTACACAGTATTGTCGTATCGATATCCCCACTCATCTGCCGTTCGACATAAAGCAAAATTTACACAGAATGGAGATGATGTACCGAAAGCATGAGGCGTCATCTGATGCTTTACCACCTCAGAACCTATCTCATTTTCCTTCCACTAAAGGAAGTTTAGAGGGTTGCCTATTCCGGGAGCCCAGAGAGCGATTCCAGAAGACGGATCAATTTGCAGGGAAACTTTTATTGGTTCAGCAAAAGATTCCCTGTTAGCTAGCTATAAATGAACGACACCGTGGACGCTCTAGCTAGGGGAACAGATCAAGCACAGCACACAGAGCAGTCGCGCGTTGCAACCGAAGCGAGCGCCAAGCAAAAATGGCGATGAGCAAGTAAAGCATTCGAACTCAGCAAGCAGTTCAACAAACCACACCGGTTGCCTAAGTGTACAATTAAAGAATTTTGGTTAGAATTTTACACAAGCAAACCGGGGAATCTCCAGACTGCTACATAGCCCTCTCCCAGAAGGGACTGTGTAAGCAGTCCTTCGATCTACGTGAGGACTGTCCGTCGCGGGCCAGCCTTCTGCGAGACCAGGTTGTGAAACCCGATGCAGCTGCTGGGGGAGAACCATGCAATCGGACCCTAGCGGGCTCCCACCCGTGTCCTCCCTACGGTGTCGAAACGGTAAAAAAAACTGTTTGTGGGGGGGACAGTTAATAAAGTTCACGTAGGCAGTTGAGCAGGAAGATTGTTGAACTTCCAGTTGGCGTGCGGAGATCCAGCGGAAAGTGAAACCGAGGTGCAACCAACCGACGATGTATATGGAAAGCAAAATGAAAAAGCAGCATAAATGCATAGCAATACACAAAAGAGTGTTAAGCGAAAAACGTGCAAAGCTGTTTTTGGGTTTTCAAAAAGTTTTGCTCTTTTTTGGTAGTTTCAAAACGTTTTGGTCTTTTTTTGTGGATTTTCAAAAACGTTTAGTAAGAGCAGAAAATTTCTAAGGCACGTTCTACGTAAAATAGTAAGTACTGACAAAGTCTGAAAAACGAACTGGAGGCTTGAGTTTCCTACCGCGTCGATTGAGAGTAGGGCGGGTAGGAGTGCTGTCGGTTGTGTTCGTCGGTTCTGCTGGAGCGGGCTGACTCGTCTGCGTTTGCGGTGCCGGCTGTGATGGCACGGGCTGTGAAGGTGCTTGTTGCACCGGCGAGTCAGACTTGTCAAGGTATGCTGGCTTGAGTCGATCGACGTTGACCGTCTCAGTCTTACCATTGTAGTCAATGGTAAACGTTTTGTCGCTTCTACGTACGACACGGTACGGACCAGAGTAAGGAGGCTGAAGTGGTCGGCGTACGCTGTCAGTGCGAACGAACACGTGCGTGCAAGTAGTTAACCGTTCGTCCACGTTTGTACGCAAGCTCTGTGCTCTGGGTTGCACAGGCTGAAGCTGTCGCATGTGATGAGATAGGCGAGCTGCGTAGTCGCCATAGTCGAAAGTTGTTGGCGCTTTTGGTGAGACGAGTTCACCAGGTAAGCGTTGTGCGCATCCAAAGACTAGCGACGATGGAGTGGCGTGCAAGTCCGCTTTAATCGTGTTTCTTATGCCTAAGAGAACGAGCGGAAGTGCTTCGTGCCAGGATGTGCTAGATTGGGCACAGAGTGAGGCTTTGAGTTGCCGGTGGAACCTTTCTACCATCCCATTAGCTGCGGGATGGTATGCGGTGGTTCGGTTATGTTGGCAACCAAGAACGTTGAGCAATTTGCTGAAGGATCCGTCAAAGTGTGATCCTCTGTCAGTGATGACTACGCTTGGGCAACCGAATTGAGCTACCCAGCGTTCTAAGAAAGCTTGCGCAACTGTCTCAGATGAGCAGTTGACTAACGGAATCGCCTCTGGCCAACGAGTGAATCGGTCGACACAGGTGAGTAGGTACACGTAGCCTTTGCATGGAGGCAAAGGTCCGACCAGATCGACATGGACGTGTGCAAAACGAGCGTCAGGAGCGGGAAAGACGCCAAGTGGGCTTTTGGTGTGTCTGTAGACCTTGGCGCGCTGACACTCTAAGCATGCGCGTGCCCAAAGGCGGACATCGCGATTGACGTTGGGCCATATGAAGCGTTCCGTTACGAGCTTCTGCGAAGCACGTATGCCGGGATGAGACAGGTTGTGTAAAGCATTGAAAACTAGTCGACGCATTGAGGTAGGAACTACGGGTCGGGGAGAAGTTTGTGACACGTCACAAAGTATGGTCCCCTCAGATGAAGCTAGTGGGACTTCACGTAGTTTTAACGAGGTATTGCGTCGTAGCTTGTCGATGTCGGGATCAGCTTGTTGGGCAGCAGCCATAGCGTCTAGATCAATGTTGGTGCCAGGCGATAAGCTGATCTGCTGAATGCGTGAAAGCGCATCCGCGACGGGATTGAGAGCACCTGAGACATGACGTACGTCTGTCGTAAACTGAGAAACGTAGTCTAGGTGTCTAGTTTCCCGCGGCGAGTACTTGTCTGTTGCGCCATTGATTGCGTAGATCAATGGCTTGTGGTCGGTGAAGACGGTGAAATGTCGACCTTCGAGGTAGTGACGGAAATGTCGGATACCTAGGTAGATAGCTAACAGTTCCCTACCGAAGGTGCTGTATCGCGATTCGGCAGGTTGGAAGCGCTTTGAGAAGAAACCTAGGGGTATCCATCGATGGTCGATGAGTTGCTGAAGAACTGCACCGACGGCAGTGTCTGATGCGTCAGTTGTCAGAGAGAGTGATGCAGACGTGTCTGGATGGGCGAGAAGCGCTATGTTGGAGATAGCGTCTTTAAGCTTCTCGAAAGACAATTTAGCGTCGTCTGTAAAGTGAAAAGAGCGTTGTTTACCGCGGAGCAAGTCAGTCATTGGTTGAACAATGCTCGCGCAGTTAGGTATAAAGCGTCTGTAATAGTTGACCAGGCCAAGGAATCGGCGTAACTGCTTGAAGGAACTGGGAGCAGGATAGTCCTTCAGTGCCTGGATTTTGTCTGGCAGGGCTTCGATACCAGAGGCAGATATGCGGTGGCCAAGAAAGTCGATGGAGCTTTGGCCAAGCTCGCATTTATCGGGGTTGACGGTAACCCCATGCTGTGTTAAGCGCTGGAAGAGAGCGTCGAGGTGACGAAGATGCTCCTCGTCAGAAGAGCTGGCGATGAGAATGTCATCTAGATAAGGATAAACGCCTTCGAGTCCTCGCGTTACCTCATGAATGAAACGCTGAAAAGTTTGAGCAGCGTTGCTGAGGCCGAAAGGCATTCTGAGGTACTCGAATAGGCCAAATGGCGTGATGACTGCTGTTTTAGCAATGTCATCTGGCGCCACAGGTATCTGGTGGTACGCACGGACTAAGTCGACTTTGCTGAAGATAGACTTGCCAGCTAGAGCTGAGGTCAAGTCGTGCATGTGCGGGATAGGGTATTTATCCGGGACGGTAACTTTGTTAAGTGCCCTGTAGTCACCACAAGGGCGCCAGTCACCGGACTTCTTCGGCACCATGTGTAATGGTGATGCCCATGGACTTTTAGACGGGCGGATGATTCCCAGTTCGAGCATTTGCTCGAATTCCGCCTTCGCAGCTTTGAGCTTGTCCGGGGCTAGTCGGCGAGGGCGGGCCGAAACAGGTGGGCCCTTAGTGCAAATGTGATGCGTGACGTTTGACGTCACCGGAGGCAACTCGTTCAGGACGCGAACGAGTTTAGGGTGCTTGCTGAAAAGTTCTAGAAAAGACTGTGAAGCTTGAGGTAGGACACGAATGGGAGTGATAGCAGCCACGTTGGCGCTAGTCCCGATAACACTGAGCTGTGTCCTAGAATCGATAAGCTTCTTCCGTTTAGCGTCGACGATGAGGTCGAAGCGTTGAAGAAAGTCTATGCCTATGATGGCGAAAGGCACAGCAGCGATTATGAAAGGCCAGCGAAAGGTTCGCCGGAGGCCTAAATTGAGCGTTAACAGCTTTTCGCCGAAAGTTGCGATTGGTGTGCCATTGGCGGCACGCAGCTTGGTCGGCGATGGCGAGACGACCTCATCTGAGCTACGGGGTATGACGCTAACTTCGGCACCAGTGTCGACTAGAAACTCGATGCCGGAAGTTAAATCCCTAACACGGATGAGGCGACTTTGGTGTTGGCCGGTCGCGTCCGTCGCCGTTACCGACCGGCCGAGCAGTTTCCCTGCTGCTCGGCGTAGTTGCAAGGCTTGACGCATTTACGAGCTGCGGTACCAAAACGCTGGTGGTACCAACAGCTAGCCTGCCTGTTTCTAGACTTAGAACGTTTGCAGGGCGATTTTGAGCGGCTATGACGACGAGGGTTCATAGTGAGCTGTTGCACCTGGCGACTAAGTGTCGCAACTTGTGTTTGCAGGGCTTCTATGGTTGACTGTAAGCCAGTGATAGAAGTGCCCTGGGACGCGACGGCATGGACCTTGCTGGAGTTGGCCTGTGGCTGTGATCGTTCAATAACTCGATCCGCTAAATCTGCTAGTTGAGTGAGCGGAACGGAGCTCACTGTAGCGAGAATCGCTTGTGTGTTTTCCGGTAGCCGTTGTAGCCATAGTTCACGAAGTAAAGTCTCATCCATGGTTGAAGAACCAAGGAGTTGCTGCATCTCTCGTAGCAGGGTTGAGGGCAGTTTGTCGCCCAGCTGCAGATCTCTGAAAAGCTGTTGAAGGCGAACTTTCTCAGAGGGCATAACACGCTTAATCGTGGCCTCTTTGAGAGCCTCATAGCGGTTTTCGGTCTGAGAAATGATGACGTCACGAACCTGCGTTGATATCTCCTTGGGGAGATAGGACAGGAGCTTGCAATACTTCGCGTAGTCGGAAGTGATTTTGTGGTTATAGAACTCGGCCTCAAGAAGAGCGAACCACAAAACAGGATCCATATCCCAAAAAGGTGGAACTGAGAGAGATACAACACTAAGCATAGACTCTACCTTATGGTCTACAGATTCCATGATTTGAAAAAATGACGCGAAAAATAGGCTATCGTATGCAAAAATAAACCGGAAAATATGAAAAATAAATGGAACGAGCTCACCAGAGAAAAGTTCCAAATATCCGGCGCTGAGGTTGATCCGGATTCGGGGTCACCAATTTAGAGGGTTGCCTATTCCGGGAGCCCAGAGAGCGATTCCAGAAGACGGATCAATTTGCAGGGAAACTTTTATTGGTTCAGCAAAAGATTCCCTGTTAGCTAGCTATAAATGAACGACACCGTGGACGCTCTAGCTAGGGGAACAGATCAAGCACAGCACACAGAGCAGTCGCGCGTTGCAACCGAAGCGAGCGCCAAGCAAAAATGGCGATGAGCAAGTAAAGCATTCGAACTCAGCAAGCAGTTCAACAAACCACACCGGTTGCCTAAGTGTACAATTAAAGAATTTTGGTTAGAATTTTACACAAGCAAACCGGGGAATCTCCAGACTGCTACAGAAGCGCAGTGCGCCTCTGTCACTCTCCGGCACATATCTTCTATATCGGTTGAGATTGCCACCTCGTTGCGGAAACGCATCAGAATACCGATAAGGTTTGCCGTGGTATCTGGGCCCTGAAGTTGCTGATCATTTAGGGATGCCCTTATGTTTGGCGGCGCAGTCTAAAACGATTCCGATATTTCCCGGCTTTCTCAGGTTTCTAACAGGTTGATGGGGTAGATACCCTTTCGGAATATAATCAGGTCGCAACTGCTCGACTGGCACAAGAATCGTATACCTTTTCTCAACGTTCGCCACCACACTTTCAATGTGTTCAAAGTGAGGGCCTTCATTCCTACCAAATGATCGATTGACCTCTTTACCACTTTTTCCATCCACATACCCGGCGCACAAACAACACATGTCGCGAGAGTCTGTATGCTAGCATGCGCAACATGTGGTCTAGCCATCGGAACCTAGTGCATGCAATAACGGTGCTGAGCGATTTACCCCCACTTCCTGCCCCAGCTACACGGCGCTTAACGCGTTCAGTGCTCAAGCGGTACTCCCACCAGACATGAGCTATGCTGCGGAGATATCGATGGTCGAACGTCACTGGCTTCTTTATTTCTGTCGACTTTATTGACCAGGTTTCGCAACCGTACATTTGCGTTCAACTGACGGTCGCATTGTAAACTCTCCCTTTCAGAGTGAGAATGATATCGCGCCGGCGCCGCAGGTAGCGGAGATTTGCAAAAGTGCGTCGAGCGTTTGTTATGCGGTTTTTGATCTCATCTTCCATTCTGCTGGCCCTGTTATAACTGCCTAGACACTTGAATTTCTGTACGAATTCTAATTGCTCACCACTAGTGGTCAGTTCAGAAGTGGGTCCCTGCCAATCGGGGAGAACGACTTCGCGTTGCGACATTGCAAAAAATCTCCCGTAACGACTGGCACCACTAGTAGTTTATCCAGCTCTACTTGGCATGTTTGAAAGCTTTCGCAGATTAGGATAATGTCGTCGGCGTACTCTAAGTCATGGAGTCGGGGAGCAACCACACCTTGTAGGTCTTATTCAACGAACTCAGTCTTCATAACCTCGTCTATACATAAGTTACAAAGTAAAGATGACAGCGGGCATCCTTGTCTCACGCCACTGGAGATATTAAAGGGCAACGAAAGCTTACCTTAAACCCTCGTTCTGCACGAACTGCGCGCGTACAGCACACCTCGATCAACCGAATCGAAGAGATTTTTGAGGTACAGAAACAAGGCTACGGTGGCTCGCCGATAAATTTGGCGGTGCCCCAACAATTGACGTAATGCGAAGATGTGAACAATAAAGCCGCGACTTCTAGGAAACCCGACTTGCTCCTCACGAATCTAGCTTTCACGAGTGCCAGCAAGTCTATGAAGGACGACAACGGCGAGTGTCTTAGAGGCAATGGAGATCCGATTGACTCCTCTATGACTGTCGCATTCTGAACATGAGTCCTTTAAAAATCTTGAGTATAGCGGAACAGTTCAAGCCTTCTGAGACAGTTTCCTGCTCCCACAGACTCACTATTAAGTTGTGCAAATCACCTACAAGAGCAGGTCCTCCGAATTTGAAGAGAGGTACAGGAGGTCTGTCTGCTCATAAGCTCTTTTTCACTTTCAACAGTCTCATCTTACGTTCGAATTCTGTGCGTAAAGGCGGGCCCAGGGAGAAGGGCTATCGTTGGCCGGTGGAGGATCGGGTAACTGGTTGATTAAAGTGCTTCTCATAGTGTTCGGCCTAACGCTCCAAGTGTTTTGACAAACTGAATTTGCAATTCACCCTCGTCAGGTTTAGTTTCGCTGACACCAAGTCTCCTTCTGTCCGTTTCGCTTATCAGACAGGATAACTTCCGATGGTTAACAAGGGCAGCGGCTATTTCCATCTCTGATACACGAGAAGACCACCAGGATTCGCGATCTTTCTTCAGGCTAGTACGCAGTTTCGCCTTGAGGTCTTCGCGAGTCTCGTGTTCGATCCCAGCCGGAATGTATCGTTCAACATACCTAAGTGCCAGAAACTGCACCAAGGCCCAAAGTCCAGATTGGCAACGATTTGCCACATGAAGATATGCATGCTGCTAATAACATCTGGTGGATATGTGACCAATGGCTGTCTACTGTATTCAGAGAGCGCCTACTCATGTTGGATGCAGCGTACTCTGATAAGCATTCAAAACATCTGGCTTCGGCAGCTGGCATGTATTTATACGCCCACCGAAGCGAACTGCAAGATCGACACAAACGAGTGCGTCGTCATAGTCCACGCTCGTGCTCCAAATTTTTGTTGAAGCACCGCAATAATTTATGACTGGTGTTGGAAATGTTCTTTGTCTTCCCACGGGTCTACATAGATTTGACATCGTCAAGTTTGCATCTTCATTTTTACATTAGAAGAGATCCGAAATTCGATTTCTTGGTGTGCCGTTTGTAGTTTCACCGTCTCTGTACTTAGCCATGAATTCGCAAGCGCAATATGCATGTGGATGTAGGGCGCTCTCTGCCTGCTACGAATCTTGAAAAAGCAACAACAAAAAACCCTACTGCTTACAAATACTCATTTGTACACTCCATTTCTTTGCTCCGGCCTTAATTATATGCAAAGAAATGTGAAAATCCAACATATCTGCGCCTCCCATTTTTTTCACGGTGCACTTGTACACATTTTGACCTGTTTACTTCAATAACATCCTTTATGCTATCACTGCCGAAGTGTAATGCCCATCTCTTCGATACCTCCAAATATGGGTGCGAGTAACAGCCCCATGTAAAGTACCTGTGATCAATCGAAATTATTCCTTCCCTGGTTCCCGATCATTGCCCCATTTCTTCAGTTCCACCTCTTGATCTCACTCACTCAATGTCTTGCATTTCCCTAGTTACATGTCTTCTATGCCAACTTACAGTAAGTGCACCACCAGCCTTATTACTCCTTTCTCTGATTCATGCTCTGCTCTCCCGATTGCTTCATTGTATTTGTTCCCTCCCACTCGGCCACCGGCCGAGTGGTCTGCACGTTTGGTTTGCAACCATAAGGTCACCGGTTCGAATCCGCGTAGGGGTGGGCGTCCTCGCGGTGTACTCGGCCCTCGCGCGACTGGTGGTGGTCGCGCGGCAGCGAAGCGCCGTTACGGCGTACAGCTGACATTATTTATTTATTATTATTATTATAACGCTATGTTCACATCCCGTATCGATCTTCGATTCATTTACCCTCTAACCGATGACACACCACCCATCCAGCTTGCATGCAACCTGATGTGATTGGACTTACCTGATTGACTTGTTTGTGCACGCCTAGTCCAGACAAGCACAGAGATGGTTCAGTTGCTGACTTGAACACCCCAGATTATTGTAATGTCTAGCTGAGTGTATCCATCTTTTGAGGACATTGTTGAAGTGTGTTATTATGATATTCTACTGTTTGTTTAATAACACCGTACTTTAACATCGACTGTGGCTTTTATCTTTACCTGTGAGACGTTCCAGTTCCGGCCGCTGTCGCTTATTGAATCCATCTGTCGCATGCCACAGACTGGTACCCTACGAGTTGTCCAACGATCCTATGCGCTTCTGATGCTTACATCCCGTTGTCTATCGACCTAATTACACCGATATCTCTCTCTTGCCACTGCAGTCTGAAGATCCCCAACCATCCTTGCGAAAACCCTTTTCAGATTTTAGCTGACATTCCATTAAACGGTTGCATTTCACAATACCCAAGGAGTGATTACCTAGTATTATCAGTTCCATTATAAAAGTCATCTCAGTGAAACAGTTGTCAAGAGTTCGTAATTCTTTCGGCAGATACTTCCTGACACTCCCTGGACAATTGACGCATGAAGACCTAGATGATTTTTATCTGCGTAGAAGCCTGTTCCTGCACCTTGCTAAAGTGCAAAGTCGATGGCACTTCTTAACTTGCTACTTATGACAAAGATTTTACTCCCACTGCTTTTAGTTTGTTTTTAACGAATTATTTTTCTGGCGTTCTCTCATTAAATGGTACCATTTACTCATCAACTTAATTGGACTCTTCTCCTGATTGCCCAAGACAACGAACACGCACTGCTGCGATTAAACAGTCAGTTCGTATTGGATGAGATCGATCTCTGAGATAAACATTTGATGGTAGCTTTGTTTGGTTTCAAGCTATTTGCGCCTCCATTTTAGCTAATAACTGCTGGATCATTCAAGATTTTCATCTTCCTCGATTAGGTCGCTCTCACTCTCACCACGACACAGATCAAGTCCAGTAGGATAAAACTCATCTCCAGACTCATCTTAACTAGCTAATTAGAGCGGAATCATCAAAACGATGCAGCAAACCAGCCATTGTTTTACGTTTTCCAGTGTTATCTGGAATATAATTAATTGTTACATTGCCTTATTAATTATTTGTAATTTCAACTCCTAAGTCTGACGATAAGGTGACGGAAATATTACACGATAAATCAAATATTACAATGGAACATTACTCAGATGTGTCTGAAATCATAAAATCTTCGCTACACTGAACTTTCTGTCATGCAGATGTTTAGCTTTTACTTTACTGGGTCACTTTGTGACTATTTGTGTACGTCACTGAAGTTAACTTATTCACCAATACCATTATCTGAATTAACAAAAGTACACAAGAATGGGATTCCATTTATCCTTGTATATAATAGGAATTCTCACTTGAAAACAGGTATGTTAGCATGGTAGCAAAGAAAATAACTGCAGTATGCCATTTCGAATACAAATATCCTGGATGGATGTTGAAACGAAACGTAATGTACACAATGTGAATGAAAGTTTTTCATGTCCATTGTCGTAATGGACCAAATCTCGTACGTTTAGCTGCATCTGGTTCGGGATTTGCCTATTACTATGGTCTCCATAGGACAACCACAGGAAGCCTGTGACTACAGAGGGACCATGGGTGGCTTGCGCTGCACCACCCACAGCTCCAACCGCACACCCCATATCCAATGTAAACTCGAAGGAATAAGACGGGGAAGCATGTGGATGAGAGCCACGTTTCATCAACGGAGCCGGCCCACACTCCTTCACAGGCAAACACAAGCACGCTGTATTTGGGAATCAAACGCACACAAGGCGGTGGATGGACCGTAGTTCGCTCCACACTAAGTGCATGGAACCGCTCTTCGAGCCTGGCATGACCACAGGCACCGTGCACCTCGTCCCCTCCAGTAACAACCAACTGTCTCCTAGAGTCATTATGGACGAGTTAGTGGGTAATAGACAGGTAGGCATCTTGTCAACATGCACATCAAGCACAGCCACACCGGGGATATCAAGCAACAGCCAATCACTTGAGAGAAAGATAACAAATGAACTAAATTGAGTATTTCAGTAAGTGGAAAATTCCCATTTCATTATCACGAACGAAAGACCGAAGGTAAACAATTGTTTTCGATGATTCATCTTCAGACCTGTACAATCATATGGGTGAAATCGCAATGGGCAAGTACAAGGGGATTAACGATCAGTTCAAATGAGATTGATCACGTATCGATCAAAGGCATGAACCAGTAACAAACAGCAAACTAGGGCTGAGGTACCGTCGCACAATTGCAGTTGCTGTCCGAAGGATCCGTTTTGGCTAGCCAATGTAGCTGAACAGCCGCCCTCAGTGGTGAAGGAACTAAATCAGTTCCTTAAGTTCTCCACTAGGCTTGCCGAGGCTAAAACTTGTGTACAATTCTTCGATGATTACATTGAAGGCAACGAATATCCTAGCAGATTTTGGAAGCAATTGCGCCGCAGTCGTATCTACCCGAATGCCAAAACGCTTAGACGTCATACTTTGAACCAGCGTGACACGGTGCAATCCAAGATTCCCGAATTCGAACGCAATATAGCGCAACGTCAACATGTGATTGACGAGTTAGCGTTGGACGTGAAGCAATCATTCCTGGATTACGTTCAGTGTATCACCGCAAACCGTGTACGACAAAGGCGTTTGGTCCCAACAAAGACGTTGAATCAGCATAAGCCGCAATCCACTTTCCCTAATAGACCTGAGAGGTACGTGCACAACTTTTCAAGTATGAAACTGAACTCCACTTTAATGGAAGTTCTATCGCTTGGTCCAAAGTTTTGCGCTTCCAAACACAAAGACAATCAGCTTCACTATGAGTTACAGTTTGAAAGCCTGTTTGGCCAAACAAAAGGGCTAGTAGCTAAGTCAAATGAAGACCTGGAACGCTTTAAGTGTTCTCTAGTGAACACTTGCTACCAGTATCGCAAGTGCCATGTCCATACTCACGATCCACTGACACGCAAGCACCTTGGCGCGCTGAAGGATTTACGACGCCATGGTAAGATCGTTCTGAGCAGACCGTACAAGGGTACTGAAGTCGTTCTGTTAGATAAAGACTATATAAACAAGCTCGAAAAGGTTCTGAGTGGCGAATCGAAATTTTCCCGAATGATTGGAGAAAAGGATCAGACAAAGAGGATTGAAAACCAAATTATTAAAAGCTTGCAAGATCTTCGGAATAATGGACATATATCAAATACACTTTATGATAGCCTGAAGCCGAGTGGCACGAATGTCCCGAGACTTTATGGGTTACCAAAAGTTCATAAGACAGGTGTCCCGCTTCGCCCGATCTTATCAATGGTTAATTCACCCTACCATGCCGTCGCCCAATGGCTTGTGGAAATTCTAGAGCCAGTAAGACAGCGACTTATACACTACAGCCTTCGTGACACCTTTCATTTCATCGAAAGCATCAAAGATCGCAACATCGATAAGAAAGTAATGTTTTCCTTGGATGTTGTATCGCTTTTCACCAACGTGCCACTTTTCGAGACGATCGATTACCTTTGTTCCTACATAGAAGAAACAAAAGCAAGTATATGCATACCGTTGCGTGACTTGAAAAGCCTTCTTTTGCGTTGCACTTGGAACGTACAGTTCTTATTCAATGGCACTTACTACCGACAAAAGGATGGTGTAGCTATGGGATCGCCATTGGGTCCGTTGTTAGCTGATGTCTTCATGGCGAAATTAGAGAATACCAAGTTACATGAGGAGATCACGGCCTTTGAATGTTACCCCCGCTATATGGACGACATATTTGTCGTGGCCGACCAGTCTGTTGATCTTGACGCTGTTATTGACCGCTTTAATCGGGCCCACGGATCATTGCAGTTCACCTACGAAAAGGAATTGAACGATCAGTTGCCGTTTCTTGATGTGCTGTTAACTAGAAGGGCAGACGGCTCGATCCAACGGCAGGTCTACAGGAAGAAAACCTGGAGTGGCCAGTATACGAAGTTTCACAGTTTCGTTCCGTTGAGATATAAGCGAAACCTAATTCGCTGTCTAACCACAAGGGCCCGCAGGATCTGTTCTGAAGATAAGTTGGATAATGAGTTGACGCTCATTCAGAATTTGCTGCGCGAAAACGGATATCCTGATCGCTTCATTTTTAGGAACATGCAAAGTAAGCCCGACCAGTTACAGGTTCATACAGCAGAAAAAAAGAATTTTTCATACGACTACCCTTCAAAGGAGACGCCGCTGCTGAGCGTGTAACTAGAAGCCTTTCAACAGCTGTCAAGTCAACTTTTCCAGCAGCCAAGCTTAGGTGTACCTTTTCCACGGAGCCACTCATCCGTATTTACAACAAAGACAAGTTACCGACGCTGACCGCTTCTATGGTAATTTATCAGTTCAAGTGCGCTTGTGGCGCTACTTACATCGGTCGAACGGCGCGGCAACTGTCGAAACGCATTAAGGAGCACCTACCACGTTGGTTGCGTCGAGGCGGTACTGGAGCTATAACTAGCTCAGTTATGGCTCATCTGGTTGATAGTGGGCATGAGGTTGACCCAATCAGTGCCTTTCGAATACTGTAGTGTCCCTCCACTCCAGTCGAAAGGCCTGCGCCTCCGGACCCTTGCTACTGCCGAGGCGATCAGCATTCGGTTATACACATTCGGTTGTGCACAAAAGAAGCTGATCGAAGCTGTTCAGCTACCTTGGCCAGCCAAAACGGATCCTTCGGACAGCAACTGCAATTGTGAAACGGTACCTCAGACCCAGTTTGCTGCTTGTTACTGGTTCATGCCTTTGATCGACACGTGATCAATCTCATTTGAACTGATCGTTAATCCCCTTGTACTTGCCCATTGCGATTACACCCATATGATTGTACGGGTCTGAAGATGAATCATCGAAAACAATTGTTTACCTTCGGTCTTTCGTTCTTGAAAATTGAGTATTGCATAAGGAAACGGTAAACAATTATAAATTAATGTGCATATGATATAAGTTGTTTACAAACGGATCCGAGATAAGTTCACGAGGTCTGAAAGTATATTTTGCGGAAATGCCACGAACACGAAAATGTTATCGAAATTAAATGCCATTGGTTTAAGCTACATGTTCAGGTTAATAGAAGGACTTACTGGTAGTCATTTATATGAGAAAGAAAAGCATTAGTACAAAATTGCAAACCCCCCACCTGAAACAAAGAGACTTAACATGTAAGCACGCGGTTAGTAAATCGAATTCAGCGTACCTACAAACGCTGTGTCGGTTCTGCCTACGTTCTCTGCAGGACCCGTCGGTGCTGGTCCCGAGTGGCCTCGCTCATGGCTCACTAGGCCTGCCTGACTCGCACTCGCAATCGCATGTGCTACAGCACCACGCACTTGATGTCGATGGAGTACAACCCATCGGTGTTTGCCGCTTCTGCACTTGCCGCTTCTCTGCATGCATGAGGTCTTTATCCTGCACTTGGGCAACTGCCTTCATGATTAGATCGCGCCATGCACGCCGATCAACCGCCTTCGATTCCCGTGACCTGCAATTAAGATTAGAACGTGAAAGGCTCACTTTGATCATATTTTGGTAAAGGTAACTTTGGTTTCTCCACACGCCGCTTCCCAATATTCAGCTGACCATTTAATAGTTTTTTCGGTATCCGCGTTGAATCCATACGGCTCACATGACCGAGCCACCTCAGGTGTCTCAGCAAGAGTATGTAGTCCACTGCATACATTCTACTTCGACGCAACACTTCCGTGTCCGCAACTCTGTCGCCCCATCCGATGCTCATAATCCGTCGCAAACACTGTCGATGGAATCGCTCGAGATATCTCACATCCCGCCAGTACATCGTCCACGTTTCACTGCCGTATAGAAGAACGGACAGCACCATGAATTTGTACACCATCAGCTTCGTGCCAATGCTAAGCTGATGGTTGTTCCACACTCAGTACTCTAGCTTCCCTAATGCCGCCGCTTCCTTCGAGACGTGAATACGCAGCTCACTGTGTAGCTGCTGGTCAGTCGACATCACACTCCCAAGGTGGCTGAAGCGAGAGGTGATTTTCAATACTTCAGCACCAATGCTGATTCGCGGCAATATTGAAGATAACACCTCCGGTGAAGGCTGACAGAGACAGACACCTTTGTTTGTGTTGATGGTGAGCCCGAATTTGGTCGCTGTCGAAGCCAGAGCACTAGTCATGTGCTGCAACTCATCCGCACTGTGTGTAAACCAAGCACAGTCGTCAGCAAACAGCAACATACGGATAGTTGTCTCAGAGACTAGAGTTCTCGCACCGAAACGACGGATGTTCAGCAACCCACCATCAATACGGTGCTCCACACGAACACCGTAAGCACAAGCCGCATTAAAAGTACAAGACATCATTGCACGAAGATATATATTAAACAAGGCAGGAGCTAAGACACTGCCTTGCTTCACACCAGCGACCACTGCAAATTGATCCGAGATCACTTCACTCAGCTGCACCCTCGATCGCATACCACTGTGCAGACATTCAATTAAACTTACAAACTTAGGCGGGCAACTAAACTTACCCAGCATCAGCCACAATGCCTCGCGGTTCACCGTATCAAATGGCTTGGTAAAATCAACAAAAAGCGAGTACAACGGCTGGTGTCGTTCTCTGCACTTCTCTTGCAACTGACGAGCCGCAAACACCATATCTATAGTGCTGTGACCCGCACGGAATCCACATTGCTCTTCCGCCACGTTAGGTTCCACAACCTGACTGACGAGGCGGTTGAGCAGGATTCGGGCAATCACCTTGCCCACATAACTCAGCAAGTTGATGACATGATAATTCGTGCAACATTGCTTGCTTATTTTGCCCTTGTACAGTAGTAGCACAACGGCATCCTTCAGTTCAGGAGGCACCTCCTCAATCCATACGCATTGCACTAAGTAGTGCAGCGCAGTCACCAACGTGGGTCCGCCGTGTTTCAATACTTCAGACAGGATCCCGTCAGTCCCAGCACACATGCCGTTTCGCAGCTGAGCAAGTGCTCTCTGCGTCTCATCCAGGGTCGGCGTGTCTGCCAGACTCGCCTTCACATCGTGCTGCTTAAGGCTGTTCATTGTAGGCCAGTCAATCTCTGAACGGTTGTTCAAGAGACAGTCAAAGTGTTTCTGCCAGATCTGCATTATATCTGCAGTCTGTGTACAAGTAACGCCTGAACTACCATGGATCAGCGTCCTCAACGGCTCCAATCTCGGTCTACACACTGCCTTTAAGAAGTCAAAGAATTCCTTATGTTGGCGGAGTTCGGCTAACATTCCATCTGCTTCGCCTTCTCCGTCCACCGTGCAATTTCAGTGCGACGGAGCTTGCGAGTCAGTCATTGTCGAAGTTTTGCGAAACTGACTATTCTTCCCCAAGTCACTGGGGTCTGCCACGTGTGCAGCAAATGCTGCATCCTTCTCCGACACCAACGCGCCAATCGTCTCATTGTTCTCATCAAACCAACCAGGACGCTTACAGTTTGCGCGCCCGATGGTCTCCTCGGCAGCAGCTGTCACCTGGTCGCGAATGTGGTGCCACAGGTCGCCCACTGTGGCTATGCAGTCCACATCACACAGGCATGCAGCCATCGCTTTCTCCAGCTCAGTACCTTTAGCCACAGTACCGAGGCAGAGAATGTTAAATTTACGCCGCTTCACGGCGGCAGTGCAATACAGATTTACGAAAATATATGTACAGTTTGGTCCGCACCAACTTGTGATCAGTGCCGCACTCAGCTCCACGCAGTACACGTGTCATGCGCAGTTCACGCATATCACGCTGACGTACGATGACGTATTCGAGTAGGTGAGCGTGCGCACTCCGTGGGTGCGTCCAAGTTGCTATATCACTCGCACTCAGTGCAAACCGAGTGTTCGTGATCGTCAGGCCGTGAGTGACACACAGTGAGAGCAGCCTGTCACCGTTCTCATTTGCTGAACCAATGCCATGCGAACCGATAACATCTGTCCACACCGATGCATCGCGCCCAACGCGCACGTTGAAATCACCCAGCGGAAATAGTCGGTCGTTCCTCGGCACAGACCGTATCACGGAGGATAGCTGAGTGTAGAATTGATCACGCGTGTCATCAGGATCACACATGGTTGGACCGTACATGTTTATAAAAGTGGCAAACTTACATCTTCCGAGTCATGGGCGAACAGTCATCAGTCGCGCGCTGATGCCTGTTGGTTCACCCACCAACTGGCCATGGAAGCGATCGGATATTGCAAATCCGACCCCATGTTCACGTGGTGCTGAGGCGGCGTTGTCCACAAAGTAGAATGTGTAGCCAGCACCTGCTTCATACAACTTACTTTGCTTAGCTAGCCGGGTTTCACTGAGCGCCGCAATATCGATGTTGTAGCGCGCCAGCTCCATCGCGACCAGTGCAGTGCGTCGCTCGGCGCGCTCACTCGACTTCCAGTCCAGTAGTATGCGCACGTTCTAGCACCCGATGCTGAGTGCTTTGCACGCGGGCATACGATTGTATTGGTAGGCAATCGCACTCGAGATGATCGTTGTGCTTCGGATGTTTGCTTGATGGACTCCACCGGGAGCCTTTGGCTCAATAGCCTGACCCACCAGGCAGTGGGGAGCAGATCCAGCTCGGGAATGTGATTTCAGAGACAGATTGTGATCTGCTTGACGGCTGTCACACGCAGCCTTTGAGGTACTGGAACGATTTATATATGTTTTGCGACCGTAGTAGGATACGCACCTGCGACCACGGCTAGACGCAGGTAGGTTTTGGCGGGTTTGCACCATTTTGACCAGGAGCTGCCTGGCTTGTGGCGTGCAGTAGCAAACCATTGAACACCCGGAGGTGCCATCCCACCGTCAGAGACAATGCGTGGCGCTCGTGCTCTACGCCAATCGAGCTGTGAGCTTATAACCCGCATATCTGTTGTCTCCCATGGCTAGGTTTTACGGGAAGTGGGCCATCGACCACTTCCTAACCTCCGAAGAGGATGGACTAGGATACTGGCAGGGCACCCACACCTTACAGGAGAACGAATCGGCTCCTCAGCCAAACCCTTCGATTAAATGTACACCCGAAAGGCAGTCGGTCTAGCACATGGTCAGTTAGCCGACTCATGCGGTTTGGTGTCCTGGATCTTAGCAGGGAGAATGGCGAAACCCAACTCCCACCCAGCGGTCGCCACTAGGAGGCGTCCAGGACATGGGCCCATGGCACAACAGTAGCAGCATTGGGTAGACCATTTGTCAGGATCTAGTCACCACCAGCCTCAGCGCACCATAGGCTCTCCCGCCAAATTTCCTATACACGTGTACTTATGTACGCATTGTATAACTAGGGGTTAAATTATAAACTCGGTTGCACAGTATATGGACGTGATAATTGCTAGATGTTCTCCGCTGTCATTACCTTGTTCCATTACCGATGTTGCTCTTTTTCACACTCTTCGGTTTCGACTGATGGAATTGACCAAGGTTCATCTCAAAGCATTGATGTAGCTTGATCGGATGTCACACTCTATTCATACGCTAGGTACTGTGAACGAACAGCAGAAAGAATATGATCAAATGTATATTTCGAGGTCAGTGTTTTCAGGTCGCCGTTGGGTTTTATACAGTATATAGCAACTAGTGTATAGTACCTAACCTATGTCTTGATTCCCGCTCATCACTTTTCACCAGTGTTCGCTGCCTTGTACCGATGTACTATTGTTATCGGTCATATGGGGTCAGTGGGAAATTCCTATCGTCTATAGCCTCTACGTATCTTTCTGTAGCCTTCAGGCTCCACATAACCGTTTGCTTGTTTTTTTCAGCCTTCTGGCAGCACGGTTTTGCCTCGTGGTTGATCCTAGTCACACAACTGAAACCTGTGACATATTTTTCTTCTAACCTTGATGTTTGCTTCCTGCCTGCTCTGCCTGTTGGGTCTCACTTCATTCGCTCATTTTGCCCTCGGATTAGTCAAAGTGGTTCCATCTGCACGGTCGATCCCAGTTGGTGGAAACGCAACGTTTGTTTGTTCCTCCACTCTATCACCCAAACGCTTGAAATGGATGCTGACTAACAATGGTACGCTGGAAAATGGTGAACAATCGGCGGATGGTCGGTTTTCCAACGAGAATGGCTCTCTAATCTTGCGTCTCTTGACCATTGCTGATTCGGGTTCCTATTACTGCGCAGATAATAAAACTTTTTGGCGTCGTGGGCGTGTCGGCCTGGCTGTTCTTAAAGTTTTTGAAATGCCATCTTACCAAACCGAGGGCATTGTTGTCTTGATTGTCAATGGTGCGCTTTTGATGCTATTTGTGGCTTGTTTAGTGCAGGACTTTTGTCAGCAGTCTAATGAAGAGAACTTAGAATCACTCTTTTGATTCTCTCTGTGCCATTTCGTTTCCTGACTACGCTCTCTATCGACGCTTTTCCACGTTGCCACAAATTCCTGCTTTCTCGCGATCGACAATCTGTCTTTTTCATTTTTGTACCTTTTTGCTTTTCACACGTACTGCGAATGACGGATGTTTTCTGTCTTCTTGCGACCATTTCCTGTCAGAGGTCTTACCTGTTTCTTATTCTTGATACACACTCCACTTTTGCTTCAACTTCATCCATCTCAGGGAGCCAACAAGTAATTGTTGCATGTTTTTATACACTTTACTGAATACAATTTTATGTGCGCCTAACTCATAGTCAGTGTTCATCTTTTTACTCTTGAAGCCATTGCGCACGTTATCTACCTCTAATGGAATAATGTTGGGCCATGTTAAGCTATCTCTTGCAACCATTCCACTGCTTCGTGAATCCACATGCCTTTATTCGATATGCTCTTGTTTCAAACGCCTGATTTGGTTTCATCCTAACATGTGCCCAACCTAGTCTGTTTCAATGAACATGTGCCTTAATTAGGCGCAGGGGTTTCTCCACCTCCACTATCCTTCCACCTACGCTAGTGCCGGCTGCGAGCCATGTTCTGCAACATCTCGAACGAGGCGCAACTTTTGGAA
This sequence comes from Dicrocoelium dendriticum, assembly GCA_944474145.2. Lineage (NCBI taxonomy): Eukaryota > Metazoa > Platyhelminthes > Trematoda > Plagiorchiida > Dicrocoeliidae > Dicrocoelium > Dicrocoelium dendriticum. Next base: position 36,755,703 of record OX104067.1, on the reverse strand, counting down.
ATTAGCTATGCACCATCCAGTAAACCTCGGTTAGCTGTGATCGAGAACACGTAGCATGTGCCTAAGCCAACGCAACTTATTCGATGTTGTTTATTACGCTAAGAAATCGTCCTGATTATTAACGCCTGCTTCATCCTTCAACATACGCTGTTGCTATCAGACTCCAACAATGCTCCGCAGACAACAATATTCGAGAACTTGAAGGCGCCTCAGAGTCCTTGACCAAAGGGGTTAAGTCTCACTTCTATAGACGCGTGGCTGCGAAGCATCGGTACGATATGCCGGCGTACTGCTGATGACCCCATTGGGGCCCTGTACACGAGGTGTTTCGGATACAGAAATATCCCCTTTGACCTCACAGGAGTAGCAGATCCAAGGAGGCAGTTCCATCTTTCGCAGTGTGTGAACTAACTACGACTTTCATGTGGCCACCGATGTTGTGGCAACTACGAAAGTACGCGGGTGGCTCAACTACTTCAAGCTTTTTGTCATTCATGGTTAAGGGGTACGAAGCGCACACCAATAAATGAGACCGCTATGGAAATTATCCATGGTTGACTGGTCCGCCTCACAATTGTCAGACATCATAGTCAATGTCAACTAGTTTTCCACCAAGTAGCACCTCAACACCTACATTGTGAGCTTTCTCAAGGGAATATGTCACGGTTGAACGAAAATGGGGAACTAGGAAGTTGACAAGCGCAACTTGTCGAAAAAGCATCAGATGACTCACCGTAAGCTGACGGCCTGTTATGTTCGAGAACAGGAGCAGTGAAGCGGTGAACGGGAATTGAGGTCATAGATTTTATCACCACCGGCCTTAGGCTGATACCCCTGTAGTTCAGTATCATCAACAGCAGTATATCAGCCATTTGAACTGGTGATTTGCTGTCATACTATCATGGTGACCTACGGAACGAAAAATACCAATAAGGAGCGAAAGGGGACCTAGCGTAAAATTGTAATGCCCTGAACAAACATACAGGTTCAAGGCACCTACACCTTGTGTTCACACTATACCGTTACAAACAGCTGGCTGTCTTGCAAAGATAAGGCGGCATCAGCGAGACAGCTTCTTTGCGGCTTTCACAGCATTGCGTCATAATCAGATCTTGACACGCAGATAACTCAGCACTAAGCACACGTTAAACAAGCAATAGACGACAACAGGCACGCCACTGGTGCCTACTGCGAGCTATTCTGTAGTCTCGATCCAGGCACATGGCGCGTTACGTGGACTCCAGCCTGAAAGGCGAGAGGAGCCAACAGCACCGAGTTTGATCGTCAGTGACTTCATTTCCCGCTGTCAGTTTAACTTTTGCTCTCCAACCTTGCACCACCCTACAATTGGCAGGCAAAACGAGGTCTTCCTCGGTTATTGGTGATTGAGCCCAAGCCAACGCAAATTATCTAGTGCTATTTGTTCTAAGGAACTAGCATGATAAACACTGCCTAACACTCGCCAACGTGCATCACCGTTACGGGCACGTTGGTGCCATCTTACCTCAGTAATGCTTCTCAGTCGACGATAGTGAAAGACTTGGAGGCGCTGCAGGTCATCAGCTCGGAGAGTGTCTAAATCCCACTCCCATGGAGTAGGACGGCTCTCGCTGTGGCCTTGTAAACACGGCCTTTCGGATCGAGGGAACCATCTTCGCACACCCCAGGTGTCGCAGATGCAAGAAGGCAGTTCTGAATTTTGCGATGGTTGCGCTGACTTCAGCGTTTATGCGCCAATCCTTGATCATGCAACTGCCAAGGTAAGTGAAGTGACCAGGTTCCTCGAATACTTTGCTATGAAGGATCGGAGTCACACGTGACTGAGAGTCTTGGAACAACACTTTGCACTTTGAAGGTACGATGCTAAGTGGTTAGACCACACTAGAGAAGTTATAATTTGTTTATTTTCCCGCCCTAACATCATTAAACAGCCAGACAACATGGTCCATGTAATCACGATCAACTGGCCTCTCACCAGGCAGCACCTCAACACTTGAATCGTGAGATTCCGCAAGGAAACCTCATCATGATGGAGTTCACGACGAAGTTAAACAAACACAGAGAAATTGAGCAACTCTGACGAACGCCATTTGTTGGAGTGATATTCTCCAACTCACCGTAGACCCTGTGGCGTTCGAGTACAGGGCACGAAAATCTTCACATATTTCATGGGAAAACCTCTGCACAAGTATTTTGAATAGAGTGGGTCGACCAATTGAGTCGAACGCACGCTTAATGTCGAGGAACACTTATTTTCCGTCTGTGGTGCTGGACGCTGCACTAGCATCTTCAGCAGAGTGAATATATGCTTTATGCAGCCCCGTCGTGGACGGGAGCTTGCTTGCTTTGCTCTATTCCACGATTTTATTTCCTCAGTGAGACGACGAACGAGAATTGAGGCCAGTAATTTCCTCACAACTGGCGTTAGGCTAATACCTCTGTGGTTAGCACTATCGATGCGACTGCCATTTTAGCATACTATTACTATACTCGACGCACTCTAGCTATCTTTTATGGCCTCTTCTTACCAGACCTGTTTGAGCAGGGTGGTCAGTGGTTTTCAGCGGACCTCACCACCATTCTTATACCGTGCGGTTTCCAGTGAACTCGGACCAGCCTCTGATGGAGTCTCTAAACTAAATGGCTATGGCTCATCTCGCAGCACCTGAGTAGGAACAAGGAGCCAACTGAAATGATCTCTAAATTGTTCCGTCCAACGAGCCATACGGCGCTCCTTATTGTGAATCAGAGCAGTTGCGCTCTCTCTGGTAGTCTCATTGGTGCCTGATTTTCTGTTACCAGTGTTGCGGATCAGCTGGTAGGCCTTTCGATAACTGCCTAGTGCTGCAGCCTGCTCCATTTCTTGAGAGTGATTGGTCCACCAGCCTTCCTTGTCAGCACGCAGGCTCCGTTTTGTTTCGTGCCTAATACTCCGTCTGGTTATCTTGTACTCAGAGCAAGCTGGAAGTTGACTTCTGGATTTCAACAGGTTCACTGACCTCTCGAATATCCAGCGACCGGTGCGGTGGCGATTGCTTGTACCGCATCTTGCATGCGGCCGAGATCCTGTTCGACTGAATCACAGTGTCATTGCGACAAGAGAGCGAAACTTCGGTACGCAATGCATCCTAGTAAGCTTGCTTGACCAAGGACTGGGATAACTTCTCAGTTGCCGATCGAGGGAGTCGCTTGGTACACGTCTCGATAAAATTCTTGGAAAGATGACAGCGTACCATGGCAGCGTATCCAGTTGTAAAAAGCGTCCTTGGCAGCATCAGAACTGCAGTCGGTGAGGGTATAAGCAGAACCCACAAACAGTGAATCAACCATGGTTGATGTCACTAGACGGGCCGCACACAAACGGCTGTTCACAGGGGTCCAATCAACCAACGACGACTCGGTCTTAGAGCTGAGGACGTGCCTACCCTAGTTTCACCGGTAGTTGCCGCATCATCGTCTCTGGATGCGAGTAACCAGCAACGAGAGTACAAGCCAGGTGCAGTTAGATCAAGAAGCCCGTAACCCTAATTAATCCTAGTTTCGGACATGCGACACACGTCAGTATCCAGTGTGTCCAGTGTAAACAATCAATTTATACGGGTTAAGAAGCGTTGCTTTACAAGTCCAGTGGGATAGTTGGTGGGGATATAGAAATACTTATAATAATAGTAAAACAGTTAGTATTTTAAACATGAAAAAGGACTTATCGTTTGCTCCACTGTAGTCCTGCAATCCTCTTGGATTCACAGCACCCACAGTTAACATCAAATATATCCATGGGAAACTCCAGGTGTAGGATGGAGACGTGGCGCTAAGTAACAACGTGTAATTGGATGAGTGCGTCATCCAACCGTTAGTGTCAGTGCAGAGACAACCGATTCTGGGAGAGCGTTCCACGGGTGACAGGCACGAATGGAGAAAATTTCCGTGGCACTCCGGACGGCTATACTGTTCTGCGAGTTTCAATGAGTGACCGCTCAGGGTTGTATTGGTGCTAAATCGCAGTAAAGGACGGCACACGTGATGTGGGTCTTGTAGAATCAAGTATGGCATAACCAAGTCGCCTCATAGTCTGCGATAGCTTCCGCTGAATACCCCCAATCGCTGCGGGCTCTGGTATGAAAGCTTGCGCATTCCAATTACGTTCTTAGATGCCGATGCTGTGGCTGCTCCAGTGCATTAAGGTCACGTTTCAGGCATGATACCAGGCTTGAATTGGGGGCAAATATACGCACTGAGCATTTGTCGAAATTTGGAGCGTAACAGCCCAACTTGTTGGTTTCCAGCCTTCGAGACTTTTACGGATTGCCTGGAGCAACCCAAGTCATCTTGAACCATGACACCCAAGTCAGGTTTCACGGTTGATTGTTGCAGTACATTCGTTCCGAGCCGGTTTGAGTAGCTGCTGTGATGTCGTATGGAAATATCTTGCATTTACTCACGTGGAAATGCTGTAACATTTGGGTTGACCATTGACATGCCACATCTAGGCCACTCTGAAGCAGGTGCTGGTCGGCGTTCGCCTGGATCCTGCGCCAAATCATGTCGTCGGTAAACACTAGGAAGTTTGAAGCGATTCCCTGTACAAGGTCATTAATAAACACCAAAAACAAACGTGGATCTAGTACCTCGCCTTGCGGCATACCACACTCGACTGATATGGGGTCCGATAATGAGCCCCAAACTCTGACCACTATTTGCCGTTAAAGTAGAAAGCTGGCAATCCAGCTTAAAATAGGGCTGCCGACCCCGTGATGCTGTGGCTTGAAAAGTAGCATCCGATGGTCTAGACGATCGAAATCCTTCGAAAAATCCAGGTAGATCACGTCAATGTCTTTTCCAGCGTCAGCTGACTCGGTCCAACTACTGCCTGCGATTAGTAAATTCATGCATGACCGCTGTCGACGGAACCCGTGCTGCTCAGGCGTGATGATGTTACAGTTTTCCAGATAATACGTCAGTGCATCGGCAACTATGAGTTCCATGACCTTAGATAGTATAGGAAGAAGTGATACTGGGCGGTAGTTGGAAGGCTCAGTTCTGTTTCCACTTTTGTGAATCAGGGTTATTATTCCAAGCTTCCACATAGCGGCAACATGGTTTTGGTCTAAGCAACGCTGTAATATCTGAGCTAGAGATCCTTCTAGTTGGCCTACTGCTGCTCCCAATGGCACTAGACAAATGATATCGAAACCCGGCGAGCTGCGTTTGTGTAGATGTCAGCTTTTACAATACAGCCACCGCGGTATGAGTGATGTGGGTTAGTCCTGGCGGAGACTACAAAGGTTGGAAGATCGGATGGTGGCAAGATCCTCTGAAACGAGAGGACATATTGCATCCGCAGCGCGTTTGCTGCTTCCACAGTCGTTCTTGTTGGGCCATCGGCCGTCTTGAATGGAGGATATCCTTGCCTCACCCTTCATAGGCTATTGACGTGCTTGTACATCAGTTTGTGGTTAGCACTGACTGGACCTTAACGTGGTGCGACGGTTTGCGTACCTCATTGAGCTATACTGGGTCATGCCTCCGAGCATCTTGAGAGCTACTCCTACCAGGTTGGTCAATGGTGAAAGGTCAGACAAACTCAGTCTCCTGGTCCTCCAGGTTGGGGGTTTGAAATGCGATGGCGTCCATTTCTGTAAAACTAAATCACTGCCACCCCGCTGCCTTGCGGACAAGCTTTTGAGCCAAAGGCTTTGGATGAGGACCCTAATCGTCCTCCTGTCTAGGTCTGGGCGCCCTGGCAGTATCCCAGCCCACATACAACCATGACATTTTCTTCAAACATAAACTTCATCCTGCATCGGCCGTCGCGCAGATTATCAAGGGTCGCCTTATCTGCTGCATACAGCAGGGCGGATAAGCGAAAGCATGCTACTGCTGGCGCCTCCCTTCTTTCTTTTCCACCTTTTTCTCTTACTCCCATCCCGGCCCCCATTACTAACCTTCCTTCTATAATTCCCAGCTTAATTGACAGCAACCGAAGTGCTACTGGAGTAGAACCATCTGCAGCCACCATCCCACACCACCTATCGGACACCTATCGGCAAAAGTCCCTTATAAGGCCACGCTGTCCCGTTTCCATGGCGATATTCAACGTTCGCACTCTAAGACAAACAGGTCAACAATCTGCACTCGCACGCACCTTGGACACACTAGGTATTGATGTGTGTTGTGTGTCCGAAACTAGGATTAATGACCCCAACGGGGTTATTGAATTGACTGCATCCGGCTTATCCTCTCGTTATTGGTTGCACGCATCCGGAGACGCCGATGCGGCACTCACGGGTCAAGCTGGTGTAGGTATCATTCTCAGCTCCAAGGCTGAGTCATCGTTGGTTGATTGGATTCCGGTGAACAGCCGTTTATGTGCAGCCCGTTTGACGACATCAGCTAAGGTGAATTCGCGAAGTAAAACAAAACGCTGTTTGTTTGTGATTTCCGTTTATGCTCCCACCGACTGCAGTTCAAATGCTGTCAAGGACACATTCTATGACGAACTGAACGCGCTACTACGCAGTGCTACTAGTTCAGATATTATAGTACTTGCAGGGGATATGAACGCACAAGTAGGGTGTCTGAGCTCTTCAGAAGCTCAGCTGGGTGGTAAGTATGGACTTAACGCCGAACGGACTGACAACGGCGAGCGTCTGCTGCAACTGTGTGCGGAGCACCAGGTGTTTCTTAGTAGCACTGCTTTTAGACACAGTGGGCGCCGAAGTGCCACTTGGCGTCCACCTGTAGCTGGCCAGTGATGGACCCAAATTGACCACATAGCCATAAGTTACTGGTGGCGCGGTTCCATTCTGGATTGCCGCTCGTACTGGAGTACCTGTGTCGACTCTGATCATGCCTTGGTGCGCTGTCGTTTCTCCATGAACTTTACCGGAAGGCGCACAAAGCGTCTCCCCCGATTGGCAACGGAGAAATTATCCCAGCCCTCGGTCAGGCAAGCCTGTCAAGAAGCACTGCATACCGAACTCTCGCTGTCTTGTCCTAATGACACTGAACTTCAGTGGAATAGGATCTCGGCCGCTATGCACGACGCAGGAGCATCTGTTTGTGGCACTATCCATCGTCACCGCACCAGTCACTGGATATCCGAGAGGTCCGTGAACCTGTTGGAAGCTAGAAGACACCTCCCGGCTGGTTCTGAAAACAATGTGACCAGACGGGCTATTAGGCGTGAACTAAAGCGGAGCTTACGTGATGACAAGGAAAATCTGGTGGACCAGTAGGGCTCAAGAAATGGAGGAGGCAGGAGCAGTAGGCAGTTATCGCAAGCTCTTCCAGCTAATCCTCACCACTGGTCCCTGAAAACCAGGCGTCAGTGAGACAATCAGAGACCGCGCGGGTGCGCTGATACACAATAACGAGCGCCGTATGGCTCGTTTGGCAGAACACTTTTAAGGTCAGTTCAACTGACTCTCTGCTCCCGGACCTCATCCTACTCAGATGATGCAGGACGTGCCATGGACGGTTAGTTTAAAAGGCTCCGTCGGAGGCCGAGGTCCGAAACGCGATTACAGCCCTCAATCGTTTTCGTGTCGTTGGCCCGGATTCCCTCCCACCTGCACTATTTAAGGATGGAGGTGTGGTCCTCTGCAAAGCACTGACCTCCCTATTCGAACGTATCTGGAACGAAGAGAGTGTGCCGACTAATAGGAGCGAATCGATTATAGTGGCAATATACAAAAAGGGCAGTCGCACAGACTGTTGTAACCACAGGGGTATTAGCCTAACGCCAGTTGTGACAAAATTACTGGCCTCGATTATCGTTCGTCGCCTCACTGCGGAACGAGAATCTCGGATTAGAGAAGAGCAGGTCGGTTGTCGCCCAGGACATGGCTGTATAGACCATATATTTACTTTGCGGCAGGTGCTAGAGCAGCGCCATGCATACCGCAGACCGACAATAGCTGTGTTCCTCGATTTCAAGAGTGCGTTCGATTCAGTCGATCGATCGATTCTGTTCGAATTGCTTGCTCGAAAATGTGTTCCCACGAAATATGTGAACATCCTTCGTGCTCTATACTCGAGCACTACAGGCCGCGTAAGGGTCTATGGTGTCCTATCGGATAGCTTTTCGACTATAAGTGGCCTTCGTCAGGGTTGTCCGTTTTCCCCATTTCCGTTCAATTTCGTCGTGGATTCTATCATGGAGTGTTCCCTTGCGGAATCTCACAATGTAGGCGTAGAAGTGCTGCATGGTGAAAGGTTAGTTGATCTAGATTATGCGGACGATATCGTCTTGCTTTTCGACAATGTTGTGGCGGCACAATCAACCCTGAATAGCCTATCCAAAGTGGTCCCATTATTTGGTATGCACTTCGCACCTTCAAAGTGCAGAGTGTTGCTGCAGGACCACCAGCCACTCGATAACCCCTTGACGCTTGCTAGCGAGGAACTCGAGGTGGTTGATCAATTCACTTATCTTGGCAGCTGCATCAGCAATGATGGGCGCATAGAAACTGACGTGAGCTCACGCATTGCAAAGGCCAGAGCTGCCTTCTTGAACCTGCGTCATCTTTGGCGACAGAAGGGAATTTCCGTCTGAAAGGCCGTGTATACAAGGCCACAGTGAGGGCCGTTCTGCTCTATGGTAGTGAGACTTGGCCCCTTCGGTCTGAAGATCTGAGGCGTCTTCAAGTTTTTGATCATCGTTGTTTGCGAAGCATTGCTGGGGTCGGATGGCACCAGCGTGTCCGCAACGATGATGTGCGTACACGAGAACTAGGTGGTGATGATCATGCTAGCTCCCTAGAACAACAGATAGCACTGAATAAGTTGCGTTGGCTCGGGCACGTGCTACGCATGCCTGGTCACCGCTTATCTAGGAGGGCCTTGTTCAGTCTACCAGGTGTAGGATGGCGCAAGGCTCGAGGTGGACAGAAGTTGACTTGGCGGCGGGAAATGAAGTCACTGACGACCAAACTGGGTGCCGTTGGTCCGTCTCGCCTTCCGGGCTGGAGTCCACGTGACTCACCTTGTGTTTGGCTCGAGACTTTACAGGACATGGCTCGCAACCGACACCAGTGGCGCGTCTGCTGCCGTCTTCTAATGGGATTGTCTGTTTAAAGTGTGTTTGGTGCTGAGTTATCTGCGGGGTAATGGCTGAATATGACGCGTGGCAGTGAAAGCCGCAAGGCAGCTGTCTCGCCGATGCCGCGTTATCTTTGCACGATAGCCAGCTGTTTGTGACGGAATGTTGTCTACACAAGGTGTAGGCGCCTTGACCCTGAATGTTTGCTTAGGGCATTAAGGTTTTCAGGTAAGTCCCCCTTCTCTCCCTCTTCTTATTCTTTATTTCATAGGTCCTCATGTTTGTATGGCAGCGAAGCATCAGTTCAAATGGCTGATGTACTGCTGTTGATGATGATGATGCTGATGATGACTGAAGGTTTTTGCGATGTTCTGCTGATCTGCGGCTTTATCTTCTCTTAGAAGTTGAGTACAGTGCTTACGTTGGGCTGCATAGTTGTCCCAAGTTGCTGGCACTGGAGCTCCTCTATACACTCGCCATGCTGTGTTGCGTGCTGTCATCCATTTTCGAGTTCTGTTCCTGACGAGAGAAACTGATTTACACTAGTTGCAAACTCGTATCTTTGAAGCTTCTGCAATCAGCTGATTGAATTTGTTGACGAACTCGAGAGAGGTGACTTTCAGCGGTTCTTCGGCAATGAGCGACTAAGTTGTATCGCTGACGAGCTGGGCTATTCGATCTTAGCTTGTGATGTTTCGCACAATCTCCTCGTTCTCACTCCGATAGTCAGCATAGTAGACAAAGTTGTAACTGATGACTGCGTGATCACTGCGACCCAACGAGCAGTTGACAGATTAATCATCAATCATATGCTCCTTATTGGTAAGCACAGGATTTAGCACAGGTGTCCTGTTGCCTGTTCTGAACCGAGTGGACAATGTGTTGTGCTTATAAAAAGGAACAGTAAGTACGAGGTCTTGTAGATCGGCGTTGAAGTGGTCTCGGATCGTGGCAGCAGTTTCTACACAATGTCCCTTGAGATCACCCGTGATAAGTATCTGAGTGTACTTTCGCTGGAAACTGCATCTTAAAGCAGCCGTAAAGTGGCAGTCGGTTTCGGGTGTAGAGTTAGGGGGGCGGTGCACCAAGACCATAAGGCAAGCGTTTCTGCCTTTAACTGCAAGCGGCACCAAAGATAATCGGGGAACTGTGAATCTGGAACGGCCGCGGCTTCGCACTGTAAGTCGCTTCGGTAATACAGGATTACCCCTCCTCCTTTTGTGTGCATGTCTTTCCGGATCAGCAACATGCCCGGTAACGAAACTTCAGCCCTCATCATTCCTGTGTGCAACCACGTCTCGGTGATGCCAATAATATCATATGACCTGGAAGCTTGGCGATCCTTCAGTTCGGCCAGATTATTAAAAAGACACTGAGCATTTGCATACAAGCATGCCAGTTTCTCAGTCTCTAGGAGCCCACAGAGGGCTAAAGGGGTCGAGTATGGGAGAATGCTGACCGATGGGAGGTGGGCAGTTACTCGCATTTTTGATGGGATAATGATACCTCGTCCGAAACTTGATTCGGCCAAGGTACATCCCAATCTTTATTCATACCTACGTCAGTGAAATAAAGCAGCAGTCAAGTTAAGCTCCTGTATAATCGTCGGTACGTTTGTTGTTTCAGGTGATTTGATATTTGGACATTGCAAAGCTTCTGCGACGATTAACCGAACTTCAGAAGGATGACTTCCGATTTCTCCGACGTCGGTCCAAAACTTCCGTTACTTTTTACTCTGATTGAACTACAAGTTTTGGGATTCTAGGGCCGCATCTATAATTTGACGAGAGAGGTACTCTTGTGAACGATAGTGCCACAATATTATCCAGAGAAAGTGTTTCACGAATGGATCGCCACCGTACTAAATCGTGCTTTCCGGCCTCTTGAACATCGTTAGAAGGATGTTCTGGCACGCCATGTGGGAAGTTTGTGTTTAGGCGGTGTTTCTTGCTGTGTCCCTTTCGGTGTTACTTTTCACGCGCTCCAAGGGACATCAGGATAGATGCGTATCCCACAGAATGCGTGTGTTAGCGCATTTGCGGAGTGCAAAACCTTTTCTACGTCGTTGGAGGATTTTAGTGTTATTCGGATAAGTCTGGGTTCTCCAAAGCGTGGCGAGTTCTGATGACGAGTAATTCCTAATGGGTTTAAGTGTTTGGCTCTGACACTCATCAGCATACACAATGAGTTCCCTTGGTCTTGGTCGTCCGAAAACTTACCCAGCATACACTATTGTTGGATCCATTTTTCGTTGATCTATAACGTAGAGTAATCATTTGTCCTAACCTACTGACAAGTGTTGATTTTTTACTCTTTGTCCATCTACTCGCGTTAAGTGTTTACAACAGAAGAGGCCAAAACAGCGGCCTTCTGGCTAACCTTTGCAGCAATCTCTGCATATATAACTGATGTTCCGGGGGAGGTTGTATCGACAAGAGACATTTGAGCTGAGGGACAGTGTTCGGTCGCTTCATCCTTGTTAATGCTAGATGTCAGGTCTAGTTGAATTTGCTTAACCAGACGTTTCGAGTTGTTCCTTGATTTTCGTTGCCATGAATACCGTTTTACTCTCGTACGTACGGTCAGTTCTCGCCCGGCGTTCTGCTAAAGTTAAAGAAGACAACGGAGTTGGGGACGTGACTGCTTGCTGTTCAGCGGAAGCAGATTGTGCAGCACTCCGTTGCTTAAAAGCCGCTACGCTTCCCTGGTGCATGCTCGCTTCCATTAAAGAAATCTTATCGTTCATCCTTTCCTCGGCTTCTGCTGTTAACCGGTCGCACTTCTGAACTAGAATAAGCAACCACTTAACGAGTGCTGGGGTCGGATGGCACCAGCGTGTCCGCAACGATGATGTGCGTACACGAGAACTAGGTAATGATAATCATTCTAACTCCCTAGGACAACAGATGGTTTTGAAAAAGTTGCATTGGCTGGGGCATGTGCTACGTATGCCTGGTCACCGCTTACCTAGGGGGACGTTGTTTAGTCTGCCAGGTGTAGGATGGCGCAGAGCTCGAAGTGGACAGAAGTTGACTTGGCGGCGGGAAATGAAGTCACTGACGACCAAACTGGGTACCGTTGGTCCGTCTCGCTTTCTGGGCTGGAGTCCACGTGACTTGGCTCGAGACTTTACAGGACATGGCTCGCAACCGACACCAGTGGCGCGTCTGCTGCCGTCTTCTAATGGGATTGTCTGTTTAAAGTGTGTTTGGTGCTGAGTTATCTGCGGGGTAATGGCTGATTATGACGCGAGGCAGTGAAAGGCGCAAGGAAGCTGTCTCGCCGATGCCGCGTTATCTTCGCACGATAGCCAGCTGTTTGTGACGGTATGTTGTCTACACAAGGTGTAGGCGCCTTGACCCTGAATGTTTGCTTAGGGCATTAAGGTTTTCAGGTAAGTCCCCCTTCTCTCCCTCTTCTTATTCTTTATTTCATAGGTCCTCATGTTTGTATGGCAGCGAAGCATCAGTTCAAATGGCTGATGTACTGCTGTTGATGATGATGATAACGAGTGGCATGGTCGCGCACGCAGTGCAGAACCAAAACGCATCTTGTGAGCTATTTCGTTATCATACCTGTTGTTGAGACACGTTTGCACATTTCGGATGATATCATTCCAAACAGTGCTAGCATGCCAAACCTATTTTAGGTAGTCGATGACATTCTCCTTACTTGCAAGTGCCTTTTGTTTGGAGCCTTTTCGGATTCACATTTCAGCCATTCATCGTGGTGTCGTTACCTGAGCCAGGGGGTTGGTTGGCGTTCTGTACTTTTCAGCTTTGCGAGAGGCGCACATTGGTCAAGCGAGCGTTATGGTTGCAAGGTCATATGAGCGGTCCGTGTGATGGGTTATGCAAACTCACCGGTTGACAAGGTCGCAAGGAATGACTAGTGACTGGAACCTGCTAACTTAACCTGAACACAGATTGAGAGATCACGTATGCTTTCACAGCTGCGTTGCGAAACACCGGATTGGAATAAGCTTAGGCTTTTCGGACTACCTCGAGAATTTCTTATCGAATGGTGTCACAGTTAAAAGCAATCGGCTCAATATGATTTAGTTATCCACTTGCGCTTAATCACGGATGCCAGTGAAAACGGTTGGTGCTGGCACGAGCTTTAATCACAGAAGCTAATTCCCCGTATGATGGATCACTGTGTAGGGCTGGTAAATCCAGTTCGAATTAGCGTACAGTGACAGCGCTGAGAGAAAATGCAGACAGGATCCAGAGGAATAATCCAGATGAACCAGGAGCACGCGCGTGTGTGTGGATGACCCTGATTGCCTGTGGGTGCGAGTGTAACCCCTTTACTTCTTTTTCTTAGAGCGCGAGAGAGAGAAGGAAACGGGACCGTTTGGCCTTATAAGTGGTTGCTGGTGGTTGAAGTCCAGTGAATGCTGCGGGAGGATAGCTGCGCATGACAGAACTGCAGTGGAATTGCAGCTGTTGTCAATTAAGCTGAGAATTATAGTTGAGAGTTTAGTGATGGGCATCGGGAGTAGAGTTAGAAAAATAAATTTAACTGGAAGAAGGAAAGCGCCAGTAGTAATGTGTTTTCGCTTGTCCACTCTGCTGTATGTGACACATAAGTCGTCATTTGACAGGCTGCGTGACAACCGATGCAGGATGTGTTTGCAGAGATATTCATAGTTGTACGTGGGCCGAGATACTGCCAGGGTGCCTAGACCTGGACAGGAGAACGATTAGAATTCTCCTCCAAAGCTTTTAACGTAAAAGCCTATTCACAAGGGAGCGGGGATATGGAAATGATTTGGTTTTACAGGAATGCACTCCATCTCATTTCGAACTCCCAACCTAGAGGACCTGGGGACAGAGTTTATCTGCTCTCTAACTATTGATCTGTCTGGTAGAAGGAGCTCTCAAGTGGCCCAGCAGCCCATACAGTATAGCTCTATGGGTCGAAGGTGTACGTACACCGTCAGACCACGTTAAGGTCCAGTCTCGGTGCGACGGACCCTTATCATCCGCACATTCGGGGCGATTGCCCGTCCTACATCTCCACTATGACCGATCCACTCCAGTTATCTGGGATAGCCTCTTCCTTCCAGTCATTTCCTAACTGGTGGGTTTTTGCCTTCTAGTGTTCCGTTGAAGATCTGTGATTCGAGAAACGAAATGAGGTGTGTCCAGTTATCACGACTCACGTCATCTGGGTAACAATTCATAAAAAATTGTACAAACAGCTTTCAAAGTAACCCAAGATTAACCTTGCTCTGTGCGGGTGTGAGAGGTTCCTTACCAGCAGATCGAGAAATTGAGGTATGTGACCGCGTCTTGAGCTTCAACCTTCGATGAAGTCTTTATACTGACCGTCTACTGATCAGCCGGCCAAATATACTGTTTCCGAAAGTTCTCTTTTCAACGAGTCAGACGACGTCGCTTATTGTGAAGTAAGGTACTCATGCTGTCCCTGATTGTCTCACTCACGCTTGAGTTCCTTTGACACATGGCGCGGACTGATTGGAAGAGTTGGCGGTAATTGCCTGCCGCTTCCGTTCCCACCATTACTTGAGCCTTATGGATTTACCAGGTTTCCTTGTCAGCACGCAGACTTATTTCGCGCCTAATAGTCTATCTGGTTACATTGTGCTCGGTACCAGCAGGCGTTTTCTTCTAGATTATAGTAAGTTTGTCGATATCTCGGATATCCAGGGATTGTGGGTGTGGTTTCTGATGGTGCCGCAAGCAACGGCTGCTGCGTTGTGCATGACTTGCAAAATGCTGTCCCTCTGAAGATCAATGTTCTTCAGTTGGTACGTTAGAAGTTCGGTGCTCAGGGCATCCTTGTAGACTTCTCTAACCGAGGGTTGGGATAGTTTCTCAGTTGCCAATCGATGAAGATGCTTGGTGTGCTTTCCAGGAATGTTCATTATAAACCGGCATCGTACCGAAGCATAATCAGAGTCAGAAAACACAAGCGACAATCAGGGATGTAACTACGCCACCTGAAATTTAGGGCTCTTCTCTATTTGGGTCTATAGTCCGCCAGCTGCGGGAGGACACCGTCTAACACATCGGTACCCGGTGATATTTTTACTAAGAGGGAATCGATGCTTGGCGCTTTGTTGCAACAACCGTTACCTGGGCTTCTGAGGAGCTGCTGAGCTACTTGCGCTTTCATATCCCTTGCAACTGACTGCAGAGATACGTTTGTAGCCGGTGTCCTTGAAAGCATCAGGATTACAGTCAAATGAGGCATAATCGATAACAACGAACAAACGGCAGTTTGTGTTACTACTTGAGTTGTTGTCATCAAACTGCCACGGAGGCGAAGCGGTTGACTACGATGGTGCACTCTAGCAGGCCGCAACTTATGAACGTGACACATTTTCGAGACACTTGCCCGGTAGGCAGTAGATCACGCGGGAAGGTGACTCACTCAGTTCGCAATTCATGACACAGGTCGCCGCGCAGTCCAGAGCAGTTGACGGAGCCAGTTCATCCTCGCCGCACGGGTTGCTATGATGCGGACGTGAGCATATCTACAGCCAGACAGTGAAGACCGCTACCCGCTTCGAATCTGCCCAGAAAAGTAGCGTGACTCACCTCAGTGACAGACCGGCGAAGTAAGCATTTGATTTATAAAAGTAGCCTTATTCTGTTCCTAATACACTTCGGTATTCTATTTTGTCCCCGGCTTGGTTGCGTGGTAGAGAGTAAGCAGCGTTAGCACAGTAGCGACGGGAGTTTCAATTGAACCCAGAAATGACAGCCAGCTTTGAACAATTGCAGCATCAGGTCAAGCTCATTGAGATGTTGACGTGGAAGCTGTCGATACCGTCCAGCCCAGGGTTAGGGGAAGTGAGTGGGTCCCCTTTCCAGAAACCTTGACTCATTAGATCAGTGAATTCCATTATGATGCAGATGCTGGCGTAACATTAGCTTCCAGGTTTCACAAATACGAAGACATGTTTCGTGTTGGTTTCGCAAATTCGCCAAATGCTGCGGAAGCTGTGTGCGGCTGAATTTGAAATGTTGACAAGTTTCATCTTGCCAGCGAACAGCACTGACCTATCCCTTGATGAAGTCGTCACAGTCCTGTCACAAATTTTTGATGAGCAGAAATCCTTGTTCAACATCCGGCACATGGGCCTTCTTCTTCTTTGTCTTCTTTCGAAGACATAGATTGGGTCTCCTACTCGAGCCATTTACATCGCGAGTGTGAACGTTCTCAGTTTCAAAAAATGCCCGGCGACCAGTGCAAGTGCCTCATTTATGTTTGCGGCCTACAGGCAGCCAAAGATGCAGACATACGAACAAAAATACTGAGCAAGACTGAAAAGAATCCCGACATCACCTTGCAGCAAGTTGCTGGTGTGTGCTAGAGAATGACGAACCTGAAGCATGATATATCAATGATTCAGCAGTTGTCCAACATAAACGAGCTTGACCTCATTTGTGCAGTCAACCGGGCTCCCCAAAAAGCATGAAGTCATGTGAGTTCATCACATTCTAAACTTCCTTCGGCGTGTTGATTTTGTAGAGAATGGTACTTTGGCCGGAACTGCCCGTTCAGGAATCACATTTGCAATTGCTGTGGTAAACGGGGGCACACAGAGTCGTATTGCCTGGCAAGTCGTCCCCTTACCGCCAGGCAGAAGCGAAACAATGCTATACCGTCCAGATGTTCCAATATGACCAGCTGTGTCATTACCACTGCCAACATTGATGGGATCATCATACGTAAGTATAGAACCGTGGAAATCAATGGCACTCATGTCAAGTTGCATCTGGATACCAGTTCAGATACAACCCTGATTTCCCTCATACGTGGTGCAAGCTCGGGCGTCCGTCACTGGTACAAACGTGCCAAACAGTACGGAATGCGTTACGAGGTATTTTAAAGTTGCTCGGTCAGTTAAACTGTCAAGTCCGGTTTCGTGATCAAAATATCCGCACATGTTTCGTGACAGACAAGCCGGAGTTAGATCCGCTGGGTCTCGACTGGATGCATGATTTGGAATTGCTAGATCAGTCAGTGAACAGCATATGTCAGTAACCACAAGTCAATCAAGTGTTACTCCCATCATTTCCAAGCCGATGGGTTCAGGGTCACAGTCCAAAGATGAGACGATGACATACGAAGAAAAATCTAGAAGGCCTGGTCAGTCATTATCGTTATAACTGAATAAATCCACCGCCACCTTCTGCCACGGTCGATCAGGGACCTCATGGAGCCTCAGTTGTTTCCTCGTCTGCCTGATTTCGTATGAACGGCACGCTTCACAATCCGATACATGCTCTTTTAGTTGGCCCGTAATTCCTGGAAAAAGGTTCAATTTTCTTGCTCTGTTAATGGTATAGTTGGCACCAAGGTGAGCGTGATAAACGTATTTCAGCATCTCTTCTCAGAGCGATGACGTAATCAGAATACGGCTTCCCTTGAACAGCAAACCATCATAGATAGAGAGTACATCCCGAAAATTGGAGTAGGGTGTTAGTTCCTTCGCAGCTGCTTCTTTGTCTCTGGCCACCCATTTAGAATAACGCCTCGCAAAGCTGAAAGTGTTGCATCTTCCTCTGTGTGTCGCCTTATTTCCTTTATGCAATCTTCTGTCACTGTCAGGTGCTTGTTGTATCCCGAAAAAGCATCAGACCGGAGCATATGTATGGAAAAGACTGTCCGCACACACGCGCAGTACAATTAAATCGATAGAGGTTCGAATTGCAACCAATCAAATGCAAGACCACATGATAGGCCAACGAGTGCTTAATAGAAGTGTGAGTAGGATAAGCGAATCGAGGGCGAAAACAAAGCAAAGTATTTGAATACGACATTGTCCCCACCTCTGTTCGTAAAAATATAGGCACTACATGTCCATGAACGATCTAATTTAATGTCAGCACCCCGAAGAATTGTCATATGGTGTTATTCGTTAAAGCGTATCGGCAGACAGGGCGGCGTATCCGACCGGAACGTCGTAAGTTTGTATTAGTTAGTACTGAGCGTTGTGTTGTAGGTATGTTCGTCTGTTCAATAGCACGTTGGGAAAGCGCTGTATGCAGTCATCTTGCATTCACCTTTGTCCCATCAGCCAACTTGTAAGTTCCTGGCGTGCACACAGATTTCACACGGGTCAGCGGTCCGAACACATTACTTTCTTTCCGGGAATAGGGTAGTTTCACACGAACAAATGTCCCTGGAGGATACGTTCTCCCAACGCGTCTATATTTAGCCTGGTAAGCAGCCCGTCTTTCGTATTCTTTGTGATCGGCGGTTTCTTCGGGTGTAAGGCTGCATTTAATCGAGTTCGAATTGTTCGCCCTAGCATTAGCTCCGAGGGGTCGTTGCCGTTGCAGTATGCGAAGTGGTTCTGTATACCTCCAATGCAGATGCCAACGCATCATCCCAGGATTCTCCCGAAAGCCGTATGACTTGTAGAGATTCTTTCAAATTACGATTAAATCGTTCGACGAGTCCATTCGCTGCAGGATTATAAGGTACAGTCCTCGTGTGTCTGATACCATTGCGCCTTAGGAACTCAGCATACTCGTTACTTCGAAACTGTGGGCCGTTATCAGTGACTATTTGTTCTGGCAAACCGTACCTTGCAAATGAACAACGGAGCCACTTTATGATGACGGCCTCTGATCATTTGCTGTATAAGCATGTAGCCACTAGCACGTTCCGCTTCTGTGGGTGTGTATTGGCAATTTTTGCCCATGGCTTCCTGGGGTACACGATAGGTTGGACTGAAGTATTCAGGGGCCTCGCACTTTTATCGGATTGTTGGCAGGCGTAACATTCCCGAATAACCGCCTGGACGCTGGAATTCAACTTCGGCCACCAATAGTATTGTCGTATCCGAGCTTTTATTCGCACAATCCCTGGATGACCTTCATGCGCACATGCAACCACCAGAGGAATAAGGGTTGCAGGGACCACAAACTGCTCGCCTCTAATAATGCGGTTGTTCACAGTAGAATACTCCTGCTGTAGGGCATGGTATGGAAGTAACTCAGGTTGGATCTTGCTACGACTGGGCCATGAAGTGGATATGTACTCCCGAAGCTTCGCTAGGACAGGGTCTTTGTCAGTATGCTCTCGTATCAGGTCAAATGTTATTGTAGGTGTTTCCTCTGAGAGCTGCGATATCATTTTTACCTACTCTAACTCCTCGTTTTCCCCTTCGTTGGACAGTGGGAGTCTCGACAGGGCATCTGCAAGCTGGTTAAAGCACCCTGGCACGTATTTTATTTCATAATCATCGTTCAATAAACATGAGTACCAGCGACTCAAGCGTGCCGGCTTTTGGCCTTTATTACCGAGACTTAGTAGCTTTGTGAGCGCAGATCGATCGGTGCGCAAAATGAATAGACGTTCGAATAAGTAAAAGTGCCATTTCTTGCATGCCCAGACGCATGTGAGTTCCTCCTTCTCGCCGGTGGAATAATTTCTTTCAGTATCAGACAAGGTACGCGATGCGTACGCAATCACTTTCTCCTCGCCATTCCGCAGCTGGGACATAACTGCACCCAAGCCAACGTCTGAAACATCCGCTGAAACAGATGTTGTACAGTGCTCATTGAAGATCGCTACCGTGGGACTGAATTCAATCATCGATGGTATGCTCGTGTAAGCATTGTCTTGTTAAGTGGCCCAACGAAACTCCTGGTTTTGGCGCGTCAACCTCCGTAACGGCTCGGCAATAGTCACAAAATTCGGTAAATGTCGAAGCCCAAGAAATGTTTCATTTGTGTAACATTGCATGGTTTTGGACAATCGAGAATGGCTCTGGTGTTCTGCAGTTTAAACTTAATACCCGAGGTAGAAATAACATGTCCAATAGACTCGACCTCCTTTACAGCGAATTGGCATTTGCTGATATTCAGGCGGAGATTTTGATCATTCAGTCTATGCAGCACATTATGAAGGTTCTCCTGATATTCGGTGGGGTTATACCCAAGACAAAAATATCATCCATATACACAACACATCCTTTGACATCTGATAACGATAGAGTAATAAATTTCTACCAAGCTGCTGGGACACTACTAAAGCCTGGTGGTAGCACTTTGTATTGATACAAACCGTCTTGCGTGAGGGAAGCAGTCAAATGTCGGCAATCTGGACTCAGTGGCATGTGGTAGTATGCACTGCGAATATCCAGCTTTGAGAAAAGTTTGGCGTTTGATAGCCTAACCATCAACTCGTCGATAGAAGGCAGAGGGAACTTGTCCACAATTATATGTCGATTAAGCGCTCGAAGGTCGGTGCATACACGAATAGAGCCATCTTTCTTTTGAACGGCAACTAGTGGATGAACCCATTCAGAACACTGTATGGGTTCTATCAAGTCTTCCGTGACCATATTTTTCAAAGCTTGCGACAACGCCTCTCGCTTGGCCAGAGGTACAGGCCTAGGTTGATAAATGATGAATGGTTTGTAATCCGCGCTCAATCGAATGTGGTGCATTGCTTTTGGGACTACCAATATCCGGAAGAAATAGCTTTGGACAACTGAAACGTAACAAATGAGGTTGACGCTGACAATGGTCATCCGGCTGACGCATGGTGATCCTTTCAATAAGACCATGGCATTACGTCCCAATAGAGTAGTGGTTCCCAACCTTTTTGAGACGTTACCCCCAAAGCGGGTTTACTTTAAGCAGTTACCCCCAAACTTTCTAAAGCCAATTAGCTAGCAACTACTGCAGTTTTTCTTTACATTACGGCAAACGAATACCATATGTAATTACTTTCGATCATGCAAATAAACGAGACTCCCATTTTGGTGCGAAGAAAATCCATGAGTTTCTTTCATTAAGTACCGCCTTCAAAGTATTCTTGCTGATGTCCTGAACGCAACTTTGATGGTGCTGTTAGAAAGCGATATCACACTTATCCTTAACGCATTTTGCTGTACACCGGCGATCCTTAACATTTTTGAGGCTCGCACAAATGGGGTTTGCTATAGTCAACCCCCCCCCCCCACACACACACACACACACACACAATTTCAGTTTCAAACGCTAACTAACGAGTAACTATCGCGCTGTTTGCGTCTAAGCAGGGGAACTGGTAGCTTTTTGGAATAACTCTCAATCAATAAAAGCAAGAAAATAGTTGCTTGGTACAACATTGTATGTAATCCAGTGGCGATATACATCAATTGGTCGGTTGATATTGCTTAGTGCTAACAATTTCTGGTATATGCATGCCTCTACCATCCTTCGTCTTCTTTCCATGCTTTTCAAATTGTTGAAGGGAACTAACTGCTTTAAATATTTGTTTCTGTTTCTACTAATGCACATCAGAAGTCGTGCTCCAGGTTCGTTCGACTCCTTGCTTTTGTTTTCATTGAAACCATTGACGAAAATCCGTTTTCACATCTATAAGTTGTTGCAAATGGGATCAATATTCTCAATGCTCTTTCCGATAGTAATGGATACTTATCACCTATCTTTATCCAAAATGCTACCAGTGGTGTGCTTTGGAAATCTATTTTTAATTCGTTATCTTCGCGCATTCCTAAGAATTGTGCTTTGGCTTCGATGGCAGTATGCGCAAAGATTTCTTCATCCACTGGAACGGGTCTTAGTACCGAGGCATTTACTTGGCGAATTACCAAATCTGGAAAATATTTGATGATGGAATGGACCACTGATGACAAGTGGCAAGCTGTCATCTGTGAAAGCGCATGTTTCATTTCTCCCAGCGAGCACCATTGATAGTTCTGGAAACATCGACACATCGTCAACTGTTGCTCTGCGTTGGTAAAGCTGCATTTTACGTAGGAAACTGGCAACCTTATCCTGAACAGTTAAAATATTAACCATATTTCCTAGCAAGCTGAGGTTCAGTGCATTTATTTCTCCAAAGAAATCTGCAAGATATACTAGTTTGGAAATAAATACGTTGTCTGTTATCATGACGTGTAACCCGTTCACCTTACCCTTATGTAGCTCTTTCCTTTCAAGAAAGATTGCAATTTATTCTCAAAGCTCGAGCACTCGGTGCAACACCCTGCCTCGTGATAACCAACGCACTTCCGTGTGCAATAACAACTTGTCGAATTGGCCTCCAAATTCATTGCACAACTCTTTGAAAACTCTTGTATATGTCGCACTACTGCGGATGACATTTACTATTTTCACTACGTTGGTTTACTTGTTCAGCAAAACAGGCGGAAGAGTTTTCACTGCTAAAGCATAACGATGTATTATACAGTGGCTGAAGGTACAATGCAGAGTAAAATTTTTCACTAACATTTGGAATCCAAAACGGGCGCCCAACATGGATGGTGTTCCGTCTGTACAGACACCCACCAACCTCGACCACTGTAGATCCTTTTCCTCGATAAAATCCTTCACTGTTTAAATGACATCTTCGCCACGTGTAGTTGCGCTCAATGATTTTGAGAACAAGTACTCTTCTTTGAAGCGGTCGCCTTTTACGTACCGAACATTGACCAGTAGCTGGAAACAGGATGCAACGTCGGTCGACTGATCTAACTGTATGCGAAGAAAGGACTTGACTTTATTTCGTTGAGCATCTTATTCAAAATATTCTTGCTCATATCCTCGATACGACTTTTGATTGTGTTGTTAGAAAGTGATGTCATGCTTATCTTTTCTGCATGTTCCTCTCCAAGAACGAGCTTCGCGGCATCCATTATTTAAGGTTTTATGAGATCCTCTCCTATAGTTTGCGGCTTCTTGGTTTCGGCGATTTGGAGAGCGATGCGGTACGACGTTTCAAGACCAGCTTCACTTGACTGAAAATAGGAGCCCGATGTATCCATGCACGAATTTTTGAGCGCAGCTTCTTTCCGTTTGAAGAATATGATATCTTTTCCTACAAACAAAATGACTTCGGTCAAAGTGCTCTTTCAATTTTCTGGGCTTCATGCTCTCCCCCGTGAGCACTTTGCTACACAAAACACATTGCGGCTTCTCAACATTTGTATCGACAAAATTGTTGAAGCCCCACTGCAGAAAAGCTTCCTTGTAGGACCGCTTTTTTCCAGGAGCCGTGGTTCCTGCAAAAAATTAGGCAAACGATATATATTAATATTAATATTTTCGTGATTTAATGTAGGTGAAATTAGCGTAAACGTTTGCATATAAACTCATTATTCGTAGGAAGTAGAAGTCACGATTAGACTGCACACAATAATCTGCCTCGCCGGAGAATCGAACCCCGGTCCCACGAATTACCGGTCCGCTGCTCTACCACTGAGCTACCGAAGGCTGACGATCAGGTGCGCAACTTTTATTACATGACTTCTGCTTGGTGCGCGACGTATTGCCAATGAGCTCACAGTATCTGTCCTGGTGTTGCAGATTGGCTCACCCACTCGTCACTTCCCAATGGACCGAAGTATCTGTCTTTCTGATGTCCAAAAGGCGATGGTAGATTACTTGTGGATTTTTGTGGGTAGTGTAATGTTCGTAGAAAGTAGAAGTCACGATTAAACTGCACACAATAGTCTGCCTCGCCGGGGAATTGAACCCCGGTCCCACAAATTACCGGTCCGCTGCTCTACCACTGAGCTACCGAGGGCTGACGATTAGGTGCACAATTTAATGCATGACTTTTGCTTGGTGCGCGACGTATTGCCAATGAGCTCACAGTATCTGTCTTGGTGTTGCAGATTGGCTCACCCACTCGTCACTTCCCAATGGACCGAAGTATCTGTCCTTCTGATGTCCAAAGGGCGATGGTAGATTACTCGTGGTTTTTTGTGAGTAGTGCAATGTAATCTACCATCGCCCTTTGGACCTCAGAAGGACAGATACTTCGGTCCATTGGGAAGTGACGAGTGGGTGAGCCAATCTGCAACACCAGGACAGATACTGTGAGCTCATTGGCAATACGTCGCG